>OX123185.2:91331111-92531111 GCA_944739405.2 Euclidia mi | reverse complement strand
GTTAGTAATGATTATGCCATAACTGAATGAATATTAATGAATAGAATGAAAATTAATTAATATTGATCTTTCCCATCGTTCAGAACGAATTAAGAACCTCACCGAGCAAACTTATGTCTCAAAGTATTGTATCGGCATGGAACATAGTATTTGTTGTTACCAGGTGCCGCATTTTTATATGTAGTGTTCGCTTCAAAATCAGTGTATTTTCAAACATACTTGCACACTCTGTTTTATCCCTTAGAGATGGAATATAAAAATGATTCCTCTTCTTACAGGAGGAATCTACCGACAAAATTGCATGTTTCAGGCTTCTGTAGCGGAGGCTCTATGATGTTATCTCAGTCAGAACAAGTTATATAATATGATGATTATTTTACTGCCTCGTTGGTCTCGCGGCATAAATGTGCGCGTGGGATTGGGAGGTCTCGGGTTCGAGTCCCGGGTCGGGCAAAGTGTTATTGGGTTTTTCCGTAAGGAAATTGTCAGTAACAGCACGGAGTCTGGTAATGTGCCCGGTACGGCAATAGGCTCGCCCCCTATTACGTGGGACCTTAAAATTCATGGCGAAATGAGGGCGTAATATTACACCTCTGCCTTCCCCTTCGGGGATACAGGCGTGAGTCTATAAATAAATAAAGAAATAATTATGGAGACAACGACTAATTATGAGTCTAGCTGTCCCACAAATGGGCAAATTCGTCCCTATCCGACGTCCATATTTCCGGATCCCTTATAACCAATAGGTACATTTTAAAGTTACAGTGTTATGTGATCGGTGCTTCACAGTTTAATATGCAATAACCGCATTAACGACGTTAGGTTGATCGTACATTATGCGGTTTAGTTGTATATCTTACAGACAAGGTAAAGCTATTATGATGATAGTTTGAGATTCAACACTGATGATTTTAAACCCCAAACTCGTTTCTTGGTTTTAAAAAGAGGCCATCCACACTAAGATATTAATACTGGGTCTCTTGAAACTTTACAAACACGCAATGGACATAAAAACATCCAGACTCGAACATCCATCTGTGGTTCACACAAAGTGTTATGCCGTGTGGAAAGTGAAGCCATAACACTTGACGCCTTATTAAGCGTTGAGGCGACCGTTTAAACCACTATTAAAACATTTTATAGAAATATCTGCTATACAGAGTGTCTCGGGTTCGAATCCACGGCACGCACCGATGACTTTTCGGAGTTAAGTGCGTATTAAATTGTTAATTATCGCTTGCTAATCGGTGAAGGAAAACATTGTGAGAAAACCGGCATGTCTGAGAGTTCTCCATGATGTTCTCGAAAGACATGTAAAGTCGGCCAACCCGCACTTGGTCAGCGTGGTGGACTATGGCCTTTCCCTTCTTATAAGTGAGAAGAGGCCCGTGCCCAGCAGTGGGACAGTATAAATGGCTGATTATGATAGAAATATCATGAAGTTGAAAATATAGACTGTGTATCTAACATAAAAAAAAACATGTTTTCACCACAGCAGCTCAAACATGCCGCTTTTGCTGCGAGACAACAGTTAACAAAACGCGATTTTGATTCGAGCGTGAGTAAAAGTAGCTTTTTAATATTTCAATCTTCAGTGCCACGAATTGACATTGTTCAGCCATAAATTTGAAACATTCGAATTTTACTGTGCTCTGTCTCTTTCACATGCATATAAAAAGTGAGTGAAAAAACAAACCGTTTCGAATTCGAAATTCGATTTTGGAATTCGACCTCAAAGAAAACACCTTTGGAAACGCAAATTAAAAAGAAATTACTTTTTTTATATGTTATTGTTTATATGTTTAATTTATTATTGGATTTTAATAAAAATAAGTTTAATTAATAGTATAAAATTAGTATTTAACACCAATACATTTTTATTTGGAATTACAACAATAATACATTTGAAAAATAAACATCAGGGACGCGGTATTAAAACGCGATTTAAAAAAGGAGCGGGAATAAAAATTTCGCTGATGCTGATACAGTATAGCGTTAACGTGTTAATATATAAAATAATCTAAAAAGATGAGTGAAACTAGCGATGATGACTGTACTTTAACACCAGAAGAGTTAAATCAACAAGTGATTAATGCAGAATTCAATCTATTCCTGTTCATTTCTATGTCTCCTAAGTAATATGTGTTCTCACTGCTGTGGTGAAAAGTCATGTGTGCTACACGAGAGCAAAGTTTTTTGTATCTCGTGCTGTTGAGTCCCTCACCACGCTCAGGATTCTAACTTTCATCATATCCTTCGCTTGCTCGGGACTCAAAATCAGCACTCGAAACAAAAAGCAACTTTGCTCTCTTGTTGCACAAATAACTATTGAATGTGCAAGCTGTAAAATGTTTATTTAACGAATTTATACATTGTCTCATCTTAATACAGAATTACAAAACAGTAACATTGTAATATATTTTTTGATTTAAGTTGTGTTGTTTAAATCAACCGTGAAATTAGTGACCTCGAGCAAAACACTGTGTAGTTTAATAAGTTTTTACGAGCGAATCGTGCTTGCCTAGCTGTAATTGTTCTGTTTTATCTCGCAATATCAATGTGGCGTTTCAATACCAATGTAGTTTTACATTGAGATGGTATTGAATACATTTTATTTAATGATGTTTCGATTGTTTGTATTGACACTGTTTTTACTTATTGCTGTTTAAATTGTAATGAAACACTTTTTGAGACCACTCCTGCACTAGTGCAATAGTTTTCTACCGGTAATAATAAACTGTAAATTTTTGTTCCTGAATAAATAAGTAAATGTATGTATGTATTTCGGGCGGCTATACAAACATAAAACCAACGAGCACAAAGAATTTCCAGACTCGAAACAAAAATTTGTGGGTGTCATAAAATGTCGTTCAAAGTGAGGAACTAACCCACAAGTCTCAGGTACCAGCTTAGTCTTAAACAAAGATGCGACTTCTCAAACCACCACGCCATAAGGGCATTTCAAAGAAAAATCAAAACGTGTTCTACTTAAAAATATATATGAGAAACTTACCAATACATGTATGACATGACAGCATATGAACCCGATGAACAGTGTACCCAGACTGCCGACAACTAACCCTGCGTTCTTGAAGGCCAGAGGCATAGCCAATACACCGGAGCCCAAAGATGCTTTTAGGAGATGAGCCAGAGCACCGAAACTCCTGGAATTAAAAGTAAAAGGTTTATTAGTTACTGGGCAGAAAGACTGCCAATTAAAAGTGAGACTGGCGCATCACGTAAGTCGAATGTATCCTAACTGAAAAACAAAAATCGCCACAACAATTCGTGATATGAAGGTAACACCAAAAAACTATGGCGTGATGAACTATGACTTCGATGTAAACTGTCCCGACTTGGCACAAGACACAGAATAAATCTCTGTGTCCGTCAGGCAAGTATATGTTGTGGGTGGGAATTTTGCATAAAATTCTCTGCAAATATTAAAGACGGGTGGTTAAATAATACAACGATAGGTTGTATACATTTACCAAAAATATGTGACCAAGTCTGTTAAGGTTGTTTCTCTATTACCCTCGTATCGTTGTGGAGAACATCTTTATTGTATTTATCAAGTTCGACACATTCTATTAAAGAACCAAGACCGACATCGCAAACTACCAAATTATAAATTCTCTAACCAAAACCTTCTAAACACAGCGAAAATTACGGTAATCGAATCTGGGTCTTCACTATAGTTCATAAGCGTAATGGCAAACTTATCTCCTGGGACGCGTCTGTACTTACTAGAAACTACATCATCAACATTAAACTTGAACAGTGAAGTCGTTAAAGGTAACGCTAACATAACTAGGATAAGGAAACTTAATACTACACTAAATTCTGATAAACTGTGCGTTGTTTACGAAGTATTATGTTTATGTTCTACTTAGACACTGATCGCATCAGATCAGATCAAGGAATGAAAATGAAACACCCCAAAGACTGCGTGAGTCTTCACACACAACGTTTTGAAGTTATAACTTGAAAATAGATAAAAATGAAATGATTCTGTTTCGTGGACAAATGGCAAGTATTTTCGCTTAGTGCTCACACACAGCGTTTTCCTTTCTGAATTTAACCCTAACGTTATACCATTTTGTAACATCTATAAAATTATAGGTCTTAAATCATTAGTGTACTATCAAAAGTGGAAGATCTTTCGCTTATTTTTAAATATTGGCGTTTCATTTTAGCGGATCTGAAGTACCTACTTAAATTTACTAATTTAAGTAGGTACCTACTTCATAAAAATAGAATAATATTATTGAAATTTATAAACTTATAAATAAATATCACTATCGTTATTCTTTCTTGACATTGACTTTTTTGTGACGTCTGAAGAGACCGTCGTACTGTTTGCCATCAACATATATAAAAAAAATCTTTTCAACATGGTTTACTTTAAAAGGAGACATAAATACGTGGGCAATTATTGCCACAGTTCCAAAGGCAACGTAACCTAATTTAAGTTGTGGTCGTTTCAGTTTACTGGTGCTGTGTATTTGCAATCAAACTAATACCTACTGGTTAAAGTTAAGTGGTATAGTACTCCCTGTACTATCCACTTAAGTTTGAGAACCATCCCCAATGAATTTCAGCAGATTTTATGCGATGCACGTGATGTTCTGAGATCAGGGTGGTCTTAAAATCATAACTAGGGTTAGGCAATTAAATTAATATGACATAAGTTTCATTCATAATAATAATAATAATTGTATAATATGTATCTCTATCTGCCAAATGCATATAAAGATCGAATATTGAAACCGGCTGCTAGTCGTCGTAATGATTTTGGTTGGGTGACCATTTGCATATTATAGTTACGTGGAACATAAAGTCCATTCTGGGTGGTATTTTTGGCAATTTTAATGGGTTCTTGAGCTTCTTTTTATATTTGTTATTCCGTTTAAAAAACCGTGTGGTTGACGGCATAAAATACAAGTGTCGCCACCCCCTATCTTCCCGTGGGTGTCGTAAGAGGCGACTAAGGGATAACACGATGCAAATACCATCTTTGCGTAGAGACGGAAAACTCGACATCAAACCCTATAAGACTGCCTCGTTGGTCTCGCGGCATAAATGTGCGCGTGGGATCGGGAGGTCCCGGGTTCGATTCCTGGGCCGGGCAGTGTTATTGGGATTTTCTGTCACGAAATTCTCAGTAGCAGCACGGAGTCTGGGAATGTGCCCGGTACGGCAATAGGCTCGCCCCTTATTACGTGGGACTAAAGTATATCTGGCGAAAAGTGGGTGTAGAAATACACCCCTGCCTACCCCTTCGGGGATAAAAGGCGTGACAATATGTATGTATGTTTAAAAAACACTCTATCACCTTTTGTTATGTCTCAATTGCCTCATGTGCAGCCAGTACATTACCTTATTTTAGAAACGGGTGAGATTTCGCAGCGGTCAGTAAGGTCAGGAATTGGTCTTGGCGAAATAGTATTTTTATTCCAATTCTAATATTCTACACACAACACCATATAGTCCCAAACCAAGCAGAGCTTGTTCTATGGCTATTAGACAATGGATAAACATACATATTATTATATACTTTTATATTTTGGCTTTAAAAAAAACTTACGATGTATTAGATTCCAACGGTCTGTGAGCTGATGGAATGTAAGGGTCCAAGTCTTCTCTGGAGCCATTGTAGGCTAATTCGATTCTGAAAAAAAAACCAAAAAAGCATATTAAAATATTTTACTTAACATACAATTATCTCGCTGTTGCTTGAGAATTAAATTACAAAAATATTATTTGTATGAACTCTATAAACTCAAAAACTACTGAACATCTTTTGATACGGTTTTCATTCAAAGTGGTCATTGAGAAAGAGTTGAATTTCACGCGGGCAATTTATGATAGTCTATTTTTCAATCAAGTTATCTTTATACTATTTGTAGGCTTATATTTCAGTTGTAAATTCTGTTTTTAAATCAAGTTATCTTTATAGGATCTGTGGGCTTATATTTCAGTTGTAAATTCTGTTTTTAAATCACGTTATCTTTATAGGATCTGTAGGCTTATATTTCAGTTGTAAATTCTGTTTTTTAATCAAGTTATCTTTATACGATTTGTAGGCTTATATTTCAGTTGTAAATTCTGTTTTTAAATCAAGTTATCTTTATACGATTTGTAGGCTTATATTTCAGTTGTAAATTCTGTTTTTAAATCATGTTATCTTTATACGATTTGTAGGCTTTTATTTCAGTTGTTAATTCTGTTTTTAAATCAAGTTATCCTTATACGATTTGTAGGCTTATATTTCAGTTGTAAATTCTGTTTTTAACTCAAGTTATCTTTATACGATTTGTAGGCTTATATTTCAGTTGTAAATTCTGTTTTTAAATCAAGTTATCTTTATACGATTCGTAGGCTTATATTTCAGTTGTAAATTCTGTTTTTAAATCAAGTTATCTTTATACGATTTGTAGGCTTTTATTTCAGTTGTTAATTCTGTTTTTAAATCAAGTTATCTTTATACGATTGGTAGGCTTATATTTCAGTTGTAAATTCTGTTTTTAACTCAAGTTATCTTTATATGATTTGTAGGCTTATATTTCAGTTGTAAATTCTGTTTTTAAATCAAGTTATCTTTATACGATTTGTAGGCTTATATTTCAGTTGTAAATTCTGTTTTTTAAGGAAGTTATCTTTATACGATTTGTAGGCTTATATTTCAGTTGTAAATTCTGTTTTTAAATCAAGTTATCTTTATACGATTCGTAAGCTTATATTTCAGTTATAAATTCTGTTTTTAAATCAAGTTATCTTTATATGATTTGTAGGCTTATACTCAGTTCTTAACTGGAGGTTAATTGAAATTACCGTAATTTAAAGCAAACATGACTGTAAAGCATTGACAAGATTAAGATTATCATAATCTGATCCGATCATTTAATACTATGCAAATTAATTTGATGTTCAAAGTAGATTATGTCTATCTATGGCCTATATGCAATATTCATTAAGATTTATTGCAGACTATTTTACAATTAGACGCAATATCTATGAATCTATTACATTCCAAGTCATCGATTATTACTGTAACTGTTAATTTATATGTTCATTGCTAAAAGCAGATTTTATCTAATTCATAACTTGGCAAAATACATAATTGTTCAATAATGCAATGAAAAATTTGACAATTCATTATATGCAAAAGTCAAGTAATGGTTCATTTTAATGAGGTTCCACGTGTTCATTATGAATTCTATGGAAGAGCAAAACATGTTAACGTTTTGATGAGTTCCCCGTAAAGCTACCAATTAAGCAACCAAACTGGAATATTAATCCCCAATGGTATTAAAGTAAATACTTTGAATAATTCGCGATTTAAACACACGCGTCCCGACGTTTTGATAATGGTAACGCGAGTCATGGTCATGATCAGTCATTCCATAATTTGTCCTGGCGTTACGGCATTGGTTTCACAAGCTGTAGTCATAGTCAGTCTCTCTGTGACCACTGTTGGTATAACATATGCTGAAACATCGGGATAAATAAGCAGAATTACGCGATTTTGCTATTGAGAGCCGCCTCATAAATATTAGTTGATGTACAATTATAATTAATCTTTAAGAATTATTTCAAAAACTCTTTTGAGATGTACCACGAGCCTCTGATTGCACAATCCAATATTTCGGCACTGTTTTCAACGGAATGATCACGGATGTACTACTACATTACTAAACCATGGAATATCGCTATCCCTTCGGGTTGCGGAAGTCAGACAGGCAGTCACTCTGTGGAAAAGCTAATAAACGCTAAGAGGATGATGATGATCAAGAATGTACTACAACATGGACGAAATGGTGGTGGTGAAATATCGGATGATCGAATGAGGGTCCGTGGTACCTACACTGAAAGATGAAAGGTTAGTGCCCATGACAGTATAAATACAGCATTGACCGAAATATAACAGTGACCAAATACACATGCAGAAGATTACAATAGTCAAGTAACGGCCGCTTTCAATACTCTATCTATCCATGGATGTGACTACAAAAGTTACATGTTTGACATATTTTGTACGGAGCTTATGTCAAATATCATTTGCTATCTCTTGTAGATAAATCTCTGGATAGATCGAATTTTTGAAACTGGCCTTAAGATATGAATATAAAAAAGCCATACATTATCGCTGCACGTCGCAACCATTTCGACTTCTTACTCCTCCTCCTATCACCCATATTGTCCCCTCAAATATACTCCACATAAACATATATTACTTTGTAATTTATTGACAGGAATTATGTTGTATTTAACCTCAATAATACGCGTCAATGTGTTGATGAAATCTTTATTTACTATTGCATCATACAATTGAAGGCAGTCGGGACCATTCATTAAGACTCACGTGTGAGAAAAGGAAATACTTTCTTATTAGATTTGCATAGCAATTTCAATTTATTAGACATGCCAATTTTGATTTTGACGAGGACAGTTATATTTCCTTTTTTTTTAAGCGTTTACGATAGTCTACAAAAATTATGAATTCAACGAAAAATCGAATACGAGAGCCAAATGTTCCATATTTACTTAGAACTGCTTGTTCATATAAGTGGAGAAGAACGAAACTGGCCCAATATACCGGCATCGGCATTTTAATATTGGTCACTGCTTGAACCTTCTAGTGATTTTTGATAAAGGCACAACACTGTTATTTTCTGCTACTGCAGTTGCTGATTGTGCAAAATAAAGCCTAAACACGGCTGGTGCAATACGCACCAATAACATCACAGTTATTGGTGAAATTAATTATATAACGTGGCACGGATGATTTGTATAGACAAATTGACAGGGACTGATTATGCTGGTATGTAGGGTATGTCAAATTTTACAGGAACAAAAAAGAAACTCATTTATTCTAATGGGACATCATTCATTTGTTTTCGAGTCCCAAGGTTTTACAAATGTTTTGAATATTTTACAAAGACGATTTTGTTTCAACGGTGTAATTATTCAAAATTTTAAAAGTTATTTGCCGATTGTTCCTAAATCACTTCAGTCTCGGCAAAAAAACAAAATATTACCAAATTGGAGTTTTTGAGTTTTTGCAGGCATTATGAAATGGTAATTAAATTTTAAATATTATGTTAGATAGCTTTGTTTTAGTTAGATATTGCAAATCCGATTGATAAGGCCTAAGTTAAACGCGTTTAAACAAACTTTTCAGCATTATTATCTTAGTACAGATCTATCTCTTATCATATCAAATTCTTGTTAAGCGATAATCCAAACTAATGAGAGAGAAAATTAATTTCGAGGAATTAATAAGTGACCTATTGGAGACTAATAACTGATTTCAATCAACCTATTTATATAGTGCAATAAATAATATAATCATCATCATTGTCCTAGCTTTATTTCAGTTGCATCCAAGATTTCTTGCCTTGGAGCCCTGGATCCGCTTAATAGTCTAACCAGATTTGACAGAATATCAGCTTATAGCAATAAATAATCATCATCCTCCTAGCGTTATCCCGGTTTTAACCCAGGGTCAGCTTTCTAGTCTAACCGGATTTGGCTGAATATTACCTTTGCCACGGAGCGACCGCCTATCTGACCTCCGCAACCCGAAGGGATAGCGATATTCCATGGTTTAGACTAGGAGTACTGACGCCCTATAATTACTGTCAAAGATCTTCATGACAGCCGGGACCGACGGCTTAACGTGCTCTCCGAGGCACGGGACAAGCGATAATTAACAATTCAATACGCACATAACCCCGAAAAGTCATTGGTGCGCGCCGTGGATGGGAACCCGATACCCTCTGCATGGCAGTCCATTGGTATCTCCACTACGCTATCGCTGCCTTTACCTTTATAGCAATAAATAATATGGTATATATATGATACGATGCTGTCGAGAATTTGTTAAGTAAAAGCTTTTACTTCTTATACCTAAACTAGAGGATGCAGCTACGCCCGTATATTTCATTTTAATTTTCTCAGATCCCGTGGGCATTTCAAGAAATCTGCTTAGTGCATCCCCACGGTCCCCAAGGAACAATACTGCTAAATTTCAGCTCCTTGCGCTCAATATTTTGGTATATATGGGTTTCGATCCCCAAGTGTGACAATATTTTGTGTAACAATAATTATTTATTTTTCTTAGTCCGTTGGTTAATTGTGAAATTCGCCCGCCATACGGGCTCTATCTCTAAACTATGGCAAGTCATGTTTTAGAAAAAGTTGAATAATCAAAACAATAATATGCCAGAGCATCGTAGCAAATACAAGGTACTCGTATTGAACCTTTATTTTTGAATAATGATTAAGAGCCGTTACCTAATTAGCAAAAAAATTTTATAATTGTAGTTTAGCCATTAATAGACCTTCAATAGATTGTCATATTGATTTGAAGCAAAATAATATATCGCGCGGTTCATATGTGAATTGTGTAAGATCAACTGGGGCCAATATGTCTGTGTGACATTGGTTGCGACCCAGTGATCTGATGGCACTTCAAGAAATATTCAATTGCTGGTGATTTCTGTTATTGGTATTATGATTTGTTTACAAAGTTCGACAAGGTCTTTGAAAAATGTAACTGAAAATTAAACTATTATTATAAGTTAAACGGATTGAGGTTGCCAACCTGCCACTTTAAACGGTCACGATTTTCAATGCATTTACTAATTGTTCTGTTTCTTTAGAGAAATAAGTCAAGCTTACAAAAATGAAGCTAGATGATTCTCTAATGACAAGTGCATTTGAAACCATCACTATAACCAGTTTACGCACTAAGCTCTTACGCTTTTCCTCATTATTTCCGATTAATCTAGTCTCAAATTATATTTCAGGCAACATAAACTAAACTGCATACCATCTGCAAATTTGTAAGCTTTATATTTATGGCCCTATTTTGACTGCTAAGTTTTAAGTAGCGTGTCATTAAAGACAAATCACCTGCCATACGTATACTGCACTCAAGGAATTAGCGGCTCGGCAAGGCGGTAAACCTACGCCAACGGATGAATGAGACAGTCAGTCTTATCACAAGTTAATCTGTAAACAGATTATCATATTCACGTGTCACTTTGAGAGCATATGCAATAATTATCTTGCTTCCACCGTTCCACGTGTTACGTTTAAGCGCGATTTCTCAACAAAGTATATAGAGCTGTAGGATGTTTCATGGATACCAGGACTTTTCTGTATCGCTCGACTGTCATCATATAGCCTTGCGAAGTCTACTGCTGGACATATTTTTTTTATTGTCGCACGCCTTTTATCCCCGAAGGGGTAGGCAGAGCTTTAATATTACACCCACATTTCGCCACGAATTTCTGGTCCCTCGTAATAGGGGGCGAGCCTATTGCCGTTACCGGGCACATCACCAGACTCCAGGCTGCTACTGAGAATTCGGAAAAACCCAGTAACACTTTTGTACGACCCGGGAATCGAACCCGGGACCTCCGATCAGCAGTCGCATACGCTATCCACTGGACCACGGAGGCTGCTGGACATAGGGCTGTGTTATTTTCTGTCACAATAGCATTGTGAGTCATTAAGGAGCCTTCTATACGACGCGGACTAAAAGGGCTGGTAATGCTGGTATAGGGTTTGATGGCGTATTCAGCCTTCTATACGACGCTGACTAAAAAGGCTGGTATAGGGTTTGATGGAGGATTCTTCATATTTTTTTTTTAAGATTTGCTCCGTGTATTTTCTTAAGTCACTTTTTAAGATACACACGGAATGAAATGAGGTAGAGGCATTTTCAATTTCTTGTACAATGAAGAACAGTAAGGCCCTGTTAGCGTCTCAACAATTAAACTTCTATTGCGTTAACTGTTCTTCAAAGCGTATCTCCGCCATGATGAGGACTTCATAAATGTTGGTATGAAAATCTATACTGTTATATCTAATACTAATACATAAAGCGGATTAGTTTGTTTGGTTGAACGCGCTAATCTCAGGAACCACCGGTCCGATTTGAAAAATTTTTTTCAGTGTTACATAGGTCATTAATCGAGGAAGGCTATAGCCTATATAACATCACGCTATGAGCCACGGGAGCGGAGCAGTAGCCTTAAACAACGCGGGTGTAACAGCGGTTTATTTGGTGGAACGAGCTAATCTCAGGAACTGCTAGTTCGATTTAAATAATTATTTTTGGTATCGGATTTTATATCGGCTATATAACATCACGCTACGGGTGCGGAGCATAGCTCTAAATAACGCAAGTGTAACTGCGGGTTCAGCTAGTAAGAAGAAAAAATGAAAATTCACAAGAAAAGGTACGCCCTCGTGTTTGAAGCACGTGCAATAAATTCCTCACAGTACACGAACCAAGTTACGATTTTCTTACTGCCTAAAGAAGAAAATAACAAGCGATATAGGGATTATGGCAATTAAGATAACCACGTCAGTTTGAACAAGAGACGCGTAGTTTGATTTATGTGATGATATGTGTTTGGAGAGTAAGAATATGAGATACTAGAGGACGCCAGCAGCTACGCTTGCATTTTTTTTTAATTTTCCCGTTTTGGCCGATCCCGTAGGAATTTCGGAAAATCCCTTCTTAGTGCACCCCTACGGTCCCCAAGGAACATACATGCCAAATTTCAGCTTCCTGCGCCCAATAGTTTCGGCTGTAGCGTGTCTGTCAGTCAGTCAGTAACGCAAGGATTTTATATATTAAGATTAGAGTTGAGGAACATAAAGCAAAAGGGAGACCAAAGAAAATATGAACGTATTGTGTGAAGGATGACATGAATGAAAAGGGAGTGAATGTTCGGATGGCATCTGATAGAAGAGAATGGAAAAGAAAGACATTCTGCGCCGACCCCAAGTAATATGAGAACAGGGCAGTCGGAAGAAGATTTGTTTTAAGAGTAACTGAACTAGTCAGTTTGACGCTACAGATAGAGCGATGAGTTTCACATTCATACATAACATAAACAGCTGTCTAGTTTTAAGTCACATTGTGAAACTGTTTAAAGCGACAATAAAATTAATATTTTATTATTAGATTATTATTATTAGCTCATCGCCTGCAAATGTGACAATTAAAGGCTAATTTAGACTTTTTATAGGATCTTTGGAAGGCAGCAATAGCCTCGTGGAGATACCAACTGACTGCCATACAGGGGGTTTCGAGTTCGAAACCACGGTGCGCACCACTAACTTTTCTGAGCTATGTGCGTATTGAATTGCTAACTTTGGCTTGTCCCGTGCCTCGGAGAGCACGTAAAACCGTCGGTTCCGGCAGTCATGCAGATCATTGATCACTAGTCTAAATCATGGAATATCGCTACCCCTTTGGGTTGTAATTTATTGGCATACTTTATTTAATAATATTTTCCTCGAAATAATCTTAATATATAAAATCCTTGCGTTACTGACTGACTGACAGACACGCTACAGCCGAAACTATTGGGCGCAGGAAGCTGAAATTTGGCATGTATGTTTCTTGGGGACCGTAGGGGTGCACTAAGAAGGGATTTCCCGAAATTTCCACGGGTTCGGCCAAAACGGGTAAATTTAAAAAAAAATGCAGGTGTAGCTGCTGGCGTCCTCTAGTAAGGTATAATATTGATTAATGTGTTCTTTGTTTACAAATTGCTCAATAAATCTGAAACAGTACAATTTATAGACTATTGTTAATTATTGCAGTGATAATAAGCACTGTGCGCGTGGGATTGGGAGGTCTCGGGTTCGATTCCCGGGCCGGGCAAAGTGTTATTTTGTTTTTCTGTTAGGAAATTCTCAGTTGCAGCACGGAGTCTGGTAATGTGCCCGGTACGGCAATAGGCTCGCCCCCTTTTACGTGGGACTAAAATAAATCTGGCGAAAAGTGGGTGTAGCAATATACCTACCTCTGCCTACCTCTTCGGGGATATAGGCGTAAGACTATGTAAGTATGTATAATAATCACTCAGACACAAATCAATTGATGATAATCAAGTTCCTCTGAAACAGCTTTGCCGAATTTTATGACTTTTCTGTTAATTTAGAAGGAAGTTTTTTATAAGATTACAAAGTAGATACTATTGTGAAGGACGACATTTAGCTCGCAGTTCTGCCGATCGTGAAAGCTGACAAAAGGCTATTGCCACAAAAAGTAGCCTATTTAGCCGAGCCTATTTAGTCTTATTTTCGTAAAAAACTAATTCGGTTCAGAAGTCCTTGCGTGAGTAACAAATATCCTTCCATCCATTCTCACAAATCTTCTTTTTTATTAATGTAGCAGTACAAAATTTGGCCAAGTAATTCACATTATATTTTACCCTAGACAAACTTAACCCGAAACCTACATAAAAATTTACGTTTTATCTTGCTTAATTATTTTTTATTATCTTTGTCCTAAGCCCAACTTATTTTCCGCAGAGGATGGCAATATAGGGATTATATAACTAGTTTACTTAGTTGCGGTAATGCCGTCATTGCTATATTTTAGATACGATAGCATTTTATATTATCTGTAAAGTGTTGAATAAAGGTATATAGGGTTCCAAACCCATATTTTTCGACGCGAAATTTCATTTAGATTTTCTGAGTGTTTTTTTTTTTATAAATAAGCGGCAAACGAGACCAGACGGATCGCCTGATGGTAAGACACAAGCAACGCCAGAGGAGTCACAGATGCGTTGCCGCCCCTTGGGGTTGGGAAAAGGGATAGGAGGAGGAGTGGGATGAGGGAGAATGATTAGGGGATGGGACCTCCGGCACTCTCACTCACCAAACGAAACGCAACAGTCTGGTAGTACTTCCCCAGTCGAGCCAGCCCATTCATGCTGAAATCAGCAAGTCTCTACTCTTTGTTATCGGTTTAGGTGTGTTACTCACGCGGGTGATGGCTAGAATGATAATGTATGGTACCTTTAAGCGTGCTTACTTAATACTTTTCTAGGAACATTTGCTCTTGGTTTCTAAAGAGAATTTTACATATTTTTATTTATTTTGTGTCTGGTAGCGTTTGCAAATTTTAGTTGATACAAATCGTTCTGAAAGTGTCTTTGATTCCACAGATAGACAAAGCTTTTTGTAATAGTATTGCTCCCTGTCTATAATCTTTTTGTAATAGCCAAAATATGTAATTCATATATGAACACCTGTTACCTAAGTGATAGAGACTGTAATAAAAGAAGCAAATTGTAATGTAATAGGATGTGTAGATATAGATATGCTGAATAATCGCGATGATATGTGTAAAATTACTTAGAGGTAAACTTTCTATTTTGTATGTAAAAAGGCAGCGATACCCTATTGGAGAGAGTAACAGACAGCTCTACGCAGAAGGTCTCGGGTTCAACTGCAAGAAAACTGTTCAGGCTTTTCTCCTAGAGTTGGATAAGATGACACCGAAATATTCCTTACCGTATAATCAGGTACACCATATTGACACACAGTAACAAATACACGCACATACTCTATCCTTCTCTTTCACACACACACGCACGCACACACACGCGCGTGCGCGCGCGCACATACATACACATTAAATATACGACTTCAATACCATCTTTTTGCATATACCTACTACTAAATTAATCCTTATTAGTGTAAAATTTTAGTAAACATACGAAAATACTAAATACTTTTGTTTTTAACTAAATAACAAAAACGGGATCGGCACTTCTTCCTTATCACAGGCTAATCTTCAGTCAATTTAGGAATACCATATACCCATTTTGATTGTAATTTGTAATTTAACAATTTATGTATACACTTGTGTAAAACCTACAATCCCAGTTTGTAAATAAACGTTTTTATTATTATTAAATGTGATTGTTTGTTGATTGAATGTCTGTAAAGTCCTGCTTCTCTAAGAAGTCTTAGCTTATTAAAGAAACACGGCATTTTCACAATCATTGCTTTAAATTTTTTATCATCCTGCTATGAATCACCGCTGGAATAGTCATCATATAGAGTGAAGACTGCGCTTTGACAAACGTAGTGTAGGACGCCCTCCGGCTAGGTGGAGTGACAGAACACGAAGAGTCCAAAATCGGGCTCATTGGCGTGCCATTGGAGAGGCCTATATCCGGCAGTAGACTATGGCAGACTGATGATGCAATATGAATCAGAAGTCTATATATCATCACCAGCCCTTAACAGTCCACTGCTGGACTAGGCCTCTCCTTTGAATGGAGGAATTGGCCTACTATGCCACGCTGGCCAAACGGGTTGGTATAGGGTTTGTATCAAGTTTTCCTTCTCTTACAGTGGTGTTCTCTGCATAATATGCTCCCTCTGTCGACTCTTACGACACCCATGGGGTGATATGGGGTGGAGACAATCCGTATTCTTAATCCGTCACCAACTCACCACACGGACAAAGTCTATATAGGTATCATCATATTTCAAAGCCGTTCAGATTTACACCTTGGTAGTGAGATAAAAGCGATTTCAGATTCCTACGTTAAAGCGGATTAAACATGTTTTATCTTTACGACTATGGTTAAGCTCTCAATGGGTTTAGTTCTGACAAGAAGTCTTTGTCATGCCTTCTCATTTGTAATGATAGTGAATTATCAACCTTAATGCGACAATAGGAACCAACAGTGCCGTATAGTAAATTGTTGATCATCTATCTTCCACTTAATGGACTAAACCGATTTTAAATGTGTTAAAATCGGTTGAGCCGTTCCATAAATTAGCCTGGGAAACCAAAGGTCAGAAAAATTAAATTTGTTTTTTTTTTATCTGGGTATCAAATACCTTCATAAGATAAGCTTTGAAGGAAACACAACTTAATTTTCAATCACAGATAAACATATTTAAATTTTATCTTTTTTTATATTAATAGGCGGCAAACGAGCAGACGGATTGCCTGATGGTAAGCAATTTCCGCCGCCCATGGACACAAGCAACACCACAGGAGTCACAAGTGCGTTGCCGCCCTTTGGGGTTGGGAATGCGGATAGGATGAGGAGTGGGATGAGGGAGAAGGAATAGGGGATAGGGCCTCCAGCACTCTCACTCACCGAACGAAACGCAACAGTTTAGGTACCATTACTTTACGTCGATTTTCTGTGAGAGGGTAGTACTTCCCCGGTCGAGCCGGCCCATTAATGCTGAAATCAGCAAGGCTCTACTACCTGTAAATCTATAGGTATGCGTAGAGCAGAAAGGGCCATTTAACATGTACCTTTATTTGTAACAGACGCAATTGTTTATTATCATTGTTTATATGACAATACAAACAAATCATTGAATTATAGAAAATTGTTGATAAAATTGCGCTCATCATGATAGTAGTAGTAGTTGGAGGCTAAGTTTATTATGTGGGTACTTATAGTATGACAATAATGCGAGTAACCGCTATCGCATGTCTAGTAGGTATGATTAGTGGCTGTAATACTGTAATGCGCTGTATTATTAGGCCTTATTTATTCTCTAACTACGGAATTCTATATTCGAACTATAGATAGATCTGTAGATTTTAGATTCGTTTTTGACATAAGCTCTATACAAAATATGTCAAACACGAATCTCGAATCTCAAAATCCATGTATGGATCGAATATTGAAAATGGCCGTATGTGTCCTGTATGAGATATCATACTAGCTAAGCCCGCGGTGCACCTCCAGCCTACCTCGATAAATGGGTCATCCAACACAAATAATTATTCGTACCAGTAGTTCCTGAGATAAGAGCGTTCAATCAAACAAAATAAACAAGCTGACCCTTACAGCTTTGTAAAGTATATTGTAGGTATAGATTCACGAATACAGGGGTAGATAGGTAGATGGATAATATTCTTTACTGTACACCAAAAAAAAAGTACATATCCAAAGTGTCTTAACTCTACAATTTATGTACAATCGGCGGCCTTATCGCCAAGAGCGATTTCTTCCAGGCAACCTTAGGATGAACAGAAATTAAGTTAGATGTTTTGTGACGATGGTGTAGCTATGTAACTAAATCTATAACCAAAGATTTCAATAACGTACTAAGATACTGGGATTATGAAGGTACGCAATAAAAATTGATAATTTGGTCAAAATACATCGTACCCCTGTAATTATGTTCACTAATAACTTGGACAGTGAGTGTAATTAAAATCAAGACGATAAAAACTTATAAAAGGTTTAATCAGCAAGACAAAATATAGGCTAAGAGCTGATAGTCTATTTAACGGTAGTAGAGCCTTGCTGATTTCAACATGAATGGGCCGGCTCGACCGGGGAAGTACTACCCTCTCACAGAAAATCGTCGTAAAGTAACAGTACCTCAACTGTTGCGTTTCGTTCGGTGAGTGAGAGTGCCGGAGGCCCTATCCCCTATTCCTTCTCACTCATCCCACTATTCCTTCTCACTCATCCCACTCATCCTATCCCTTTTCCCAATCCCAAGGGGCGGCAACGCACTTGTGACTCCTGTGGTGTTGCTTGTGTCCATGGGCGGCGGTAATTGCTTACCATCAGGCGATCCGTCTGCTCGTTTGCCGCCTATACTATAAAAAAACCCCTACAAATGTTTAAGTAGATATAAATCAAATGAGTATCTATAGACTTTTATTCTACGCCTTATTCAAATACGCACTTATTTTAAGGCGATATAGAGAATGATTTATTAGTTAGAAATTTCGCATCAGCTATTAGCTACACTTCATAATTTTAAAATTTATGTGTATGAAAATTTTACTCATGTATTTTGTGTAATCTCTATGGATTTGGATTTGCAAGTTTAAATAATATCGAAAACTTAAGCCTTTCTAAGCTCAAAGCTTTCTAAATTAGATTTGAATGAGTTCTAATATATTTTCATTTCACAGAAACGATCGCTTGATAAATATCAAAACAATGATTAAAGAGATTTCGAAATTGTATCTGACTTCTAGCAAAAATATTGCAATTAAATGCAGTTAAATGTTATGATCTATTAATTTATAATCGGTGCCTATTAAGTCATAAAGCATTAATCTGTCTGGCGAGACTTCTAAAATATTTTTCAACCAGTTATTTATCTTACATTATTTGGTGTTTAATTTGTTAGGTTAGTTAATTTCTTTGATTTTTATATTTTTAATAATTGTACGGAGTACAGTGAATTTTGTACGTTTGCACTAAAAGGCACGCGCGCACAGTCAGCATTTACGCACATAATGACTGACTGCAAGATTACTTATAACATTGTAAAATATTAGTCTTCAGATTACTATAGGCCGTCATCGCCGCGTGTCTCACTTAATTATCATAGAGTTCGCGATTGCTTACCATAATTAGCCATCGCGTTCTCGCACCTTAGTTTTGACTATTTGTTTAGTTACCTAGTTAATATACTTTATTTAGTAAATTCCGTGTATTTCATTTTATAATTATTTTGTCGAGACACCTCGTACAATAATGTATAACTTTATATTGCATATAAAATTAATTGTAGGATTATCTATGTCATATAAAATGTGTGCTACTGCTGATATTATAACAATCTGTTTGGTTCCCCGACACCAAGTATCTTGTACGTCGTTTAAAAAAATATACTAAGAATAAACAGTAAATATTATTTTACAAGGGAATCTGTCCTAACTGTGTTGCCTATCAACATTTCACAGAAAAGCAAAAATAGGCAAGAATATAAAAAATACCAAATCACTTACTTGAAAATGAATACTAAGAGTAAAAAAACAAATTTTCTTATACAAGGAAACATCACAGAAAAGGATAATTTGGCAAGTTATTTGTAATATCAAATCACTTACTTGGAACTATAGTTGTCGGAAATTGTATGAATGGGTGGAGGCGGCGCTTTCTTTTCCATCATGGTAGTCTATTTGATGCTTATTTTATTAAGGGTAGAGTTGCAATTTCTGCTGTAGTAGTTTGTTATCTTCTCTATATTTCGTTATCCATCCATTGCCACAATGT
Source organism: Euclidia mi (assembly GCA_944739405.2). Taxonomy (NCBI): domain Eukaryota; kingdom Metazoa; phylum Arthropoda; class Insecta; order Lepidoptera; family Erebidae; genus Euclidia; species Euclidia mi. Next base: position 92,511,279 of record OX123185.2, on the reverse strand, counting down.
TTCTGCAGACAAAGAAAAAAAAAACATAAATTAATAAACAATCAAGGTAAATAAAACTAGCCGTAGATTCGTTCGCTTGGGATCGGTTATCAAGATAAAATGTAGCTGCTGAGCTATTCCAACGTATAAGCTATATTACTGCAAGATTTTATCAGAATCCGTTCAGTAGGTTTGCGTGAAAGAGTAACAAACAGTTGTGTTTGTAATAAGATGGAGATTTTAGCGAAAATATAGCTCTATTTAATTTATACAGCAATAAATAATAATCTATTACTAGACGATGCCCGCGGTTACACCCGCGTTATTTAAGGCTACTGCTCTGCTCCCGATGCTCATAGCGTGATGTTATATAGCCTATAGCCTTTGTCGATAAATGGGCTATCTAACACTGAAAGAATTTTTCAAATCGGACTAGTAGTTCCTGAGATTAGCGCGTTCAACCAAACAAACTCTTCAGCTTATATTAGTATTAGATAAAGAATATAAAAAAAACTCTTTGACAGCCTCTAAAATTTTTTGTCATCTTCAAGTGACAAATCATGAGACAAAAAATGCTTATCTAATTATGTTTTCTTACACGAAATAATAAGTGTTGACAGCAAAGCGAGGCCGAAACAAATTACGCGAAGAATATCTGTGGCACTTGTCATAATAATACTATTTACTTGGCTGAAGAAACAAGGCACCATTATAATTTACTGAATTTTGACTGCGTTGAGAGTAACGAATCTGAAAATTCTACAAGCCGTCTTCAAAATTTACATTTGAATTGTTTTATAGAATACCGTAAATAAATTTATGAAGTAACTGAAAATGAAAACCAGCTGTCAAGTCCAGCAAGCAAAACTTACAAATAAAAATTCATAAACCAAAACTCTTTGATCGTTGTATTGTTATTTATATATTTTTTATTGTTTTGCAGATTGCAGATTATAGCAGAATTTGTACACATTTAAAAAAAATATCATACAATTAATACGTCGATGCAATAGCCATTATTAAATATTATCGAAGTAAGTGATCTGTAGAACCTGAAATTTCAAAATAAATGTTGAAAGGATTAGACATATCGATGCGAAAAATTTACTTACAAAGATTGTGACATATGTGTCCTAAAATGAATCCTGTGGACTTCTTCTTAAGCTCCGGGTATAGAAGTCCAACATTCAGATACTATTATGTGTTTTTTGAAATAGCAATGGCATGCTGTTTATCAATATTGGTGTCAACAGTCTCAATCGCTTAATCATTAGTCTATATACAAATCTCAGAAGCTTGAATATATGTATCACTTAACATTGATGGCACAATAGCAAATATATTGGCTTCGCGGCTCCTATGTATTGCTTTGACGTCATTACCTATTGTATTTCCTCCGAACACAATACTATAATTTAATAATACAATTATGGTACGTAGACGTATTAGGAAAAATATATAGTGATTCGCTACTTAATTTGCTCATAATCATTGCAAAAACTGTAATAACAGAATGGCCCGCAGGTGCCACTGGTGCTTATGATAATAAATCCTTTAATTTTGATAATAAACGGGTATATACATTTCTACCGGTAGGATGGGTACCGCTTATCAAAATCTTGGAACCACGTCATTTGCAAATGTGGAAACCGACAAGTGATAATCCACTCGTGTGAAGACGTCCTTAACGTTGTGTGTACAAGTACCTACAGTTCCGTTGATAAAATTGTTGTGAAATCCGCACTTCACGGAGAGGGTACTGCGGCTGTTGTAACCCATGCCAAAATATCGAGGGAAATTATTATAAGGTATTTTAAATATATTTTCAAATAATGACGCGACATAGACCAGTTTTATAAATATTACTAAATCTCTTTATGTCCCAAAATACCTTGAGTCACAATTACAATTTGCGATAGCCCTTATTATAGTCTGATACTATTAGCAGTTCGTTTAATTATTGGTTAATCCAGATAAAATGTTAAAATTGTCCTTTTGCTTCTCATAGGCATTTATTTCTATTCCTGGCTTTACAGTCACAAGAGACCCAACAAAGCTAACCAGATTTACTAAATTGAATTAGTGAATTACTAAATCTGGAAACTTATATAGGCCCAACGGGGAATTTGTAGTACATAATCATGAAAAACGAATTGAAACGAACAAGAATTGGATATTTCGCGAAAGGGCCGGTTTCGTCTTAGACTTTTAGTGTGAGTATATTATAAAATGTCTTGCGTTTAAGTCTGGTGGTTAGTGACCCTAACTGCCCATAGTTCGCATCCTATCCAGGATTAATTTTGCGTGATGGGCGCGATAATTTGTGATGTGAATGGGTAATAATTGGTCAGTTAAAGTACGTATTACAGTATGTTTATGTACATATTTACCTACTGACTACTACAGTACAGGCAATGCCTAGTTTGACATAAGATGGTCGAGTATTGCTCAGGATAAGTATTCTTTATTCTTCATTCATTCTTTTATATTTTCATAACATTATTGCATAGCGCGTATTCTTTAGTTATGTTAATTTTCTTAGTAACTATTTAGGTAAATAGTTGTAGGTACATACCACAAGTAATCATTATTAATTATGTTATTTTCCAACGGCATTATTGTAACTACGTCTGTTTGTACAATTGCCTTCAAAGAATCTTTGTCGATATTGGTTATGAGTGTACTAATTACAACAAAATTATTGAGGCGAAAATTAACAGTTTCGCTGTCCCATGTATCATATGTGATTCATAATAATTGATTTTCTATTGTGTCTCGCGCCGGACAGCGAATGGGTTAATATAGGTATTTTTTTCATTTAACTTTATTTATACACATAAATAAAATTGGAGTGTCTGTTTGTAATATTAAAATAACCGCTTTTTGCTAGATGCATATGGATGTATAGGTACATGGTACATATATCTACCGAAATGAAATTTTTTACAAACTCAAACGTTATACTTTATTTATTCCTTTACAATTATCCAATAATTATTTAAATTATTGGATAATTTAAATAATTATTAGTAAATCAAACCGTTTTGAGTGAAATCCTCAAGAAATGTCACTTTTCATCTTTATCAGCCACCTTACTAAATCACCAAGTACGCGTGGAGTTATGTTATGATAAACATACCAAAAATCTATGCCTAAATTGTAAGGAATGAAAATCAGTTGTCTCTGACTATCTCACCGAAAACCCAGCGTAAATCTACGTATTTAATAAGAATGATAATGACGCTAACACGCTTAGTATCTAGTTTGTTTCTCTTATCAATAATTTGAAGTGTATTAAACAATGGATAGATGGGCAGGTAATCAAAACAGATAATTTTGAGATTTTATCCAATTAGTATAACGATAGTTTGTAAAGATGGACGTATGGGGTAAATGTTTGCTATTCTTGCACGTTAAAACTACTGAAGTGATTTTGATAAAGCTTTTCAGTAATATAGCATATACACATACTAATAACACATAAGCTTCGACTTTTTGTCATAATATCCGACACTCACGACACGTAGTCAGGATCTTGTGAGTTATACCTACATATGTTCTTTTGACAACAAAACATATTAAATGACATGTCTTTTAGGCACTTTGTAAGTAAAGAATATTTTTTTATGATTTGCCTTCAATGTTACAAGTGGCAAGTGCCGGGACCATACGAATTATACATCGGTAGGTAACAATATTTTTGTTAATTAGTTATTATTCGGGTAATTATCGCGTTTATTTATTTTCTGACAAGTGTGAAAAATTTGTTAACTGAAAGCGGTTCAACTATGTACTCAGTTCAGTTTGATTTTGCCATTCATGCATAAATATTTTTTTATCAATCGAGGCACAATTATAAAGCCGAATATAAATCTTAATAAATATCCATTGTATTTAATTGCTAACATTAACATTGTTTCAGAAAATTAGTTTGAGTCATAAACAAAATAATTACTTTAAATATTTATTACTTTATTGGAAATAAATTAACTAGTGCATTACGATAAAATCACAATGTCATAAAAATTATTAAAAGTACGAAATTTCAATTAACGCCGCAATTGAATAAGCTCATTTTACAAATTAAATTCGTGTCACTATGAAACAATGGAAATTGAAATAATTAACGGGTAAATAATACAATTTGTAAATTAATACGAACATATAAATTAGTTCATTACGAACCAACTATATAAATAAAATAGCAAATAAACTGAGATGTGGATAAACTCTCTTCAAATAATAATGTTAAAGAGGATGATACGCAATGAACGCAGCCGATGATATACCAATACTTGCCGTAAACTATTTTCACAAAAAATAACACTTTATTTAAACTTACACTTTCTGAACAAAAAACAGAAATAAACTATGTAAATACATTATCACTATAGCACGTTTCAAGGAAAATGAATTTTCAGATCTCCTTCTCCGTTTTATTGTTTTACGATATTTAAACAATTTTATCATATGAGATGTACTATCGCGCGTGTTCACTATCCTACAGTTACATATCAAGTACGACTTTACAATACTATTCGACAAGCAATCAACCTTTAGCTAAAACGTAAAAACACGTAGCTATGTACAGCATGTTTCAATTTTGCTGCAGAGGTAACAAAAAGTAATAAAATTGAGAAAGTAGGCCTTGATGTAATCGTTCCTAAAGAATGCGTCCATGAGAGATATTTTTATTCAGGTTTTGAAATTATAATCTTATCATTTCAAAACCAAATGCCAAGGAATAAATAATTATCATGGTGACATGGGATAAAAAGAAGAAATAACCACTATAGCATCCATAAAAAAGTTGCAGTTCCTATTATTTGCTGCAGCAGACACTGCCGAAAGTAATAAGACTAAGAAAGCAAGTTTTTATATAATAAAATTGTCTGTAAAATATTGTGTCTTTGGGGTTTCAAATGAAAAGAAAACGAGGAGCAACTAAAAGATGTGATAATCCCTGTTAAATAGTGAAAATGGGCTCAATCAATGACATTAATTGAAATACTTATTTCGCAAAAGACATGGTTTACAAATAGATAAACTTTGTTTGTAATGTTTTACTAGTAAACTTTAATAAGATTAATGGGGAGCTTGCAACAGTGTTTTAATCTACGGAGGTAACAGCAAATTAATTATTACTAATCTGTATAATTGAAATGAATATACAATGGATATGACAGTGGGAAGTGTTTGCATAATTAATATACTGACAACACACATTAATTTAAGATCAGATAATTCTGTTCCTTTACTTATGATACCTTTTTTATTTTTAACTAGAGGACACCAGAAGCTACGCCTGCAATTTTTTAATATTTACCCGTTTTAGCAGATCCCTTGGGAGTTTCGGGAAATCCCTTCTTAGTGCACCCCTACGGTCCCCAAGGAACATACATGCCAAATTTCAGCTTCCTGCGCCCAATAGTTTCGGCTGTAGCGTGTCTGTCAGTCAGTCAGTAACGCAAGGATTTTATATATTAAGAAGATATACGAGAATATTTTTTTGAATACAAGAAAATATTTATATTATTTTGGCAAACATTTATTTATTACAGTTGTTTAGTAGTAAGGTCCAACAATAAAAATAAATATATGGTTAAATTTTGCAAGAGAAAAAAAACATTCGTATCCTATAACAGCATACCTAATCTGGGAATCGAATGCGGACCTCACGATCAGTGGATGAGCATACACGTATATATTTACATATTGGTCAAAGCATCAGCCTATCTTACGTCACAATCAGTGATTACCGAGACAGAGTTGGTTGAAGATTCGATATGCACACTTACTCAGTAAAGGTCGAACGCAACTGATCACTTCACAAATAAACACAAAACTTACTTTTCACTAACAAAATCTTTACAAATAATCTCAAACACTTCACAATTTTTCTTTTACAAATAACAAAACAAACCAACCAACTATTGTAAAATAAATGAATAATTTGCAAAACAATTTATTGAAACTTTAACAAGGTATGACCAAGGTAAGTGGTGTGGCTCAAACGAATGAGTTATTTATACTAAGGAAAGAAGCCTACACGTTTGGACTTTATATTTTCAAGAGCAGGGACATCCTCAACTCTATAGAAATAAAGGTAATTAAATAGCTATTTACTTAAAAAAAAACCAATGATGAATAAAATTGTTCTTGCGTTGGAATATATTATAGTGCAATCGTATATTAATACGTCTTAAAATCTGCCTCATATTCGTTATCAATTCTATTATACAAATTCAATTTAAAATTCCATTAAAATAAAACATATTATGTAAAATATAAAAGAATGTACAGAATCATAAAATAATTTAAAACTCACGATAGTAATAAAATAATATACAGGTGATTCATGACTTATGTAATTACTTTAATAATATAATCGAGTACAACATTATGATAACAATAACAGTGATTTAATTTATTATGAGCAATCTAATGTATCTAAGGAACAAAATACATGACGTAAAAATGGTTAATTTATGACTGTATGACAAAGCAAAATATTAATATTTGAACGACGAAAATTTTCGAAAAATGTTAAAATCAAATTTGATACGTTCAGATAATAGACCTTAAGAAATACCTTATAGTGAAATAATAACTGAAGATAAGGTTTGGAATGTATAAAAGCTTGATCTGCAATTATGTAATGTAATAAAATAAATTGCTTATATTCATATGCCAAAACAGGTTATGCCATTTTTGGCAATCGTAATCACAACAGCCTTTCGCGGTCCACCGTTGGAGATAAGCCTCTCCTCATAAGAGTCACGATAGCATTATGACTATAGTGACCCAATAGACAAAGCGTGAATCTAACTCCGGAGGTGTTTTTATGCTGCCTATAGCCCTCTTGTACTACCGATCTCAGACAGGAAGAGTCAGTGTATTGGCAGCGTAAAAACCTTTGTAGTTTGCCCCTTCAAAGTTTCTTTAACCTCTGAAGATTCTTATTGAGATTGTTATTTCAATAAAAGTCTCACGAAATTGCGGTTCTAGATGAAATAAACAGAGGACAGCAGCCGGAACTGCATTTTTTATGCTTACTGTAGGTATTATCGCAAAAAAGATGAATTAAATTTTTTCCTTCGATCGCCAGTTCTTGTTCAAGACCATTGAACTGATCGCTGGACAGTAATTAAAAATGTAGACGTTCAAGTGAGACTACAACACTCTTTTCTTATTTGCGTTACGTTTCTGGAGGTAGGAATAAAAGTCGTGTCACGAATTTCTAACATTGATTTTTTTTATCTCTCTCGTCCATACAATATCATACGTTAAGTTGACAAATAATTTCATTAACTATTTAAACGATGGTCATCTTTATGTACCTAAAACTGAACCACGGTTTTTAAATATCATATCAGATAATTTATGTGAAGGACCAACAGAAGTGCCTTGCGGAACGCTTTTTTAAATTGTTTAAGTTTTTTCGTAAACCGTAAAGCATCGTTGGTATTAATTGTTAAATTTAATTATAATTTCCTAGTTTACCTTCAAAAGAAAAGGGTAATTTGCATACATCTGTTGAATCACGAGGAAACTACAATTTTCAATATTATTGATGATGCCATTCAGGTTTTCCCGTACACGTTGCTTTAAATGATTTATACTCGCGCTCAGATAAAAAAGTTAAAACTAGTTAAATGAAGCAAGCATTTCTTGAAATTACTTAAGTAGGCACTTTTGAATAAAAATATATCACGATAAGCCACCTCTTAAGACAATATCTAAAAACGCATCAATATTTTGACTCCTGATCTGATCTAGTGTGAGCAAGTGCAACCTTTCAAGGTTTTGATTATGTTTGCATTGAGTGAGTGCATATTTGGACGCCCTACAAAATTGCGAATGCACAGAAAATGCATAGCTAGAATAAAACCTACAAACTAACTTACTAGCAAATTTTACGTGTTTTAAAAAAATATTATTTGTTGTTATATTTTTCAGTATCAGATATAATACTGTTTTAAACAACACATTGTATATTGCTACATACGACATTGTAACTGAAATCACTTCAGATTAGCGTGACAATTGTTTCTACACTCAGCGTAGAGATAAAATAGATGCAGCAAACGTTATGATATTTCGGGTATGTGGATATGTCGTTGATTTGTATGATCTTTATCTAGTGCTGATACAATAATTTCATCTCAATACGTTTTTGTATTGATAAGCTGTTATTTATTATGAAATAGGGTCTTGATAAACCAGATTTGTATTAGATGTTATGAAATATTTCATCTCGTGTTATTGACATCTACACCTAAATACGTAGGCACTGATAACGATCATTATTATATGTTATAGCATTGATAGCTCTGTTTTCTTACCGCTGCTATTCATGATAATTTTTATAGTTCTCTGAATCTGTTGTATTTCGTATCTCATGTTCGTGGCTGATTCTGTATCCGTGAGATTCAGGAAAATTGGAGATGAATGGGATTCCTAGAAGGCGATGAAAGGAGGTCGATGAAAATCAGGAAACAGGACGTAAGTCGTAGAACAAAATGTAATGTAATTTATTCTTCAACCTGTATAAGAAAACACGAAAAATAATTAAAATAATTTTACAATTCAGTGTTTTTAAGTATAAGTGAGAATAGACTAACCGTCAAATAGAGTGTGCAAATTTATTTTCACAGCAACTTCTTTGTTAGCTTCACCTTTAAACAATATCCCTCTTACTTATAAACGTTAGTCAACATTTTAAACGACTGCTGAGAGGCTGATTAGCAAAAACCTTACCTATAAACCCTGCTTAGCGTTTAGCAGCCACTAAGTGACGCTTAAATAGCTGTCAAATTTAAACAACACCGGGGCCTTGTTTAAATGTTGCTGAGAGGCACAATGGCGGCTTTTACTTGAAACAGCTGTTCGATCAATGACATATTATACATTGTTAAAATTATTTATTTGCATTTCTTTCAATTTTAATGTTGTTTACTTATAATTAAACATAGATTTTGACGATCTAGCAGATTTCCAAAATTATATAGTAGATTTAACTTGTCTAGTCATAAATTATTTCTTGCCGATATTTTTAGAACAACATAATAGTAGGAGAGCTGGTAAACAATTTTTGGTAACATACCCAATATTGAGGCATTACAGGAAATTCTGTGATTGTCCTTAAATGAACCAAAATTAGGTAGTCGAGGTCTAGTTGAAGTGTAGCGGCTCCCTACAAGCACTTGAATCTTTGTACAGGCAAAAAAAAATTGAATCATTCTAGATGACCTACTTTTTTATATGGAGAACTTATATTGGCTGTATCTCTTGCTCATGTTCCTGCGAATTGCGATGCGGTTGGCTCTCGCGAAAGCACGACAAACGGCACTCATGTGGTCTTTCAATAATATTTTTGGAGTAAATATATAATTCCATCCTAAATAATAACAATATTCGAAAAAGAACATTTATTAGATCTTTTTATGAAAAACAAAAATACATCCGTAATTAGTATAATACACTGAAGCTATATTGAATCTCAAATAAAGTGCAATAATAGAAAAAAAACATTCGTAAATTACAAAATTTATCAATATTTCTCATGTTTCAAAAAAATATCCAAAATTGTTCACCAGCTCTGGGACTTTTTCTTATTTGTCAGAATATCGTTGCCATGGAGATATCATATCGTTGCTATGTATCTATGACTCATAGATACAAAATAGCCAAGCGTGTTCGTTCAATTGCGTTATTTAGTCGACTATTTTGGCTATAATCTGTGGCCTTCGTATGTGTATCGTTCTTTATCGGTTACTCAGCTAAACAACAGCTAATCAACGTTTATAAGTAAGGAAAATTTAAGCGTTGTTTAAATGCTTGACAGCTATTCAGCTGGGAGGTGGCTAAGTCACACTTAACGAGATTTTTATAAGTAAGACGGAATGTAGTCAAATCCTTAATATTCTTCATAAAATGTTATGCTATTTACGATCAAAATACTACAAAATGTTAGTTATAATAGATTGATAATATTGGGAGTTACCAATTTTTTCTTACATTCAATAAGTTTATTTCATTTATCCTTTTCAGAACAATAACGAACAAAAACTAACCAAGTCTTAGAAGTCTAATTAAGTATTTTTTAGGTAACATACTTTGAAATAATGGTGTAATTTTTAGGGATATATTCTTTCTGATTAAGGAGCTAAGGCTAGGGAATTAAAAAACAATACTTTGATATAATTTATCTTAGTCACTAGATGTCCAAAGAGCTCAAAGGGTTTTAAAACTTTTGTCCATCCTGAAATCGCCAACGTAGAATATGCAAAATTAAGTCAGAGCTATTTATCACATCTCTTGATAAATGACGTCATTGCGTATATAAATAGCTGAGCTTATAGTGTATTTAAGGTATAATTTACGGGGCTATTATTTAAAGTTGTTTACGTAGCACCTATTTCCTTTCGTTGCCTCTTCCAACTTTCGAAACATTTGATGTGTTTTGGTTGACTATTATGTATAGCACACGTTCCTTAAATATTTGACCCAATTAATTTATAGTATAACATATGTTTGTTATTAGAAAAATTAGTATTAAGCAAATATTGTAAATGTGTATATTGGCTTAGATAGGTTTGACTCTTACTCGTGTTTAAAATATATGGCAACAAAATGTAATGAAAATATATTACATGCATTAGAAACAATATCTGAAACCCGTGTCTTCATTTACACTTCTTTCGTGTCTCAAAATATAATTGTCATTAATACAAGCTATACTTAATTTGATTCATATTATGTTTCGATGGTAATTTCCTAAGACATGGCTTGGCCATCGCATTATTAATATAAAGCTTGCAATGAATTAACAATCCTTCGCAGTTTAACTGCCTTATTTTTTGTATCTTAACAACAGCTATTACTTGATGTAAAAAATAATCTTAATCAGCCAAGGACGCATTTATACAATCGCAAAAAAATATCGGATTTGGTCCAGCTTCATAGGAGAAGTACGGTACACACGTTCGACAGATTAAAAAAACATACTGGAAATGAGAAATTACTTCCTTTTACCTTTACATGTTTTTTTAAATGATATTCTACTGCATCGGCCGGGAAGTCCAAGTGAATAATATTATGTGGAAAGAATATCTCTTAAGAAATTGCCACTATCTGTAGAATGGGAAAACATGGGCAAGATGAGTAAGTTTAAGGTAAAGACAAGTTTAATATTGAACTGTTATAAATAAAAGTTCTGGGTTAAGAAGTTTCCTGCAGTTACTTCATTCATAATATTTTGAGGAAGAAGGAATACGATATTTTAGCAATATCTGATGTTATATTGAACATTTAAGGTTCTCGAAGATACTTTTCAAGCCATTATTATGTCGTCCTTGTCTTACCAGAAGTATAAGACAGAGACAGCATGAAATATGCTGTGTAATCATTGCCTCGTGTTAACAATTGTATTTGGTATTTTATAATCTAACGCATGATGAGTAAGAAACAAAGTCCTGCATTCGTGACTTCCTCCGTGAATTTTACGTTTTCTGCTGAATCATTCGAAAGTCCAAAGTTGTAGTTTAAACCTATATTTAGCTAACGTAATTTCAAATACATCATTATTACTTATTACTAATTTCTGACACATTAACGCTGTAGCTAAATGTGTTTTTACGGTTACAAATATAGATTGCTCATAATTTTCACTGTTAACAACGTAATTCAACGTCACTTAAATCCATGATGACGTGCTTACAATCCGTGAACAAATTACGATTTTATTGTAGTTATGACAAATTATGCATAAATAGCGACGCACGGTTTAACTAAGTGAGTTCAAATAGGGCATTTAGATTTGGCTTTTCCCGTAGGTATAATATTGACTCCTATACAAAGCCACGAAATAAATTACTTAATTCGGATTCTTTGGGACTGGCCTAAAGGTTCAGTAACAGAACGCCACATATAATCTTGCAGTAAATAAAAAAACGCAGCCTTCTTAAGGCTCACTTAATCACTTGAATAAGTCTCAAGAAGGTCAGTTGACCCGAAACATTTTTTTATTGATGTTCATCATTTAAATTGATAAACAAAAACGACAACTATAAATAACCGAAAGCAATGCAACTTCTTATAACAAATAACGATTGGTAAAAAGTGTCACATTTTTTACGCAACCTTTTTACTGACCAGTTTCGGCCATGAACAAGTTTTGCCGGAGAGTTGCACCGCAAGCAGATGGCACTTTTAATACATACACTTTGCATATATCAAACTGTGTGTTGATGAAATATTCTTGGCCTTTTTCATGGCATAGGAGGCAAACGTAAGCAGACGGATTGTCTGCTGGCGGAGTGTATTGCCGACTATAGGAAGAGAAGCTTGATGAGTTAGAAGGAAAAGGGGGTGGAGCCTTCTTTAGTCTCACTTGCAGCAATGAATACAGATTTTACATAGAAGCGCAGTCCTTAAGGGTTTCGTCTGCTGATTCCAAGTGGGGACTGTCTCCAGTTTAGTTCGTAGTTGGCGCCGTAGGCGGCGCTGGCGTCGTTCTCCGTCTCTCTTGCTCTCGTAGTTAAGATACACTGGAGGAACGTTCGTCCGTCTTGCTCTCGTAGAGACAGCTGTCACAGCTCGAATGCCACGCCGCCAAACGGCAATTTGAGTCACAGAAAGTTTGTCTTCAAAGCGCGCATATGAAATGCGCCTCTATGTAAATATCTGAGTTCTTTGCTTGCGGATAGAAACGTAAAAGTATCGATACTATTACTTTACGTCGATATTCTCAGATAGGGTGACTACCCTACACACGGCGAGCCGGGCCCTTTATGGCGGTATCAGCAACACTACTAGTACCTAATGGCTAACCACTGGTGTACAAAGAAAATCTCCTTATACCAATAGCATGATTTTAATTATCTATGATGTTGTAAGTTTAGCGAGTAAAATTGTAAGTAGTATTGACTTGTTTTGGGGATGGTAAAATTATGACGCAGTGCTATAAGTTATTAGTCTGCTACTATCAATGTGTCATTATTGTGAGGTGATCCCCCGCAGAACAAACATTTGTATGATCTACAAGTATTTGTTTCTATTCTAGTCATTACTTGTAACCATGAAAATAATGTACCTTATATTCCTTAGTTGCAAAATTTAGAGTTATGAAAGAGACGAAATAACACACTTAAATTTAGTAAATAAATTCGAGAGCGTTAAGGATTAACCAGAAGCTGATAACAAAAATTATTTAAATTGCATCTAACCTTTTTTTTGAGAAAAAATATATGTAGGTATGTGCAGTACGACAATTAAATTCGACATTGACTTAGATTATTTTCGTATATTGATTAATTATTCTCGACCTTTCTACCAAACATTCTGCTGAAATAAACATTTTAAAGGTCAGCTGCTTTGTAAGTTTTTGGCCTTAACAATAACATGTTTTATTTTTCGCCAAATTTCTGATTTAAGGAAAACAAATATGTTATGTCATTGTAATCAAGAAAGTAAATAAATAGTTTTGAAAGTACGTGATCTAACGCTCTTAGCTCATTATGAGAGTAGTATTATACTGGTTGTACTGACTTTTAAGTGAGCTGGTCATCTCTGCAGAAGGACTGATGGCGGATGGAGCAAGCGTGTCCTAGAGTGAAGACCACGACTCGGTTAGCGTAAGGTAGGGCAGCCCCCAGCTAGATGGACCAACGACCTGAAAAAGGTGGCTGGGACGGACTGGGTGAGGAAGGTTGAGGACCGTGTACTGTGGCACGTGTTGGGAGAGAACTTTATCCAGCAGTGGACTCCACCAGGCGGACTAAAGAATGAATTTTCTAAGTCGTCTTCGATAAATAGCACTTGATTAGATAAAAAAATATCAACTACTAGAAGACGCCAGCAGCTACGCCTGCATTTTTTTTAAATTAACCCGTTTGGCTGATCCCGTGGGAATTTCGGGAAATCCCTTCTTAGTGCACCCCTACGGTCCCCAAGGAACATACATGCCAAATTTCAGCTTACTGCGTCCAATAGTTTCGGCTGTAGCTTGTCTGTCAGTCAGTCAGTAACGCAAGGATTTTATATATTAAGATTATAACTGGGAGACAGAGCGATCACTGTCTGACCTTAGCTCCCAAAAGGATATAAGATGTTTTTTGCTAGACAATTCGTGCTAGTCTTCTTAAAAGTAACTTGATTTAAAGTAAGCTAGATGGTATTTAATAAACTGCTGAAAGAATTTTTAAATTTGCTTTATTATTTTTATCAAGTCTTAAGGTACTTTTAGAAATATTCCGTTAGGATTAAAGTGTTGATAAGTTTGAAGAGAAAGATCAGAAAACCAACTTATTTACGTTTCTCTCTTCTCATATTATAATGTCTATGGTTGCTAAGATGTATGTTAGTAAAAGAATACTCGGAAATAGTGTTGACAAATGGGTACTCCGAAATAAAATGTTAAAATGAATTATGATAAAATCCGTAGATAAAAATGTAAACAAAATGTCAGTGATTCATATCGTTTTGTCAGTGAGAACTACTTTATCAATTGTCGACGTATGCTTTTGCATCATCATACTGGAATCAATTTATCGCGTTTTACAAATATTACATAGCATTAGCAGTTTCCGTCATTTTTATTTTCTTTTAAGACGTTTCTCGCACTATGAATTAATCCTGTGTTGGCAATGATATGAGAAAAGTCGTAGATACGTTACTTACGTAGTAATCAATCCGTAGAAATGGTACACTAACGCACACATCGATAGCTCCATATTTTATTTTAATTTCGGTTGACAAGATGTGTCAGTTTCACTATGATGCCGGCTCGCGACGTCACACACATATATGTCAGACTTGCCAACTGGCTTATGTTTAAGACCTGCTTCTGATACGCCTATAACGTATCTACTTCTTTTTACTTTTAACATCGTTGTGTGTTGCAGTGGCATTTAGAAACATATCAACAGATCACCGCGATGTTAGACGATCATTTTTGTGACATAACTTAGTTCAAGTCATGTTTTCAGTTATCAACCGTCTTGCTGGCTTTACAATAGAAATAAACAACTCTACATCGTGACTCAATGTTACATCTGTGAATCCCGCATTTCTTTAGTACATTTTCATCACTGCCATATATCCTTATAGAGAAATCTTAATCTTAACGAGTGGCAAGTCCGAATAATGAAATCTAGAGTTATAGAGCCAAATCGTGCCAACAATACATACAAATGCACCGCAATGAATAACTAAACTAAGGATAATAACACGCCAAAGGAAGATCCGTATCCATATGCACAATAAAATAAAAGGAATATGACTGTTGAAACTGGTTCAAACTTTACATATACTTTTGATTATTGATATACAGGAGGTAATACAATGTCCGACGAACTTTATAAATTTAAAGCTCGATTTAAAGAGGTTGATGACCTCGAATGTAAGGGGAAGGACTGCAATGAAAATAAAACGAATATTAATATTGGCGATTCGAAGACGGAACTTAAAGCCCCTTTGCGTATTTTTAGTGGGCGATTAAAATTGTTGTGAAATGTCTCTATGGAGGAGAACCGGCTTGTTAATTTTGATACAGATTGGCGAGATTCACAGGACTATTAACCTCATTATCAACCTCCGAAACCCACGGGAAGATATGGGGTGGTGCTATTCTACTCCGCCGGCACCACACGGCCAAGCGGAGAGCTTTTCAGCGGCAGTATTGGAGGACTTTGGTTAAAACCAGAGTCAAAAGCTTTGAAGAGAATTGCTGCTCTGTACTAGATGCTCGACGCGATGAACTGAAGGCACGCCCACCTTGTGCAATAATATATAATTACTGCAACGGTGTGCTCACTTGTCCGCATTGTGCGCGAACTTTTGCAAGTAAAGTAGGCTATATTAACCATACACGAGCACACCTACGACAGGTTGAGGGGAGTTTAAGAGGTTGCCGTGGCCGAAAACGGTCGAGGAGGTATATATATATATATATATATATATATATATATATATATATATATATATATATATATATATATCAACCTCCACGAATTAAATGTATATGAATAGTTGCATTTTGTGTAATGGATTGTGAATAAGGGTGTCGTGGACTTTCTTCGTGTCAATCTTAATCTATCCTGTTTCTTATTACCGCGGTGATAGCCCAGTGGTGCACGTAACGGACTGTGGAGACGATGGTCTCGGGTTCGATCCCCAGGTACCCCGGGCACAAACCTCTGACATTTCCAAGTTATATGTGCATTATCAATTAATTATCGCTCGCTTAATCATGTACCCGGTAGATGGCAATAGGCTCGCCCCGTATTATATTGGGACCGAAACATAACTGGCAAAGTGAGGGTGTATATTACACCTCTGCCTACCCCTTTCAGTGATGAAAAGCATAAAGTTATGTTATGTTTCTTTTATGTATGCAGTTTTTCATATCCATGCCTCCATATTGCGCTTATCATAGCTCTAGTATAGCCAATCAGATTCATTCCTGAGATATCATCATAAAGGGGAAACAAAATTCTAGCTTTGAAGTATACAAATCTTATTGAGATGCATTATTGCAGTACAATGGCGTGCCACTGGCGAGGCCTATCCAGCATTGGACTATGACAGGCTAATAATGATGATTGTAGTACGAATTTTCGTTTCTTCTTTCATGTCATTTCCAAAAGATGTGCACTCACACTTTTAGCAGTGAATTCATGGAAATACCCATGCGTGGCGTAGTTAGCTTCGATGACGTTGCAAGTGATTAAGAATTACCTAAGCATGATTCGTTTAGTGTTAAATACTAGGAATACATTGACGGCATTAATATAAATCACCGAGAATCCTTTGTTGTTCTGTACCGTGACGTTAACGGGGTAGATAGATGACCGTCTTGCACAAGTTTTCATACGACAAGTAAATTACTTTTGCGTGTGTGGTGTACTAAATGTGTTCTATTCGATTATGTGATCAGGTTTTAAAGGGCTTTTTGTACCTACAAGTTTGTGCTCGTCTCTTTGAATAATAATATTTGTTTTATACGACGCAAGCTGTAGCACACGGCTCCAGCCGCTCTAAAATTTCAACCCTTATTTTATCTCTTACCTGTTAAGCGCAGAATATGACTTAATCTTTCAATATTTAGGTGGTAAAGATGCCTTCGTCATAAAAATAACCTACTCTCTAAATGTCTAGGTTTTAACTGCCTTAGTTTAAGGCACAAAGAGTTTAATTATGTCGGTTAGGACAAGCATTTTTATAATAGAATATGATGATTCTATACTACGATCTACCAGGTAAGTTAGAAAACACGAAAATCGTTCACGTGCGTTCCGGACCGCGCATTATTTAACGCTACATCTAGTAGTACTTACACAAATTCACGCAAATTAAAATAGGTTTAATTTAGACGACTCGTTGACATGTATAATTTGCTAGGAAAATGGTTTACGTATATAGCAGTTGTAGTTTAAGGTAAACAATAGTAATGTTTATACCTTTACGTACGTTCATGTTGTGACGTATTTATCTAAATTAAAATGTAGACAGGTAAACAATATAGTCAACTTTGGGAAACATTTTCCCAGTTTCTGTACAATAAACATTTTCTTTTATTTTTTTATTTTTTCTGCCCGAAGTTTCAGTATGAGCAATGTATTATGTTACAATATGAGTTTCAAATTAGTTTAATTAACTGTTTTTATAAGAGTAATTGATCATGATATATTTGGTCACAAAATTATCATCTTAATATATAAAATCCTTGCATTACTGACTGACTGACAGACAAGCTACAGCCGAAACTAATCGGTGCAAGAAACTGAAATTTAGCATGTATGTTCCTTGGGGACCGTAAGGGTGCACTAAGACGGGATTTCCCAAAATTCCCACGGGATCGGGCAAAACGGGAAATTCGAAAATGTGTGCGTGCGAAGCCGCTGGCGTCGACTAGTAATAATATAACCTTCGGATAAGAAATCAACGTTCAGCTCATCCTTAACATCTGATTTGTATGAAACTGATGTCCTTAAAAACCACATCTGTCTTTTATATAACCCACAAACAAAGTACTGCTTGTCTCATCATTCACGACTTTGTGGTAAATACAAATCGTGATTACAGAACAGACGTAGTTCTTGGTACAGGTTCAGATTTTTGACGTACAGTTTTTGAGGAAGGAAAAGTAGATACTTTTATGGTTATATGGAGTTGGGATTTTTGGAAAAAGCCTTAGTAGTAGGGTGAACACTATAACTTTGCTCAGTAGGTGAAAATAGGGTCATGAACTTCAGAATTGAAAACATATCATCTATTTAGACTTAATGCGACAGTTACTAGCCGAGTTCATAATTAATTGTGGGTGCCCAGAGACCGAAGTAAAGAATTTGAAGCAAGATTTAAGTAATGAACATTAGATTGGCAATTACTGATTTGTTGTTGTGAACTAATTCTGATGATTATTTTTTTTATTTGCATTCTGACGCTTCTCCATCTGAGGGTGGGTATGAAGTCATTTTTTTAATCGTAGTTGTAATTTTATTATTATCATCAATCATATTTCAAAACACTAACTTCTTTGATTAACATGAAGATCATCGACTCCAATTTTGGCTATCATAACTTGCACCATACAAATTAGGAGTTTAAACGACACACAAAGTCTAGATGACTGAAAGTGATATAACGTAGGTGGCTAGTAGTAAATGTATAGTTTTGTAACATTTCTTTTTATAAATGGACAATTTTAGCACTCGAGATAATTAAGGAGATATTTCAGACATTCAGTTTTATTTATGTTGTTGTAATTCACCGCTAAGCAAGCGATAACTAAGGGCGGTTTCAGATTAGCGTATTTTTCTGCACGTATAAGGTCGTTTCAGGATACGCGCTTACACGTGCGCTAAATTACGCGCTTCAGAAAACCGGACTCGCGCATAGCATATTTCGGCGTGTTCAATCGAAACGGTAGTGACATCTTGTCAGTGTCAACAACGATTTTGACGGCTCGCGCTTATATGAGCTTAGAAGCGCGTCAACGTTCGTACGAGTTGCGCGTGTGCCAAAAGGCGCGCCTATACTCGCCTACATGCGCTTCAAAAAACGAGTTTATACGCGCGTATAAAACGCTAATCTGAAACCGCTCTAACAATTTCATACGGACTTAACTTCGGTCACAAAGATTTCGGTGACTCGGGTTTGAACCCGAAACCTTCTGTGTAGCAGTCTGTCACTCTCACCACTAGGCTGTTACTGATAAACGTTAACAAAATAATCATCTGGTTTGTATTTGTGTATACTCAATCAGAACAAATTTTCATTCCGTACTGCATCGATTTGATTC
Source organism: Euclidia mi (assembly GCA_944739405.2). NCBI lineage: Eukaryota > Metazoa > Arthropoda > Insecta > Lepidoptera > Erebidae > Euclidia > Euclidia mi. The sequence continues at coordinate 92,491,994 of OX123185.2, read as the reverse complement.
AGTGATACAATGCCAACGTAGGCATTACTGCAATAAACAGATTACAATGTGATTATCGAAATACTCGTAATTGGACCAATGCTGGCATTGGAATGTTTTCTTGAATAAAAATATGCGATAATATTCACCACCTTATTGAACACAATTCAAAAGAATAAATGGACTGCTACTGGATATCAAACATTTATTGAATACGTAGAAATTAATAGTTTTGTTTTTTTACATCATGTCAGCATAAAGACGTCAATTACTGGATGTGTGGACAAATGGGATGGATACAAAGGAGATTACCTGAAGAATCATCATCAGCCCCTCACAGTCCACTGCTGGACTAGGCCTCTCCTTTGAAAGAGGAATTGGCCTACTATACCACGCTGGCCAAACGGGTCCGTGTCGTGACGGATTAACAATACGCAATGTCACCACCCCATATCATCCCATGGGTGTCGTAAGAGCCGACAAAGGGACCATACTATGTAGAGAACAGCACTGTAAGAGAAGGAAAACTTAAAACAAACCCTATACCTGAAGAATACAGTTAAATAATGAAGTGTATATAAATAATTTCTTTAGCTCTTTTTCGCCGCAGTGTAGGTCCTCCCGCAAAATAGACAGACGATTTTGTTGGGATCACAGGACGCGGTTGGATGCGGGCGGTTCAAGAGCGGTCTGCGTAGAGAGCCTTGGAGTACCCCAGTTTTCAGCAGGGACGTCTTCTGGCTGAGGTGACGAAGTAACTTGGGTCTTAAGGATTGGTTTATAGTCAACTTAACATTTACGGTTTCTATGAATTTTGTTTTTTTTTTACATTAATAGGCGGCAACCGAACCGACGGATCGCCTGATGGTAAGCAATTACCGCCGCCCATGGACACAAGCAACACCACAGGAGTCACAAGTGCGTTGCCGCCCCTTGGGTGGGGAAAAGGGATAGGATGAGGAGTGGGATGAGGGAGAAAGGTCTCACCGAACGAAACGCAACAGTTAAACTACTGTTACTTTACGTCGATTTTCTGTGAGAGGGTAGTACTTCCCCGGTCGAGCCGGCCCATTCTTGCTGAAATTAGCAAGGCTCTACAACCTGCAGAATTTTGAACAGTTTGTTTAAAACTACAACAGTGATCGTATTGACAGATGGCAGCCTTCGGCTATATCCCAACAATGCCACAAATATTGCTTGCATGACCCCGTCTTAAGTTTTGAAAGTATGTCAATATGATACTTGAAATTCTAATTTATTTGCTTCGTGCAAGCTACCTTCACTGGTATAAGATAATTATTTAAATTGTTTTTCATTTTGTTTTGACATTCCTTGGTGAAGAGAGTTTTCTTTTATGTAGGTGTACTATATAGTCTTATAAGAAACGTGTGTACAGCAGTTAGTCTGTTGGACGTCTTCAATCTGAGTTGCGCGAAAATGAGAGCAATACCAAAGAGCTCAGATATTTACATAGAAGCGCATTTCTTATGGGCGCTCTGAAGACAAACTTTCTGTGACCCAAATTGCCGCTTGGTGGCGTGGCAGTCGCGCTGTGGCAGTTGTCTCTACGAGAGCAAGAGATACGAACGTTCCTCCTGTGTATCTTAACTATGAGAGCAAGAGAGACGGAGAACGACGCCAGCGCCGCCAACTACGAACTAAACTGGAAACAGTCTCCCCTTGGAATTGACACACGAAATCCTTAAGAACAGCGCTTCTATGTAAATCTGTATTCAAGAGCCTTGCTGATTTCAGCATGAATGGGCCGGCTCGACCGGGGAAGTACTACCCTCTCACAGAAAATCGATGTAAAGCAGTACTTAAACTGTTGCGTTTCGTTCGGTGAGTGAGCGCGCCGGAGGCCCTATCCCCTATTCCTTCTCCCTCATCCCACTCCTCATCGTATCCCTTTTCCTACCCCCAAGGGGCGGCAATGCACTTGTGAATCCTGTGGTGTTGCTTGTGTCCATGGGCGGCGGTAATTGCTTACCATCAGGCGATCCGTCTGTTCGTTTGACGCCTATTACTATAAAAAAAGAGAGGATAAATATTTCGGTGTTAGGTTTTCCTGTGCCCTGACATTGTTAGAAAGACCTTGGTCTAGTTCTGCAAGGTCGGTAGTATTACTGATCAGTCTCGTGTTATTATCTACAACTGTCGCGACAGTAATTATTTTAAGTGTTGTTTTGAGATGTGAGTTATTCTTTTGCTAATCTTAATATATAAAATCCTTGCGTTACTGACTGACTGACAGACACGCTACAGCCGAAACTATTTGGCGCAGGAAGCTGAAATTTGGCATGTATGTTCCTTGGGGACCCTAGGGGTGCACTAAGAAGGGATTTCTCGAAATTCCCACGGGATCGGCCAATACGGCTAAATTAAAAAAAAATGCAGGCGTAGCTGCTGGCGTCCTCTAGTCTGTACATATAAGTCTTATCGTTAATCATACAATTCTGAGGTTCGGATTGTCAATATTATTCTCATAAACGATTTAACCGATTCTGAAAGCCTTTAAATCATAAGCCTCTAAGATAATAGCAGCGATAGCCGAGTGGAGAGACGACAGACTGCTATGCAGAGGGTCTAGGGTTCGAATCCACGGCGCGCACCAATGACTTTTCGAAGAAGTATTATATTGTTAATTATCGCTTGCTAAACGGTGAAGGAAAACATCGTGAGGAATCCTGCATGTCTGAGAGTTCTCCACAATGTTCTCGAAACACATGTGAAGGCTGTCAACCCGCACTTGGCCAGCGTGGTGGACTATTGCCATACCCTTCTCATAGTGAGGAGAGGCCCGTGCCCAGCAGTGGGACAGTATAAAGGACTGATGATGAAAGCCTTTTGTGTCGATCTTGTATACAACTACATATATTTGGATAGTTTTAGCTTTAGTTAAACTCATAGGCCGTTAGGCGGATTTGTTGTCGATACGTATTCCCATAAAAACACTATGAAGTAGTTTAAATCCTACTACCTACTATATAATCATGGACATTAGTTTGTGGGTATTATGAATGGATGAGTGAATGAATTGTTTCTCTTTCACGCTAAACCGATTTTTATGCAATTTTGCCTTAGATTTTACATGCAGACTTCTTTTTGTTACTATATATTACCAGTCTATTCATAATCAATAAAATATCTATCGCCATCGCTTCCTCAGGATATACTTACCTTATTTAATAATAACACAAATTCCTAAGAAGAATATAGGTATGAATATTTTTTGGAATAAAAATGTTTTATGAATTTTGTTTAATACATTCTTAAATAATATAGTAATTTGCAAGTACATACATAATATGAATACTATTTGCAAAACATCAAGGTGTTTAGTCTGTCTGGCTTGCATTTCACATTTTGGCTGAAGTATTTACTCATTTGGGACGGCAATTTGCATGTTACATTATAGTAAATTATTCAGTCTGTAAATTTTAACGAGACAGACACATTTCGACACCAAAACAAAAGTCTACCGACTCCTATTTCGAACTTCTTCACGCTTTGTGATTGAAATATTTAATTTACCTAAGCGATGAAATGTAGATAATAAAAGGTGTGCCATTGGGGAGGCCTATATTCAGCAACGTACTATGTCAGGCTGATGATGATGATCATAATAATAGGTCCTGATCCTATTACCGTCTGTTAGAGTCCCTGCAACATCATCGATCATCATCAACAGCTCTTTATACTGTCCCACTGCTGGTCACGGGCCTCTTCTCACTATGAGAAGGGTATGGCCTTAATCCACCACGCTGGCCAAGTGCGGGTTGGCAGACTTCACATGTCTTTCGAGAACATTGTGGAGAACTCTCAGACATGGAGGTTTCCTCACAATGTTTTCCTTCACCGTTTAGCAAGCGATAATTAACAATTTAATACGCACATAACTTCGAAAAGTTATTGGTGTGTGCCGTGGATTCGAACTCGAGACCCTCTGCATAGCAGTCTGTCGGTCTCTTCACTCGGCTATCGCTGTCCCTACAACGCGTACATATTAATGACACGCCACGTAATGAGCGCCGGTCAGGCACCCAACATAAAGGATGGCAGTCTCGTTAGTTCCAGTGTAACCTTCAGCGGTTTGCATGTACTCATATTAATGGATCTCTGTGAGATCTCTACTATGGAGCACTTTTGTTGTTCAGAATCTCATTACATACATATATCATACATTGTAGTTCAAATGTAACCTTCAACAGTTTGCATGTACAGTCATATCGATGGACCTCTGGGCAGGTCTGTACTATGGAGTACTTCTGTTAAACAGAGCGAACCTGAAACATTCACTTATCTCGGCACCCACTTTGTTGCAGAGGACTCACTCTCGAGTGCCAGTCACGTGCACCTTAATAGCGCAAACGCCCGATAAACTCGGAACCTGCCTATGTGTGTCAGATCGCCATGCGTGCCCCTATGCGTAGAACAGTTCAAACATCTGCATAACGCTCTTTTAGCTCAAATAAGGTAGGTAGTATAATATTTAGTTAATGATTCGTGTTCCTTCATTCTTGGTATTTCCCACATCAGTAGGCCAACAATCAGATCGGTTAAGTACCTCACGTGTTTCAACGAAAATACTTTAGTTTCAAGAGTTTTAATCGTTCGAGTAGCTGATAAGATATTGTCTTGGTTTGCAGTCTATGAATCGTACAATGTGCCTTTAAGATGTGGTGTGCGGGTCGTCAATAACCTTTTATAGATAAAGTGCGATAGAATTTTGACAGACACATTAAAATATGTACCTACCCGTCTTCATAATCTGTTTTTTTTTTTAAGTCAAACGCCTATATTTCCAAAACAGAGTCAGATGTGTACTTAATATTACTCTATATTGACGTTAATCGGGTACTTTACCAGACTCCATGCTGTACTGAGAATTCCAAAAACCCAGTAACACTTTGGCCCAGTCCCTGAATCGAACCGGGGATAAACCATGGCAGTGGCAGAAGTAAACAAAGGCAGTCCGCCATATATCTGGAATATCTGGCCATAATTGATTCTGAGTTAGCCTTATACCGATTGCTACTGCTGAGTTTGACTCTTCATCATTATTATGTGTGTGGCAAGACCAACGGATGTGTCATAGGATCTGTATCTTCATTTCGTTTTGTATTTGTGTATGGCTTTACGTATTCTTCCTTTAGTTCTTATATGTATATATTATTTATTTCATATATATCGTATTTAGGTAGTATAATTATATGTTTATATATTTATGTAAGTATATATGTATGTATAGTGTATGCATGTATATTTATTTAAGAATTATATTATATTATATTATTATACCTATCTTACAATTATAGTAAGTATTTAATACACCTACTACGTTTCTCAGCACCGCTCAAAGGTAGACTGGCGGATAATGCCCAATGCATTAAGTCAACCTGTACACAGTTTAGTGTATAAATTAAACAAAAGCGTTACCGGGGTTTTTCGAATATTCAGTAGCAGCACGGAGTCTGGTGATGTGCCCGGTAATGACAATAGGCTCGCCCACTATTACGTGGGATCTAAAAATTCATGGCGAAATGTGGGTGTTATACACCTGTGCCTACCTCTTCGGAGATACAGGTGTCTATAAAAATCTAGTTTTAAAGAACTGTGTGGAATTGTCGTGAGTTGCTTGTGCTGTAAAACGTCTAGTAGGATTATTACGCATTGGATCGCATGGATTATAAAATTCATGAGTGTTTATGCTAGTGACATTTGCCAAGATAGATAAGAACTTTCAATGCAGGCCAGGGTTCTAAACGACTTTGTTTTTGTACTGAGACTCTCGTTTCACTCATTTCACTTGTGTTCTCTGATAGAATAACATAAAGGCCTTTTTGATTATTTGTCATGGCAGTCAAAAAGAAGTAGATATATGAAATTACTATCCATCATCAGCCCTGTATATAAACTGCCGCACTGCTGGGCACGGGCCTCTTCTCATAATGAGAAGGGTAAGGCCATAGTCCACCACGCTGGCCCAGTGCGGATTGTCAGACTTCACATGTCTTCCGAGAACATTATGTAGAACTCAGACATGCAGGTTTCCTCACGATGTTTTCCTTCACCGTTTAGCAAGCGATAATTAACAATTTAATACGCACATAACTCCGAAAAGTCATTGGTGCGCGCCGTGGATTTGAACTCGGACCCTCTGCCTAGCAGTCTGTCGTTCTCTCCACTAGGCTATCGCTGCCTTTCTTCACTAGGTTAACGCTGCCTTTACTATCATTCCTCATTTATATACTTTCTTCACTCGAAAGGCTTAGCTTCATTCGGGGCTTTCATGATCATCCTTTTACAGTGCTGGACTTGTGCCTCCTATTTTGATTTACAAAAGAAGAATTTGGCCTATTGTAATAGCACACTGGCCATGTGAGTCCATGTGAGAATAGAAGGATTTTGTATACTTTAACACGCTGGCCAGACAGATTGGTATAGGTTTTGACGTCGAGTTTTCTGTCTCCTCGCAAATATGGTATTTACTTCACTGTGGAATTCAAATTCAAACAATGGACACGAAGAACACACAGATTGTGGACCAACACAAATTGTTTGTTACATATCAGTACCAAACCGCAAAAGACTGTGTTATCAATGCAATCAACAAATTGAATGAATCTCAGTAAAACCAATATACCGCTTTAAAATCCGTAAACTCTAATTTAATTTCAATGCAATTAATAAAGTCAATATAAATATAATTTAACCTATCAATGGTCGCGCACAGTCCTTGCGGGCGTAGTGAACGTTATTCAAGTCAGCCCAGACTCGTGCACATTTGACGACATGTATCAAGCAAGGCCAAATGCGATACGCGTTGCCGAGTACTGGGCTAAAACCGTATTAAAAGTGTTGCCATCGACACGAAAAGAAGAAGAAGTCACTTTAACTTAAACTGTGAACAATGGGAGGTTGCCCTTGAATGATTTCCTCGTATTTTTTCCTTTTCTTATAAAAGGTGTTTAGGCCTCCTCAATATAACCACAGCCTCTTTAACTTCACTTAACGGAGAGGTCACGAAGCAGAAACCTGTGTAATAATAATAAATTCTTATTGACATACCTTTATGTTCCTAATTACTAACAAAATAAAGATAAAGAACAAATAATCATAATCATTACAGAAAGGTTTGTTCGGTCAGGAAGTCGAACCCACGACATCCGGCTGCCACAGGTCAACAGTTCAGTAATTAATGATCTGTTTGTTTGATTTGTTGATTGGTTGCTCGGATGATCGGATGTCAATATGGCCGTTGATTCGTAAATTGTGACAGAATCCTCAAATAGTTCATAATTATCATCATTTTCGCGTCAACCCTGTTGCAATCCAAGTTCCTCATTTTGGAACCCAGAATCCGCTTCAGGTAATAAAATTCATAAAAAATATAGAATTTTCATAATCTTAATATATAAAATCCTTGCGTTACTGACTGACTGACAGACACGCTACAGCAGAAACTATTGGGCGCAGGAAGCTGAAATTTGGCATGTATGTTCCTTGGGGACCGTATGGGTGCACTAAGAAGGGATTTCCCGAAATTCCCACGGGATCGGCCAAAAATGGTAAATTAAAAAAAATGCAGGCGTAGCTGCTGGCGTCCTCTAGTTACTTATAATATTCGATAGCACGCGTAAGTTAAAGAAAATAAAAGGAAATACATTCATATGCATTGGTAAGCCATCTTGTACTTGCACCTTGATCTATAGCCCACATAATGTCATGGCAAACCACGGCAACCTGCAGCAATCCGTCTACGAGCAGCCAATCCATATACAGAATTTTAACCTTATGCAATATATTCGCGAGAATTGTTTATAAATAAACACATGAGTCAGACTTTGAGAATAGCCGAAACTCGACCAAAGTCAAGGCAATGACCTCTAAAGTCGGGGCTACTATTGAGGTCAACGAGTCGCCTTGAATGTATTATGACGTCGCAGTAACGCCTTGAATGTATTATGACGTCAAAATAAGGCTATCCTCAGCAAAATCATGAATGATACGTTTATAGGTGTGGGTATATTCCCTGCAATCGGATTGGTAGTACGACTAGTGCCAACGGTTTTTGATTTTTTTTTCTTACTGCATCCGTGCAAATCGTTTATAGTACAGTTTTTGACGATTGATAGCTTTTTTTATGACGGGCAGGCAATTTAGTGGCCAGCTTAATGTTGTGAGGTTAATGACTCGAAAGATCCTCTCAATACCATGGATATCAATACAGTCAGATCCAGTCGATTCATCAATAAAGAAATCGCTGTTATGGAAAAGGATAATAGCATTTTGCTTGAGGAAAATAATTTTTCTGACAAGACTGTAACCTATTTATCGTTAATGTTTCAGCGAACAACAAGTGATTGATTTCTACTTGAAAACGCCTTACTATATTTCAAAATTAATAACTCTATAGATATAATTAGGAAGGAATGTGATTTTTTTTAGAGACTCACGCCTGTAGCCCGGACGAGATATTTAGGCAGAGGTGTAATATTACACCCACATTTCGCCATTAATTTTTCATCATCATCAACAGCCTTGAACAGTCCACTGCTGGATTAGGCCTCTCCTTTGAAAGGAGGAATTGGCCTACTATACCACGCTGGCCAAACGGGTTGGTATAGGGTTTGTATCAAGTCTTCCTTCTCTTACAGTGCTGTTCTCTGCATAATATGCTCCCTCTGTCGGCTTTTACGACACCCAGGGCATGAAATATGGTGGTGACATTCCGTATTCTTAATCTGTCACCACATGGACAGAATAGGGGGCGAGCCTATTGCCGTACCGGGTACATTACCATACTCCGTGCTGCTACTGAGAATTCCCTAACGGTAAAACCCAATAACACTTTGCCCAACCCGGGAATCGAACCCGAGATCTGCCAATCCCACGCGCACATTTATGCCGCGAGGCAATAAAAATACTTGAATTAAGATCATCTTAAATAAAAAAATATTCTGTTGACATTATTATACACTATTGGTTTGGTTGAACGCGCTGATCTTGGGCACGATTGGTCTTTTTGTGTTTGATGGTCCATTTATCAAATATTACGCTATGTCCCACGGGTGGGTAGCAGTAGCCCCTAATAACGAGTATGTAACCGCGGGCTCAGCTTTCTTCAAATAATATTCGAGATCAAATCTATAGTAAGCGTATTGCTGACGACATAAAACTAAATCCAAAACAATTCAAATATTTGACTTTGTATGAAATCGAAATGCATTAATTTAGTTTCTAAAGGTGTCTGAATTTGTATTTGTTTATTTATACACGAGTGCGTCTTACTGAAGGCGATTGATTGTCTTCTTGATGCGTCTTGACATTTGCGAGACGATATGTTTCAAGCGATTTAGCCTTGAAGGGCGTCGTTGTAGGCAGCGGCGGTTGACCTCCATACCTGTTGCACCAAGTTTATATGAATCACGCGTGTACCTGAACACAGATGTATTGCGAACATTCATGATATGTCGTCTCCTGGAGAAGTATATTCTAAACATCGTATTGGTTAAATATATGCAAAACATAGTATTGGTTAAATTCTATAGAGTATGTTATACAGTAATATCAATAAAAAAAAAACACCTTTAAGAATGAATGGTCCTTAATCCACCATAAGATAATAATTGCAAATTGTTTGTGCCCAGGTTGTTTTTACGGGAATAGGTAAAAATGTGTGAAAAGGTACGAAACTAAATAATTTGTTGATGATAAGAGACATGTTTACTACCTGTACTTGACAAGGTGTGCGCAAATAAAATATATTCTAGATGCACAACTTTTGTATACAAGCGATAGTTACAAACTTACGCAACTGTTAATTGAGTTCCTTAAAATGTTGCTAAAACAAAAGTGGGATTTCATTTGACCTGTCCAAGGTTTTCGACTACGTTGATCTTGACATACTCCACCAAAGTTACATATTCACTAAATAATGGCAATAGAAGAATAGATGAACAATATTAGTATAATATAAGCATGACCAAAGTACAGTAATTCTATTAGCGAGCAAATAACAATAGGTTTAAATTTAGGAAATAATCAATAAATCATTGCAACTATTCTTAGATCATCTTTAGGGCTCTATCAGACATAGTTTTGCGTTCTTTGTGTTATATTACGTTACATAGACCGCGTGACCGCTCTCTGTCTGATAGGATCCTATGTAACGTAATATAACACAAAGAACGCAAAACAGACCGCTTGAACGCTTGACCGCGTGACCGGTTTCAGTCTGATAGAACCCTTATAATAGGGTTGGCGTGCTAAATGTAAACTTTTTAAGGCCTTATTTCATGATTTCTGTAAATATACTTGCTGATTCTATAAAAATCCATCAAGTTTGTTTATTGATGTGAACAACTAATTTATTACTGTTATTATTCTGATTACACTGCTTATAATTGTGGCCAACCAATTAATAAAGCGCACATTTAATTTTATATAGCGTAGCCAGTATATAAATGAGGTAAAACAGGACAGTCGTATCTCTCTTACATAAAGAGAACAAAATTTAATTAACACTAACTGAATGGACTCGTTTCAGAAACATATGTGACGTAGACTAGATACACGAACTCTTTATAAATTAACCTTCATATATCACTGACTTTATAAATCTGTTCATAGATAAATACCTTTGGTAAATATCTACATTATGCCTACAATGATTGACATTGAAAAAATACCCGCAGCTATGCTCGCACATTTTATTTGAATTTAACCGTTTTTCCCGATCTCGTGTGAATTTCAGGATATCCCTTCTTAGTGCACCCCTCGGTCCCCAAGGAAAATACATGCCGAATTTCAGCTTCTTGCGCCTAATAGTTTTGGTTGTCGCTTGTTTCTATCAGCCAGTCAATAAAGCAAGAATTTTATAGGTATATTGAGATGAAATTATCGTTTCAGGTGTCAGGAGTTTTGAAGCGGAGGTCCAAAGCATGATGTCAAAGCAACTGGCAATCCTGATTAGTGCTGTTCTACAACAGATCACAACGGATGACATAGTATTTTATTTTATTTTATTTATTTATTTCATGCACAAAACAAGTTACAATTTTTACGTAAACATATAAAGCTTATAACTAACTTAGATCTAAATTTTGTAACTCAGCAATATGTGCATACACAAAAACATAATAGTTTCACGTGACTAAGTATACATTTCGGCATGAGTTACTGTGTACATACAAGATTAACAAAAATAGGGAGAAAACAATATAAGTAAATTATGTGTATTTTACAATATTAAGTGTCGGTCATACAACATTTGAGTATTATAACTCTTGAGAAGGTTGTGGTTTTGAATGGAGGATATCTTTTACAATTTTTATATATGATAGGAATTTGGGATTGAAAATATCTAAATGTAAATTACTTGTCGCCAGCTCGTTATATTGACGTGCCATCCTTACTAGGGGGTTGAAACAGGAAATATTGTTTTTGTAAATTTGTAATGCAAAGAGATTAACATTATTTGATCTACGTTCATTATATCTGGTATTTATCGAAATATCAGAAAGCAGTACAGGGGAGTCAATAATAGAATGTATTATTTTATACAAGTAAACGAAGTCAAAGTACTTGCGGCGTATTTCCAGTGACTGGATTTTAAATTTTAACAATCTTTGGTCGTAGTCAGGGCATGTGCGAACCATTTGTTGCCGATAACACAAAACTCTTTGGCACTTTTTTTGAACCCGTTCTATATGGCCGATATGAACTTTATAGTATGGAGACAAAATTGGGGAACCGTATTCCAAAATACTACGTACTAGAGCAAAGTAAGGATAAAGTGTGCTACGAGGTTTTTTAAAACCTTTAGTGGATCTTAGAACAAAACCAAGCAGTTTGTTAGCCTTTGTAATAATATATTCATAATGAGGTCTAAAAGAGAGCCTGTCGTCGAACAAAATACCCAAGTCTTTGGCGACTGTGGATCTTTTCAGGACCTGTCCATTGATTGTATAATTGTTAACTATTTTGTTGCGTTTATTTGAAAATAATATGCTGAAACACTTACTAACATTCAAGTACATTTTATTTGCATTGCACCAATCCGAAACAGTATGCAAGTCTTTCTGCAATTGTAAACAATAATTAAGCGTCATTATCCTAGTAAATATTTTTAAGTCGTCGGCGTACAAGAGGCATTGACAAGACAGACGCTCGACCAGATCATTCACAAATAAAACAAAAAACAAGGGACCCAAATGAGACCCTTGCGGGACGCCCGAAGATACTACCACTGGTAAAGAAAGATATCCTTTTAAAGCTACTAGTTGACTTCGGTTACTAAGGTAAGAAGATATCCAACGAAGTAGGTTGCCCTGAATGCCATAGTATCCAAGTTTCTCACAAAGCAGAATATGGCTCACTTTGTCAAAGGCTTTAGAAAAGTCGGTGTAAATAGCATCTATTTGCCCACCCACTGCAAATCCCTTGCAAAGATAATTTTTGTATTCCAAGAGATTGGTGACTGTGGATCTGTCTTTGACAAAACCATGCTGTTTTTCTGAGATAATGGGCTTAACGTGATTATACAGATAATTATACACTAGTGACTCAAATTATTTGGCAAAACAAGATAGCTTGCTTATTGGTCTATAATTTTCACATCGTGATTTGTCGCCGTTTTTTAATATAGGAGTGATATAGGCTACTTTCCAACGTTGTGGAAAAATACCGTTACAAAGTGATTTATTAAATATTATACAAAGAGGACTCGATAACTGTTTAGCACATGACTTAATAAAAGAAAGAGGAAGGCGATCGGGGCCTGCACCCTTGCTTATGTCTAATTGTTGTATTTTTTGTAAAACTTCTTTATTAGTAAATGAATATTGATCTTTAACATCTAAATTTGATCACTATATTCTTGTATCTTTTTGTTTTTCTGGTTGTACACCATAAAGAGTTTTCAATCAATCAATCAATCAATAGTTGACAGAGTCAGAAGGAGTCCCGATCCACAGTAATGAGTTAAACGACTGAAGGGATATAATACTATAATAATACTTTTATTTCCATCAAAAATTCTTAAAAAAAACGTTTCGGAGGTCTTCTTTTAAGTATGGAAATACTTGTGTCAGAAGACCACGAAAAAATCGACGTAAATAACGAATATCGACTCAAGTTGTTTGGTTAAGCGCTTTTGTCATTGTCTTATGGCTTTTATCGTATACTGTGGTTTTAGGATTGGAAGCTTTTGACTCAGCCACACTAGTCTGTGCCTTAAAATGCATGTACGGTAATCTCGGCTGTCCTAAAGATGTATGGGTAGTCAATATGATGAGACTTACCACCCACGAGGCGAGCTAATATCTTGCCTAAACTAATTCATAAAATATGGTTATCGGTTCGTAACGTATGTAGGTCTGCCGTCAACTGCGCTGTGGTAAATATTCTGTCAACCCTGGTTATACTAGAAAACGGGGCCCGGATTCTAAGGTCAAATATTAGGTTTTTTTATAATATTAGGCGGCAAACGAACAGACGGATCGCCTGATGGTAAGCAATTATCGCCACCCATGGACACAAGCAACACCACAGGAGTCACAAATGCGTTGCCTCCTCTTGGGGTTGGGAAAAGGGATAGGATGAGGAGTGGGATGAGGGAGAAGGACTATGGGATAGGTCCTACAGCACTCTAACTCACCGAACGAAACGCAACAGTTTTGGTACTGTTACTTTACGTCGATTTCTTGTAAGAGGGCAGTACTTTCCCGGTCGAACCGGCCCATTCATGCTGAAATCAGCAAGACTCTACTACCGTGAAATGTGATATTCACGGTAGTAGAGCCTTGGTGATATTATACCGTGGATGAACTTAAAAATAGCTAGCGAAATGTAAGTTTGTAGAACACTGTTGGCCCTACATGCTCTCTAGGGTTTGTAGAATCCCTATGGCTATAAATGCCTTCTAGGGTTTGTAGAATACCTATGGTTCTACATGCCTCCTAGGGTTTGTAGAATACCTATGGCTCTACATGCCTCCTAGGGTTTGTAGAATACCTATGGCTCTACATGCCTCCTAGGGATTTGTAGTATACCTATGGCTCTACATGCCTTCTAGGGTTTGTAGAATATCTATGGCGATAGATGCTTTCCGTACATCTCTGTATACCGATATTTCCCTTTATTTCAACAAGTGGTAATGATAGGTAATTTGCCTTTGATGTCAAGGACGTTCGCTGCACCTGCTCACCTGATTGCGACTAATTCAATGAAAAATACATGAGATTATTACTATTTAATATACAGGGTGTAAAAAGACCCTTAACGAAAACTGAAATCCCAGGTTGTACCAATCACTACGACCATTTTTTACTTCGGCACCATACCTGGGAAATTGCTGGTTCAGGAGATATTGAGGCTCAAAGTTAGTATGGAATTTTTCTAATTAGGTAAAAATCGATGCATTTATCACGCCAATATGTTCTATAGATGCCCTATAACCCCATCGATACGTAGGTATTTCGAGCATTGCACGCGCGCGCTTTTAATTGTGGTTTAAAAAATGTGAAAACTCAAAAAAAAATTCTTTTCCCAGGTATTATTTTTGGTTAGTATGACTTGGCATGATGTCCACAACGAGTAGACTTCGGCTTGGTGATGGGTCTAGTGACACCCTGTATCTCTACGTTATTTCAAAACGTTATGTTTAAATTTCAGTTTTGTATTGCTATTACAAAAAGAAAAAATACTTCAGTGTCTTGGATAATGCTTTTGATAACAATTCATAAATCGGCAAAACGTTTCTTCTAATTTTGTTATACCATTTCTTTTAAAAACTCTTCTCAAGTAGGCAAGTATAGTCTTGTGAGTGTAGGCACAAAGATCTCTGAGAATCATAACTACTAAGACTGTGTAAGTGTGTATCGCTCAAAGTATAGTCCAGTCTGGCATTACAATATTACGCCATCAATATGGTCAAAACTTAAAAATTAACATGTATAAAGAATTTTGTCAGGAGTGAAAATGACATTAAAATAAATGATGCTGTAGCAGATTCATGTACATAATAATATAAAATTTGAAGCACATAGCTCACTAAATATGATGTCTTCTTTCATAAATGAAATTCAACTAATTTGAAACGCTTAAAAGTATATTATATTTATGTTACCCAGATTCTTAAAATATTTTAATAAAAGAAAAGTATTTGGGTTCTGTTTATGATAAATATTTCTGCATATAGTTTGATCAACTGTTTTAATGTGCTGTATTTGTTATACAAAGATGACGTAGCCACAACAATTAACTTGTTGTATTGCCATTATAAATATAAATTATTGTTACGACAAAGAGGTTATAACATTATTATTGCTACACGTTATTACCACCTAGCTCTGCGACCTTCATTTCGAAAGCAGTAATTCGATTTGTTCTATAATTATAATTGTCATAGTTGGTATGTTATATTGGCGAATAATAGATCGCCAAAGTTAAGGGTCGATTGCACAGGTCATCATTTGGATAGACGCTGGCCCGCGGCCCTGCTTTGGTAGGCATTATGTGCCTACCAAGCCGTTCCGTTTGGCTGTCTTTGAGGCTCTCGGATAAAAACCACGACACGAGATTTAAACGCACACATAAAATAATGATAATATGTTAATTGATTGGATGCTAGCACTATGACAAGCAAACAAATGTTGCCATGATAAATAGTAAGTTGGATTATATAAAAAACTAGAGGACGCCAGCAGCTAAGCCTGCATTTTTTTTAAATTTACCCGTTTTGGCCGATCCCGCGGGCATTTCGGGAAATCCCTTCTTAGTGCACCCCTACGGCCTCCAAGGAACATACATGCCAAATTTCAGCTTCCAGTGCCCAATAGTTTCGGCTGTAGCGTCTCTGTCAGTCAGTCAGTAACGCAAGGATTTTACGAGTATATATTAAGATAACGAGAGCTGATACGGTAATTCCGCATAATTCTAAAACAACGGCAATGGGGTCAAACTCCTGACACTAAAGTAAATGGTTATTCTCTTAGGGCGCCGATCCCCGAGGCACCCGTACCGTAGGGCCCTGAGTTATTTACGTCTTGGTAACCTCAATCAAAAGTAAATTTAGCTTAAAAGTACCGTCATCATACCGTTTATAAAATATTATTAGTTACTAAAATTAAATACTTAACTTTATTGATCAAGATTAAGTAGAGTTTCTTAGGGCAATCACAGGTTCTTATTATTGTCACAATAGTTTCTTTTTCAATACACAAAAATCAACATATCTAGACTAAATGGAAAATTAACATAATTTAAAAACAGGCAAAATTGGACTTGACATTTCAGTTTGCTTTTCTTAGTTTTTACAATATAAAATGCGTATTACATATTTATCACTAATGGCCTAATAGTCTTCAAAACCAACTATAAAAATAATATATAGATATCATAGGGGACCAGATCCAAAAAAAAGGCTAGAAATCCAAAAAAAGGGGACCAGGATCTAAAAAAATTAAAATTTATTTTAGGGTGTTACCCTAAAATAAATTTTCAGACGATCTTCATCAAATAAACTTTTGTTATACTAATTATGCGGTGGCTAGGCTTTCTTCGTTATCCGTGTGGTGACGGATTAAGAATAAAGAATGTCACCACCCCACATCATCCCATGGGTGTCGTAACAGCCGACAGAGGGAGCATATTATGCAGAGAACAGCACTGAAAGAGAAGGAAAACTTGATACAAACCCTATACCAACCCGTTTGGCCAGCCTGGTATAGTAGACCAATTCCTTCTTTCAAAGGAGAGGCCTAGTCCAGCAGTGGACTGTTAAAAGCTGATGATGATGATGTTGATGATGAGGCTTTCTTAGACTTTTGAATTGCTTAAACTTCTACATGCATACCTAATTGAATACTCTTACCTCTCTTTCTCGTAAAGGAAATCGAAAACATTATGCAATAATAATAGTTTCACACCACTTACAGCTTGCAAATTTCTTGCTTGCAGACTTCCTATATGGGATTGACAATGATGGACCATTAAGTATTGTTGACAGTTATTTACTAACAAGCCAACATGATTGTTAATTTTTTTACAATCAAGGTTGTAAAATATTGGTAATAAAAAATTGTTATGCCGACCATGAGATTCGGATGGCAACAGTATTTTAATTGATTTGTTTACGTTAATGTCATTATGTTTATACACGGAATACACCGTCAAAAGAATTCTATTAAATATACTGTTTCACTATTTTATATATGTTTTTGAGAATTCTTGATAGTATAGCAAATGTCTAATAGTATAAGTACTGAATTATCAATTTCTATGATTTTTTTTATATTAAGAAAAGTAAATTATTATGACGTAAAAAGACTAATTTAAAAATGTTAATGCATACTATGTTTAAAATTTAAAATATGCACTTTCAAAATACTATAGACGACTAATTAATATTATGTATGACTTTCAATTATTGTTCCGGAGGGTTTGCATCTAAGTATTCTAACCGCGATTCGCGGGCACCGTTACGGGGGATCGACTGACATCGGTGTTATTTTAGTTGGTAGATCTCAAATGTTTGCATTGGAGTATCGAACATACCCCGCCTTCTTGCCACAGAAGGCAGAGGATGAGTTCGTAATTTGGAAAACAACATACAGATATTATCTTACTCCTAGTTTCTTATATTAATTTATTCATAAACATTACGTCAAACAGTAGCCACCACTTCATAGAGTTGCTTGGTAACAGAATTTTTAATCGTCATATCAAAATACGAAATTCTTACTGCACACGACAACACTAGGCAGTGAAACCATATCTACGAGTGTAGAGCGCCGGTTACTATGCGACTCAAGTGTAAACGTCGCCGCGTCGCGTCGTAACGATGAGGAGATTAAAAAAAATAGTAATACTTAACGGCCTCTTGCCGATCTTTTGGTCGAATATTTTGTTTTATGATAATTACAGCCAAAGGCAGCGATAGCCGAGATACACCAATGGATACACCAACACACTGCCATGCAGAGGGTGTCGGGTTCGAATCTACGGCGCACACCAATGACTTTTCAGAGATATTAATTGAAGAGTCTGGAGTCGAAGTATCGAGTATTGAATTGTTAATTATCGCTTGTTCCGTGCCTCGGAGAGCACGTTAAGCCGTCGGTCCCCGTTGTCATGAAGATCTTTGACAGTCGTTACAGGGCTTCAATACCTTCTAAATTAACTGACACTAGTCTAAACCATGGAATATCGCTATCCCTTCGGGTTGCGGAGGTCAGACAGGCAGTTGCTCTGTGGAAAAGCTAATATTCAGCCAAATCCGGTTAGACTAGAAAGCGGACCCCAGATTCAAACTGGGATAACGCTAAGAGGATGATGATGATAATTACAGCCACTGCTAGCTGATATTCGTAACCCAACGTGCTAGCACATTATATGGTTTAGATAAGTGAAACTACCAGATTACTACTCGCCAGATTTATTTTAGTCCCACGTAATAGAGGGCGAGCCTATTGCCGTACCGGGCACATTACCAGACTCCGTGCTGCTACTGTGAATTTCCTAACGGAAAAACCCAATAACACTTTGCCCGACCCGGGGATCGAACCCGAGACCTCCCAATCCCACGCACATTTATGCCGCGAGACTAACGAGGCAATTTAATTTACTAATAAATGGGCCATAAATCCAAAAGTACAGCAAACGGACGATCGTCGATGCCAGACTAGAAAATTACTAAGAACTCAAATGCTCTAAACATGTAAAACCGAACAGCGTTTGAACCGTACACATCCATTAAATTTTACTAGAACAATAAATTTACCAACCACAATAGCACATTCCAGAACCTATTTGAATCAAATTGTCACTAATACATTATTTGACGCAGTAGAAGTTCTATAAAATCAATTAACGACTAACTAATAAATCGATCCAAAGTACACCCAGACTAAAAAGTGAAACTACTTACGGACAGACAAATGGATATGGCGAAACTATAAGGATATTTATATAGTAGAGGAGACGTGGAAGATCGACCTTCACCGATCTGATAACCAGATGAGACGTATTTTTTATGTAATAAAATTTATAAACAAATATGCATATAATAATTGCCTATCAAAAAAGTGCTCATAGCTATTTTAAATTTAAGTAATTTTAATCAACTGCAAATATAACATTGTCGTTCATACAAACACTATGGAAAACAAAGTTATTTTTGGTGATGAAAAAGTGATCGTGATATTTGGTTAAGTGAACAAAGGGTATGTTAAGTGGATACCTGAACTACGGGACCCTTACGGGACTCGCACTTAATCTAATTATTTGATCTTTGTTGCTATATTGCTTCCACTCCAAGATTGTTTGTTTATTAATTACTAGCATCAACCTTAACACTTAACATATCCCTTATCTTCACCTATCCAAATATCACGGATAACCAGATGAGAGGTATTTTTTATTACATTAAAAATACGTCTCATCTGGTTATCAGATCGGTGAAGGTTGAACTTCCACGTCTCCTCTACTAATAGGTTATACAAAAGAATAAAAACTAATAAGCAATTCCGATATTTTTGTTTAGAAGGATATACTTCTCGTTTTGGGCCCATCGAAGTTTGAAGCATAAAATTAAAAGTCATTTTTTGCAATTTTAAATTGGTAGATATTGACTAACCTTAACGGTATATCGTTACTTCCTATTCACTTTGCTATGTGGGGATGACCTGTGCCTCATAAATCGACTTCATTGTTACGTCATCACATGATGGTGTGAATGGTGTTTGCGTGATGATGCTTACGCCATAGTCCACCATTGTACATTCATGTATTACATAACAACTACTTGACCCGGCAAGCGTCTTTTAGCCTCATATCAAAGGTTATAATTGGATTTAGATGCCAAATTTTAATAAAATTTAAAAAGTAATTCGTACAAAACAAAGAAAAAAAAAACTTAATATTCGGCTCAGTGGCTTGCCATTGGAGATAGCTATTAAAAAGTAATTTGTACAAAATAAAATAAAAGAATATGGGGCTCAGTAGCGTACCATTAGAGAGACCTATGTATATCCAGTAGAGGACTATGGTAGACTAATGATGATGGTAGGAAAAAGTTGGGCAAAGGGTGCCCCTTTTCACCTTCATCATCGGCCCTTTATACTGTCCCACTGCTGGGCACGGGCCTTTTCTCACTATGAGAAGAGTAATTATCGTCCACTACGCTGGCCAATTGTGGGTTGGCAGACTTCACATGTCTTTCGAGAACATTATGGAGAACTCGCAGACATGTAGGTTTCCTCACGATGTTTTCCTTCACCGATTAGCAAGCGATAATTAACAATTCCCTACATCCCTTTTCACCTAGGAATATAAAAATAGCCAACGACCTATTTTTTACCAACAGACCTATTTTGAAACAAAAGACGACATAAAAGTCAGTCAAGAGAGTCTTGACTCAAGACTATTCAACTCTTACGGCCCGGTCACGGCCTACAGCGGTGGGTGGCAGCGGCGAGCGTTTTCGATGTACATGGCGCGTTTACTGTGACGCGGCGCGCGGCTGCCTCAGAGTAAACGCGCCATGTACATCGCCCCTGCCGCGCCGCTCGCCGCTTAGATCGATCTCATGACCAGGCCCTTACTCTAGTTCCAAAGCAAACACGGAACGATTTTGTTATGTACCTATTAGAAAAAGCTCATGATGTTTATCCACAAAAATAAAGACTTGCTAAAACTAAACCTATAGTAAAATCGTTTACCAAATTACTAGTAGCTTAGAGTTCGGCGATAAGTACTTTGTTTTTGTACAGTACGTAGGCGTGGGAATGAAACCAGGGCGAGAAAATCCTTGAAACATTTTTTCAATTAGGTACTTGAAAAGTGCTTAAACCTGCTTCTCTTAACGAAGTTGAGATTTATTCGTTCAATTTTAATATTTTATCGACTTTATTACCTGAAATTAAAATATATTTTATAAATTGTGTATATATCTTTTAGAGAGTTTATTCGGAAAGCTGCCCAAGATACAAGAATTTGCTAGTTGTCTTTTTTACTTTATTTTAATCATGTTTATCACTGATATCAACTGATGCCAAATGTTAATAAAATTATTATGGTTCAACTGTTGACAATCATTCAAAAAACACACTGTGACAAAATGTAGCAACACACTTAAAAAAAAAATCAAATACTTATTAAATTTACAATGTTGTACTACGTTACAAAGTGTTGGTCTCGCGGCATGATATTGCGGTGATGGTTTAGCATCCATTCCTTGGTTGAGTAAATATTTAAGTTTATTTTTGTGCGAATCTTTTTAGCAATACTTATTATAGCCAGTAGGATACCGATCGGCTCTACCTAAATTTATGAATGCTCACATGGTGTAGGGGTGTAAGCGACCGCCTCTATGCCATGAATGGGTTCAACAGCCGCACGAGACGACTACGAAATATTCGCTACTATGAAAACATTTTTTCTAGGACATTGTTGAAATCGCGAATTAGTTAACGTTTTATTTACTGCGGAATAACTGTTTGTTGTATTGTCTGCCAACGCGCACTTGGCCAGCGTGGTAGACTATGGCCTTACCCTTCTCATAAGTGAGAAGAGGCCCGTGCCCAGCAGTGGGACAGTATAATTAGGGCTGATGCGGATGAACTGTTTGTTTGCAGGTTCTCGAATAGAGGCCATATTTTAGCAAGCGCAGTGTTGAACGCCCTACGGCCAGATGGACCGATAACTTGAGGGTGGCTGGTACTAAATGGAGGGCTAAAACTGGCGATAGTGTCTTGGACGTTCCCTGCGGCCACCGCTACGTATACTTCCAGCTGTGAACTGCAAAATCCTCATAAGAAATGAAAGAGCTGTTTGAATACTGAGACCAGAACATAGAAGATGAAATGTAGCTCTTCGCACCATCTCTGCTACTCCTGTAACCGTATAACATCGTGACGTTGTCATGATAAGAAACACGTTTTAGACACAAACATAATAGTATAAAAACTAGGTTATCAACTAAAGACTGGTTTTTAATCGTTTCGTTATTAGCATACAGTTATTGTTGATATCGTTGTTGAATGACTTTATTATATAAACAGTTATAATATATCTTATGTCACTTCTTCTCATCTGCATGGTTGTGTCCCAGTTAAATCTGTCTGTATATATATAATTTCTTTCCGTTACTGACTGACTGATAGACAATGCACAGCCAAAACTAAGCGAAAGGCGAAATAAGCTGCAATTTGGCATGTATGCTCCTTGTGGACCGGTTGGGTGCACTGGGAAGGGATTTCCCAAAAATTTCATTCATGGGATAAGGAAGAAGTAGTTTGATTAAAATGAAATGTGTGGGCAAAGCTGCGGGCATCATCTAGTATATTTATATTTTAGATAGCTTATTCCCGCTAATTTGCACGTTATATCAGAGAAATTAATCTTAGCAGCAGTAGACTAGTAGAGAGACAAACAGACTGCTACGCAGAGGATCTCGAATTCAGATTTTTGAAGATAAGTAAGTGTTAAAGTATTAATTATCGCTTGCTAATCAGTGAAGGAAAACATCGTGGAGAAACCTGATGATCTGAGTGCTCCACATAATGTTCTTGAAAGAGATCTGAAGTCTCCCAACCCGCACTTGGCCAGCGAGGTGGACTATGGCCTTACACTTCTCTTAGTGATAAGTGGCTCGAGCCCGGCGGTTAGCTAGTCTATATAGATGGCTGATGAAGATGATTCCAGAGAGTCCAATAATTAAATCAATATTGCCATACCTTGTGCTAAAATAAAATAAATAGTGAATATAGAGTCCTCTATTCTTTAGATCACTATTAGAACTTACAACAAATGTAGAGCAATTTTCGAAGATCATAAATAACTTCAAATGTAAGGACGAGAATTACTACTTTTTCCTGCCTTTTAAAATCCTTGTCAATGATGGTTATACTCATTACAAATTACCAGTACATATTGAACCTTGAATAGCAATCCTACAAAAACCACGAGGTCTTTCCATTTCGTGAGTCATGTTCAAGTTTACAAAAAACCCATCCCTAACGTGTATCATTCAAGCTTGTGGTTTTGATATTACGGTGCAGAATTTGATCAGTTTTTTATGTTGATCTACAAAATGTAATGTGGTTGTTATGTGATCCTTGCAAGTAACAAAAAAGGTAATTGCAAAAAATGTGATTCTGAATATTTATCTCAAGTATTGAGTGTTTTAATATTCGTTAAATTCTCAGATGTAGCGATAGCTACATATGTATAGTAATTGATTAAGGTCTAGAACGGTGAAATCAAAAATCCTGAATCGCGCTATTAGAATTCTCAAACATGATTATTACAGAAAATTACATGTTGCCAAAACTCCACATCGATATAGAAACCATGAATGCACTCGTAATTGTTATACTTTGTTCGACTGCACGGTTGGCGTAGTGGTTTAAGCGGCCGCCTCGCCGCTTGACACTGCGCCCAAGTGTTGTGGGTTCGATCCCCACACGAGACAACACTTTGTGTGATTCATAAATTGTTGTTTCGAGTCTGGGTGTTCATTGTGTCCGTTAGTTGTATGTTTGTAAAGTTCCCCGCGACACAGGATTTAGTCCTAGTGCGGGAGTTGTCTTTAAAAAAAAAAAAAACTTTGGGACCCAAAGATCATTTTACTTACGGGGCTCGAAAATATCTCGAAAGACATTAAAAACAAACAAATTTTCTGTCTAGTTGCTACAAGCGTAAATAATGACCTATATATACCTGAACAATGTTTGAGACCGTCATAGAGAATTCATAATATTATAGTACTTGTTTCAACAGAAAGTGCGTTTTCTTTGATCTGCTAATTAGTTTCTCATACACATGAGTTTGAATAGGTAAGTATTAGAAATTTGAAACTACATGACATGTATATATTGACTAGACTTGGCCCACGGCTTTTCCTACTTGGGAGTAGGTTATTGCGGTACAAAGTAAAGTCACTCTCCAGCCTCCGAACTACATTTCCTACCATATTATCTTATATTATAAATATTAAAGAGAGATTCCATATAATTTTCCTTTGGCATACTCCTGTACGGCAAAGGAACCCTACGTAGTTTCTCTCTTATTAACATTGTATTTAGTTTCAAGTATGAAACTGAATCTTACAGTAAAAACAATTAAACGGTTATCTTTTTTCATCCTATATGTATTTTTGTAAGCCTAACCCAGCAGGTTATTGACCTTAGAAAATAACGTTTTACAGTGACAATGCACCTATGGTTGTTCATAGGTTAATTTTAGTTAAGTTTTATTTTAGTTTAATTTTGTTTAGTTTTAGTTTAATTTTGTTAAGTATTATCACAAATATACAATAGAATGCTGCACACATCTGTAATGATATGCATGTCAGAAATGTTCTTACTGTGATGGATGTTCATATATATTATTGTAATGCATAACATGTACATTGTTGATGTGTCAAATAAATAAATAAATAGACTGTTTAGGCCGGTTCACGGCTTTCGTACACCCGAGTGTGCGAAAACACTCAAGATTTGTAGTAGAAAAAAATACATGTATGATTCATGAGAATAAATACCTATTTTCAGACTGTTTTTATAGCCCCCGACACCTCCCAACCACTAGAAATGATTAATGATCGTTTATTGAATGAAGTAGACGTTGCCATAGTGAGAAATGACTCACACTTCTACGGGTAGACTACGCTATTTCATTCATACTCGACGGTACTACAGAGTTGAAAGAAAAACATATCGCTCAGTCCCAAAGTTCGGGTTGAAATGGGTCGATTAGGTAAAGTCTGCTGTTTTCTTTTGAAAATACAGTCTAAGATCATGCTGTTTCTCAGTATTTTATAAGATGAATATTACAATAGTTTGCATGACTTAGAAATCAAACATTGAACCTTATCTTGGATTGCCTGATACAGTAAAATATTGATGTATCTCAAATTTATTCTGTGACCCAATGACACACTCCGTCTTATTAAATTATGGAGTAAATATTTGAATGCATAAATGATCATCGAATTTTTAGCGGAACATTTGTCTTTGAAATGCTCTGAATAATATGTGGCATTGACATAAATAACGACCTTTTTCATAAAACTCTTATCAGTGTCTACATCTAGGACAGATTCAGGTGAGATTCTATTTTTAACTTTTCATTTCAATGATGGTAAACAAATCATCAGCTGTATCAATTATGGAATGTATGTACGTAACGTGTAGTATTTTCTAGCGGATACTCTAGTCTGACAGCATGGAAGGTTGCATTAGATTGAAAACATTGTTGTGAGTTTGATTGCATACAAAACCGATTCGAGGATTGGAAATTTCCTTTATGGTTGAAATATGACTATTAACAAATTTTCAAGTGGTTCCGTCAGTTTACTGGCAAACGTTAACAAATTACGGCTTTGCGCCGGCGCCGTTCGTTTTATGATGGAACTCAAAAAGTGCGCACCTCAAAGTGTTTGGTCCGTAACAGCTGTAAGGTTGGTAGTGCCATGGGAGAGAGTGGGTCAGTTTGTAATAATTATGTCTATTTTCGTTTAATATATTCAGAAATTATTGAAAATGTCGTAATATTGTTACGAGGTAGATTTTATCGATTTTATTTATTTTAAATTGACTTTCGGGATATATACCACATACCTTTGTTTGGAGTAACCAATATTTAGGTACTGTTGCAAGCGCTATGTTCACGAACAAAGGTACGTGGTATGTATCCGGAAAGTCAATTTAAAATAAGTTTAAATTACCACGAAAGTTTAAATTCCTATGTCGATTTTATATTATGAGTACCTATTAGCTAAATACGAAATTAGTTAATACTAGAAAGCGATGATAAATTAGTATTATATTTAAATTGTATTAAAAATCATCAGTTAGCAAGTGAAAATTAGTGATTAACATAACTTAAAATAAGATCGAGTTTAATAGGATGATAATAAATCAACTCAATGCGTCTATCAAACAAAGACAAACGCAGTTCCGCATACATTAAATGTCAATACGCAAGTTTAATTAAAGTAGGGTTGGTGCAAACTGATATATGAATACTTAAATTCTATAGATTATATCAAATGTAATTACCTACACTATTTTGTTAGTAACAATTTTTTTTTGTAAGCATTCTTTAAATAAATAAATGTTTAACAATAAAATAAATAAATATCACTAAATATTATAATATTATTACATTGAAAAGTAGGAACGAGTATGTTTTTAAATATATGATAGCATCGTCATACAATAATATTATTCAATAAAATATTTATTCAATCATAAAAATAGATTTACGTTAAAAGTCATAAAACATTAAACGAGAGTTATGTAGATAAAATGTAAGTTAATCTGAAAATGAGATTATATTTAAAAAAATATTACCTATTAAAATAAAATAAATTCTACTTACGCGGCAATAACACAATCGCAGCACCGCACACAAAACACTAAAACTGATCCGCACTCACAATAGTAAATGGAAAAAGTTATATTAATTGAAAATAAATAAAAAGTAGAATATAAATGTAATTATTTGAAAATAATGAATATTTAATTGAAGAATAAAATCATCGTATAATTTCTCGAACTCTATTTTTTGCTCCGGCTACACGTGCAAACGCATCGTACATAAATTAAACATTAAGCTGTTATATCTACTACGATAGAGGCAGAAACATACTTAGCTTACGTTACGTACAAGGATTTTCGAAAGGGAATGTCTGGCGGAAGTGGTAGATAAATAAATGAACGGTAGTGAGTTGGGTTACATTTATTTTGAATTACCTATGTACCGCGTTTGGTTTTTGTTTTGATTGCACAACGAACGTTTGCTCTTAATAAAGACAATTGTATGTTTATTTACGAGGTAGTAATTGACTGATTATTATCGGAGGTATTCCAGTGTAAGTTAACGATACTGTTTTAAACTTGTCTAGTGTCGGGGAATATGTCACTGAGTTTTGGTTTGAGAACTCTTTGTAAATTAGGGCAACAGTCTTTAATATGTAATTATATACAATGTTCCCCGTGTGCCAACTCTTAGTAAAAATTTTGAAAAGTTAATACTTAATCAATTGCTTAAATATCTATAGATAACTTAGGAATCTCTTCCGTGTTTCTAAGTTATCTATATTATAAACCAACATAATAAGAGAATGTGTACTGCCGATATTTAAGATGATTCACAATTTTATCAATAGGCCAGGTCTGTCAAGAAGAAGGTACACTAACAGAAATTCGGGTCAAGTTTCTATAGGTCTGTTGTATACCTTTTATGTAAGCGGTATAAGTACCTCATGAAAGGGTAGGCGATCTGTAGTCTTCGGTCAGATCTGTTTAGACTAGAGAGCGCACCCTAGCTACGAGGCAAAATAATTGGATGCAAACTGGATAACGCTAGGCCGACGATGAAGACACAAGGATTCAATACATAGACTTAACCATTAATTCCGGTGAATAGTCCTTTCAGTAGAGCAGGTTCCATTTTGTTACCAGGCGGCGAAATATATTAAGAAAATAATAATGCATTTATTTCGCAACACACAAGGACACAAAAAACATGAATACATACAACACAATTCATTTATAATACACAGGTTGCTACTGTAGGCATAATAAAGCAGAGAACTGAAGTTATTTGTACACATAATATATTTGGACCAGTTACAATATTGTCTGATATGTACCGGTTTAATTAATACTGGGCGCAAGAAGCAGCTGAAATTTGGGATGTATGTTCCTTAGGGACCGTAGTGGTGCAATAAGAAGGGATTGGCCAAAATACCCACGGAATCGGGCAGAAACGGTGAAATTAAAAAAAAACATCTTCGGACGAAGCTGCTGCGCGCAGCTTCGTCCGATACAATCATACAGACGTTCCTATTTATAATATATCTGTAAGATAGTGCCTATCTAGAGGTTTTGTACAAGGCCTTGATATTGTGTATAACAGCCCAAACATTTATTATCAGCATCATTTTGTACACTTTCTAATCCACAAATGACGCAAAACACGATATGTAACAGTTTCTTTTACGTGAAGTGATGTAACACGCCAAAATTGCATTTTTAATACGGTGATATTTGGTTTCTTTAAAATGATAAGTGCAAACGCTTGCGGCATTCGTTGCTTAGCTAAATGGTACTCTGTATTATTATTTTGCGATCGTTTTTTACGGCCGCTGCTAGTGTGATTTCAGTTCAAATATTATTACAAATGATATTACATTTGATCTACATACATACATACATAGACTCACGCCTGTTTCCCCGAAGGGGTAGGCAGAGGCATATTAAACGCCCACTTTTTGCCAGTATTTTGATCCCACGTAATAGGTGGCGAGCCTATTGCCGCTTATTGGGATATTTTTTTTGCCAGAGCCTCGTCCGTTGATCGGCAGGTGCACCACTTGCAGGTGAGGTTGGCTTGGGACCCTTAGTTCTTGGTGGGAACCCTATGCACCCTCTTGGTGGGAACCCTATGCACCCAATTGATCTAATTTTGATCTAATTTTAGATATAATTTTTAATTTTAGACTTTTGCGACTTGTACACATCCAAAGCAAACCAAACTATGTACCGTACAAAATAAGAATAAATATGTCTTTAGTGTATGACGTTTCGAATACCTCACATTGCAATAGTAATAAAAATATTACATGTTCTTCGTAATGTCAAAATAAGGATGTCGTAATATTTTTTCGGTTATGTGAACAAATCTTCTGATATCTTAATCAGAGAACAGGTATCTGATGGATAATCTTATATTTTCATCTTGACTGACATTTCTTTATTGCCTAAGTGAAAATTATCGCATTTTGACCGATTGACTGGTTAAAGTATTTCGTTACTACTGTTTTTTTTTATAAAGAATACATTATCCTCTTGACTAAGAAAACTTACCTTTAACTTGACCTCTAAGTGTAAATTGGTTCTAAGAAGGCTTAATGATTTACGTGGTCACCTTGTCGTTTGGTAGGTACGTAGGTTTGATCTCCATAGAATCTGTTTACACAACGATTTCTTGCTAATCTTGGTATACTTTGAGTGGTACAGTGATTGTAGTGCTTTTCCAAAGAAAACAAACAAATGCGCCATCTTATCAGACCTCATGTGTGATATCTGCACGTGCAGTACTTAATAGTAATATTAGTATACTCGCAGTATTACTATTACTAATAGTACCAATATATTTTGATGGCGCTTATAAAATCTCTACCACTTCATTGTATGATTGCTACTCCACGATTATTCTACCGCAGTTTATTGTAAGTACTACAAAGTTTGAAGAGTTATATGACGCCTCATGGATTACTCAGATCAGATATTGCAGAGTTAAGTGGGACTGTTAATAGTACCTATAAGTTGCTATTTGCAGACTCTAATGCTTTGATTTTTTAAATATGTTTTTATATAGACTCACGCCTGTATCCCCGAAGGAGTAGGCAGAGGCAAATATGTTTTATATGAATTTAATCAATGGTAATAGAATACGAAAACAATAATGATAAATTCAAACAAAACGAAATAATCCTTGCCTGCCAAAATAAGTCCTCATAATATTATAGTTATTAACAATAAAGGACATCCTTTAACTGTCACTTTTTGATCTACATACATACATACATAGACTCACGCCTGTTTCCGGGAGGGGTAGGCAGAGACTACGGAGCGCCATTTGCAACGATCCAGACATATCTCTCTTGCTTCATTCACTCCCATCAGATTCCTCATGCATGCTCTTCTGTTCAGGGTACTTCTCACCTGTCCTGTTTTTAGGATGTCTCCAATCTGATCAGAGAACGTCCGCCTAGGTCTTCCCCTTCGTCCTGTCCCTTCCAAACTTGCCTTATATATCTGCTTGGTCAGTCTTTCGTCATTCATCCTCTCCACGTGCCCAAACCATCTTAGCACACCTTTCTCGATGCTTGTCACCACATCTTCTTTTACCCCACAACACTCTCTTATCACACAATTCTTTACTCTGTCAGTCAGAGAGACACCACACATACTTCTCAGTGCTCTCATTTCTACAGCATTTATTCTACTTTCATGGCTTTTCTGCCATACCCAACTATCACTACCATACATAAGAGTAGGTACTAACACCCCTTTATGCACAGCCAAACGTGCCTTTTTGGACACGTTTTGGCTATTCATAAACGCCTTCAGAGCTCCATTCGCTCTATTACCTGCATTAACTCTTCTTTCAATGCAGGTAATAGAGTGGTAGGAGCTCTGAAGGCGTTTATGGATAGCCAAAACGTGTCCAATTTTTTTTTGATCTATATTAACAGAATACAAAAAGAAATATATATCAAATAAAAATAAACTAAAATTATTTAACGTGCCGTGACGTATACTTAGTATACACAATCTCGTTCATGGCACTGTTGTCTTATGAGGCAACACTGTTCTGCCGCGCGGCTTCAACAAATTTCGCCATCACATCGAATTGTGTATATGAACTACGAAGATTTGCATGCTGCAGTTCACCCGGTAATAGCAGCTACTATGTAGATAATCGTAGCTGCTAGATAAGTGCCAGATAAGTATAGCTTCAGTAATGTTACATGCACGACAATAGATTAGTACCACGAATGAAAATTGTTGAGTAATCTCTGTAGAAGATTATACTGTAGTATAAACAGATTGTATACAATTTTAGTTGCAAATGAGTGTAATATTTCATGCATAAAATAATCATCAGCCCTTTATACTGCTGGGCACGGGCCTCTTCTCACTATGAGAAGGGTAAGGCCACAGTCCACCACGCTGACCAAGAGCGGGTTGGCAGACTTCACATGTCTTTCGAGAACATCATGGAGAGCTCTCAGACATCCAGATTTCCTCACGATGTTTTCCTTCACCTATAAGCAAGCGATAATTAACAATTTAATACGCACTTAACTTCGAAAAGTTATTGGTGCGTGCCGTGGATTCGAACCCGAGACCCTCTGCATAGCAGTTTGTCGGTCTCACCACTCGGCTATCGCTGCTGAGCCGCATTTTCATGCATGCAATCACACAGTACTAAATGTTTATAATCAAAGGGCTCGGCGAAGTACAGATAAATGTATGGTATGTCTTTTGTTGGAGTTATGGTTATTGTTAACCGCTCATACTGTGTGAAAAGTATGGTGAAATATGTATGAAATGTATTCACTTGTTGTGTTTAAAAAATAACTCCTACATATGCATACATATTAAATCTTCTTCTTTCTGTCGAGTCGATCGAACAGAGATCAAATGGCACCAGCCCAGTATGCAACTGCACCGTCGGTCGCTTGGCATAGATTGGGCTCAAAAGAACACCTCGAGTCGAAACAGCAATATCGAGCCATGACCGCCGACTTATCGCAAGCGACAAAAACCAAATTTTACAGGAGAAGGTTTTTTTAAATATCTTTACGATTAAATGTGCTAGTAAGCTGAAACTTCACATAGAAGTATAGTTTTTGGTCACTTATGGATTCCAGACACAAATTTAGAAAAAAAAATGGTTTTAAAGGCTTTTTTGGCGCTTGCGATTCTTTTGCCGTTCGTAATTAACGACTTTGCGCTACGTTCAGGCATTTAATTGTACTTACGATAAAAATGATTCTTAAAATTTAACGCAAATGACTAATGTCATTATAATCTTACTAACAATGTAATTATTATAAATGTGAAAGTTTGTTTGGATGCATGTATGTATGTTTGTTACTCAGTCATGCAAAAAATTACTGCACGGATTTGGATGAAATTTGGATAGTTTTTATCTCGGCAATCATGCGGGTGACATCGCGGGATGCTGTAGTAATAGTATAAATGAGTAATAATAATAATATAATAAGATATTATTTTAAAATAAAAAACCATTGTGGTCAAAATAGGTTTATTATTTTTGAAATCTGACATTTGGTGAGATGCTGATCAATGTCTATAATTAAACGTTTAATTTTCACTATCAGTATCATCTGCATCTGATTCGGCTAATACATCCGGAGTTGCTCCATCATGTCCCATATTAAAATATTCTTCATGGTACCTACTTGGAATTATATTTTTTTTACATAGATCCACCAGATCTTTGTAATTTGCAGCAGAGATTGCGAGTTTCTTGTGGTATAGTTGCGCTGGTCCATTAAAGACACTAGCAGCATTTGCTCTTGATCTAATGATCAGGTCGATATTTATTTCATGTTTCTCGCTGTCTTCAAAAAAACCATTTTGGAATGTGATTATGGGATTGTTTTTTTGGAAATACACTATCCTTAATGATTTAAAAGCTATTTTAAATTTCGTGGGCAATAAAACCTGCGAAAAAGATTTTCAATCCAAAAAATCAGAGTACCTTAATACCTAACAACATAGCCTGTCGGATCAGATCTGGCATTTGTGATCATAGTTGGCCATTTAGAAGGAGCCCACACTGTTTTATTGCGGATAAAATTTTCAACAGCTCTATGAACGGAGTCTACTGGCATCATTGTGTGTCCCGGTAAGAGGTAAGTTACTTTAATCTCTCTAATTGTTTTAGATGTTTTCAAGAAATGAATAATCATGGCTATCATTGGACGGTTCCTATTCTGTCCGGCGCAACTATCTGCATATAGATTTATGGTGGTATGGGTACCTTTGCTGTCTAAGCAATTCAAATATTGAAAAATAACTGTAACAATTTCGTTGCAGCCTCTTTTTCCTTGATACTCACCCCACACGTAACAATATCCAGCCTTTGTACCACTTTCGTAGATACTTTCGTTATAAAATGCATATTTCCGCGAGTAATATGCAAGGTTACTGCTTTGCCATGTGGAGTATTGAGAACTTTTTCGAAATCAAAGCTGACACATAGGGTGGGTGAACCAGGAGTCTTGCTAGTTTTTTGGTCTTCTAAAAACAATTGTTTGCATTTGTCCTTATCCAGTATATGATTTTTATATTCTGTGGTTTGTTCTAAAGCAATTCTACTTTCTGGCTCTAAACTAAATTTTTGTATTTCTCATAAAAGACGTACTTGTCTTTTTTTGGCAAATGGAAACCTAGATTATAATCATTTTTAAAAATACTTCGGAATACTCTCTTTGATAAAACTAATGAATCTAAATTATTCTGTTTTAAGTGGTCAAAATACAATTTGTATAAGTTGGTAATGTTCTCAAATTCTTGTGGTAAATATAATTTTGTAGATTTGTTACGACAATAGTGAGATGGCACAGCAGGCAACATTTCAATGAAAGATTTTAAGTGTGCTACTTGTTCGTCATTTGATTTGTTGTGCGGATGAAATATCTAGCCGATTATCCTCACTAAATTTATCAGCACACGAATTACCACATCTTTTCTTCATACATGGATTAAGTTTCACGTATTTTCCAACAGCAGCTCGCCGATTTTTTTCCAGTGTTTTTAGCAAAGGTGAGCCTTTGCTGCAGGTGTTGACATTTTTAAGACTAATTTGTTATCAATCACTATATTATTTAACGATTACACTACAATAAACACTATTTTTTGACAAAAAACAAAGTTATTATAATTTTAATTGCTTTTTAGCGCACGGAGATAGTTATTGCATCATAAATTTCGGCGGAATGAACTTGTCTTTGTTTATAGTAACCGACCAAATAATAATGTACTCTGTCGCTTGCGATAACAACTAGTGTCCCTTACGCTGCAGTTCTTAGATGATCACGTAACTTACGATAAATGTTGATGTGTCGCTCACGATAAAATTTATAAAATTGTAGCGCTAACGATAAACTTGGTAGTTGCTATAACTTCGTTTTTACTATATTTAGGCGGGAAATTTCGACGTAGACTTGTCCGTTACACGTTTAAACATCACTTACGATAAAAAAAAGATTTTTGAAAAAATGTCGCTTACGATAAGTCGGCGGTCATGGCTCGATATGTGGATCACATTATGTGTTGTCTCGTGTAGGATCAATTCCACAACACTCGGCGTTTCAAGCATACAGGTAAGCCCTTATACAACTACGCCGTACGTTACGTGCAGTCAATGCTGTTGCTGTCGTGTTATTTTTTTAACATACACATCACAACCTTAGGTCAAGTTTATTAACGTATATTGGTTTTGCCATTTGACAAAGACCATTGTTGCCTAACGGCTGGTCAACTAGATGTATATATTTGACGTAAACTAATTATGTCAAATATCTCTACTAGCCAAATCCTAGATAAATCAAATATTGCTCATATATCTTATACTATCTTATACTAATATATAAAGCTGAAGAGTTTACTTGTTTGTTTGTTTGGTTGAACGCGCTAATCTCAGGAACTACTGGTCCGATTTGAAAAATTCTTTCAGTGTTAGATAGCCCATTTATCGAGGAAGGCTATAGGCTATATAACATAGCGCTATGAGCGACTGGAGCGGAGCAGTAGCCTTAAATAACGCGGATGGCATCCTCTAGTCAGATATATGACTGCACATTGTCTTTCGGGATATATACCACGTACCTTTGTTTGGAGTAACCGATATTTCGGCACTGTTGCAAGCGCCATGTTCACGGATGTACTGAGGGTATTGCGGGTGGATGAATGTTACGAGCAAGTATAACGGTCTACCCGCTTTCTTACTCGTTTTTTCGGTACAACACCACTGCCACTGTTTTCACTATCGCACTGTACCCGATCACGACATACTACACTCACTACGTCAGCTCGCGGTTTGAGTTTTTCCGTTTCACGGGTTTTACATAGACGCACCACTGGATGCCAGATACTCGACAGTTGAAACCCATCCTCTCTATTGAAATTATTAAACTTTTTGATTTCAATGGCCTCCCTAACCATTCGAGGTATGTAGTGGCGTTCTGTCGAAAGCACCTGAGGGTTGTGTAACTCAATCCAGTGGTCGGTACCCGAGTCTAAAAGGTGTTGAGCTATGGCTGACTTATGTGGCTCGTTATTTTTGACTGCCCTGATGTGTTCCTTTATCCGGCAAGAGATGGTGCGTTTCGTTTGTCCTATACAGGAACTGCCACAGCTGCAGTCTACTTTGTATACACCTGGCTTTTCTAATGGAAGACTGTCTTTCGGCGTTCTTATATATTGAGACAGTTTCTTAAAAGGAGTGAAAATAGTCTTTACTGAAACTTTGTTAAGTATATTGGCGATCTTATCTGTCACTCCTTTGACGTACGGTAAGTACGCTGGGTGTCGTTCAACCTTGAAGTCCAGGTGTTTTTTAGTATGTCTGGGTGGTCTTATTCGCCTACTGTATCCGTTTTTGTGTAGAACGTCGCTTAAATGCGAAAGTTCCTTACCCAAATGTTCATCGTCACACAAGCTGTATGCCCGGTCGGTAAGCGACGTTATAACGGAATTCAGTTGACGTGGGTGATGATGTGAGTCGGCGTGTAGATAGCGATCTGTGTGTGTTGGCTTTCTGTATACAGAGTGGCTTAATGAACCGTCATCCCGTACGCCAATCATAACATCGAGGAACGCCATTCTTCTGTCCCTTTCGATTTCATAGGTAAAACTCATTTTACTGTGGATGCTGTTTAAATGTGCCAAGTACTCTTGAACCATCTCTTCATCGCCTTCCATAGCACAGAAAATGTCGTCTACGTACCGTTTCCAAATTTTTACACTTAATGGGGCAGTAGCAATGGCTTGGTTTTCAAAATGTTCCATCCATAGGTTGGCTACCACTGGAGCTACCGGGCTGCCCATCGCTACGCCATCAATTTGTAGGTAGTACTCACCTCTGTATAAGAAGTAATTCGTAGTCAGGCAATGATGTACCAGGTCGGCATATACCACAGCAATATGGTCCTCACGGTTACTCCAAACAAAGGTACGTGGTATATATCCCGAAAGACAATTTAAATCAAGTTTAAATGACCACGAAAGTTTAAATTCCTATATGACTGCACAGTTGGCGTAGTTGTTTAAGCGGCCGCCTCGTCATTAGATACTGCGCCGAGTATCATGGGTTCGATTCCCATGCGAGACAATACTTTGAGTGATTAATTAACTGTTGTTTCGATTAAGGGTATACTTTGTGTCCGTTGGTCGTAACTCGTATGTTTGTAAAGTCCCTTGCGACATAGGATTTGTTCCTAGTGCGAGACTTGTCTTGTTTAAAAAAAATATTATTTGTAAAATATCGCGTCGCGTATGCTAAGTATCTTTGTTGTATAGTGCTTGCTCTATGAAGCAACTGCGTCCATTCTCCCGATCTTATATACAAATTACGACATTTCGATTTAGTTATTCAATATTCTTACCAAGATTTATGTAAACATTGTTTATTTTTAGTTACTGCAATAGATATTCTATGTTACTGGTGTTTATGTATATTGGGACAGTAACAAAATACGGATGTCAGCCTCATTGGTCCACCAACGTAAGTTAGTGCATGTTCTTATGGTTAAAAGTTGTATTGGTTAAGATTTTTTAAGTTTGTGAGTACCAAGAGGTCCTTTTTTGCGCAAAATGATGATCTAAAATCACCCACTAACGCAAATGCCCCTACTGATTTATGTCCGTTAATGATATGTTTAAAGCTCCCTCGCTATAAAGGCTTTGCTTCTAATGCGGGAGTTGTCTTTAACAGTAAACGTTTCAGAAAGGTATAATTTTCACACTTCACAAAGACTTCAACGATGATCCAGATTAATTAATTTGATGCAAATCTTGTCTTTTTTAGGGTTCCGTACCTCACAAGGTAAAAAAAGGAACCCTTATAAGATAACTTTCTTGTCCGTCTGTCTGTCTGTCTGTCTGTCCGTGTGTCACCACCGATTTTCTCAGGAACGGGTCCCCTAACCAGGATCTAGCAAACTGAAATTTATACCAGATACTGAGGTCTATGGTTCCTATTAGGTGTATAAAAATCAGGTTCCTGGGTCAACCCGATAAAAAGATATGGTCAAAATTAGATTTTTGCGAAAACTTGTAAGTACCAAAATTAACCTTAATTTATAACTTTTTTAATTTTCGGAATTTTTCCTTCACTTTTGCTGTAAGGCCTTGGTTTTAACTAAAATTGACAATTCTAGGTCAACCGTAAGTACCCACCATATGGTTTTGGGTCAAAAACCTATATGGTGTAGTTCCCGTTGAACAAGAATCACGAAATTTAGCCAAAAGCAGGGTCTTACATATAAAGGAAAAATTAAAAAAAGAAATGTGGAAAATTTAAGGGTGTCCACATACATAGTAGACTCCATTAAAGATAGTCCTCTAAGTTGTATGGGCGCTCATACAGATTTAGAGGACTAGTGTAATTAGCACCAACCTCAAATAAGGTAAAATGTGTACGGAACCCTCGGTGCGCGGGTCAGACTCCCACTTGCCCGATTTATTTTTTAAATCTGTTAGCATTTTGTACTAACTGTGTATACGAGTTCATTAAGTGTGTTGTAAAATCCGCTAAATGAACTTGTATAAATTGTATACAAATCGCAAAAGTTTAAAATTGATCAATGTATATGCGATAAAATTGGACGTGTAAAGCCACGAGCTAGTTCATAATATTATTATTTTTCAGTATAAGTATTTCATTTACGTTCCTTTTCCGTGTGGTTGACGGCATAGAATACAAGTGTCACCACCCCCTATCTTCCCGTGGGTGTCGTAAGAGGCGACTAAGGGATAACACGATGCAAATACCATCTTTGCGTAGAGACGGAAAACTCGACATCAAACCTTATACGACTGCCTCGTTGGTCTCGCGGCATAAATGTGCGCGTGGGATCAGGAGGCCCCGGGTTCGATTCCTGGGTCGGGCAGTGTTATTGGGTTTTTCTGTCACGAAATTCTCAGTAGCAGCACGGAGTCTGGAAATGTGCCCGGTACGGCAATAGGCTTGCCCCTTATTACGTGGGACTAAAGTATATCTGGCGAAAAGTGGGTGTAAAACACACCTCTGCCTACCCCTTCGGGGATAAAAGGTGACGTTATGTATGTATGTATGTAAGTATTTCCCTTTCGTAGCTTTATCTCAATGACAATTATTGTTCATTCATAATTGTTTGTCCATATAAATGAAATAAACAAAAGGTAACTTGATTTATTTACAATAATAGGGAAATATTAATAAATAAATAATATCCTTTACTATGAGGAAGTGCATTGACATAATTAATTCCATAATTATGAGTCAACGAGAAAAGGATGAATAATTTATTAAAGTCTAGTTTCATCACCTCTTGATAGGCCTATCTCCCAGATAAAATTCAATATAGACTAATATTGTTTACTTATCTGACAAATAAATGTAACAGGTTGGACACATTAGAGCCGGTTCCAATATTCGATCTGTCCATGGATTTCGAGAATCAAGATACATGTTTGACATATTTTGTATGAAGGTTATGTCAAATATGTACCAAATCTTAAATAAGTTTAAAAACTATAACCCGACTACGTCATGTAGGGAGTCTAACTACGGAATTCAATATTCGAATTATAGATAGATCTGTAGATTTTAGATTCGTTTTTGACATAAGCTCCATACAAAATATGTCAAACACGAATCTAAAATCTACAGATCTATCTATAGTTCGAATATTGAAAATGGCCATAAAAAGAACGAAACAAGAAAATAGATACCTAGTTAGATAGAAAATTCTTTATTGTACATCAGATACAATACAAATGCTACATATAACGTTATACAATTTTACAAATGTACAATAGGCGGCCTTATTGCTAAAAGCAATTTCTTCCAGGCAACCTTGTGATGGACTTGAAGAGCTCAGATAAATAAAAACAGTGGTGTAGTCATAAAATGAAGTAAGGATCGATTTATATTTATGTACACAAGTACATAAATACATCAATACATAAATAGATAAATACATTGTGAATACATAAAATAAAAATAAATATAATATACATATAGGTATACAAAATACATAGGTACATGGAGCTAAATAGAATATAAAAATACCTATATAAAGCTAAATATCTTTCATACTAAATATAAGTACGATACCAACCAAATTTTATCCGCGGTTGCGAGGTATATTGACAAAATGTATACTAATGAAAACGAAGTAAGAAGTAAGTGTGAACCAAACTTCATACATAATTTTCTGCCCTTATTTCTCCCTCTTAGGTGCTGATTATTTTAAGTAAAATCTAACTTGTGTTTGAGCCCATGTCTACAACAATCTGCATGAAAAATATGGGTCGTCAAAATCAGTTCATACACAGTAAGGTTTTCGCAGTCATATTATTAGTATGGATAAACCTAGTATGCATATTAGCATAATACGAGGGTCAAACTGAAAGTTCTTAGAACTGGCCACTTATAAACAATATAATAAAAAAAATATTCTAAAATTTGAAAATAGAACTCTTTGCCAATATTACTGAGTATATATTTCATTCATTTGTCATTTGTTTTACGATTTGGCGGCA
Source organism: Euclidia mi (assembly GCA_944739405.2). NCBI lineage: Eukaryota > Metazoa > Arthropoda > Insecta > Lepidoptera > Erebidae > Euclidia > Euclidia mi. The sequence continues at coordinate 92,452,647 of OX123185.2, read as the reverse complement.
AATTGAAAATTGTCTGTGTCACGTCAACATGAATTTAACACGAGAAAATTTTCGTGCAATGATTTTTTATGACTTTCGATGTCATTTAAGTCAACAAGAAAGTTATGATAGACTACGATTGGCCTTTCACGATGAAGCCCCATCTCGTGCGACTGTTTACAACTGGTTTAATGAGTTTAAACGTGGTCGCACTAATCTCACTGATGATGTACGTGAGGGACGGCCTTCTACGGCGACGACTGAAAATAACATCTGTGTTGTGCGGCGTATGATAGAGACTGACAATAGAGTGACCTATCAGCAGATTCGGACAAGCTTAGGCATCGGTATGAGTCAAGTGCACAAAATCCTCCACGAACATTTAGCGGTCAGGAAGCTTTGCGCCCGGTGGATACCTCATAATTTGACTAAGGCTCAAAAACTCCATCGTGTGGATTGGTGCCGTAAAATGATTGAAAGATTTAACGGAGGTGACTCAAATGCTGTGTTCGACATACTAACAGGTGACGAAAGCTGGATTTACTGTTATGATCCTGAAACCAAAAGACAATCTGCTCAGTGGGTGTTTCCTTTCGAGGAGTTGCCAACTAAAGTGAAGAGAGATCGAAGTGCGGGAAAAAAAATGGTGGCCTCGTTCTTTGGAAGGATAAGTAATTTCGCAACAATTGTGTTAGAGGATCAAAAAACAGTTTCTGCAGAATGGCACACTACCAATTGTTTGCCACTTGTCTTGGAAAAAGTTCGAGAGAAACGACCTCGCAGTAGGATCCTCCTTCACCACGACAACGCCTCGTCGCACACCGCCAAGCGAACGATCGACTATTTGGCGACATCAAACGTTGAATTACTGGGTCACCTGCCGTATAGCCCCGACCTCGCGCCTTGTGATTTTTATTTATTTCCAAAAATTAAAGAAAAACTTAAAGGAAAGCGGTTTATGAATGCTGAAGAAGCGGTGGCTGCGTATCGCGATGCCATTGAAGAGACCCCTAAGGACGAGTGGGCAAAGTGCTTTTCCCAGTGGTTCCATCGCATGCAGCGGTGTATTGACGTCAATGGACAATATTTTGAAAAGATATAATAAAACTAATAACTGGCTAATGTAATCAGTTTTTGATTTTCTAAGAACTTTCAGTTTGACCCTCGTATGCAACTTATAAGGCGCTGTAACTCGTCAATACACACAACTGGCGAGAAAAGTCAGTGGTGCGTGCCGTGGGCTTCAAACCTGATACCCTCTGCATAGCAGTCTGTTGGTAAAGCCACTGGGCTTTAGTTGCCTATTACCAGTTTTTTCTTTCTAGTTACTTTAGCTTCACCTTATTTCTTGTTTTGCCCCGGTAGGCAATAGTGTAATAAGTTTTGTTGATACCATTTCTGCCATGTTGTCACACAGCCATGTGCAACATCCATGGTCACTTGATTACATCACGAGCACAACTGGCATTCTCATTGGAAAGCAACAACAAATGCAACACTACAGCCATTTTGAAATCTCAGTAAATAGAACAATACTATTTCCTGTATCACTACATAGTATAAAACAAAGTCTGTATTCTATCTGCCTGTCCCTATGTATGCTTAAATCTTAAAAACTATGCAACGGATTTTAATGCGTTTTTTTTAATAGATAGAATGATTCAAGAGGAAGGTTTATATGTATAATTGACTCGGGCAAAGCCGCTGGCGACGTCTAGTGTTTACATAATTACCTAAACTGTTTACGAAACTTACGAAATTTAATGCTCGCAGAATTTGTGCAGGAAATGTAAATTAATATGTTTCGTCAAAGGAAATATTTGTCACCGTTATGGCACTCTATATTTTATAAAGCTTTCGCCGAAATATAAATCTGAACGGATTAAATCTTAATTCGATTACTTCAACCATAAATGTAACACTTATGAAAGTTTGATTAATTATTGCTTTCTATGAATTTATAGTTAGTTGGTTTTGCAATTTTAGCTTTTTAGGGGTATGTGTATGATATTAGTTTCCATAATTAAAAAACTGTTCCTACAGTTGCTTAACTATGGAAACCTAGTTCCTACTGCTGGCAATTTTTGAGAGTCTATCGATAAGCAAGTTTACGGGTGGCCGCGTACAAAAGATTTTAACAGGGCTCTTTTGTATCCTATCTTGCTTTGGAGAGCTTGTTAGGCTACGTTCACACAGCGACCATTCGATTCGGTTTTTTCACGTATATGGCAAAACGTTAAGTTACAATGCGATTCGTGTGATCGGGACAACACGAACGTAAGTGCCACTGTGTGCCGTATACAATAAAAAAACAATCGTTTGTACACGGTATTCTAGAAGTAACTTCGTACGGTATACGGTTTTTACTGCCACTACTAGGTTCGATAAAATCTTGTGTACGATACGATATACAGGGAAAATATGGTCGTGTGAATGTATCCTTACGCTTTATGCTTTAAAATCAGCTTATCTTGGATTCATCATCATTCAAAAATTATGGCTGCAACCGAGATAGCGTTCGATTCGATTTATATCGTTCGATCGATAGCGAACAACATGGTTAATTCTCTATTAGCTTGCGTATGGCGAACCAACGTCCAGCTGGTGCTATCCGAACAGGTTGAGAAGGTATTATCATGTCATGAGTCATGACATATTCCAGTAACTTCTTGTGTCGCCGCCACAAGGGACTTCACAGGACAACTGAAAAATGAAAAATATGTCTTGTACCTAAATGTATATGGATTGTAACATTTTTAGGAATATTAGTGTGAACTCGCATTGCTTTTACTGGGATTATTATTACTATTTGTTTCTCCATCACAGACTTTTGACGTTAGTAGAAGTTAAGAATACTCGGTCACACAATACAGGCATGTACAAAGACTAGGGTCCAGCGTGCAGTGTCCCCAATACGGGCCTATAATTATTTTATAATCTTTAATTTGCTTGATATGTTTCCAGGCTATAGCTACTGAATATTTAAGTAGGTACATAAGCTGTTTATTAATTCTATTGGGTCAACTGGATTGAATATTCCAGAGCGGATATAATTTAAATGTATTATTGTGGTATAGTAGGTTGTGCTTACGCGTTGTAATCGCGATTCGTTGCCTTTCAATGGCCTTCGTCAGATGGCTGACGACCTTATTGAATGCTAGGCCTCCATACACAATGTTATACGCTTGCTTGATTGGATATGGCTATTGATAAACAGATTCTGATAATATCTGAATAAATATATTATGTAAAAAGCAGCGATAGCCCAGTGGTGTACGTAACGGACTGCCGAGACGATGGTCTCGGGTTCGATCCCCAGATACCCCGGGCACACACCACTGACTTTTAGAAGTTATGTGTGTATTAAATATGTTAATTATCGCTCGCTTAACAATGTGCCCATAGATAGGCCAATAGGCTCGCCCCCTATTACATTGGGACCGAAACATAACTGGAGAAGTGTGGGTGTGTAATAGGTACACCTCTGCTTATCCCCTTTGGGGGATAAAAGGCGTGAAGTAATGTTGTATTATGTTTATTGTTCTACTAGCAGTTGCCCATAAAAATACATTATATCTTAACTTTAATTCAAACTTGCGAGAGCACTTAGGCTTCCTAATATTTCCAATGGTTAAACAGACTTGGATGTATCCAGTACTTAATATTTTTTTATTAGGTACCTACGAGGGTCAAACTGAAAGTTCTTAGAACTGGCCACTTATAAACAATATAATAAAAAAAAAATCTAAAATTTGAAAATAGAACTCTTTGCCAATATTACTGAGTATATATTTCATTCATTTGTCATTTGTTTTACGATTTGGCGGCAAATTAAAAATTGTCTGTGTCACGTCAACATGAATTTAACACGAGAAAATTTTCGTGCAATGATTTTTTATGACTTTCGATGTCATTTAAGTCAACAAGAAAGTTATGATAGACTACGATTGGCCTTTCACGATGAAGCCCCATCTCGTGCGACTGTTTACAACTGGTTTAATGAGTTTAAACGTGGTCGCACTAATCTCACTGATGATGTACGTGAGGGACGGCCTTCTACGGCGACGACTGAAAATAACATCTGTGTTGTGCGGCGTATGATAGAGACTGACAAAAGAGTGACCTATCAGCAGATTCGGACAAGCTTAGGCATCGGTATGAGTCAAGTGCACAAAATCCTCCACGAACATTTAGCGGTCAGGAAGCTTTGCGCCCGGTGGATACCTCATAATTTGACTAAGGCTCAAAAACTCCATCGTGTGGATTGGTGCCGTAAAATAATTGAAAGATTTAACAGAGGTGACTCAAATGCTGTGTTCGACATACTAACAGGTGACGAAAGCTGGATTTACTGTTATGATCCTGAAACCAAAAGACAATCTGCTCAGTGGGTGTTTCCTTTCGAGGAGTTGCCAACTAAAGTGAAGAGAGATCGAAGTGCGCGAAAAAAAATGGTGGCCTCGTTCTTTGGAAGGATAGGTCATTTCGCAACAATTGTGTTAGAGGATCAAAAAACAGTTTCTGCAGAATGGTACACTACTAATTGTTTGCCACTTGTCTTGGAAAAAGTTCGAGAGAAACGACCTCGCAGTAGGATCCTCCTTCACCACGACAACGCCTCGTCGCACACCGCCAAGCGAACGATCGACTATTTGGCGACATCAAACGTTGAATTACTGGGTCACCCGCCGTATAGCCCCGACCTCGCGCCTTGTGATTTTTATTTATTTCCAAAAATTAAAGAAAAACTTAAAGGAAAGCGGTTTATGAATGCTGAAGAAGCGGTGGCTGCGTATCGCGATGCCATTGAAGAGACCCCTAAGGACGAGTGGGCAAAGTGCTTTTCCCAGTGGTTCCATCGCATGCAGCGGTGTATTGACGTCAATGGACAATATTTTGAAAAGATATAATAAAACTAATAACTGGCTAATGTAATCAGTTTTTGATTTTCTAAGAACTTTCAGTTTGACCCTCGTAGTGAAATAGCCAATTTCTCTTTGGAAAATGTCTATATCCCCATATAGCAGGAATATAGACCGTTTTGAAATATGTGTACTTATATCTTTTAACTTTTATTATGTGCGTCTCAAATTTTACGTTCAAAATAAAGAATTTTCTGATCCCGCCTACATTTCTATAATTTAAATGAACCATAATGACTGTTTCATTAAATATCGGAGGGCAGATGGTGATCATCTTGTGATGAAGCTGATATTCCGTCACAGGTTTTATTAAACAGCGGACTGACGAATGTTCTATATGCCTTCGGAATAATGCGAGGTCCATAATGAAAATTATTAATTGTCAGTTTAAATGGAGACTTGTGTTACGAGAATGAATAGATATCCTGTTGAGTACAGCGAGGTCGAGCAATTCGACCTTTATTCTGAAACCCATTCCGCTGTGTAAAAAATAAGATCCTATCAATGTAGAAATATAACTAGTAAGTACACGAATGCCTTAGCCAAATATCTATATAGATGTTGGACTATATAGTTGCATATAATTGCTTTAATATATAATATCAAATCGCTTTGTAAACAGAGCAATGCAGGCAGTTGGCAAGTTATTTATTGTTGCGCAATAGCAATTTACTATAGACGTGACTGTGTTGCGGCAAAATAAGGCTTTATTGTGTTTACAATGTTGCAATTTGGTTAATTTATATTGGTGAGCAATGAAGTTTCTTAGGTTTTGGAAAGAGGCTTGGCTAAGTTGTAATAAATAATGTAAAGTTACTCGTGCGCATCTTTGATGTCATGCAAAAGCCCGCATGCCATGAACATTTGATAGACACTATCTTTTGTAGTAGGTACATTCTAACAAAATTAGTTCATAGTAACGAAATAATTATTAGTAGCGCTAGTAACAAAATTGGCATCGTAGGAACGTTCAATCAACGAACATAAAACAACAATTTATGAATCACACAAAGTACCGTCCCGAGTAGATATCGAAACTGCTACACTCGGTGCAGTGTTAACTGGTGATCACTTTTAGCACAAAGCCATCCGTGCCGTAAAGTAGAAGTGTTATTTTTACACTTACAAGTATTTTAGACCTCAAACGGATAAGCATTCTTATGTAACGCGGAAGGAATTCTTGCTGTCATTCTCTTAACCAATGGCTTGTCAACTTTTTTATTGGTCTGAGCATTCTTGAAGTAGGAAACTTCCAATGGCGAGGCTTTGTAGACTATAAATAGAACAATAAGTAAAAAAGCAAATATTAAAATAGATAAAACCTTTAAACAAAGAGTTTGAATTTACTTATTTTTCTGTATCTACCGAAACTGACTTTATGATTAAGTATACAATTTTAGAATTGAGCTTTACTTTAACTTTTTCCTACGGGATATAAACCACGTGCCTTTGTTTCGAGTTGCTGATATTTCGGCATTGTTGCAAGCGCCACGTTCACGTATGTAAAGGTACGTGGTATACATCCCGTAGGAAAATGTAAAAGTAATGTTAATGTCCACGAGAGTTAAAATTCCAATATTAGAATTGAGCCAATAACATTACGATGGTGAAAATATCAAGTCATCACCAGGGAATCCAGTGATGTCTAAGATCATGCGAGGTGGAGGATATATTGTTACAACTAAGACCTCGGGCTCTAAGGTGATGATTTTGATCACAGCCGGCAAATCACTGAGATTATGGTGATGATAAGAAAAGAGATTTTACTGTGATAATTATGTCATGACGAGATTTGAGGCATTTTCCACTATTTTTAAATAAAGTTCGAAAAGAAAAAGACCGTATTTTTTTGTAAATCGTACAATGTTTTGCCTCATATACGGTACGAACCCAAAATCCTTGGCACAGTGCTAACCATCGTGAGCACAACAGGGCACAGAATAAATCTTTGTAAATCGTGCAATGTTTTGCCTCATGTACGGTACGAACCCAAAATCCTTGGCACAGTGCTAACCATCGTGAGCACATCAGGGCACAGAATAAATCTTTGTAAATCGTGCAATGTTTTGCCTCATATACGGTACGAACCCAAAATCCTTGGCACAGTGCTAACCATCGTGAGCACATCAGGGCACAGAATAAATCTTTGTAAATCATACAATGTTTTGCCTCATATACGGTACGAACCCAAAATCCTTGGCATAGTGCTAACCATCGTGAGCATATCAGGGCACAGAATAAATCTTTGTTAATCGTACAATGTTTTGCCTCATGTACGGTACGAACCCAAAGTCCTTGGCACAGTGCTAACCATCGTGAGCACATCAGGGCACAGAATAAATCTTTGTAAATCGTACAATGTTTTGCCTCCTGTACGGTACGAACCCAAAATCCTTGGCACAATGCTAACCATCGTGAGCACACCAGGGCACAGAATAAATATTTGTAAATCGTACAATGTTTTGTCTCCTGTACGGTACGAACCCAAAATCCTTGGCACAGTGCTAACCATCGTGAGCACATCAGGGCACAGAATAAATCTTTGTAAATCGTACAATGTTTTGTCTCCTGTACGGTACGAACCCAAAATCCTTGGCACAGTGCTAACCATCGTGAGCACATCAGGGCACAGAATAAATCTTTGTAAATCGTACAATGTTTTGCCTCATGTACGGTACGAACCCAAAATCCTTGGCACAGTGCTAACCATCGTGAGCACATCAGGGCACAGAATAAATCTTTGTAAATCGGGCAATGTTTTGCCTCATATACGGTACGAACCCAAAATCCTTGGCACAGTGCTAACCATCGTGAGCACATCAGGGCACAGAATAAATCTTTGTAAATCGTACAATGTTTTGCCTCATATACGGTACGAACCCAAAATCCTTGGCACAGTGCTAACCATTGTGAGCATATCAGGGCACAGAATAAATCTTTGTAAATCGTACAATGTTTTGCCTCATGTACGGTACGAACCCAAAATCCTTGGCACAGTGCTAACCATCGTGGGCACATCAGGGCACAGAATAAATCTTTGTAAATCGTACAATGTTTTGTCTCTTGTACGGTACGAACCCAAAATCCTTGGCACAGTGCTAACCATCGTGAGCACATCAGGGCACAGAATAAATCTTTGTAAATCGTACAATGTTTTGCCTCCTGTACGGTACGAACCCAAAATCCTTGGCACAATGCTAACCATCGTGAGCACACCAGGGCACAGAATAAATATTTGTAAATCGTGCAATGTTTTGTCTCCTGTACGGTACGAACCCAAAATCCTTGGCACAGTGCTAACCATCGTGAGCACATCAGGGCACAGAATAAATCTTTGTAAATCGTACAATGTTTTGTCTCCTGTACGGTACGAACCCAAAATCCTTTGCACAGTGCTAACCATCGTGAGCACATCAGGGCACAGAATAAATCTTTGTAAATCGTACAATGTTTTGTCTCTTGTACGGTACGAACCCAAAATCCTTGGCACAGTGCTAACCATCGTGAGCACATCAGGGCACAGAATAAATCTTTGTAAATCGTGCAATGTTTTGTCTCCTGTACGGTACGAACCCAAAATCCTTGGCACAGTGCTAACCATCGTGAGCACATCAGGGCACAGAATAAATCTTTGTAAATCGTACAATGTTTTGTCTCCTGTACGGTACGAACCCAAAATCCTTTGCACAGTGCTAACCATCGTGAGCACATCAGGGCACAGAATAAATCTTTGTAAATCGTACAATGTTTTGCCTCATGTACGGTACGAACCCAAAATCCTTTGCACAGTGCTAACCATCGTGAGCACATCAGGGCACAGAATAAATCTTTGTAAATCGTACAATGTTTTGCCTCATGTACGGTACGAACCCAAAATCCTTGGCACAGTGCTAACCATCGTGAGCACATCAGGGCACAGAATAAATCTTTGTAAATCGTACAATGTTTTGCCTCATGTACGGTACGAACCCAAAATCCTTGGCACAGTGCTAACCATCGTGAGCACATCAGGGCACAGAATAAATCTTTGTAAATCGTACAATGTTTTATCTCCTGTAGAGATTGAACCCAAAATACTTGATACAGTGCTGAACATCGCGATAATCGCTTAAAACACTCACCATCAGCGTAATCATGCAGGAAAGCGAGCAAATCATTTATCTGCAGAAAATTTTCCTCACCGACTGTAAACAAGTCGAATAATTATTATTGAAGTTAACCCGAATATCGTTAATCTGTCCGACCCCTAATTATTCAATTTAGTCAACCGTTCGTAATTATACTGTGGGTGCTAACGATTATCTTACATTGGTTATATTCTTTAAACGAGTTCGTGTTTTATTTCAACGTGACACGAATATCTTCTTGCTGACGTGAAACGTGCAAATTTTATAAGACGACTAGAGGATGCCCGTAGCTATTTTACCAGATTCCGTAGACATTTTGAGAAATCCCTTCTTAGTGCAGCCCTTTGTTCCCAAGGAACATACAAGCCAAATTTCAGCTTCTTGCACCCAATAGTTTCGCTTAGGCTGTGCGTTGTTTATCAGATAGTCAGTAACGCAAGAATGTTATATATACAGATTTTGGCGCTACACGCCAGTGTTGCTTAGCGAATTAATCTATAATAATATCGTCGTCCTGGCGTTATCCTGGTTACGCTTGCATCAAAAATGTATCAATAACGTAATGGAGCCCGGGTCCGATTGCCAGATATGACAGAATATTTGTTTTTTCACAGAGCAAAAGCTGTCTGACTATGTAACACAAAGGGATATCGATATACGATAGCATAGAAAAGTATCAGTTTATTTGAGGGTACTGACTCTAAGTCACAACTGTTAAAGATCTTTAAGACAGCTGAGACCGAGGATTTAACGTATTCTCCGAGGCACAAGCAAAGCAGTTATTAACAAATTAATACGCTTTTTACACTATATATAATTATAATTATAATTAAAAATTAGAGTTGAGCACCATGGATTCGCACCCGATACCCTCTGCATAGCAGTCTGTAGGTATCACCACTAAGCCATGGCTGCCCTCGGATCTATTATAATATGTAATTTGAGATTATTGGTAAATGGCGACACTGATAGCAGCAATTTACACGTACAATAACCTTGACTTAAGGCAATCAGATGGCATTCGCTCTGTTAAAAAGTAACTTAGATAATGAGAAGATGATGATGATGATGATTTCCGTTCGTGTTAATCTAATACTAATAAAGCTGAAGAGTTTGTTTGTTTGGTTGAACGCGATCTCAGGAACTACTGGTCCGATTTCAAAAATTATTTTGGTGTTAGATAGCATTTATCGAGAAAGGCTATAGGCTATATAACATCACGCTTTGAGCCACGGGAGCGGCGCAATAGCCTTGAATAACGCGGGTATAACCAGGGGCTCATCTAGTTTATAATATTTTATCTGACGTGAATTTACTATTGAAGTTGGCACTGGCATAAAGAAATATAACGCTCAATGCGTGTATGATAGGTTAGTTAGAAGATCAAAACTCTACTCTATTGCCGAACTTTAAAAAAATAAAATTTATACTATAATATGTTGACGTTGGTTAAATTCATCATTAGCGTCCTAATGCTATACCGATTGTAACCAAGACTTCGCTTTTGAGCCCACAGTTCGCAAACTAGTCAAATCAGTTTCTTTTTTTATTAATTTAGCCTATATTTTTAATATTTATTATTAAATTCTTTATAAAATCTCAAATGCCATACACCTTTGTATTTACCTTTACCTTTTGTTGATTTTGTATACATAAACATTTGCGTGCTTACTATTAATCTGAATCAAGATTTCTAGATTACACATAATATATATGCGTCTGATGCGTCAATCATTTACATTTTGTTCTTAATTCCTAGCCTCTAAAACTATGCTACGTCAATTAAAACTCATCAGGTTAACACGAAACTAAAACAAAAGCCTTGTGACGGAAAAATAAATAGCCGGCTGGCATATTTATCTGCCGTGTGTTTGTTTGGCTGGTTGAACGCGCTAATCTTAGGAACTACTGGTCTGGTTAGAACAATTATTTTGTGTTGGATAGCCCATTTATCGAGGAAGGCTGTAGGCAACAATGATATTATAAGAAAGAGGTAGATACGTTACCTACGTAGTAATCAATCCGTAGAAACGGTACTCTAACGCACACATCGATAACTCCATATTTTTATTTTCGGTTGACAAAGTGTGTCAGTTTCATATTGAGGACGGCTCGCGACATCACACACACATATGTCAGACTTGCCAACTGGCTTATGTTTAGCGTCCTGCTTTTGGAACGCCTATAACATATCTACTTCTTTAAATTACTTTTCTAACAATATTGGTAGGCAATTTGACATCACTCTATTAGTCATAAGAAACGCGGGAATAAACGCGGGCAGAGTTATTATATGAGGTGTATCCTCGGTTACTAACCCTGCCTACTCCTCTGGGGCTCAGTTAGTCAGGGCTAGTATCCTCGGTTACCTGACTAACTGAGCCCCCGGTTACTGGGATGAACCGAGAGCGTGATGTATGAAGGAAAAAATATGAATGCAAGTGCGAGATAAAAAAAGAGACGAGCCCGATGAGCCAACCCTGACGAAATCACGCAAGTATTAGTCCCTGTCCCTGTAACAACACTATACACAATGAATCATTATCACAGGGATACCGCGTTGGGTAAGTAGGTAGACCTTCATTTCTCTAGGACAGTCTCAAAGCCCCCAGCAATCTCAAAGCCAATGGTATCTGCACAACTTCTTAGTCCATTCTATAAACTTCATCCTTCTAAACTTTTTGAATACGATTCGTCTTTCAACAGAAACATTTCAAAGAGATTGCTTTTCAACTTCATTGCGTCACCGACTGCACACATTTACATAATCAAATTAAATCGTTTTAAGGTGAGTACAGACTAGACGAAGTAATTGCCAGTATGTTCTAGAACTTAGGCTCTTGGTCTTGTGGCTAATGAGCACGACTGCTAAGCCGAAGGTCTTGGGTTCGATTCTCACCCAGAACAAACCTTTGTATTATGAACACGATTATTTGGTCTGTGTCTAGGTTTTATTTGTCTATAATTACATACATACATAGAGTCACGCCTGTTGCCCAGAGGGGTCGGTAGAGACAACGGAACGCCATTTGCAACGATCCTGACATACCTACCTGTCTTGCTTCATTCACTCCCATCAAGTTCCTCATGCATGCTCTTCTGTTCAGGGTACTTCTGACCTGTCCTTTTTTTAATGTGTCTCCAATCTGTCTATAATTGTATTCTTGTATTCTGTTTTGCTCACTTGGATTATACTCACTCTAATATATATAAGTGAAAACTTTATAAATGGCTTGCAGATGTACAAATTGATGTTTAACACTTTATATTTTAGCTGTAAGTTTTCCATGTATGAAATAAATAAATAAGTAAATCTGTATTTAAGTAAATATCAGGAGGCCAATTCTCGTATTTTTATATTACATTGATATTTTGAATGGACTCAGAAGCGGTATTCTGATAACGTAATGTCATAATCTTATAATTTGAAATAAACAGTTCGTCGTTGACACTTGTTTCAATTTACGATCTCGTTACAACTTCGTTCAATTATCGGATACTTTAGAAGAATACGCTTTTTGTGACGTAAGTATGACACTGACATGATATCGAAACTATATTTATTTAGGAGAAATAGTAGCTCTGCTAAGTTTAGAATCAAATGACCGTATGTAGAGTGCCTTAGACGATTATATTTACTATTTTAAGCAACAGAATTTTGAAAATAATCCCCTTAAGTATGGATAAGAAAGAGCTAAAATTGATCTTATTTTGTATTTTCGGTGGTGATTATTGTCAATTTCGTCTGTCCGTCCGCGTTTTTAGGCAAAAACTATTAGCACTAGAAAGTTAAAATATAGCATAATTATACCCAGTAACCACGCAGACAAAACTAAACAATATTTTTTTTTTTAATCTTACCATCTCATCTACCTTCTATTTTCTAAACCGTAGTGATATATAATATAATTATAACGAAATTTTAATGCAATTTATAACGGATTATTAGACTATACTAACGAATAGTAAATGAACTTAAACTTTCATGTGCAAGCGATACAATTAATATCGTGATTAGGTTCTTTTATTTTAAGGAAATTTTAGGGACAACTACGGAACTACACTGTGCGTGGCTCGACATGCACTTGGCCGATTTTTATTAGCGATACGCACAATCATATGTTAAATACATTTTATTAAAATAAATAATTTTTAACTTTGTCAGTCTAGTGTCGTATCGTCAGTTCGTAAGACATTTATCATAATTAGCATTGAGACTAGAGTGTGCAGAGGCTTAGAAGACTGTTACTCTCTCCATAAGGCTATTGCTGTGTAAGAATATTTACGTTATAGAAATTGCTATAGTCTGTACTCACCGTTACGGCGTGAGAAGTTGTACTATTTACCATGTAAGTATAATTTGTGTATGATTTCAAAGCTTTATGTAACAAATGTAATGTTTCATAACATTTGAATCAGTGTCAGTGGATACATTGATGTTTGAGTTACACAACAGTTCATTTGAGGCTATTGCGGAAACGATGCTGTGTTTTTGGTAAAAAAAACAATAAGATCGCTAAACTGAGATGGTAGGGATAGTAGTCGGGACAAAGGGGTTCTGCTTTAGTGTCTATGCACTAGAAGACGCGTCAAGGAAAGGCCTTCTGTGGAAACTATTGCAGTTTGTAAGGATCACGATGAGGATTCAGGATTTTAAACATATTAAGAAAGGAAATTTAATTGTTACTCTTGAAATTATCATTATTTTCATCATCAGCCCTGTATACTAACTGTTCCACTGCTAGGCACGGGCATAGTTCACCACGCCTTTCGAGTTACACACATGTCTTTCGAGATTTTTTTATGGAGAACTCTTAGACTTAAAAAAGCAGCTAAAGCTTAGCACTGGACTGCAATCGAATGTAGTAGAGTGGCCGTCAAAATTGAATTGATTGAAAACTTCAACATTTCTAAGTATAACCGCACCTTTCAAATCTCAAATATTATTATGTCTTGATCTTTTAGCACGTCAATCTAATATCTAAAAACCTCGAGTGTTTGTTATTAACAAACAAACAAACAAACTGACCGATTTTAACGTTTTCTTTAGAGAGTACTTCCTGGCAGACGAATAGGCCTGAGTAATTGCCTACGGCCTTGGCTTAGGCATCATTTTTATTTTTATGATTTGGCATATTAATCACAAATACGAGTTAAGTTAATGTTTGCCGGATCAGCTTTCATTTTAAAACTTGTAGCTCTGTCTCTCCATTTTAGTATATTACTAGCGTCTTACATCTAGAACATTATATACAGGATGTCACAAGACCCATCAACAAGCCGAAGTCTACTCGGTTTGGACATCATGCCAAGTCATACTAAGCAAAAACAAAACTTGGGAAATGGTTTGTTTTCCCAAATAATCACAATTTTTAAAACGCAATTAAAAGTGTGCCCGTGCGATTTTCGAAAAACCGACTTATCCATGAGTGCATAGGTCATCCATAGAACAGGTTGGCGTGGTCATTGCATCGATTTTGTACCTAATTACAAAAAATCTATAGTAACTTTGACCCTCAATATCTCTTGAACCAGTAATTTCCAAGGTATGGTGCCGAAGTTAAAAAAAATCGTAATGATTGGTACAATATGGGGTTTCAGTTTTCGTTAAGGGTCTTTTTACACCCTGTATGTAAGCGTTTGTTACTAATTGGGCTCACACCAAAATTGAAGCACACTTTGACCTTTGACTTGTCCACTGATATCCTAAACTACCTCTATTACACCTTCCGTACTATACTATTATTTCGGAAGTCGCCGACCTGCGATCCAATACCGTGTGGGTTTGCTTTTATTGGCTTAAATTGATTTCAGGTAGTAAAGCGTATTAATTTAATTAACAAAACCACGAGCCGGAAGCTGATCGTAGCGGTCGGTGCGGGTCGATACCCTTTATTCTAAAGGCTTATGTTCCACAATGGAGTCCGCGTCAATGAAATTATCCTAGTGGAATGGACTGGCAACTTGTAGTAACCTATTAATTTTCGCGCGTATGAATTAGTCTGTATTATTATATCAATGCTAATGTTATAAATCTGAAGTATCTATCTATATAATCTCTAATCTTAATATATAAAATTCTTGCGTTACTTACTGACTGACAGACACGCTACAGCCGAAACTATTGGGCGCAGGAAGCTGAAATTTGGCATGTATGTTCCTTCGGGACCGTAGAGGTGCACTAAGAAGGGATTTCCCGAAATGCCCACGGGATCGGCCAAAACGGGTAAATTTAAAAAAAATGCAGGCTTAGCTGCTGGCGTCCTCTAGTCTCTCTATATAATCTCAGGAATGGTGCGATTTGAATAATTTATTTTTGTGTTGATTAGTCCCATTTATGGAGGAAGGTTATATATAACATTACGCTATGAGCCACGGGTACAGAGTAGTTACCCTACATAACGCGGGTGTAACCGTGAGCTTACTTAGTTGTATTATAAGAATCAGTTCGTATGAGGTAGTTGTCTTAAACTGTAGGTTCTAAAGTGCGTTTTGGACAATCTATCAAACTGACTTTGCTGTCTCGACGCAATAAATTGTGGATCACATAAAGTGTTGTGTCGTAGGAATACTGAACTCTCGACACCCAGCGCTATGCTAAACGGTATGCAATGGCTTCAACCGCTATGTACATCCGTACAGTCATAACTGTATACTTCAAAATAATGTATCACCAGATATTTGAAAGTCAGATCGTGTTCTTCAGGAAATATTACAACTTAGATAGGCTAGATGTAGTTGGATGGATTATTTGAACAACAAATAAAATACACAATAGGCGGGTCCACACAGAGCGAGCAGCCTCGCGAGGAATTTGCCGCGCGAGGAAACGGTCTCCGAACGAGCGCGGCCATAGAATAAAGCTGCGTTCACATTTATCTGACGATCTCTCGTGACGGTCTCTGTCGTAATTACTTACCGTTCACATTTGTCTGTCGCCATCTGTCGCGATCTGACGCAATTATGAATCAGCTCTGTCTTGACTCTCGGGGAGTCCACACTTTCGCAATGTTTTTCATGAATTATCCGATTCAGATTAAGTAGATATCCAATAATATCCATAAATTATTTACACAGGATTATATTATTTTGTATTCAATTAGCTCATCTATAGGTTCTGTATAAGAATAATATTATAAAACCGGCCAAGTGCGTGTCGGGCCACGCGCAATGTAGTGTTCCGTAGTTGCCCATAATGACTTGCTGCAAAGTGTATTATTGTACAACAAATCCGACTGTTTATTTTGCTGAAAAAATAATTTTAATAACACTATTATAAGAACCTAAGTTTTGTTTAGAAAAATACTAGGTATGTATCCAATTATGTATTGTAAACATAAAATGTGGTTTCCAAGATATACTACTACTATACATACGTAGTACCGTAGTACATTACATACCAAAGTATGTATATCTTTAAGATTAAGCCAGCGCGCCCAATGTAAACTCACAGAAATAGGTATTTATAAGTTAATTTGATTACTCGTAAACTAGTGATATCTACTTAGCCGTGATAGTTTTCCTTTTAAATTCGTTATATGTACTACATTTGTGATTTTTTTCACCTCTTCCAAATTAATAGTTTAGCCGACAGAGGGGGGGGACACTTGAGTCTAACAATTTTTTTCATTTCAAAGCTTGATATTTGACAAACGAATCACTTGATCGAAAAATGATTTGAGCAAACTAATAATATTTTTTTGGAACCTATCCAATGATACCCCACATGATAGGGTACTCAACCAAAAAAAAATTCAACCCCACTATATATGTATGGGAGTCACCCTTAAAAAAAATATTTTCCTAAATTTTATTCTACAGTTTTGTTGCAATATCTTATGTCTATATTCATGTCAAATATCAGCTTTCTAGCACCAGGCGTCTTTGAGCTAGGCTGCGGACGGACAGACGGACGGACATGACGAAACTATAAGGGTTCCTTGTGGACTACGGAACCCTAAAAAGGAAGTCAATTAGTTCGTCGTCCATTGCGCACAATTGCATACGCGCGTCTGACGCTTTACGACAGACAGTGGCGCGTCCACATTAGTCTGACGAATTGTGTCGCGCGAGTTAACTGTACGGAACCCAACAATGTTAGCTTCGTCAGCACATCTCTTTTATCTTATTGTCATCTTAGCATTAATTTATTATAAATACCTTTGAAGATCTAACATTAGCGATTACTATTTTATATTTTAAATATACTGTTAAGCTGTTATAATTAAATAAAGTATTTTTTTACAATTAATCTGAGTCCAATCTCTTAATTCGCGCTGTACCCCCCCACACACCCTCCCCCCCTCTCTGTCGCAGACCGGGATATTGTCTGTCGCGACACGACAGACGCCGTCACGACAGATTACATCAGATAATTGTGAACGCGGCCTAGAGCGCGGCAGCCTCGGCACCGTAGGAAAAAACAAAATTGTAGTTGTCATAAAGTTTGAATTCAGAACATGTTAATATAGTTGAAAATCTATTATGTATTACTGCGCATGTATCAAATTGTCGACTTGTGAATTAGAGTGAAATAGTACATTTGCCATCTATCGGTCTACGTATCAATGTGAGATCGTTGGTCTCTCCTCTCTCTTATTTTTAAATTTAGTTTATAAATATAGTACTTGGAAATGGTCATACTGCAATAGGGTTGTGGCATGTGTTTTTACTAGCCGGCTGCCTGACTGACGCCAATTGCTGTACCTACTTTGGGTACTAAACAATGGTAATAATGGGCCATAACATACATATTTACTTATACTTACTTTTTTTGTAAAAATATAAATAGAAACACCCAGACCAAGACAAACATTCATGTTCATGCACACAAATGTTTGACATGAGCGGGAATCGAACCCGCGACCTTCGGCGTTGCAGTCGCTTACACTCCCGCTTTGCCAACTGGTCGTCGATTATTGTTATACCTAAAGGATGGAATAGGTAGACATGGAAAAAAATATAGAATTAATTATAGGAAATGAATGTCTGTAGGCAAGGATACTGTAGGTAACCGAATCACAGACGGATTATTATTGGTACAATAAATAGCGTCAAAGATGAGAATGTTATGATGAAAGCATCCTTCGTCATTCAGTGACCAGTGGATAGGGTATGCGACTGCTCATCGGAGGCCCCGGGTTCGATTCCCGGGTCGGGCAAAAGTGTTACTGGGTTTTCCCGAATTCTCAGAAGCAGCACGGAGTCTGCTGATGTGCCCGTTAACGGCAATAGGCTCGTCCTCTATTACGTCGGACCTAAAAATTTCATGGTGAAATGTGGATGTAATAATATTACAACTTCGCCTATCCTTACGCGGATACAGACGTGAGTCTATAAAAAAATGTCCAACATACAAACACACTTGCGAATTTATATTATTAGTAGGGATTATTATGTCCGAGCGAGGCACGAAACAGCGTCCAGACCGCGGCAAAACAAAAAACCAAACTCGATGGCTCGGCCGCTCGGTCGCTCGCCCGCGGCGGCACACACGCTTGCCTCGGCCGGGGCACGTCCACACAGAGCGCGCAGCCTCGCGCGCCATTTCCTCGCGAGGCTGCGCGCTCTGTGTGGACGTGTCTAATTCGGTAGCTCGGGCGCACGCGTGCGGCCGGCCGCGGCTGCCGTGCGCTTTCCTCGACCGAGCCACGTCTACATTAGAGATGGGCTTAGTGGTTGAATTTGTTTATTTGTTAAAAGTTATTTGATAAAAAAAATTAGCTGTTAATTTTAATGGTTGAAAATATTAGTTAATTTTTATTCTAACAACACACAGGCATAACGAAGTTGATATTGCTAGTCAACATTTGTTTTTGATAATAATTAATGTGATTGGTTGATTTTAAACACCTGAATGACATTCGAATATGTGTTTTAACATTAACTTGCTTTAGTGTTACTTTAATATTTTAATCTGATGGAACGAAACAGTAATTTCATTCAATATTTTTGTAGAATATTGAGTGATTGAGTGAGATTAGTTGAAGTCACGCGTTCTAAGTGCGAGTTACGAAATTAAACTGATATGTGTTGACTTTAGCTGACTAGCGTGTTATTGTTATTGTTGTTTGTTAACGAATATTATAGGGAACTAATACATTATTATCAAAAACAAATGTTGACTAGGTACTTACGAACGTAGGGATGTATGGGATAGGTTATGTTAATGCAACATGCATCTTAAAGCAATCAAAGTTAAATGCAAATTTCATCGTAGTGAATTGTTGTACCTAGTACCTAGACATTATTTCTTGGAAACGAATCCGAGTTGGCGCGTGGCGCGTCGACGGCCGCGCCGCGCGTTGTCAGTTGAATGAATAGGTAGGTATTAATATTTTCATTCAATAGCGTTGATTTTATTTATCATATCATACAGTTGAAGTTTTTTATCCATTAATTTTAATGGTTGATAGTTATATTCACCATCTCTAGTCTACATAGACCGAGCAGCCTCGCGAAGCATTTTCCGCGCGAGGCTGCTCGGTCTGTGTGGACCCACCTAATTAACCACATAGTGATATGTACAAGGACTGAAACAATTTATAATTTTGTCCAGAAAATCAAATTTAAAAGCTATGAAGATAGTTCTATTATTGTTTTGATGACAATGAATACATTGTCATCAAAACAAATATTTGATACTACAAGGCAATATATATATATATATAGACAGACAGAAGACAATATATATATATATATATATATATATATATATATAAATGTATATTGTCGGCGAAATCCACGAAATCCACAAATTGTAAAAAAAAATGTATTGCACTGTTCGAATCAGAAAAAAACTGCTTCCAATGGTCCGGTCTTGTAATTTTACGATGAATAGTTATAGAGTTAACATTTTGAAAAAATGGGCTTTAACTTAAATGCCTGCATTTAAAAAGGCTGCAAGTTACAAAAAAATCTGTCATAAGTTATACTAAGTCAATTACAACTATTCGTTTTCCGTAAAAAAAGATGCACGTTGTCGGAAATCCTGGCTCCCGTGCGGACTACTACGTTTTTGCCGCTAAAGCTACGATTGTAAATCTGAAAAGAGATATAAATAAAGAATATACTAATCAAACATTAAGTGGAGAAGTAGAATCACATAAGAGATTTAGTTTAGTTAGTTTACAGTGTACAGTTGGGCAGGCTTGTTTTAAGTACTTATAGCTTCCGCTTTCCTTCAAAAAGGGGTTAAGCCCAGCTACATAGAATTCGATAGTGCAATTACAGAGATTTTACGTTCTGTAAAAATAGTTTAAAATTTCGTAGTCAACAAAATGTTGGAAAATAATTGTAAGAACGAGGTTTGAGAGACAGAACTATGTTTAGAAAAAAAATTACAAGTATAATATCAAAAAATCACG
This sequence comes from Euclidia mi, assembly GCA_944739405.2. Lineage (NCBI taxonomy): Eukaryota > Metazoa > Arthropoda > Insecta > Lepidoptera > Erebidae > Euclidia > Euclidia mi. Next base: position 92,432,253 of record OX123185.2, on the reverse strand, counting down.
AGCCTAAGTAAGAAACACGCTAGATATGATTTTTTGAAAAAAAGTGTAACTGTTTTTTGCTCTAGTGAATATTTTTGTTTTTGTGGATGACTACGTTTTCGTTTTCCACCGTCGATATAATAATAATTATATTAATATTCTACCACATACACACATCACCATATAGTCCCAAGCTAAGCAGAGCTTGTGTTATGGGTACTAGATAATGGATAAACATACGTATATACTTTTTTTGTAAATACATACATATTATACATAGAAACACCCAGACCAAGACAAACATCCATGTTCATGCATACAAATATTTGACTTGAGCGGGAATCGAACCCACGACCTTCGGCGTAGCAGTCGCTTACACTGCCAGATAGATATAGACAGATAGATACTGACAGACAACGCGCAGCCGAAACTAATGGATACAAGAAGCTGACATTTAGTATAATATGTTCCTGGGGGAGTATATTGGAGTACTAAGCGAGGATGTTTGGAAATTCCCACCCGAAAGGGTATATACACATAGCTTGAGGAACCGGTTGCCAGAACACTTCTAGAGTGGCGCCCACGTACCAGACAAGACAGCAAGGGTAAGCTTGCCACCGGTCCGTACCGACACGATCTGGTTAGGATTGCGGGAAGCGGTTGGATGTGGGCAGCTCAAAATCAGTCTGTGAGGAGGTATATGATAGGTACCTATTCAAGGGTAATAAAACAAATTAATAAATTGTTAAGTACTTATATTTAATTAATCCTTACGTTTTACAGTCATTTACAAACTAAATTGTTAAAATTATTTATATCACATTTCTTTTTTCACAATTTAAAACTAATTTTACGTAAAAATATGTATTTAATTTACTTTTATTGTACCTAAAATATGCTCATAGTTCTGAAGAGGATCAATTTGTGAATTATTTTCTAAGAGCACTGAGTTAAAAGACTACAAACATAGAAATCGTGCTATTGTCCAAGATGTGTAACCAAAGATGAACGCGCACTGGATAAAGATATTTTCTTGTTTTTGGCTCCAAAATAGGAATATCCTACTTATCTTGGAACAAATTTCTTGAAGATGCTTATGCATATGTAATTTGTTCACATCCTCACTTTATCTTAACCCTTCAATCTTAATTACTAATACTATATGTACCGAGTCCAGTACGCGTTCACCTCTATTAAACACATCAAGAGAGCATTAAAATAAAACTAAATTAAGAAACAATATATCTCATCACAATCTATTTTACAGATTTTTTTAAAATAATAAAAATATTATGCTAAACATAAATTAGACAAATCATGGCATTTTTGTTATTGATAATAATACATTAAAACTATTGTAAACTATTGGTAACTACACAATATAATATGTAGTATCAAATACGAATAATTATTTGATAGACACAACCCTTAGGGCCACTTGTACAAACTTTTTAAACAAATTTTATCACCTTAAGCATGATTGTATCGAAAAGTTGTTAGATGTACAACCGACGGACCGAGTTTGGATCCTGCAGACGGAAAACAAAAAACCTTAATAATCATATTAAGGAGACATCAGTCTTCCAACTTAACAATGAAGGCTGCTATGTATTTCTAGAGATAAAAAGAGTGAGGGAGTAGAAAATAAAACTTGACAATTGAGCTGTAAATAATAATGAATTGTTGTTTAACAACTTAATAGTTCATTTTGACGATGACTTGTGTAAGAAATTTTCATCTAGAACACTGCAGAAGTAGTCCCTACTGAAGTGATGTTTGATAATATAGATTTTAGTTAAAAATAAGTTTAGAAACATTTTTAGTGAAGGCTCAATCTTGTCTATTGTACTGTTAAAAGAATTTCGTTTTAGTATCCAATTTCTTGTATACGGTCTCCACGCAATTCGTTGCGCACATAACAACATAAGCATCACTAATAAAATATTATGCGTGTTAAAATTTTTTACAAGAAAATTAAATTCTTGGCATGCTATTGTTAACTGAAAGATGAGTAATACAGTTTAAGAATTTCGACATGCGTAAAAAATATATGTTAAAATACTTGCGTGAAAAATATGTACTTGTAGCTATAGGTATTGTTAAATCACAATGTATTGGGTTCGAGTTCGATATCGAAAAAGCACTTCAAAATATGTCAAAAAAATTTAGTTCCTAAGTAAAGACTTCTTTCATTCATATTAAAGTTGAAACAAGAAGTAGCAGTTTGTTTGATATCTTATACTTACCTGCTATTCAATTTCAATCCTATAAGTCTTAAATAAACGAGTGGAAGCATCGAAATGCTACTACTGCCTAATAAGTGTGATCACTTGGACAAAAAATTTATTTTCGTTGCATGTACAAAGTACATTATGTACATAATGCTATCTTAAATTTTGTTACAAATATCACATCAAATGTAAATACAAATATCAATCTTAAAAAGTATGTGTCAATATCTACGTGTATCGGATAAAGACCTCGTATAATATTATGAAAAGAAAAAAAAATGTTGTCAGTAAGTTATCCAAAATATGCCAGCCACTACTAATGTACGCAAAGAAATAAGTAGAACATTAAATACCTTATTTTGATTTCAAACAAATACACAAAGAAGAAATAACAAATGTACAGAAAATATGACAAAAAGTAATGGTACTGGTGGCCATTTAAAGCCTAAAATTGTAGACGGGTTGTCTATAAATATAAAGGATTTTGTTATAAAAAATCACAACCTAATTAGTGAGTTTATAGTCTATCAGACTATTTACATAAAACAAACTTACAACATAATACAATTATGGAATGATACAGTTTCGACGTGGACGGCATTTTAAAGTCAAATCTAAAATTTGATCAACGTACACGTTACTGTCCAAAAATATTGTGAGTCCAACTTAAACTAAGCTTGTCATGGATCATCCATAATCCGAATCAAATTATATGCTTAAAGTATCATTCAACAATACACTTGTGATGTTGGCAGTTGCTTCCAAGGCGGGTACTTTGTTGAACTTTTCGATTATGCCGCTGATTGAAACATAGGAGCCGGCGAAAAGAGCGACAAGGGACAGCATTCCGATGAAGATATTCTTGTAGAGGATCCAGTTGAAAGGTCCAAGGCCTCTGTCCCACTTGTGGACGGTGTCGATGATAGCTGGGGTGAGCAGGCCAAGACTGGAGAGGAATATGGCACCGCAGAGGTTGATGAAAAGCTCCAGGTCCGGGAAAGCGGCAGCGAGGGCAACTGTTGGCAAAATAAAATTACCTACTATTAGTAAACTTTTTATATTATATTGCAGGGTCTGAAATATGTATGCACTGTAAAAGGTAACTACCTTTTACAGTGCATACATATTTCATATAATGGATGGCTAGCGGCCCGTCCTGCAGTTTCGTATGGAGATTAAATATAGCCAAGATTCATTACTACATTCTAATGGAGAAGGGTTTTTAAATCGTTCCATCAATTTCTACGTTTATTAATTACAGACGTACAAAAATCTCTCTACTTCATAACCTACTTTCGTTCTTTTAATAGAACTTTGATATCGCTATACTACAGTGCGTATATACCTACATGTGGTTATACATTTTTATAGCACTGTGTAATAACATTAACATTGTAGAAAGATACTTTTGTAAAGTTTTAACGCCCAAAATAGTTGATTTGGTGCTTAACTTGGAGTCTAATTCCTTCTTTTTCAAGTAATTTTGAAATGGATCCATTTCTGACATTGCCTATCTTTTTTCATTAATTTGAAGTGGCACTCAGATCTATGATTAAAATCTCTTTTTAATTTCAATCTTTCAACAAGCTACTCCTGTTCTTTTTGTAGATAATTATAGATTTGAACAGAAAAGTAATAAGAATTCTTAAGTTAAGGACTCCTAATATATTGCGTAAGATACCTAAAATATCTCAAATCAAAATTCATTTCAGCTTTAATATGAAGAGTCGCGCTTTATGAAATGTATGATATCTTTATATTTTATCTTGCCGACATACACATGTTTTTTATGTAAAGCTGCGAGTTTTGCATCATTTAAATCCCTAACTCAGAACAGTTAGGTACCTATATAAATTACTGAAAGTTTTGCCTCATGTTAGTGGAAAAAGACATAATTGAAGGTATCAAAATGATAACTTGTGGAGGTACCGAAAATAACTGGTGAAACCACGGGGACTAGCTAGTATAGTAATATAGCTACCTGCTAAGCTTACCTGAACCAACAACAGCAGCAGTTCTGATGGAGATCTGTGTGATATTGTGATACCTCACTGAGACCTTCATGTGTAGCTGTCTCCAAATCATTTCCATTGGCACATAGAACTGAAGACTGTAGGTGAACAAAATTGCCAGAGCCATCAGGATTTTGGCACTTTGAGCAAGGCTGGAAAAATAAAATCCACAGTTATTATAGTGAACTATGCACAACTTGTATTTAACTAGGGATCTATCGATATAGCCTTTTATATAATTATTCCAATCCGAGAGTCAGAGACTTTCACAGGTTTATAATCTCCAGCCGTATATAGAATATGGAAGACTTAGAAAATATTGGCTACCCAACAATATTTTCCACCATGAAAGTGATATTAATGAAATAAGGATAAATAACAATTTATCAATTACTGAATACATCTTTGACTAGTATTTAATACATAAATACCCATTTATAATGAAATCTGAACAGTTATAACATAATTTATTATCATGAGTTAAAACTATTAGACAGGTATTTGACAAAGGTAGCCTATTCCGTTGGTTTATTAGATTTGAAATATTGCTGTCTAGACATTATATAAATTGTTTATTGAATCCCTGAATACAGCGAAATAAAGAGATTGCTTCAGCTAATTTAGCAGATGGGAAAATGTTATCAAAGTTGGATGTCAGGTCTGATGAAAATTATAAAGTTTAAATATTATATCGCAGTTTCGATAAAGCGAACACCTTCCAATGACTAGAAAAGTTTTAAATTTATTGCCAAGCTTTTCTACTTAGTTATTTCATTATATTTCTAGGACAATATATCACAGTTATCAATACTTTTTACTACTCACATTTCATCTTGAGGCAGATTCAAAGTGACACTTCCTCGAACATCATCTCCATACTTCATGTAGCCGAAGAAGCCAACGATCCCGTAGAGTGAGATAACAATAGTCATAGCAACGTTCAACACTCCAGGGCAGCCAAGGAACTGCTGAGGTTTCGCCATCTCGTTCTCGACTGGCATCACAACGCCGATGCCTTCCATGGCGAAGATCACTGTGCTGGAATAAAGTAAAAAGGTGTGTTAGATAGTAGATTATTTCGTTAGTTTAAAGAGAGTGGGAACTACCTGCTAATCTTTTTATTGTCTTCTTGGCCTAGCGAAAAGGGCGATGGGTACAATACTTCATGGGTTTAAAGGAATGAGAACTGCTCGTAAGCGTTTTTATTGACTTCTTGGTCTAGAGGTTTTGATCGATACCCAGCCAGAACGTCACTTTTTGTGTATTGACCAATACTCTGTACGAATTTTGATAAAACTGCCTAGGCCACAGAATAAGGACTCTTACAAAGTGAAATGTAAAGAGAACTGCAAAAAGATCATGCAACAAATGCCAACCGTCATAAAAACCATGATCACGTGAAAGAAAATCTGACAACGCTATTATTTAGACGAAATATCGTTAAGTTGACCTCGTCAATTCAGAGTTCTTCAAGGAGTCAAGGCTAAGATATTTTATTCTCAATTTTCGTCGCTAAACGATATACAATCTAAAAATGTTAAACCTTGTAATGAAAATTCTTATTTACCGCAGTTTCCTAGTCCTGAACTTAGTTATAACAATGATCATTAGCAAAACCAGATCGTTACTAGAAATAATTGGATTGAATCTTGAATACTAATGACTGCCAGACGCTCTTGAATATGTCCCCAGTGCCAAATAGAATGGATAATTAAGCCCGAGAGGACCGAATGTCGGTACAAATAAAGGAAGAGAGCTATGTTACTATTGGACGGTTTTTTCGGAACTTTTTCGTACATACTTATAATACTAATTGCATTCACGTAGGTACATATGTATACTTCAGGAATTTGGATTATGGTTTCCGCCCGCATGGGTAAACCATAAGGAAGCGAGATACGCGTGTGTGATACATTTGCGTATAACACGCGTGATAGGCAAAGTATGTATGCAGCTTATGATATGCACGTAAATGCGTATACGTTACGCAACTATAATATGTATAGTTCATACACGTATTGCTGGAATGGCACTTTTAATTTGGACTAGATTTTTGTACACATCAAAATAGAAAAACCAAAATATAAAAGGTCTAAGTTTTCTCATTATAATTATAATGCCTATAGAGGCCCATATTTTAAATAAAATAGTACCTACTTAAATGGTTTCATTTTGCTGATGCCATTGTAGCTAATGCATGCATTTTTCTGCCTCTGTACTCATTAATACACATAGCTTAGTCTGTAATGTTACCCTGTTAAGTGAAAAGAGTAATTTGTTTTAATTAATTAAGCCTCATGTATGACATTTGCTAACAAGCTTGGGCTTTAGATATAAGAGATTACATTCAGCTTATTAAAGTTACAAAATAATGAGATGTTATAAAGAGACATTGCGAGTTATATAAACGACTAGCTTTTGCCCGCGGCTTCGCGCGCGGTATAATATATTTAGTTGTACGAATACTTTAATATTTACTTGAATAAATATGACAATATGTTTGACGCGAAAGTACTGACAGATACAATAGCACATGCGCAGCACTCACTTCCAACAGTAAGATTTGTGCCCTACAAACTTTGACCCTCCCTACAATACCTCCCAGGTTAATTTTTGCAACTAAAGGTAGCCTATATCTCCATGGTCCAATAGGTATATTACATTTCAACAAAATCTGTTCAGCCGGTATAGCGTGAAAACGGAACACACATACACTTTCGAATTTATAATATTAGTAGGGATCTGGTGCCACTCTTATAATTTTAGGGTGTAATTGACGAGTGGTTAGACTATCCTAAAATTCAACAACAATATTAATTTTGTAAGTATAAAAAATGTTGGGGAGTTCTTGTTAATTAGTTGTACTTTGCCTTTAAACTACTGCGAGTATGCTATTAAAATAAGTTTACCCACATTTTAATATTTGAGAAAGAAGAAACTGGAATTTTACAACTCAAAAACGGAATTGACGAACTAATCTTTCAAAAAAGAAATAATTGCAGTTTGCGACCCAACTGTTTCACGAACGAAACCATAAATAAGGAAACCGATGAAACACACAAAATATTACATTTTATTTTCACTTTTTGCAGGACCCTAAAAATAATTGAGTAAGCATGCAGAGCTCGCCTATAGATAACAAATTGGGCAAGTGCGAGTCAGACTCGCGCACGAAGGGTTCCGTACCATGAGTACCATCATCTATACAAGAAAATCACGTTCGTTGTATGTATTCTTATATACTTTTTAACTTTCTACCTGTTTCTTAAGAATATTCTTTAAAAATTACGTTTGTTGTATGGGAGCCCCCCTTTATTATTTACTTCTTTTTAATTTAATTATTCATTTTGAAAGGTTATATACAACTACATATTCTGTGAAAATTTAAAGCGTCTACCTGTTACAGTTAGTAATTTTGAGCAGAAAATACGAAAAAAAACACGTTTTTTGTATGGGACCCCTCCTTAATATTTTTATTTTTATTTTTAGTATTTGTTGTTATAGCGGCAACCGAAATACATAATTTGTGAACATTTCAGCTTTCTAGCTATCACGGTTTATGAGATACAGCCTGGTGACAGACAGACAGACGGACAGACAGACAGACGGACAGACAGACAGCAGAGGCTTAGTAATAGGGTTCCGTTTTTTACCTTTTAGGTACGGAACCCTAAAAAGTATTCTCGAATCTAGCTTAAGTACTTTTTGCGAAGACTTGATGAATTACATACTTTTGTATTACTAGCTGACCCGGCAAACGTTGTTTTGCAAAATTATTTTGTTTTCTTTTTTTTTTTTTTTTTTTAAATAGATGTTGGCCGATTCTCATAGATACCGGATAAGCACAAAAAATTTCATCAAAATCGGTCAAGCCGTTTCGGAGGAGTATGGGAACGAAAACTGTGACACGAGAATTTGATATATTAGATGGAACTTATCTAACCAAAACAGAAAGAGGTATTGCAGTAAAAGGCATGCTTTCGCAAATTGTTTTAATTTAAATAAGGCTCGTAATCTTGATTCGTGTTAAGGAATAAGAACAATGTGTATTGTAATAAAAGGCGCACAAATTGTTTTGCTGATGACTGTGTTGTTTTAGAGGCCTATGTTCAGCAGTGGATACAGCCGGGCTGAGGATAATGATGAATGATTGATGGATCCAAAACAAAAGTAACAACTAATTAAAAAAATAAAGGTACGGGTAGACGTATAAGGAATATTGTTATGTCGATGAGTATGACTACTACTAACTTGGAACAATATTTTTTGGGTCAAAAACGCCTGGAATATTTTAATGATTTTAGGACCTAAAACTTTGAGGAATACTTTAATGATTTTATGAGAGCTAGAGAGATTGAAAATGATACAGAAACGCAAAAGACTTGAGTGTGACTGTTGTCTATTCTAACTTTAAAAGTCAAAATGTGGTTACACAAGCCCAAACTTAAGTTTCGTTAACGAGCGGCATACCTAACGGAGTTTGTAATATTTAAATTTTATACTTATTTATTACATGGTATAAAACAAAGTCTGTCTTCTGTCTGTCTGTCCCTATGTTTACTTAAATCTTAAAAACTACGCAACGGATTTCAATGCGTTTTTTTTTAATAAATAGAATGATTCAAGAGGAAGGTTTATATGTGTGATTGACGCGGGCGAAGCCACACGTCTAGTTCATTAAATAATGAAGTCCTCTTTTCATCCTATCGTCTGCATGAAAGCGTGTTTAAAAACTACCGAACGCATTTTTGTACAGTTTTCACCATAAAATAGTGATTCCTGAGGCAGGTTTTGGTGTATAATTCACGCAGGCGGAGCTGTAGGCGAATATCATGAAGATAAAAAAATCGTAACACTTACCTGATGAACAATGGCCACTGACTGACGCTAGCAACCATCTCCCTCCCATCAGGTTTGGGCAGCCCACTGAAGATGTAGTACATAGTTATTGCGAAGCATATCACGAGGAACACGTTGGCTATCGCTGAGAAAGGCACCAGCCATTTCAGGTTCCTTATCTGACAGATAAGGACTAGCGGCACCAATGTCAAAGCGCAGTACGCTTCAACAGATAGCTTGTATTCTGGTATGTACTCGTCTAGTACCTGAAATAAATACAACGTGAAATTAGGCATTTGCATAAACAATTGAAAAAAAAAAAAATCTAAAAAAAATATAGGTGGGACCTAAAAATTCATGGCGAAATGTGGGTGTAATATTTACACCTCTGCCTACCTTTTCATAGGGGATACAGGGGGATAAAGGCGTGAGACTACCTATACTAATATAATAAAGCGGAAGAGTTTGGTTGTTTGTTTGAACGCGCTAATCTCAGGAACTACCGGTTGGATCTGGAAAAATATTTTTGTATATGTCGGCGATACACCAGGGTTATGGTGTCCAGACTCCATAATAAAAACACTCACGTAATATTACTTGGTTTATTATCAGTTGATTTCTAGCACAGAATTGAATTAAAATGCGAACTACAGTCCTTTTTATAAACTAACCGTAATTACACTTAATGTAACGTTTAACAACTCCTTTGCAACATATAATTGAAATTACTGTACGATTAATTATAAACTAATCAAAAATCGACATTAATATTGTAATGAATTTTGCACAACACCAAATTATTTATTTTACACGAATAACAAATTTATTTTATTAACCAAACGCTGCTTTACAACATTGTCAAAAGATGGCGCTATCAACAAGATGCAAATATAAACGCATGTTATTTATTACCGTAAAAATAAGTGTCAGAATAATGTTATTTAATACTAATTGATTTTACTTTGAAAGTTTCTGGAGTTATCTTAATAACTAAGCGATAAATTAAATACTCAATCTTTATAAAACAGTTAAGCAGCCAATACAGTGTCTAATATTGTAAAGTAGCGAAGTTCTCAGTTCTGTGTTCACAAATAGTTATTTAAATATCAATCTTAAATATTATTAACATTTTCGTAACAATATAATCATTATATATTAATTTGCGCCCATACGGCCATTCTGATCCAGCGCGCTCCTCGCGCTGATTATTTAACGGTTACAGAATAAACGGCATAACAAACAAAAATAATGAATATAAATATAAAAATTACATAAATAAGCGTTTATCATACAGAATAAACTTAAAGTTATTTACAAGGCTTCACCTAGTCATAGGATCTTGGCCTGAGGCATGCGTCACCCATCACGGGATCTAACAAACAATGCTTCACCCATGGCTAAGCCGATTACGGCATCACCGATTACGGGATCTAGCGCACACAGGCATCACCCACATAGGGATCTAGCCCACAAACGGCATCACCCACATAGGGATCTAGCCAACACACGGCATCACCCATCACGGGATCTAGCCAACGGCATCACCCGTCACGGGATCTAGCCAACACACGGCATCACCCATCACGGGATCTAGCCAACACACGGCATCACCCATCACGGGATCTAGCCAACAAGACCAGGATCAAGGATACGCATGGTGGCCAGCCAGCGTTTTGGGAAGGATGTTGGATAGGAAAAATAAAATTTTACTCAAACACATAAATGCAAAATTTGCCTCATAAACACATCAATGCATATACATAAAATAATCATCATCGTTCGTCATGATCAACTATATCAATAAAATGCAATTACATAGGTCCAACAACGACAGTGGAGGAGGTAGAGGACCCCCCACGTAAATCGGTATCTGCCTCCGCCCATACGGTCAAGCTGCTCATACAGTTGTTGATGTTGATCAGCAACAAAGGTTAGCAAACAATGCTTGACTCCAGCTCAGTACAGCACCCATGCGGCACGTGTGCGCCCAGCCCACACACAAAACCACCGACGTCAAAAGGGCGGGCCACCGTCATCCATACATACCAATCAGCAAAGGACCGCTCGTCCATCCTCTCTTCACACTAAGGTCAGGTCATCTGCCAGGATATCATCAACCTGCAACACTCAAAAGACAGGTGGTGGGCAACATTTCCCACCCAAATATTAGTTCCATGAACCTTTGTAACTGTAGATGTAATAAAATTCTACTCTTACAAAGTGGTCCGGTCTATTAAGCTATATATATATTAGGCATGTTCAACCTGTGCATTGGTCTATAGTTATCTTTGCTTCAACAATGTTGGAGTCCATATTTTATGCATAAGGTAATACAAAAGTGATACAAAAGACACTGAATTTTCTCAGATTCTGTCTGACAGTGCCTTTTTAGATAATCAAATATAAAGTTCAGGATACCCATATTTTGCAGTTTTGATAAAACAGTTAAAACTTAATATATTCAAAATAAGTTTTATCCACATCAAACAGGAAAACAAAATGGCAAAGACAAAGAGAGGCCTATGTTTAGCCGTGAACAGTCGGACCGTTGGTGATAAATATGAAATAAGTAATTTCAAACCATGCAGATCCAAGGATTTCGAAAATACAAGTGCTATAATTATTACTCATGTAAGAACATGTTTAATCCAATATTGAATATTTTTAGGCATAGTGCAAGCTGTGAAATGGTTGAACTGTTTGCCAACTGAGCCATAAAAGAGAAATTCACAAGCTACCAATATTACAAAGCAAGAGTAGTGCCGTCTTATTTCTAAAAATGATTCCACTCAGCTTATAAATTTACTACAATAAACCATAAAAGTTAGTAAAGACACTCAGATGTTGGTATTTTATAATTAATTCAACATTTTATTTATAAAAATAGACCTTTCTTTCTGAAATGAATGTTTTTATTTATCATTTGTCTACTCTTTCATTATGTAATTCAACTTTAATTTTATGTATTGTAAACTGACTAATGACAACTGACTTCGAAATAAAGCATGAGTAGTCCACACAATTACTTTTATTGGCTAAGAATAAATACTGCTAAATGGGAAAAGAGATAATATGGATTGTCACATTATGTTCTTTAAACCCATTTATCATTATCCTAATAATCATATTCCTAAATGTCTTGCGTCCCAAAAGAGCTAAGCAATAAGGTTGGCACTAAATTTTATTGGTTTATTACTAGTTGTCATCTTGAATATAGATGCAACTAAGTTTGCAAATGAACTCACAAATAAATTAAATTGTATTTACCAAACACTAAGGCTTGGTATTTATAAAAGACTAGCAGTCACCTGCCTTAAGACTTTCAACCTAAAATGCTTAGAGATGGACTTTTGTAAAACCTAAGTGAGTGCATATGTCCATAAAGAAATCTACTGTCCAGATCTCATGTTTCTAGCTTCAGTAGTTCGGGTTAAGCAAGGACTTATCATGGTCGGAACATATCATTCTATACAGGTATAAAATTAAGCGACAAATATTAAGATATGTTGGGTTCCCTTGTCTTATTATATAACCTTAACTTGAGCTGCAAGTTGACAGTAACAATTTCAACAATGTTAAAATGAAATCATGTAGGCACTTACAGAGTCCACAGATATAAATAAAACCTATTTTGTAACTTTAAAAATATTAGCTTTAAAAATATGTAACACAAATTTATTTTTATATCTACCTTCTGAATATATCTGTACCAATATAATAAAACTGAACTTTGTTTTGTTGAATGCACTTATCTGTGAAACTACATACTGATTTTATGCAATAATTATTTTTGTGGTGGATAGTCATTTATCAAGAGAGGCTTCATATAATCGTGCCGTGAGCACTAGCCATAAGTAATGCAGTAATTGAATTCATATTCAGTAGCTTATTTAAACTGAAAGTAAATCAGGTAATTTATACAATGCATCTATATCAGAGCTTTAACTTGAAAAGGGCAGTTATACCTTTCTTTACTAATAATTACGTTAGTAGAACCACATAACAACAAAGCTATTTTCTCTTTCTTGTGTAGATAAGTAAGTTTTACAGAAAGTTGACGACATGGCCTAACGATTTATAAACAGACAAGAGCCCCAGCCGACGGCATAACATGACTATAAGCACAGGAGCACTGCTATGTACCAAACGTGGATAAACAACAGTTACCTATAAGTTCTATTTGGGGTATAACTTTCGTAATTTTGACTGTATAATGTTTATCTGGTAATCCTTACGGGGACAGTAGGTAATCGTGTAAGCACCATAATTTATAAAATTAGGATGTTTCTCAAAAACTCTAATCAAATCAGCTCTGGATAAATACCTCTGGTCAGTGCATCAACAACCCGCATCTGCAACCTCTGGTAGCACTCAGAGCAGAACAGCGTTCATGCCACAGCACACCCCGGTGCGTGCACCCCGTCGTAGTCGCTCTGTCGCTCTCGCTCGCACGTGTCCTCACGTGCAGTGTAGACGTGCTCGCCATAACTCCGACACACCGTGTGGTCTCCGATCAGGGTTGACTAGCGCCAAACACGGCTTCCAAGCGCTTGTCGCATCAGTCTTCAGGTCATCATTGGTAATGGCGGCCAAGCCAAGAGACCCATCACTCTCGCGCCAAACGTAGATCCCGAAGTCTCTTAGGGGGCGTTTATCCAACCGCTGCTGTCGGCGATACACCAGGGTTATGGTGTCCAGACTCCATAATAAAAACACTCACATAATATTACTTGGTTTATTATCAGTTGATTTCTAGCACAGAATTGAATTAAAATGCGAACTACAGTCCTTTTTATAAACTAACCGTCATTACACTTAATGTAACGTTTAACAACTCCTTTGCAACATATAATTGAAATTACTGTACGATTAATTATAAACTAATCAAAAATCGACATTAATATTGTAATGAATTTTGCACAACACCAAATTATTTATTTTACACGAATAACAAATTTATTTTATTAACCAAACGCTGCTTTACAACATTGTCAAAAGATGGCGCTATCAACAAGATGCAAATATAAACGCATGTTATTTATTACCGTAAAAATAAGTGTCAGAATAATGTTATTTAATACTAATTGATTTTACTTTGAAAGTTTCTGGAGTTATCTTAATAACTAAGCGATAAATTAAATACTCAATCTTTATAAAACAGTTAAGCAGACAATACAGTGTCTAATATTCTAAAGTAGGGAAGTTCTCAGTTCTGTGTTCACAAATAGTTATTTAAATATCAATCTTAAATATTATTAACATTTTCGTAACAATATAATCATTATATATTAATTTGCGCCCATATATACGATAGCCCAGTTATTCCAGAAGGCTATAGGCTATATAACATAACGCTTCGATCCTGTGGGGCCGGGCAAAAGGCTAAAAAGGCTAAAAGATAATGTCGGCTAATCTCAGGAACTAGCAGTCGGCTTTTAAAAATGGTTATTGCCTATGATAGCCCAATTATTCCAAAGGCTATACGCTATATTAAATTATGCCACAACTTTTAGGGGCCAGACAAAAATAATAAAATAGTCAAACGAGAAGTAGACCAGGGTCGATAATTTTTTAAACAAAAAGAAATTACAGTAGGATGAAACCTATTTGAAAAGGAGGGGAATATGATAAAAATTAAAGGAAATATAAATTACGGTCGATCCGAGTTCGGGAAGTGGCGGGGGAGGTTTTAAGGGTAAAAAGTGGTTTATCTTGATTTCCGGCAAAACTACAAGTCCTATGGAAAAAGTTAAATGGCAAAGTTGTAGGTAATAAAAAGATCTACAACTTTTGTATTTACAATTTTTTTACATAACCTCAAAATTTGGGTGAAAAATTCAAATAACCAAGTTTTTGGTTTTTTATTTTTATCTTTATCAAAAAAAAATTTTTCTACGACATTTGGTGAAAACTTACCTTATTATGTCCCAAATACACTGTAATTTATTTGATTTAAAATGTTTATTTTTTCGCCTTATTTTAACTTAATATCAAAAAAGCACCCCTATTTTCAATCGAAAATTCTCACGTCAACTTATCAGCATTTAAATAAAAATATGGAGGCTTACTGTTCTTTAAAATCTCTACTTTCTGATGGTGTAAAAAAAATATACATTACTATAGTAAATGTTCTTAGCAAATGCAAAAAAATGAAAAAAGCTCAAATTCGAAATGATGGGAAATCAAAGATGGCGGATGGGAAAAATTTAAAAAATCAGTATTGGTATCGTCTGCGATGTTAAAAGGGATGGGGAATCCAAATACAACATCTGTTTCGTGATTCAAGATGGCGGATGGGAAAAATGTTAAAATCAATATGGGTATCGTCTCTGCTGATTTAAGGGATGGAGAATCCAAATACAACATCTATTTCGAGATCAAAGATGGCGGATAGGAAATCAAAGATGGCGGACGGGACTTTTTTTAAAGTCGATATGGGTATCGTCTCCGATATTTTAAGGAATGGGGAATTCAAAAACTCTATCTATTGCGTGATCAAAGATGGCAGATTGGATTTTTTTTAAATCAATATGAGTATTGTCTCCCGATGTTTAAAGGGATGGGGAATCAGAATACAACATCTATTTCGTGATTCAAGATGGCGGAAAGGAAATCAAAGATGGCGGACGGGATTTTTTTTAAAGTCAATATGGGTATCGTCTTCAATATTTAAAGGGATGGGGAATCAAAATCCAACATATATTTCGTGATCAAAGATAGCGGATGGAAAATCAAAGATGGCGAATGGGAAAATTAAAAAAATCGATATGGGTACTCCGATATTTTAATGGGTGGGAAATTCAAATCCAACAATTATTTCGTGATCAAACACGGCGGATGGGAAACCTTAAGCGCTTACTGATACTGTAATTCTTTTACTTAAATTAGTTTAATTGGTACTTTAATTTACATATTGTTTGATAGTTTTCATAATTACTTATAATATTTTATAAGTAATATATATAATTTTTTTTAATTACTTATAATAAACGCGGGCACTGCTAGTAAGTAAATAAAAAGAAAAAACCAATTTCATCATCATCAGCCTGCCATAGTCAACTGCTGGGTATAGGCAGAGGTCCTGGAAAGCCAATGCCGTTTCATCCTGTGCCCATAAACATAGTTCAATATATAGATCACAAAAGGCAGTTGTATATTTACTCATAAAACTAAGCAGTAACCTTTCATATCGCATCTAATCCTTTACAAATAGTACAATATCCTTGCTTCTGATTTCCTAGAACCTGTTCCAAATCCGAGTTACGTCACGGCCTACGTACTCCCTTCGGACCTTTGATGGATTAATTGAAATAAGGCCATTATGCCCATGACGTCAGTTACAGGGAATTAAAAGGTGACGAGGTTTGAAGTCACCAGGCTGTATCTCATAAACCGTGATAGTTAGAAAGGTGAAATTTTCACACAAGTTATGTATTTCCGTTGCCGCTATAACAAAAAATACTATAAATAAAATAAACATATTAAGGGGTGTTCCCATACAATAAACGTGTTTTTTTCGTATTTTTTGCTGAATATTAATAACGGTAAGAGCTAGACACTAAAAATTTTGCAAAATATACATATAACTGTATATATCCTTTCAAAAGAAATAATGAAATAAAAATTAAGTAAATATTCCCATACAACAATAGTAATTTTTAAGCAATTTTTACTCGATCTTAATAAACAGGTAGAAACTTAAAAAAATATTTAAATATACCTACACACAACAAACGTGATTTTCATTTATAGATGAAGGTACGGAACCCTTCGTGCGCAAGTCCGACTCGCACTTGGCCAATTTTTTATGGTAGACAGTGGCTAATGAAATATTTATTTTCGGATTGATTCTACTTCTTTCAGTACTGTACTGTTGACTTGACGCCTAACAAAAATAACTGAGCAATCGTTTGAAAAACGCAATAAATTTTCTCATAGATACTATAAATGTTACAGCGTAAGCTGTTTATGATATTTCATTAATTTTATTGAAGTTCATAATTGTCTTTAAACAACAAGAAATAGTAAGAAAATTGCACCAATAAATTACTGTTATAGAAAACTTTTGTTTTCTTATTCAGAGCGAAAACTAGGCTAATACTAGTACCTAGTAGTAGGAGTAGGGTTAGAATTATAGGCTAACTTATAACCATGCCTGCGCGATGTTAGTTGCCTTTCGAGGCTGGGTTCTTCCCGCTTTTGTGTAAAAGTAACCTTATCCATGTAAACTATATCGATTTCAATAATTTTTTACCGTAATCTGAATACTAAGTATTAGTCAAATTTCTGTAGGTACTATTGGTAGAAAATTAGCTAAAGTTAGCAAACTACCAGTTTAAATAAGCGCTAGCATCTAATAAAATAATAATTAAAATATTTTTACAACGACTATTAGGTTTATCATAACTTTCTTAGTGTTATGATCCTAGTAATAATTGGTCGTAAAACATTTATTACTTTTAATTTATTTAGGTGTGCAGTAAATTTTAGATATAATAATCGGTTTTCTTTTAGAATGGAGTAAATACCTTTATACGCCAAACACGTTTTCTTACATGCTTATGTACTAATAAATGAATAGAGAAGTTCTTTTTTCACAGCTTCAAGGGCAGTTGATCAGTTCTACCGTCCCTTGAAGTATAATATAGTTTTAATTTCTACTCGATATCTCCACGAATTCCCGAAATAAAGGGTCTTGACAGACAGATAGACGGACGACAAAGTGATCCTATAAGGATTATTCTTTTCCTTTTTAGGTACGGACCCCTAAGAATGGTATGGATGGAATTTTGTGTGTATCTCAATGGGTTCTCGGATGGTTAAAAATACAATTAGACCCAGTAGGTGGCGTTGCAGTCAATGTGTCACGAAATATGATATGCAGGACGGGCAGGAAGAAAGCTGCTGGGTCTGCTAGTATGAATAATTCTTACCTCTTTAAAATTCTCAGCAATGAAGACAATGTAAACGCAAAGTGCCGCCAAATATGTGGACGTCATTGCGTAATCCACGAACGTTCTGAAAACATAGAAAATAATTTTAAGAGATTAGGGTTGCTACTGACTGAGCAAATACCCGTATATGTAAAATTTAACCGTTACTAACTGAATGACAGACAATAGCACAGCCTAAACGCAATTTGGCATATACGTTCTTTGGAGACTGTAGAGATGCACAAAGAAGGGGTATCCCAAAATTCTCAAGGGGTTTGGCTCAAACGGTTAAATTGAAATAAAATGTACGATAGTAGTTGCGTCCGTCAGTAACTCGCGATTTTTTTATAATCTTAATATATAAAATCCTTGCGTTACTGACTGACTGACAGACACGCTACAGCCGAAACTATTGGGCGCAGGAAGCTGAAATTTGGCATGTATGTTCCTTGGGAACTGTAGAGGTGGGGAAGGGATTTCTCGAAATTCCCACGGGGTCGGCCAAAACAGGTAAATAAAAAAAAATGCAGGCGTAGCTGCTGGCGTCCTCTAGTAAAGATATATCAAAGCCCTACATTTGTTCAAAATACTAAAATGTTAATCGTATGTACAATAACAAATTAATTCATAATTATCTTGAAATAATTTAATCTATCGTCAGTTTCGTTTCCTAATAATAAGCTTAAACTATAGATAACCAAGTTCAGGCTGTGGTTTAAGTCCGGTATATTTCGGTGAACCGCACTCAATTTGGCAATGTGCCCGGTGGAACGAATAGGCTTGCCTCATTATGTGGTTACTAACGTTGCCTAACTAATGAACTTAATGAGCATGGAAGATGTTTCTAACAGAATCATCATCATCATCATCCTAGTGTTATCCCGGTTACATCCAAGACTTTTCCACTTGGAGCAAAGAGTTCGCTTACTAATTATAATATTTTGCCAAATCTGGCTAGATTTGACAAAATATTAGCTTTTCCATAGAGTGGAGAATCTGACCTCGGCAACCCAAAGGGATAGCGATATTACATGTTTCAGACCATTGTCATTTACTTAGACGTACCGACTCCTTATAACGACTGTCACTGTCAGGAAGATCTTCCTAACACCTGGGTTCGGCGACTCAACGTGTTCTCCGCAGCGATGATATACTATTTAACTGACAAATGACTTTGAAAAGTCAGCGCAGCAGCAGATTTGAACCCGCAACCCTCCTCTTTCTGGCCGACCTTACATTGGGCGTGTGCGTTCCTCGAATGAGCGCCCAGCGTGTGCCCAGCGTGCTCTCGGAGTTCACTCTGTAGTACAAAGTAAAAGCTGAACGGACACCGGTTGGATGCGCCCAGCGCACGCTCGAGGAATGCGCATCCCCAATGTGAGGAAGGCCTTAAACTATCGCAGCTACTAAGCTTAAACTGCTTAAAGAGGTATTTTGTAATTACCTTGCAAAATTCGCCCATGGTCGTAACCTCTTCGGACCGAACTCAAAAGCAGCTCCGCATGTCTCCGCAAAACCCATTGATGGCTTCTTGGCATCCACACAAACTTCTTGTGACGTTTTAACCTGATAACATACAATATTTTATATAATGATATGGAAAAGGTAACAAAGTATCTATCGTAATATAATGAAGAAAATATCATCCTTTTAGCGTTATTCCAGTTTCAACCTGGGGTCCTCTTACTAGTCTGACCGGATTTGGCTGAATATTAGTTTTTCCACAGAGCGATTGCGGCCTGTCTGACCTCCGCAACCCAAAGGGATAGCGATATCCACCCTGTAACGACTGTCAAAGATCTTCATGACAACCGGGACCGACGGCTTAACGTGCTCTCCGATGCACGGGACAAGCAATAATTAACAATTGAATACGCAAATAACTCCGAAAAGTCATTGGTGCGCGCCGGGGATTCGAAGCCGATACCCTCTGCATGGCAGTCTGTTGGTTTATCCACTAGGCTATCCGCTGCCTCTAGTAATATACTTATAGTAATATAATGATGGAATAATTTTGTCAAATTTCTTGGAAGACGTCATTAGGATACGATGTTCTTAGAATCTCGCGGAAGATTTCTAAATTCTATGTTCAGAAATCTTCAATGAAATATGTTATACAACGATAATTGATGTGCAAAATACGCCAACACAAATATGTTCAAGTAAACAACTCAATTAAGGCGAACAAATTTACGATCTATTTCTTGTGACATGTTTTGATAAGTGATTCGAGCGACTTTAAGATAAGTGATTTTATTTTTTATACTGATAAAATTCAAAGTAGAATAGATAAAGGTTGTATGCAGGGTGGTGGACTGGTCAAAAGGCTTGCACTAAATTGTTCCAAAACGTCAGCTAATAGACAAAAATGATATTGAAAAATCGAATAGCAAATTACTTAAACATTAATTTGCTATTATAAAAGAAATACATTAGTTGATAGTTGAGATTATTTTTTACTTAAAATGTGTGTGATTACAGCTTACTTATCATTTTTATGGAATCATCACAATCATCACCAGCATGATCACCTGTGATACACGAGACTCATGTGATTCACTCATACGTAATTAGCTCCATTTGCAGGAATTAACTGTCATATTGAAAACTGTCACTATAAAGACTCATAAGACATACGGACACATTGTTTAGTGTGTTTTTAGCGTTAGTGGGTTGGATGTTTGGCAAGTCTATCGCGATACAGGATTTATACCTAGTGCAAGAACTTTATAATTTTTTTATTTTTATAGTCTCACGCCTGTATCCCCGAAGGGGTAGGCAGAGGTGTAAATATTACACCCACATTTCGGCATGAATTTTTAGGTCCCACGTAATAGGGGGCGAGCCTATTTCCGTTACCGGGCACATCACCAGACTTCGGGCTGCTACTGAGTATTCGGAAAAACCCAGTAACACTTTTGGCCTAGTCCAAGAAATGTCTTCTAAACAAATGGTTTCCTGTAAATATTTGTAACATTGGCTAGTTGATTAGCAATACACCACACACTATGATAAAGAGACGAAGTAAATTTCTAGAACTTTCATTCGAGTCGATAAAAATATCTAGGAATTTACTTTAATTGTAAAAAAGATGGTGAATTAATTCTTAACTATATCTTTGCCTTTGCGGTGCTGCCTATTCATACCAAAGCAAATTAAAAATTACTTTAATTAAAAAAAAGTACCTCAGTGCTTTTACCCGTAAATGTTACCCACACCGAATGTACCTAAGTATTATGCAAATTCACTTCACAAATTCCCTGAAAATTTCTTCTTGTAAGGGTGTGAATGAACTCAAATATCATTAAGAGGCTGTTCACTGTTGTAAGGTTATATATAGCGGTGAAACCTTTTTGAATAAGGTATTTTTATGAGACCGGTACTTTTACGCTCCGTGAAGTTGGTTCAATATTTTCTAAAGAATATATTTTTCTTATACCAACGTACCTTTATGCACAAAAAACGAGTTTGTCAACTTGAACAATGTCCTTAAGTTTTGTATTTTTGAAACAAGTATTTTTCCTAATACTGGGAAGCATTTTGATACCGTGTCGCTTTATTTAAAAATAAACCCGATATATAAATAAAATGCATTTTTTTTACTTTTCTTTTAAATTTGAAATTGAATTAATTTGTAAACAAAAAAGAAGGAGAACTATCTTGGGATGTAGGCGCAGTGGCTTTTCCCCTTTTCTTACCTAAGCTAAGCTATGCTAAGTTGGCATCATTGGCGACTAAAAGCAGAAAAACTAATCTTACTTATAGGTACAAATAAGTACTGCCTCTGTGGTCTAGCGATATAGATAAGTAGCGTATGTGTATTCGACTTCGATTTCCGGGTCCGGCAAAAGTGATACCTACTGAGTTTTCCGAATTCTCAGTCTCTCATTACCACGGAGTCTGGCACAGTGCCCAGTTACGGCAATAGGCACGCCCCCTATTACGTGGGACCGAATATTACAGCTCTGCCTACTCCTTCGAGGATACAGACGTCAGTCTATAATAAAAATAAATACCGTTACAGTAAAATATCTATAAATTGTCCTTGTCTCCACGTTTCCTTTTGTCGTGATTCACGTGATAATAAGGACATAGGTATTATTGATGATGTAGGCGAAGTATTTAACATGTATTGCACGCGTTATAAGTACTAAGCTCATCCGTGATAGCATCGTTAATAGATCCGTAAAAGGATTTATAGAAACAGTGATTGTGGCTGTTCCTGGTCACGTATTACTGTGGTTCTTTGAGAATCTGTGTATATAAAATTCTTGCATTTCTGGCTGACTGACAGACAAGGCACAGCCAAATGTACTGGGCACAAGAAGCTTAGGCATGAATGTGTATTCCATTGGGAGCGTGAGTAAGAATAAAAAATATGTGCGGGTATAGCTGTGGGCATCGTCTAGTTTGATTTTGTTTTACAATTTATCTCTCTATCATTTTAGACTATTATTTGACTATAATTGTATGTTTTCAAAACATCTTCGTAAGTCTTCATACGTTAAAATAATCACTTATTTAATATTGTTTCATAATTAATATACTGATCTGTGAAGGCAATGAAAGTGGAAACTGATTAGTTCATTGAAACAGATTTTATACTTCGTACTTCTATAAATTTTACAGTTTGTTTTATTTTCTCTTTTATTCTGAGCAATATCAACGCCAGTTCGAACAGTAAAAATAGGTAATATCCTAAAACTAAGTAAAGTCAAATATCAAATTTCATATCTTCAGATTTGTTATTTTTTCCTGGGTCATTTATAACTGGATAAGTTTACGTCCTATCTAAGGTTTGACTCGGAGTCAAACTTTAGATAGGACGTAGTGCAGCCATAATGTTGTTATGTAATATTTCTACAAAACGCTTACAGCAACACAAAGTTATGTGATAATTATTAAACAATCTCAAGCCATTCTTAGCAGCCTACTAGCATATTAAACCAGTCTCATAATAACACTTCTAAACGTTCATTCATGAATAAATGAACGGTTAGAACAAATAAATAATAGTACAAAGTAAAATAACAGTCGCTTAGCTGATTAATATATGTTATCTGATGGGCATGCTGCAGACTGTGTAGCCTTGACCTTATGCCCAGCCTCGCTTATATGCACACGACTTTATAATTGCTAAAAGGCCTGAGAATTTAATAAGAATTCATTGTAGCGGTATTCATTGTGGGTGCATAGGGTTCCCACCAAGAACTTAGGGTCCCAAGCCAACCTCCCCTGCAAGTGGTGCACCTGCCGCCCAACGGACGAGGTTCTAGCAAACAAAATATCCCGATAAGCGGCAATGGGCTCGCCACCTATTACGTGGGATCAAAACACTGGCGAAAAGTGGGCAATATGCCTCTGCCTACCCCTTTGGAGAAACAGGCGTGAGTCTATGAAAGTATGTATGTAGCGTTATTAATTGTTATGACAGAAATAATGAAGGAACAATTAATTATTGACTGTTGATGTATTTATGTACATAATTGTTCTTGCGTATCTCGAGAGTTACAAGTCTTAAGTCGATGAGGTATCGTTAAACGCATATTATATTTTTGTTCGATATAATAATTTGATGAATATGACCCCTCATATCTATACTTCAAATTATCATCATCATCGTTATCCCAGTGCATTCCGTGGTCTGCTTACGTGTCTAACCGGCTTTGACTGAATATTAGCTGTTCCACAAACGACTGCCTGTCTGACCTCTGCAACCCAAAAGCATAGCGATATCCCGTGGTTTGGTGTCAGAGATCTCCACGAAAGCCGGGAAAGACGGTTTGACGTGCTGTCCGAGGCACAAGCGAAGCGCACATAGCACCGAAAGGCCAATGTTGCGCGCAGTGGATTCGAATCCGATACCCTCTCCATGGCACTCTGTAGCTATCGCCACTAGGCAATCACTACCTCTGGCAGTATGTTTTCTACGCTAGGCATGAGATATATCTGCAACATTCCATACCCGGCCGGCCTCACGGGTACGGGTATGGCCATGCACCCAGTACAGAAACCCAATATTAAAATACCTATAGGTATTTTTAGGGCAGGTCTTTGACGGCTCCCTTTTGGAGGCTCTTACAGACTCTTTCATCAGTTTGATGACTTTTGGCTCACCCAGGTCTAATTGACACGGGGAACCCACTTATTCCAGTTATTTAGGTTTTCAGACTATACTTTATTACTTTAAACGAGCAATACATACCTATATATTTAGATAGAGTTTGGCTTAGTATTTTTACCTACATAGTTAGATTTCCCCGGGAAACGCCACAAAAAAAAGAATCGCCGAGCGAATTTCGGCCGCACCAGGTACCTACTTATTATTATTGTAGAAATACTAGAAGTTGTAAATCAGTAGACTCGCTATCGCGCTGCCATATTATGGTTCCGTGTGAAAGGCTTTTGTTGTTATTATTTTTTAATATCAGCTAAATGCTGGATATATTAAGGTTTTCCACACACACCGATCTTGAGCAACCCACATCCTCAACCGATTCCGGAGATCGTAACGAGATCGTCGGAGTGATAAAACGATGAGGGCGCTAGCGACTCGGGGCGCGGTGTCGAATGGAGACCGGGTACCTACATCTTATGATCAGGTATAGGTACGTACCTATACCTGATGAGGGTACGGGCCGTACTGTCATGCGACTTCGTTCGGCGCGCAGTTCGTACAATACCTATCGGGTGCGGTCCGGGTCTCTACCGTACATACCCGGTGTGCGTACTGCCATGTTCATACTGGGTATTTATACCTGTACCGGTATATACGCATCATCCCTAGTCTACGCTATTGAACTTTATTTAGGCACTAGAGGACGCCAGCAGCTACGCCTGCAATTTTTTTTTAATTTTACCCGTTTTGGCCGATCCCGTGGGAATTTCAGGAAATCCCTTCTTAGTGCACCCCTACGGTCCCCAAGAAACATACATGCCAAATTTCAGCTTCCTGAGCCCGATAGTTTCGGCTGTAGCGTGTCTGTCAGTCAGTCAGTAACGCAAGGATTTTATATATTAAGATAATAATGAAAAAGCAAACAGATCAAAGAATTCGGATGACTGGTTATTTACGAGATCAACCGAGATGACACAATCACCTTGGTGTCAATACCGAGAACAAGACCATGACATTAATTATTGATAATAAAATAGAGCCTGATAATTATCGCAAGTAAGGTAGGTATGTGCTTTATGAGTTTCATACTTACTATGCAAATATGGAGTTACATAAAAGATGCAAAGAAACCACCAGTAAAAATTAAATATTTTGGGTATTGCATAGTGGCTTATTTATTTTTTAAGAATTTAATAAATAATAGCTTCGCCCGTGATAACACTGCGTTATAATTATTTACTACAGGCTCCTGCTCAGTATAAATGTAGCTCATAGATTCCTCAATAAATTGACTAAACATGACAAAAATGATTTTCAAGTCGAACCAGTAATGCTTGAGATTAGCGCGTTCAACCAAACATATCCGCTTGCTCGCTCCGCGCCGCAACCCACGCCGGCCCCTCTGCCCGGCCACTTGAAAGCGATAACGATCAAATGCCCGCGCGTTTTTATCGCCTCGGCGCGCGGGTCGGGTTCCACACAATCGCTCCTTGTGACTCAATTTGTTTTGAAAGGTTGTCAAGTGTTATATTATTTATGTTTGTTATGAAACTAACTATACAATGTTATCTTTGTTTATTTAAATTACGACTCTGGTGTCGATTGATGCTCGTTTGAAATTGAGATAGCGCGTTTTAGAGCTCGCTTTGTATTTATAAGTTCATACCTCAAAACTTAAAGCGGTGACATATCGTTTTTAATATTTAATTACGTTACTTATATATAAGATAATAAGATAAAAATAAAAAGTACACTTGTTTATACATATTTATGAATTACAGGCCTCTGATTCCAAACCATTATCTGGCGCCGCGCGGCGTAATTAATGTTAAATTTGATAAGGCCATATAATGCACAAATAACAGTTTTAAACATACAAATAAATAAACACTAAATAAGTAGTCTCATATTCTTTTAAAACAAAAAGAAATCATACGGATAGCATTCACCACTTCTGAGTAATATGAACATTTCTGAAACAGTTCCCATGCTCTCAGTAAAATCACTGTTGCGCGCCAAAATCTACTTAAAGTCTCGAAAAAAGTCAAATCTTATATTTCATGCTGGAATTATTATATGTACGTGTTAGTTATTTACATACCTTGATAAACACAATAGATCTTAAAGAATAAAACTAAATTTAACAGAAAAAACAGCACAAATACACTCACACATTCCGCACATTCCGCACCGACTCAACACTCAATGACAACATTGACAACGAACGTTTTTTTTTAAATTTCTCTATGGAGTCGAAACTCGACTGGGATTAGTATGACGGGAAATTTAACGTAGAAACGAGATACATAATACAAACTAAGCCCTAGAGCGACAGAGACGAGTATATTTCACTCTTTCGACCGCGGGAGCCATGTCATATACAGTATGACACGGGCAAAGTAGACTGAGATGCGATGTTATATGCCGTATAACACGGGCAATTTAGTGTTTGAATTTTGTTATATGCCATATAACACGGGCAAGCAAGCGGATATAAACAAATTCTTTGACTTTGCAATATTAGGTATAAATTTATTTATAGACTCACGCTTGTATCCCCGAAGTGGTAGGCAGAGGTGTAATATTACACCCACATTGCATCCTGAGTTTTAAGGTCCCACGTAGTAGGGGGCGAGCCTATTGCCGTATCATACACATTTGTGCACATTAACAGACTCCGTGCTGCTACTGAGAATTTCCTAACGGAAAAACCCAATAACACTTTGCTCGACCCGGGAATCAAACCCGAGACCTCCCAATCCCAAGCGCACATTTATGCCGCGAGACCTGCGAGGCCGACTAACGAGTAGGTATAAATATAGATTTGAAAACATGACACTTATAATTTGTTTTGAAATAGAGGCATTTATTACAAATCTATTAAGCAACGTACAAATAAATACCTAACTTCATAATTTATATTCGTATAAGAAACCTGTTTGACCAAATTATATTAATAACTACCAACTTATTAACATATCTAGATGATTTATACCGGATACAGACGACCGGTTGGCGCAGCGGGAGTGTAAGCGACTGCTACGCCGAAGGTCGCGGGTTCGATTCCCGCTCAAGTCAAACATTTGTGTGCATGAACATGGGTGTTTGTCTTGGTCTGGGTGTTTCTATGTATAATATGTATGTATTTACAAAAAAAAGTATATATGTATGTTTATCCATTATCTAGTACCCATAGTACAAGCTTCTGCTTAGTTTGGGACTAGATGGTGTTGTGTGAATGTGGTAGAATGTGGTAGAATATTTATAATGACGATGATTTAGCCAAAAATAATAAACAGGTTTTTATTGATTTGTATTTGTAGCGATTAATGCACATGTAAAATACAGCGATGTCTGCAAATCAAAACGAAATCATATTATAATTCTACTTCGTTTTTTGGAAAAAAATCCTTTTAAAAAAATTTGCGGTTCACGATCACCTTGTCTAATCAAAAATAAATCTCAATTACACTGTACAGTAATTAAAACCTCAAGTAAGAGTTAAAATTATGTTGCATAATTAAAACCAATCACATTGTTGGTCAACCACAAATAGGTTTCATGTCACTAGGACCAGTACATCGCTGATGCGTTGGCAGTCAAAGCAAAAAGGGGAAAAGACAGCTATCCTCGTGTTCTTTTACCATACCATTCAATTTCTCTATCTCTCTATTTTCCTTTATCTTCCTTCCTTAGAAAGGAAAGTATATAAAATGCGATGAGCAGCTTACATTCCGCTACACCACGAATATCGTTACTTTCTGTGAGAATGCGGTTACCAGTTTCGCTTTGCTACTCATACATATTCATTACTGCATCATCTTACAAATCAAATAAAATACTAGAGGCTCCCTGGGCTCCAGGGGTGAGACTCGAGATTTAAGGTTTAGGTTAAAGTTTTAGATAAAACCGGGATCGTGCTAGGATGACAATGATTTTTATAAAAATGAATCACCATCGTTTAATTTCAAGACGAATAAAAAGGAACAATAATATGACAAAATATAATCCAACAATAATACTCCTCCTCAGTCGTTCACTCTTGGCAGAGTGGTCATGGTTTCATGATGCATTTTCTCCAGATGATGCAATCCTCGCGATCTGTCTCCACTTGTTGCGGTCCTCAGCGTTTCGGGAACGTTGGACTATGGACGTTTGTGTCGCAGTTTTTATAAGGTCTGTCCAACGCGTAGGTGAGCGGCCACGTGACCGCTTACCCTCTACTTGCCCTTGAACAACGAGTCGTTCCATGGAGTGCTGGTTTCGAACAGTGTGTCCAAAGAATTGAGAATTCGTATCTGCACAGTCGACGATAATCTTTCCTTAATTTTTAGTTCTTCCAAGATAGAGGTATTTGTTCGAAACGCTGTCCAGGGGATACGCAGTAGTCACCGCCAACACCACA
This sequence comes from Euclidia mi, assembly GCA_944739405.2. NCBI lineage: Eukaryota > Metazoa > Arthropoda > Insecta > Lepidoptera > Erebidae > Euclidia > Euclidia mi. The sequence goes on along the minus strand of OX123185.2, from coordinate 92,403,736 downwards.
TTTCCAGTGCCTCAATTTTGCGTCGATCTTTCTACGCCATATAGAAATATAGGAAAGACTAAGCTTCTCATTAGGCGGACTTTCGTGGCTTTGGTGATACTGCGGTTGCACCAGACCCTTTTCAGCTTATCAACGGCCGATCTTGTGATGGCACATCTCCTTCGAATCTCGTCCTCACACCCACCATTGTTCGTGATTGTGGAGCCGAGGTTCACGTAGCTTTGGACAACCTCACAGTTGCCAATCATGAGGATATCAGGATGATCTACTTCAGCTCGGTCCACAATCATCATCTTGGTTTTGTCTCTGTTGATTGCGAGTCCGTAGGAGAGGCTCGTTGTCTCTAGGCGTGTCAATAGCTGTTCCATATCTCCTCGTGTTGGAGCGAGAAGAGTTGTGTCATCGGCGTATCTTAAATTTGATATCCTACGACCTCCCACCGAGACCCACAATAATACTATACTTACCAAAACATAGACGCAGTGTGTACAAATGAACCCAACTACGATGGTGCCTATCGCCCCAGCAGCAAGACCGGCGTTCTTGAAGGCAGCAGGCATTGCCAGGATACCGGAGCCGAGGGAAGACTTCAGAAGATGCACCAGAGATCCTATTGTACTGAAAATAGAAAACCGTTGTAGAGGTTTGGCGTTGAATAAAAAGCTTGTGAATTTAGTCTGTAATATACATACATACATAGTCTCACGCCTATAACCCCGAATAGGTAGGCAGAGGTGTATTTCTACACCCACTTTTCGCCAGATATACTTTAGTCCCACGTAATAAGGGGCGAGCCTATTGCCGTACCGGGCACATTTCCAGACTCCGTGCTGCTACTGAGAATTTCGTGACAGAAAAACCCAATAACACTGCCCGACCCAGGAATCGAACCCGGGACCTCCCGATCCCACGCGCACATTTATGCCGCGAGACCAACGAGGCAGTCGAATAGGGTTTGATGTCGAGATTTCCGTCTCTACGCAAAGATGGTATTTGCATCGTGTTATCCCTTAGTCGCCTCTTACGACACCCACGGGAAGATAGGGGGTGGTGACACTTGTATTCTATGAATTGTATTCAAAGTCGATAAAAATCTGTGATGTTCTTATTGTTTTGATTTGTCACAGTTAAACAACAACAGTTAATAAAACTGAATGCAGCATTTTTACACAAGATTTTAAGATAAAGCATTTATGAGAAAGAAATGTAATGATCACAAACAAAGTAATATTGTTATAAATCAGGCTAGGACAATATTTTGGACCTTTACATTTATTTAGAGGATCCACGCGTACGCTGCTACGTTTGCACGTTCCTTTTAATTTAATCGTTTCTGCTCGATTCTGTGGTAATTTCAGAAAAACCCTTCTTAGTGTACTCTTGGAACATACATGCTATATATCAGCTTCTAGCGCCTAATATTTTTTTTTTATATAAATATACAGATAGTAATATATTGTATTTTGTGTGTAATCTAAAAAGCTTTGCTTCCAAATGATGAAACTTTGTAAAGATCGGTACTTACGAGTTCGGGTGCTCCACTTTTCTGTGTTCAAATGGTTCATAGGGTTTTTCGTTAATTACTTCCTTTGATCCCAAACTTAATGTTGATTGAAAACCTGGGTTCGCAGCGAGATTTGCTCTGAAAAGAGAGATAACATTACTATTTTATTTTCAAGTTTTACATATACATCAGCTTCACTGGTATGCATGGCTATCCGTTATTTGACCATAGTATCTATCTTTCTTATTATTTATAGGGTTTTTGAATAGCTACGTTTCCTTACTAGCAATATGGTCATAAAAAGATCGAGTGATGGCACAACAGTTTGGTCTTTATATTGTAACTAATATCTTGATTTGAACCTTATAAATTAGACCTATAAAAACTCTCTCACAAAAATTCAAAGAAAAAAAAATGAATTGTTAATTATCGCTGGCCCCGTGCCTTGCAACGTAAAATAAGCCGTCTGGCTGTTATGAATTATCTTTAGCAGTCGTTATAGGAAATCAGTACCATTAGATAAGAATGACACTAGTCTTAACCATGGAGTATTGCTATCCCTTTGGGATGCGGAGGTCAGACAGGCAGTGGCTCTATGGAAAAACTAAAAAACTAATATACAGTCAAATCCGGTTAGACTAGCGGATCCCGGGGTCCAACTGGAATAACGCGAGGAGGATGATGATGCGCGAAGCGATGCCACCTCGAATTGAATTTAAAATTTGAATTGCAAAAAAATTATATACGAAGAGCCATTAAATTATTTGTGACATGAAAGTATTTCTGCCATAATTTTTGACGGACAGTCTATTTTAAAACTCTTCAAAAGTGAAGCTAAAAAGCCAAATCATTACGTGGAAGCCCATAAAAAGACGCCAAATTGAAAAGCTTTACTAAAAAGAGAATTAATTGAATAAATCTAATAAAGTTATTCCTTTGAATAAACAGGTTATTGGCTCCATTGGCTCTTAGAAACCCAAATTTGTATCACTGATTAGATTTTAAATTAAAAGCTTTTATTTTTATATATACTTATATTTCTTTTTGGTTTGTGTTGCTAAGCGATAATTGGGAAATAAAAGAGCAATGACGCATATGACAATTTGCCAAACATAATAACACCAATATGATAATGACGACCGACGATAATGACGACCGGTTGGCGCCGCGGGAGTGTAAGCGACTGCTACGTCGAAGGTCGCGGGTTCGATTCCTGCTCAAGTCAAACATTTGCTTTGATGTTTGTCTTGGTCTGGGTGTTTCTATGTATATTATGTACCTATGTATTTACAAAAAAAGTATACATGTTTGTTTATCCATTATCTAGTACCCAAAGTACAATTTTCTGCTTAGTTTGGGACTAGATGCTGCTGTGTGAATGTGGTAGAATATTATTATTATTAACAATGATATTAGTAAAATGCGTGTTCGGCTAAGCACTACGACGCATTCCGTAGTTGCAAGCACAATAAGAATTTTATTGCTCACGAAAAATTGATTTTGTCAAGTTAAATATAATGATTTTCTGACAACTTTGTATATTCCACTATTTAGAATAATTTACATAATTATGTAGATAAGTATTATTACATTTTTGTTTAATTGATTATGAGCCACATGTTATAATTGGTGATCGATTCCTAATATTCCATACCTGAATAGTTTTTTAAGTATTCTTCTACTATTAGGTATATCTTACTAGAGGACGCCAGCAGCTACGCCTGCATTTTTTATAATTTACCCGTTTTGGACGATCCCGTGGGAATTTCGGGAAATCCCTTCTTAGTGCACACCTACGGTCCCCAAGGAACATACATGCCAAATTTCAGCTTCCTGCGCCCAATAGTTTCGGCTGTAGCGTGTCTGTCAGTCAGTCAGTAACGCAAGGATTTTATATATTAAGATCACATAAGATACTATCTATACTAATATAATAAAGCGGAAGAGTTTGTTTGTTTGAACGCGCTAATCTCAGGAACTACCGGTCGGATCTGAAAAATTCTTTTTGTATACGATAGCCCAGTTATTCCAGAAGGCTATAGGCTATATAACATAACGCTTCGACCCTTTGGGGCCGGGCAAAAGGCTAAAAAGGCTAAAAGATAATGTCGGCTAATCTTAGGAACTAGCAGTTTGATTTAAAAAATTGTTATTGCCTATGATAGCCCAATTATTCCGAAAGGCTATAAGGCTATATAAAATTACGCCACAACTTTTAGGGGCCAGACAAAAATAATAAAATGGTCAAACGAGAAGGGGGAGGGGTGGGTCAAAGGCAAAAAAAGGCTAAACGAATAGGATACAATCTATATGGGTATCGTTTACGAGATTTTCGGGACGCTGATTAATAATATGAAATTTATTTAGTGATCCAAAATGGCGGACGGCAAATTAAAGATGGCGGATGAGAAAATTTTAAAAATCAATATGGGTATCGTCTGCGATGTTAAATGGGATGGGGAATCCAAATACTACATCTGTTTCGTGATTCAAGATGATTGATGGGAAATCAAAGATGGCGGATGGGAAAAATTTAAAAAATCAATATGGGTATCGTCTCCGATATTTTAAGGAATGGGGAATTCAAAAACACCATCTATTTCGTGATCAAAGATGGCGGATGGGATTTTTTTTTTAAATCAATATGGGTATCGTCTCCGATGTTTAAAGGGATGGGGAATCCAAATACAACATCTATTTTGTGATTCAAGATGGCGGATGAGAAATCAAAAATAGCGGATGGGAAAATTTTTAAAAATCAATATGGGTATCGTCTCTGATGATTTAAGGGATGGTGTATCCAAATAGAACATCTATTTCGTGATCAAAGATGGCGGATAGGTAATCAAAGATGGCGGACGGGATTTTTTTTAAGTTGATATGGGTATCGTCTCCGATGTTTTAAGGAATGGGGAATTCAAAAACACCATCTATTTTGTGATCAAAGATGGCGGATGGGATTTTTTTTTTGAATCAGTAAGGGTATCGTCTCCAATGTTTAAAGGGATGTGGAATCCAAATACAATATCTATTTCGTGATTCAAGATGGCGGATGAGAAGTAAAAAATGGCGGATGGGATTTTTTTTTTGAATCAGTAAGGGTATCGTCTCCAGGTTGAACTCGTTAATCTCTGGAACTACCAGTCCGATTTGAAAAAATATTTCAGTGTTAGATAGGTCATTTATCGAGGAAGGCTATAGGCTATATAACATCACGCTATGCGCCGCGGGAGCGGAGCAGTAGCCTTAAATAACGCGGGTGAAACCGCGGGCGTCATCTAGTATTACATTATTATGATGACAGACTAATGTAGCCGCTAAAATGAAAATGAGAAGTAGGTATACATACAAACAAATTTATTAAAATTTTTGCCAGACCTTAGTAGGCATAATTGGAATAAATAACCATGACGAAGATAAGAGACAGACTTCTCACCTGCCTCTTAAAATGCCGGTGCCACAATTAGAGCTATTTCGCTCCTCCCACAGAGAAGATTCTGTACCGTGTTACGGGACTGGCTCATAGAGGAAAGTTTTTATTCTACAAAGGACTTTTTTAAGAAGAGCCCTTGTCGCTTTTGCTTTTATGGAAATGTCTTGTAAATTATGTAATAGCTATCTCATTTTATTTTAATGTTAATTTATGTATTACTTTAATATGTACCTATTATGTCATAATTTTTCCTACTAATTAAGTGATGTTTTATTACTACAGCTACCCGCAGCTACGCCCGCGTATTATTTTATTTTACCCGTTTTGCCCGATTCCGCGGGAATTTCAGGAAATCCCTTCTTAATGCACCCCTACGGTCCCCAAGGAATAGACGTATCAAATTTCAGCTTCCTGCGTCTAATAGTTTAGGCTGTAGCTTGTCTGTCAGTCAGTCAGTAACGCAAGGAATTTATATATACCTTGAAACATTCTCGCTTAAATTCAACTGTACAATTGAAAAATGCTTTCAGTGTTAGATAGCCCATTTATTGATGAAGGCTATAGGTTTTGTACTCGTAACATCGTGCTATGAGCGACGGGAGCGTAGCACTAGCCTTAAATAACGCGGGTGTAACCGCGGGCATCCTCTAGTAATATAATATGTAGACTTATGTTACCAAGCTTTAGAAATTTCCACAATCCTTTGATAATATATGGGACTGACTCTTGGATCCATGAACAGCGTAGTACTACCCTAGCACTATGCTGAGGGCCTTGGGACGACACAAGACGAGTTCTTGTTTCAAGTCTAGGTGTTCTTCGTGTCCATTAATTGAATTTTTGTAATTTCTTTTGCTTCACCCAACTTGTTGCTTGTGAAGGAATTGTAAGGAAATAATAGACGAAAAAAATTGTTTCTTTACGGCACGTTAATTCGATACGCAGTGTTGAAGAAAACACAAGAGTACTTATTACACACGAAAGAGGCATTTTCAAACTGTTGCCATGCCCATGTTTCTAGTCCGTTATAAGTTGCTTTAGATTTCAAGGATAAGGCAAACAATAGCTCTGTTAGAAAATACAAAATTTTGTTGTCAACGGTATTATGTTACGTAAAGCTAATCTGGGACTGGATTTTCGGGACTTTTATTTGTTCTAATTAAGAGTCGGTATCTATTAACCAGTTTAAATCGTTAGCATGTGTAAAGAGCTACAGTCTACAGTTCCTATAAATTTATGTTTATTCATTGTTATTTAGACCTTTTTCAAAGCAGATAAAGGTCTGAATCCAGCCATACTGAATTTAGATAAGCTACCATTTAAGACTAACTGATAAAAGATTAGTAGGTATAGTTCACTAAAATTCATCACTAATTAAAATTATAATGTAACAATAAATTGATTTCTGCGTGCAAAGACATGGCAAAATCAATTTTATGCACGACGATTAAAATTAAGTACTTAAATAATTTGGCACAGATGATGCCAAATTATTATTGAATTTGAAGTTGTGTTGCGGCTAATCTGAATTAGATTAGTGATTAATTCCAAGACATAGCTGACGCGTAATCCTGCAGCAATAAAGTTCAATCTCGTTAGGCCGTTTCAATCTCATACGTTTACTCATAAGTTGCTTTCCGACTGTAAAGTACCAAGTTAGACCTCCGGGGCAAACAATTAAATATTTCCAGAAAGAAAGTTAAAGTCAATTAAAGGGCATAAAAATAATTCAGTAAGATACGAGTGATTGTCGTTCTCTATAAAAGTGGGAATCGAATTTGTCACTTCATTTTTTTGCCAAAACGGTTATGCCCGAGACCAATAAAAAAAACATAGTTAGGAATAATTAAGATAGACCCTAATCAACCTGTCAACAGCATTTTCGGCTGAAGATAAAGAGTGGTACACAATTGTAGTTTAGCTAGTGGAAACTTGAAGCAACCCTCTGCCAATGATCAGGCAGAGCTATTTCATAAGAATCGTATATTTTCAAGCAACAAAACTAAGTTCTTTTTTTGTTAGCCTATTGTCTCACTACTGATCAAAGGCCTCGGCCACGCTGAATTTCCACAAAGTTATAAACTAAGTACAGAATACTTTGTAAAAAGGGATTTGAGGTACTTACGTGGAGTTAAAATTCTCGAGCACAATGCTCCCCTTTTTCTCGTCATGACCCATCCTGACGAATTAACGTGCCTGAAACAAAAAGAAACAAAATTTAGATCATAGAATTACCTAGTGATTTTCAGTTCCATTCTGTTATTTTGAGTCTGTTATTTGTATGTTTCTAAAACCATAGGAGCTTTAAAAATACAGAGATAAGTGAAGGCAAGGAAAGCAGTGTAACTGCAAAGTTGGCGTAGTGGTTGAAGCGGCTGCCTAACCGCTTGGTACTGCGTCGAGTATTGTGTGTTCGATCTCCAGACGAGCCAGATAACAATTAGTTGTTTCGAATCTAGGTGTAACGTGTATTCTTTAAAAAAATAGATGTGATATCTGGACAAGTAATTTATGCCAGAAAAGTCGAGGACACTGACTGAAATTAACTACCATTTAGATTAGATAATCACATGATTACATAATTATGTAATAAATGCAAACTTTTGTAATAAACGCATTCTTTATATTAACATGTTTGGGCATTAGTAATATAGACTCACGCCTGTATCTCCGAAGGGGTAGGCAGAGGTGTAATATTACATCCTCATTTCGCCATGATTTTTTAGGTCCCACGTAATAGGGGGCGAGCCTATTGCCGTTACCGGGCACATCACCAGACTTCGTGCTGCTACTGAGAATTTGGGGAAATCCAGTAAATGTTTTGCCTGACCCGGCAATCGAACCCGGGACCGCCGATCAGCAGTCGCATACGCTATCTACTGGACAACGGAGGCAGTAATAATATTGTAATGATGTAAAAATTTGTAACCCGAATACTAAGAAGATCTTTGAAAGACATTACTGGGAGTGCTCTTAAATGTATGAACTGATGTACATTTTCAATAAAATAATTTCCTTCAAGTTGGTACATCCGAAAATAAATTGAAGTATTTTTCAGTTGACATTTGCATAACGTGGCGCTCTTCCATATCATCTAAATATAATTTAGTTGTTCCCAACTAAGGCAATTTCCCTCAACATAACAATGTTAGTTTGACACTGAAGGGTTATCCTTGTGCGTGTTTGACGTCGCATAATGCGTGCCTAAGGTTTGACAAAATTGTCACGCACGTGTAAACAGAGGGTTGACCTTTGAAAAAAAATGGTGGTTGATGTTTATTTGAGAATCTTTGTTCGGGGTAAGTTGGACCATCATCCACAATCTACGTAGCCAGGTTTAGCAGCAGTAAGTGTTGTAGATTACAAGTTTTAACACTCGTAGAGTAAGTTATGGCGGTGGGATACAGGCTTCTCAAGATCAGTCTGTGTGGAGAACCTTCAGATCCTATGTCCAGCATTGGATGTGTTTAGGTTGAAATGACGATGAAAGTCCTGAGAAAATTTTAACTGCCTCGGAACCCGCAACGAATGTCATCAGTATTGGAGAAGTTGGGAAAAAATTAATCCGTTTATGCCTTAGTAACGCGGCAGTGTGACAAAATCTCTGCTACTGTACTAAACCAATGCTTAATATGAAAAGAATATGCTAACTTGAAAAAAATCACCAATATGTAGTTAAGCAATTAGTTCCACATGTTGTATTATTTTGTTTCTTTGATTATTATTTTCTAAATTTAAGGCAGAGACATCAGTGCTAAATAATAAGGGTATCTCTATTTTATTCGTAAAAAATATTTGACGATTTTTAATGAAATAGCCCATGTCTCTATAGTTTTAGTTTATCCAATATACGCCAACATTTGTCCAAATACGGCAAAGTGTACAACAGAGGAGTCAACAGTGCTTTCGCTGTCAACACTGTGGATAGTAATCGTTGGTAGTTTCACACTGTATGTTTAACGTTGTACGTAATCTGTGCTCGCCCTTAAACGGGCACGAGGTGAAACAAGACAAAGAATAGCGGCTGATGGAAGTGTTATGAATATTGTAGGCTCTTAGGTAATGGCGAGAAAAACGGTAAGATTAATTGTATTTATTCAACTCAAATACGATGATCGGCGACATCCTAAAAACAGGACAGGTTAGAAGTACCCTGAACAGAAGAGCATGCATGAGGAATCTGATGGGAGTGAATGAAGCAAGAGAGATATGTCAGGATCGTTGCGAATGGCGTTCCGTAGTCTCTGCCTACCCCTCCGGGAAACAGGCGTGAGTCTATGTATGTATGTATTTTAACATTAATTATGACATTTAGGCGAGAAATTATACCTTGTGAAAATTCAAAAAAAAAATAGTTTCAAGTATCGATGCCGTTTGTTTCACGCTTTTGGTAAATTAGTGTACTTGTACAGTAAGCAAAGGATTTTATTAGTACTATTTAATATGCGGTGACTGATGAAACAAACGGCTACCGTACTAATTGATAAAAGCAGTCCACTAAAAAGTAAATGTTGAAAAAGATCTCTGTTTCATATTTTCTGCTTATGATGTCACATCCAGCACATTTAAATCCGTAGAATGACGATGTCGGTATGATAAATTACTTCAAGTTTTTTCGACGCTGCACACATTTGGAAACGAGGTTTCATTATGTTTTTTAGCGAAAACCGGACCGACGGTAATTGGGAATCGGAATTTCGTGCGATGAAAATTAAAATTGCGATTTTTGGTGCCCAGTTTTTTGCTGGATCATTTTCGGTCTTTGTTGCGATTTTTGATATCTTGTTAATGGTCGAGTGTTGAGTTTGTAAATCATGGTTGATTGTTACAATGTAATGCTCCGTGGTTTGATGGCGGCAAGTATTTTGGTATAATTTATTTAATTCTGCGCTAAATATGAATACATTTTTAAACTTCAGAATGAAAATATTATGGGTAAAGACTGTAAAGTAAGTATTATAAACATATTATTATACTAATATTATAAAGCTGATTATTTGTTTGGTAGAACGCGGTTCTATCAGGCTACTGGTTCCATTTAAATACACATTTTGTGCCGGATATCTCATTATCAAGGAAGGCTATTATATAACATCACGCTATAAGCCACTAAAGCGGAGCAGTAGCCCAAAATAACCCGGTGTAAACGCGGACTCAGGTATGTATTACTGTTATGTATTTATTACTACATAATTATATTTCTTTTTTATTACTAGTAGTGTAGTAAAAAAACCTTTCAAATGTGAATGCTCGTTGCAGTAGGTCATGTTTCGTTGTCGCAATGAGACGTATAAGGCTGGTGACACAATTGCATCTGATACTAGTACTTTACTTGTACAATTATCGAGAAGACCTTGAAGCGATGTATGCAGGTATCCGTTTGATGAGTATCTCGTAACTAGGTGTTTTGTATCGGTTCTATGGCATCATAATATTGCAGTGACACACAAAAAAATTACCTATGCAAGCCAAACTGCAGCTCAATAGACAACCGGGAATTGCTCATTTTTATCTTGCAAGATTTCATTAGACACCGGGACAGGGGAAATAAAAGCTTGTAATCAATGATATTATAAGAAAGAGGTAGATACGTTACCTACGTAGTAATCAATCTATAGAAACGGTACTCTAACGCACACATCGATATAACTCCATATTTTATGTGTCAGTTTCACATTGACGCCGGCTCGCGACGTCACACACACATAATATGTCAGACTTGCCAACTGGCTTATGTTTAGCGTCCTGCTTTTGTTACGCCTATAACATATCTACTTCTTTTTACTTTTCTAATATAATTGCTTGTAATAAAGTTTTATGACGCGTTATATAGAGACGGTGTCAGTGAAGTCTAATTAATTTATTCAGATTCTAGCAATTTGATGTACCTTAGTGCTTTAAAGTTGTGTAGGTATAATAATGTAGACTCAAGATGAATATCTGTTAGGTAAATCCCATGTTCCACAATGTTTTGCTTATATAACATCTAAATATTTAAAAACATTTAACAAGCAGCATAAAAGTAATTCCGAGAAATATTTTTAAAGTTGCTACCTAATTGTTCTTTTATTATGTTGAAAAAATTGAACTTGTTTCTTTGTAATCTATTATTAATTGCCTAGCATATTCTTTTTAGAATGTCATATTTTTAACTGTGAAATTACTGATAAAACTTTAAAATGCATAGAGTGATTTCCCGGCCGATCGTTCCCTATGCCACTCTATACTGAATTTGGGGCTTGCAAGGGAGATGTATCAGACCTAAAGGCATTCGGAAACTGCTCACTAAAACTATTGCTTTGTCTTAGACGTCACGGAGCAGAGGTGTCACGAATCGTGCTTATAATATACCGTGCCACAACCCTTCAATCTATACTAATGTTCTTTTTTTATACACTCACGCATGTATCTCCGAAGGGTTAGGCAAAGGTGTAATATTACACCCACATTTTGCCATGAATTTTTAGGTACCACGTAATAGGGGGCGAGCCTATGGCCGTTACCGGGCACATCACCAGACTCCGTGCTGCTACTCAGAATTTGGGAAAACCCTTACTGGGTTTTCCCAAATTCTTGCCCGACCCGGGAATCGAACCCGGGACCTCCGATCAGCAGTCGCATACGGTCCACTGGACCACGGAGGCAGTCTTATACTAATGTAATAAGTGAAAAAGTATCTTTGTTTATTTGTTTGTTGAAATGATTTTTGGTTATCGACATAATTAGGATATTGGCACACAGGCTAATTTATACTGCGATATCGAAACCCAAGCGGGCCTCACCGCGGGCGAAATCATGATTTTCTTCAGTACAGGTTCAAAATGATAATATTGGAGTAATTAAAGAACTGTTTTGTTATACGTGAAATAAGTTACCACCGTCATTCTTGGAAAATACCCTTGAATGGCAATAATTAAAGTCTTATTCTTACACTCAAGTGGGCGTTTAATATGCCTCTGCCTACCCCTTCGGGGAAACAGGCCTGAGTCTATGTATGTATGTATGTTATTCTTACCTATGCATAAAAATATAACAATTATAATGTTGTATCTTTTGATTGTGGTTTAGGCGAGCGTTTTTATGGTATTTTAATTTTATTATTAGGTATAATTACTTGCAGATCGTAATAAAGATGCAAATTATATGATGTAAGTAAAAACTAATTAGGTTTTAAAGGATGTTATATAAAGATGCACTGGGTTACATCAAAGTCATCTATTGCCGTGCAAAATTAAGAAAGACAAGGCAGTAACATTATTATCAATGCCAAATTCACACCTAAACTGTCAAGCGAAAATTATTGACAACCATTCTTCCGCTACCGTAGGTCTCCGGTGACCTACACGGCAGTCAAAGTGTTAATATGCACTGGTGACGTACTTGTCAAGCGGCCGCCTCGTCATCTGACACTGAGCTAAGTGGTATGGGCACAGAATAAATAGTACTTACGGTATGGGTTTGATCGCTATACGGAGCAACATATTTTGTGATCCAAAGATTGTTGTTACAAGTCTGCAATTTTCTTTGTGTAAGCTGTTGGTATACAGGATGTCACAAGACCCATCACCAGGCCGAAGTCTACTCGTTTTGGACATCATACCAAGTCATACCTACTAAGCAAAAATAAAACTTGGAAAATGTTTTTTTTTTTCAAATAGACACATTTTTAAACCGCAATAAAAAGTGCGCGCGTGCAATTTTCGAAATACCTACTTATCCATGGGTGCATAGGACATCCTTAGAACAGGTTGGCGCGGTAAATGCTTTGATTTTGTACCTAATTACAAAAGTTGTATAGTAACTTATAGCCTCAATATCTCCTGAACCAGTAATTTCCCAGATATGGTGCCGAAGTATAAAATGTTCGTAATGATTAGTATAATATGGGATTTTAGTTTTCGTTAAGGGTCTTTTTACACCCTGTATAGTGCTGTACTGGATATATACCTAAGGCAAACGTAGTCATCATAAAATTAAGCATGCATAAAATAAAAGCAACAATTGATCTTGGACTATTTCATATGAGAGAGAAAAATCTACGATAATTAGACAGTGAAACATGCTACCCGCTACGCTTGCTATATGTGCCCCAGCCTGCGCAGTTTTGCAGACGTAATTTCTTTTAGCTTATTATTTTCCGAGTGACTAATAACTTAAAAGATGACTAAATGTTTGCAACTAATAAAATAAGTTGCCAGCGATTAAAATTTTCGCGACTATTATATTAAATTAGATTCAATACTATGGGTGTTATAAAAACTTAAAACTAGCAGCTGCGTTTAGGTAGCAAATAAACTATACAAGTCAGTTGAAATAATAGCCGAGGAGCTATAAATAATGACTTGGCGACTAATAATGTTAGTAGGTAGGTTCTGTTAGGTTTTCTTGTGACCCTGTACCCAAAAATAGGAGCCCTGCGAATCAGGGCTCCGTCAACTTGGCTTAAAAGACTGAAGCGTCTTATTAACTTCTACGAAACACTTCATTTAAGACAAAATCATTTGCCAAATATTGAAATTTGTATTATTTATGAATGTCCATTTTCTATTTTTTATTCATCATCAAGTTTCCGCTTAGATAGTAATTCAGTTCCCAAAAAAATAAAATGCTGCTAGTTTAAATTAAAACGAAGCTTATTACTGACATATTAATATGCTACATTTGACCTATTACGACACTCCTTATTAGCTGCCAACCCATTATAGTATATGGTACTCACTCTAATTATTTTTGAAACTTGTATTCGCTTTACTTAGTCGCCGCATTAAATACATGCCATTTCTTTTTTTTGAACTTTTACTTGGGAATAAATTTGTAGTTATTTTTACAAGTCTTTTTCTATTGATGGCTAACATTATATGCTCTAGTTAACTAACATTTTGTCAGCTTTTCCATAGTAGCTCACAAAATTTTATGCTGTTTTGATTCCAGAATTGAGTCAGCAAAAACATTATTCAACATAAAAGATAAATTCCGCAGCGTGGGCAGTCATCGGTATTGTAATACACGCAATCAAAGGTCCCACAGCTTCACGATAGGTACCTATGTCAGTATATCGCCTACTTACAATCGTAATTCCTATAAGTATTCTATGCAGCATGTTAAAGGCCGTATTATTTTAAGTTGAGGAAAGGCCAGTAGAGGCTCCGTGTCAAGGCGATGTCTAACCCGTTGTGGCAATTTATTTTGCATATTATCTGCATTTAGCTTGATGTTGTATGAGTACGAGCGTTGGCCCCGTTGCATAAGTTGAGTCTTATATTTGCAGTCATAAAGTGTTGGATGCAATTTCATGCTCAAACACAGTGTTGGGTTTTGCAACCTGTTTAGGGCCGGATAGCCTTTTGCGTAATTCATCCTTTAGTAAATAATGTTAAACTAATATATAAAGCTGAAGTGTTTGTTTGTTTGTTTGGTTGAATGCGCTAATCTCAGGAACTACTGATCCGATTTGAAAAATCTTCCAGTGTTAGATAGCCCATTTATCGAGGAAGGCTATAGGCTATATAACATCACGCAATAAGCGATGGGAGCGGAGCAGTAGCCTTAAATAAGGCAGGTGTAACCGCGGGCTCATCTAGTTATTAAATAAAAGGGCAAAAAGATTTAGATTTAAATAAATCGTGATGCCTATAATGTATACAGGTAGTCGGTAGCCGTCAAGAGCTTCACTACATAGTATATTACAAAATCTGTCTTCTGTCTGTCTGTCCCTAATCCCTATGTAGGTACCTATGCTTAAATCTTAAAAACTACGCAACGGATTTTAATGCGTTTTTTTTAATAGATAGAATGATTCAAGAGGAAGGTTTATAGGTATAAATGACGCGGGCGAAGCCACTGGCGACGTCTAGTATTTTAATATTAATGTCGAAAATTAAAGATCGATATTGGAAGTGCGGTATGGAACCCAAGACTTTTCGATATTAAGTTGAAAACCTTAACTGCTAGGCTAAGCGGCTTCAACATAAAACACAGGTACTTAACATATTTAATAATAACCGGATGCAATTATCGTCTATTGTTATGATAGGTCTGAGTTACACAACCAGCGAAACTTTACTTTCATCTCAAAGTTTTTTTTCGCAATTAGTAAGTAGTGTCACCTAAGATACAATATACTTGTCCCGTGCCTCGGAGAGCACATTAAACCGTCGATCCCGGCTGTCATGAACATCTTTGACAGTCATTAAGGGGAGTCAGTACCATCAAATAAACTGATACTGGTCTAAACCAAATAATATCGCTATCCCTTTGGGTTGCGGAGGTCAGACGGCAGTCGCTCTGTGGAAAAGTTGATATTCAGTCATATCTTATTAGACCAGTAAGCAGATCCTGGGCTCCAAGGCGTGTAAGTCTTGGATGCAACCCGGATAACGCTAGGGCGATGATGATGATGATGATGATACAAGTTTATTTAGTTTTAAATCGCGATAGTTAAAATATTTACGGAATAAATACTAAATAATATGAAAAGTCTTAAAATAACGCGGTATTTGCCTTCAATATCTTAGTTATCGCAATTAAGATGCGAATAAACTTGTATAACAATTAATATTTGAAACGCTTATGCTTGTAGCTATCTCAAAATGGGACCCACAGTGGCTTTTTATTATCATGAGACCCACATACAACGGTGTACCTACCTAAAATCACTGTGTCTGTTCGTGTGATCAACGCCAGTGTTACCTAGCCGGAACAGACAAAAGCCTCTCAAAGTATTTATTTATAGTCTCACGCCTGTATCCCCGAAGGGGTAGGCAGAGGTGTAAATATTACACCCACATTTCGCCATGAATTTTAAGGTCCCACGTAATAGGGGGCTAGCCTATTGCCGTACCGGGCACATTACCAGACTCCGAGCTGCTACTGATATTCGGAAAAACCCAGTAACACTTTTGCCCGACCCAGGAATCGAACCCTGGACCTTCGATCAGCAGTCGCATACGCTATCCACTGGACCACGGAGGCAGGCCTCTCAATGTATGTGACTTCAAATAGCAATATGTCATTCATTTCATCTTAATATATAAAATCCTTGCGTTACTGACTTACTGACAGACACGCTACAGCCGAAACTATTGGGCGCAGGAAGCTGAAATTTGGCATGTATGTTTCTTGGGGACCGCAGGGGTGCACTAAGAAGGGATTTCCCGAAATTCCCACGGGATCGGCCAAAACGGGTAAATTAAAAAAAATGCAGGCGTAGCTGCTGGCGTCCTCTAGTTTTCAATAATAAGATAAAAGTATAAAAGGTACTGATGCTTTTTTACTTCATGACTCTGCTATGTAGAAGCGATAAATAATATCAGTATGTGTAAAACCAACTTCAATAGCTACCGACGGGTTTAGTGCGATGTTATGTTGTATTGTTCATCGGTTTTGGCTTGTAATGCTTGTCATAATTGCTTTTCGGTGGTACTTACGATGTTAATACAGATAAATAAAATAAATGATTGATTGAATGAGTCAGGGAGTTGGCGGTGTCACACCCACGTGCCTCGGAAAGCACGTTAAGCCGTTGGTCCTGCGCCAAATCTCTCCCTGACCGTGTCGCTTGTGCGGCCCATCAGACTATGAGAGTGAGGGAATAGAGAGTGCACTTGTGTATGCGCACACACTTGTGCACTATAATAAGTTCCGCGTAGTTTACAAGTCTCATAATATACACAAGCCACCGTGGCCGAAATCGGTCGGGAGGACATTAATAAGAATAATAAAACCTTAGGCCTTACTCCACCGCGGTGGTCAAGTGCAGGTGCGATCGGTCTTGCATTTATTACGGATACAACGACCACCATCATTGCACTTTTTACGTCATACACTTCAACGGTACATTAAACCCTTTAATGCCATCATACTCGATGTTTATGTATCATAAATCTAATCTACCATGAGCACTATTATTAAGCTCTATCGGTGCAGCAATCTGTTTTAACTGTGAGGTCATCAAGCGATGGCTTAAACTCATTAAACGGATAAAAATTGCATAGAGCACTGAGGTACCATTTTACGCTTGATGTGATGCAAAAAGATCACTGTATGGCAATTTGTTATGTTGGTCGTCGCTTCCACTAGCACGAAGTATCCTCTTTTGTTGTTGCCCATCGCTGCTAAGCATGCCTCTTGCAGAGGCAAAACACGTTTTGAAGCATAGTCGGCGCCTACAGCGGGATACTGCATAACAAGGCTATATATTCCTTATCCTTTTTCATCAGATGAGTTTCTTATTGTCATTTTACTTCTTTTATTGTCATTTTACTAATTTCATTGTTAGAACTAACATAAACCTCTATAGAGTCACGCCTGCTGTATCACCGAATGTGTAGGTAGAGGTGTAATATTACACCCACATTTCGCCATGAATTTTTAGGTCCCACGTAATAAAGGGCGAGCCCATTGCCGTTACCGGGCACATCACCAGACTCCGTGCTGCTACTGAGAGTTTGGGAAAACCAAGTAACACTTAGCCCGACCCGGGACCTCCGATCAGCAGTTGCATACGCTATCCACTGGACCACGGAGGCAGACATAAACCTCTATAAGGTAAATTGCCACATTCCTTAAAATACAGACATATTTTCTCATAAGATGAATTTATGTAATATATACAAATGGTCTGCCACTACAGAATGACGTAAACAGCTAACCATCGCTCAAAATGAGGAAATCATTAGCAATTCCAATGCTGTGTAATATGCCGTGAAACACATTGTATAAAATAAGCAATGGCAGAATCCAAAGGATTTTATGCCGCGTTGTAGAAATACCTTTTTAGGGTTCCGTACCTCACAAAGTAAAAGAAGGAACCCTTATAAGGTCACTTTCTTGTCCGTCTGTCTGTCTGTCTGTCTATCTGTCCGTGTGTCACCACCGATTTTCTCAGGAACGGGTGGACCTAGCAAATAAATTTATACCAGATACTGAGGTCTATGGTTCCTATTAGGTGTATGAAAATCAGGGTCTTGGGTAAACCCGATAAAAAGATATGGTCCAAATTAGATTTTTGCGAAAACTTGTAGGTAAGTACCAAAATTAACCTTAATTTTCAACTTTTTTAAAATTGTTGGAATTTTTCCTTTATTTGTGCTGTAAGACCCTGCTTTTGGCCAAATTTCGCCAGACATATACATAAATAGTAGACTCCATTTAAGATAGTCCTCTAAGTTGTATCATACAGATTTAGAGGACTAGCGTAATTAGCACCCACCTCAAATAAGGTAAAATGCGTACGGAACCCTATTTTTTTTATTTAAAGACATGCCTGTATCTGTATATATAAAATTCTTGAGTTACTGACTTACAGACAACGCACAGCCAAAACTAATGGGCGCAGGAAGCTGAAGTTTGACATGTGTGTTCTTTGGAGACCCTTTAATACCATCACGTTATGAGCCACGGGCGACCAACAGAAACATATAACGCGGGTGTAACCACGGCTCAGCTATATATGTTTTAATTTTTTTTATAGACTCACGCCTGTATCCCCGAAGGGGTAGATAGAGGTGTAATATTACACCCACATTTCGCCATGAATTTTTAGGTCCCACGTAATAGGGGGCGAGCCTATTGCCGTTACTGGGCACATCAACAGACTCCGTGCTGCTACTTACAATTCGGAAAAACCCAGTAACACTTTTGCCCGACCCGGGAATCGAACCGGGACCTCCTATCAGCAGTCGCATGCGCTATCTACCGGACCACGGAGGCAGTCAGCTATATACTATAAAAAATAGTACCTCTTCTGTTTAGTATTTGTGTCTGGCTGAAAATACACTTAAATACGCTATTAATAGTTGCTTCATCAGCCTGCCATAGTCCACTGCTGGATATAGGCCTCTCTAATGGCACGCCACTGAGCCCGATTTT
The DNA here is from genome assembly GCA_944739405.2 of Euclidia mi. Taxonomy (NCBI): domain Eukaryota; kingdom Metazoa; phylum Arthropoda; class Insecta; order Lepidoptera; family Erebidae; genus Euclidia; species Euclidia mi. The sequence goes on along the minus strand of OX123185.2, from coordinate 92,384,930 downwards.
CGGCTCTTCGTGTCCAACCGTTGCTTGCGCATAGGTATCGTCACTTCACATAGCTGAAGGATATCCATTAGTCGCTTAGCGAGACCTAAATTTCATCACTTTGTATTGTAGATTGTATGCAATGTATTTGCATTTATTATGTAAATTCTAGAGTTGATTGTGCGATAATTATGCTATTACCAGTATTAGCAATAAATAGCTCTAATAATCTGTTTGTTATGGATGTACGTGAATAATTTGTTTCATTTAGATTTATGAGTTAGCTTACGTTATCAAATGAAGTTTGTTTTATTTTAAGATCTGGGAGATAGAATTTTAAAATTTGGCTGTAGTAAGTCAATTTAATTTGTTCGGACACGCTATAAACTATATTATGGTGCTGATGTGCTGTGCTGCTCGCCGGTTTCGGGTACTTCAGACCTTGGCGTTTTTTAGGACGTCCCTAATTTGATCGAAGAATGTCCGACGAGGTCTGCCGCGACCGATTTGCCCACACACATTTGCCTTATAAATCTGATTCGTCATTCTTTCTTCACTCATTCGCTCCACGTGTCCAAACCACTTCAGCATTCCTTTCTCGATCCTTGTCACCACATCTTCTTTTAGTCCACGGCTCTTTCGTATAGTTGCATTCGGAATTCTATCAATCAGTCTTACCCCACACATACTACGCAGTGATCGCATTTCAACTGCGTTAATTCTACTTTCATACTTTTTCTGCCAAACCCAGCTCTCACTTCCATACATCAACGTGGGGACAAGCACTCCATTGTGAACCGCCAATCGCGTCTCTTTTGGCACCGTTTAACCGTTCATAAACGCCCACAGTGCTCCATTTACACGATTTCCCGCAGTCACTCTCCTTTCAATATCTCCCTCACATCTTCCGGCTGGTATGCCAAATATACAAATTCCTTTACTTGCTCTACAATTTCACCTCCAATCGTAATATTACACTCAGTCACACAAAGCATAAAATGACTTTCCTTGATAACTGCTAATTTACGCACCTTAGCATTTATCTTATTTATAATTACTAAGTTATCAACATCCTCTTCATCAATATCACAGCTGGCTCAAGGTTTTTCATTACGATCGATATTTTCCTGTTTTTATCTGACTTCTTCACGGCAAAATGATATTCATCTTTGCAGCCTTAATACTTGATAAAGGATACTTCATTGTAATTTATCAAACGTGGTGGTCGAGCTACTCAAGCAATGCATCTAATACTAATATTTAAAGCTGAAGAATTTGTTTGGTTGAACGCGCTAATCTCAGGAATTAATAGTCCGATTTGAAAAATTCTTTCAGTGTAAGATAGCCCATTTATCGAGAAAGGCTATATAACATCACGCTATGAGCGTGGAGCCACGGGAGCGGAGCAGTAGCCTTAAATAACGCGGGTGTAACCACGGGCTCATCTAGTTAGTAATAAAACCGTATCTTTGATTTATTACCAATACATAATTGGAAATCGATTTAGAAAACGATAGCAACTTTCTGCTGTTGACTTGTCACGTCTTAGCTATACTTGGTAAGTTATCGTCGTGCCACAGAAGATTAAATCAGTTCGGAAATGTATCTGTTAAACATTTCCAACATTCTCCAGTACTCTACTGTAGCTCTTCAAGTTGATGTTCTTTATGCATGTTGAATCAACAATTGTAAAGTGCACAAGGGATCAATCTTGTACCGTGGGCGATTTTACAAACATTTTACTAATGAGCACAAAACAATCAGACAGGGGAAAAGTCTATGAGATTGCTTTTGGAAATGCCGAGTGTCAGAAAAAACAAACATTTCATGAATTACAAAAATTACGAAAGCTAAAAAATGGACCTGGCAGCCCAAACTACAGTATTAAGGACTACCGTTAATATACTACAGTGGTCCTTAAGACCAAGCATGATTCCTTGAGCGAGCACACCATGACGGATATCGTGACCATTTTTGGAATTAATAACAGCATCACACCAATAAATCTTGTGGCATCTCAACTTAATAAGCTACGTACTGTAATGATCGCACTTTCTGCTATAAAATACGAGTTTTTCCCTTACTTTCCAAAACCTACTTTCATGCAATTATGTGTTTGTATGTTACAAGTTAATTGCACTAAATGTCACTTAAGCTCCGAAGGTATGAGGTGAATTTTATGGTTTGTGACGAAAGTCTTGGGCTTGCATAAAAGGTGCGTCAACATTTGCAAATGCTAATGAAATGGAAATGTGTGGATAATGAAAAAAATTGACATAATGAGCTTTGTAAAGAGCAAGCGCTAATTTGACAAATTTAAGTTGATGTTACTAGTTATAGCAGTGTGGCTATATTAAATAGAAATATAATTGCTTATACATATATGTAATTCAGAAAGAGAATTTGGGAAAAGTAGATATAATTACTGAGACTTGCTGCGTGATGCAATTATAAAAAATATATTTAATGTTGGTAAAAAATAAAAAGGTTCATACTACGCATAGCAGTGTTACTAGATATTTATGATTCTTAAATTGTAAGGAATGAAACCCGAAATTTTGATTTTATTGCGGACCGAAAAAGCGGCTAGAGGACTTGATTTTATAATATGTGAGTAATGAACAAAAGCACTCTAAAATTAGCATGTGATAACATATCCAAAAACAATACAAATGTTTAGTTGTTCTCGACACTCAAAGTTTTTGCACGACATACGATTAGATAAGTCAAATAAAAATTGAAACAGTCACAATATTAAACCATTCTAGCAGTTTTGCAATTCTTTACCAATTATCTCTTTCTACATCCATTATCATCCATAAAACAATGACTGGATAGAATATATTTTTATACATCGATTCCATATTTATCAATGAAGTAACAATATCTATAAACGTATCAATTAACATGACGATTTCGTTGGCAACTTTGGTCAATTGATCTTTTTAATATATGTATATGAGGGGTGGTCCCAAACAAATAAAGCATATAAATGCAACGTTGTAACATTACATAGCATTACAAGGCATTTGAAGGCCAATCACAAGTTTTTGGACTGCCAAGAATATTTATCAGGCAAACGATGCGAGTAACAAACAATATGACCTCGTCTTTCAGTGACATCTTGGTCACACCTAATATTTCTTCTATCTATGGTCTGTCAATAATGGTTGTGTAAGCAGATATGTATGTGTTTATTGCAATGTGAAAAATCACAGGTCAACATCCGGGAGTAGTGAGGTTCATTTACAAGTTTCTATGAGCTGTGTTAAAATAGCCTTCAAGACTAACATAAACATATTATTGTCATAAATTGCTTCCTCGTTGATATTAATATTGAATACTTCAATGATTTGAAGTTCTTTGTTTATGAGATAGATGTTTTTGCTTAATAAGTTACTTAACATTAGACAGAGTACCTAGTGGTTAAATAAAAGCGGTAACCAAAAGCTTGTGTAGCTTATGTTAGTGAAAAAACCTGCATCAGAGTATATTCAATATCGTATTGAATAATTTGCATCTATGTTTTATCTGCATTTTAGTTTAGAGTTTGTAATGTGCTTTGTGTATTTTTGTTGTAAACACCTATTTTCATACTAAGCACAGCAGTGCTGATATAATTTGTGACAAAAATCTGAAGTTATTGCAACCAGTATCATACTGTAAAAGAATAAACTTGAAAAAGTTGATACCATGAAGCAGGACTTAAATCCATGACATAATAATACTCATCATCATCAGTCTGTAACAGTCCACTGCTGGACAGGCCTCTCCTTTGAAAGGGGGAATTAGCCTACTATACCACGCTGGCCAAACGGGTTGGTATAGGGTTTGTATCACGTTTTCCTTCTCTTACAGTGCTGTTCTCTGCATAATATGCTCTCTCTGTCGGCTCTTACGACATCCATGGGATGATATGGGGTGGTGACATTCCGTATTCTTAATCCGTCACCACACGGACTGTATTACTACACGGATATTACTACTAAGCTATTGTATTGCTTCATGAGTCAAATTCGGCAGCTACAAAGATCAATGCGATCCTTTGGAGCATTAACTGCCGTATTGTTGAGGAACTAATGTGCATTAGGGGACATGTGAAATGTAGCACAGCTAAAACTTGGAATGGATACATTATCGTTTTAAAGTAACTACGAGGTAAATTTAAAACATGCATATCAAATGATTACCTACAAATAATTTAGCTCAACTTTTTATCAGGACTAACATGCCATTATGATGTCGTTTTCGAACATTCAAGTTTTTTGCGGCAGTAAGCTTATGTTCTCAGGTTGCTAACTGCTGCACGTGCAATTCAGACTGTCGGACTTAGGTTTTATCACAATCTTATAAGGTTAATACCACATATTTTAAAATCCTTTAGTAAAACATATGAAGGCTACTACAAACTGTAATGTCAAACTTGACTTCGTCTTTTAGTAATATCTTGATAATTTTTTTGTATTCTAGCGCTGTGTAGACCCTTCGCAAGCTGTCCTTCCCACCATTTTCGCGGGGATTTGATTTATACCTGGTTGAGGAAATTTGTAAGGATTGCCTCTAAAGACTTTCGCTTCGCCCACTGGCGAGACACGCGAATCGCAGTAAGAATTATTTACCACAAACCATCTAGGATCTTGCCCATATCTAATATATTATTATATATTTTGTTCAATTACTCAGAGATCCTTAGTTCCTTCAGTTATTTTTATTCATAAATTCATGAAAATACCTCTTTGTTTAAAATTTTATCAAATTATGCATGTAATTTACGTATAAACCTTCATCTTGAATCATTCTATTTATTAAAAAAAGCGCATTAAAATCCGTTACGCAGTTTTTAAGATTTAAGCATAGGGAATAAGACCCGTTTCCATAGGGACAGACATACAGAAGACAGACTTTGTTCTATACTATGTAGTGATGATAGACACAGACGATTCTGTTTTTATTGGGTTCAAGGTTATTTGAAAAACCTCTCTGTCTGAGTTGTAATATACAAATGAGGTTCTAGTTGTAAGATTACAAATAAATATTTCTAGAAAAGGTTACTGTGACATACCTGTTTGGTATTTACTTGACACACCTCTATGCTACATGTTGTAATCAGAGAGGTTGGACTATATAGGTTTGGTTATATTTCTTTGGTTGTAATCTTAGACAAATGATTGGTATCGCTTCGCTATACTAGACGCCGCGGTGCCTAAGAAAAATAGGTCCGTAAATGAGGATTCGATTCGTCCGATTAATTCTTAAAAATTACAATTCATTAAGAGCATCAATATATTTGTGTATAGGTTAGGCGTACCGCGTAAGTTCCTTTATGAGAAAAATGGTTGGTATATTATCCAATGATTAGGCCTCATTTTATTATGATGGTTTGTTTTATGTAGGTACTTATAGTATTTTGCAAATTATTATTAGAAATAACCATAGAGGAAATAAGGTGTTTCCAAAACAGTGCTTTCTATTTGTCCATATAAATTTAGTTCGACATTATTAATTTAACACGAATAGTCGTGAAAACTACTTTGAATAAAACAATAATCTTACACACTTAATTACACATATGATTAGGTAAACCATGTTTCTTGGGAAAGATGTTCAGTTTCTAACAACTAACATTTTCACTTTATTTGTAAAGGTATAAACATAAAATAATATAGCATTAGGTAAAATATATAATAAATAGGTTAGATAAAAGAAATAGTAAAATATAAGGAAATATAATAACTATAGATTCACATAATAAAAATCTCAGCTGTGGGGAAGTTGATAGGTACTTGTACTAGCAGCAACACTGAATGGCGTTTTCGGTTTTTTGTAATTTTATGTTGATATTTCATAATTATTCTTATTTTACAGATAGTATGTTATACCACAGTTCTTCTTATTTCTTGCTGAGTTATTTTTACTTAGGATAAAAGCGCAACTTGGCATTGTACAGCGAATTATTTCCGTAATTAATTTGGTGGATAGGTATAGGCTGTCAGTGTGACAAGCTCAACCATGCCAGCTGGCATAGTTTTTTCTGCCTCATTTTACAAGTATGAGGGCTCCGTCTAGTAGAGCAGAGCGAGACCAATCATTAGTCTATGGTTGTAATACTCAAAGAAAAATATTTCTTTGAAGCCTAGCCTTTGACACGATGACTGATTTGTATAACCAAAACAGAATCTATAACCAAATAATGAATTCTATTTAAGATTTTTGATAAAGATTACCTTTTCTAACATTTTTAAAGAACATGATCATGCGTTTGAATCATGATACAATTAAAAAGAAGGCAGTGACAATGGTAGTAAAAATCACATTCTTACACAGATGCCATTGTAGAGATCGTGTGAAACGACAAAATCTTTGTCACGTACCGGTATAGTTTTACGTCTCTTCATTACGGGACATGAATTTTGATTAAAACGTCTGTTTGCATCAGACTAGCACAGGACCCAACAATATTTCAAGATTTTATTTATTTATTGTTTATTTAATAGCCCTTGGGGTATGCCATAGTCAAATTATGTAGAAACAAGAATAAACTAGGGATAGTTATATTTTGAAGGGGTTATTATGCAAACAATAGGGTCAAGAAAAAAAATACAACTCCCGGCTAAAGATAGGCAATTAAACGATAATTTTATTATAGTAATGCATAACTCACTCTGTTGCATAAATCATTTCGTATTCAATTAGATACAAAGATTTAAATATTTTTTATTATATTTTCCGCATTCGATTAACATTTTACAGGTTACTATTGTAATCAATATTATAGGAGATATTATTACTTCTAGGTATAATTTCATGTTAAGATTAATACCCATCTTTTACGATTTGTATACATCATACAATTTTATGAAACCGGGTCTTTATCGCGATATTTAATTAATTTAAGGTATAAATACCTCTGTTTTACCGATTTTTCGGCCGTCTTTCAACAGCCATGGTCGCGGCGGGACAGTCAGTCCTTAGTTCTCAGTTAATTAAATATCGCGAATAAGACCCGTTTCCATAAAATTTTACTATAAAACTCATCTGTTATGAGAAAACCACCAGGCAACTTCTGCAGATTACGCAGAAAGGAATGTTGGATCCACCAATCAGATTACTTGGATCTGAATTAAACCTTATGTACTCCTCGCAAGTGTCATTAATGTTCCAAGGCATTACTTAGTTAGACTATCACAAATTATATTGGTGGACCTCAATCAAAAAGCTATTAGTCGTATTAATTGCGTGTCACATTAAGTTGTTTCAGATTATGTAATGCGTATGTGATTATTACACGTTTCAAATATGGCTTCAAAATTCTTTGCTCGTACTAAGTTTCTCTTATCGTCAAAATATGCAAGCAGTCCATAATTCGTTTTTTTTTGCTCTCCGCATCTACGCAGTGTTCAAGTAAATCGAAACCTTAACTTAGTGACTCATATAAAATGCTATGCAATTGAAATGTAAATTGAATTACACTCAGATGTTGAGGCTCATTCAATCGTGAAGTGATTTCAATCGCTGTGAAAAAATCTTGGTTTTTATATTGAATCAGAGCAACAGCTGTTTACGAACGAATCAGATGCGTTTTTGTAAAGTAATATCAATCTCACCGGATTACCCTTCGATTATTGTTGATGACAGCTTAAAATAAAAATAAAGAAAATGTCTAATAAAATATTCAAGTAGAGAATAACTTGAAACGATTTTGCTACGTGCAGAGGCCACGCAATTTCGCCGAGAATGGAATAATTGAAATAAAATGAAAGTACGCATCTAAAAGTCAAATGTCGATCAATGCAATAACTGATAACTCTACGAATATCAAATGATAGTTTCAGAATAAGGACATTATAAAATTCAAACAATTATACAGGAAAGCTTTCATTGCGGACTGGATTTTACTCGATTGTGCCGCAACTTTCTTGTAATCCAAATGTTTACCGCTAAGCATTGTCACTCACATATTTATGTACATTTTACCTGTAAGCTTACATTATTATTTATGTGTATTATATAATCCTACAGGATTATATTATTTGCAACAACAAAGAATCAATTGCTCAAAATGAGAGACGGAGAAAGAATCATTTCGATCACTCAAAGACTGTTTTCCTCAAACATCAAAAATCCATTTGGTATTGACGTTCTGGGTATTTCATAACATTGGTTGCATTTTCATTCGGCAATATATCCGCAATTTTAGCATTTTCCTTATTGGAGATCTCTTTTTGATGTACGAAATCAAAGAAAAGATTTATAATTCAGTTTTTCAAAGGCACAAAATAATACATTTTAAGATTAACAACTTTCTGACAAATCCCAAGATATTTAACAGATCTTCACTTTATTTTAATGAGGAGATGGTTTCGACAGTCAAGTGCCTTAAACGATTTCCAGTAAAAGAAGCAAATAATCACTGAAACGAACGAAAACCCTCGGTAAACATATTATTACATGATAATAAATACATACAGACGAATATAAAGCCTTCTTTTTTTTTTAAGTCCGATAAAAATACATAAACGCACAAGTGAAATATTACTTGCAATTTGGGTTACAAATCGCTGTTATTATAAACCCTTCCAGTTAAGTTCAATGCCTTTGTTGAAAACGAGATAGTGTTTATAAATAAGTTTTGTTTATACATTGTCTGCAGATTTAGGTGCTACGCTTGCACGCGTGTGTGATCTTCGATTTTCCAGCAGCATGCATAAAACTTTTAGACTAATCTCTCAACTTGTTGCTTGAAAGTGGTGTAATTCACATATCTTCGATAATATTTACCGAATTATAAATTCAGTACAATATTATCTAATGCCAACCTGGTAAAAGATTGCATAGAATATAAATATTATGCAAACTCTCGAGGGCAGATGGTGAATAAAAGCTTAATTTCCAATCTGCACACAAAAGATAATTTGCTATTTCAGATTGGATCATTTCTACTACTTGTAAATTATATTATTTTTATTAAAGCGTTCTTTTTGTTTTTGTGTGAGTATGAGGCCAACTCTGATATTTATTTTTCTAGACCGTCCCCAATCGTAGAGGTTTAAGTCGTCTCCTTGCCGTTTAAAACTGTGCCAAGTGTTCTTAGTTCGATTTCCACAAGGCAATATTTGTGTGTTCGTAAATTGTTTTTTAGAGTGTTGTTTAGGGTGTGCTTTGTGACAGTTAGTTGACTGATGATTCAAAACTTCTATTGAAATAGAAGATATATTTCCAAAGCAAGCTTTCTCACAATATTTTTCAACATTCATATTCGAATGCCTAAACGAAAAGAAAATGTCGTGTCGTCGTAAGACGAAAAGTGTTATTGGGTTTTTACGAATTCTCAGTAGCAGCTCGGCGTCTGGTGATGTGCCCGGTAACGGCAATAGGCTCGCCCCCATTACGTGGGACTTAAAAATTCATGGCGAAATGTGGGTGTAATATTACACCTCTGCCTACCCCTTTGGGGATACAGGCGAGCGTCTATAAAAAATAAATTCATTTTCGTAGTCGGCACCAAAAGGGCTGAAATTAATTTCATCATAAAAATTGTAAATATATTCAATTCCTTTTAATGGCCGACTTGAAATCACCACTTACTATACAATGGAAATTCAACCGCCGGATTCAAGTGGGCGTGAGTACCTTAGAACTTTATATTACCTGAAATCAAAGAGAAAACTTTCAATATGATTGATAGTCATGTCGAAGTCAATCAAATAATAACTAAGCGAGTAAAAATTATTATAACATTACGTATTTTTTGGACGTTGAAGAATGGTTTATTAATTGCCTCTGGAAATTGTTTAGCTGTTGTTTTTAAGAATAAAAATATAAATTTGGGCTAGTAGGTCTTGCTTAATGAAAATATCACTGGACTCCCGGCTCAAATTAATGGTTGTTAAGAAAATGAATATATACGAAATTATGTAGAATAGGACATGAAATTAATGAAATGAAAGAAGAGAAGAACTTGTGTGCCCAAAAAAATTAAGGATTGTTTCTGGAATGCCTGAAAGTTAGTATGGTACGTGTAAATTTTCTTAATTATTTTAAAATGGCCAAACCATTATGTACTTTTGTGTTATGAAAATTGTATATCATCCCAAGTGAATAAGAAATATGTATTTTCTACAGTGTTTAATATAGTTGATTTGACATAGCTGCCATATAAAAATCAATGCAATTTGATATACATACTGAAACAATTGATTAAAATTCGTGAATTTTTCAATTCACATTTCTTTTTATTTATTTAATTTTGGTTTACGTATATATCTATCTTAAATGTTAATAACCTAATACATGACTGTGTATCTAAGATAATTATGTTAACGTCATCTTCCTTATTATCTTAGAATTATTTTACATAAATGAACCTAATTCCTAAATTATATTCAAAGTTATAATGAAACTATATACTACGTATTGCCGTATAAATATAGTGCGTAACTTTTTGGTGCTTTGACAAAAGCACCAAAAAGTTTGATCATCAATGTGGCTTAAAACACTCAGCAACAGAAGCAATAGAAACTGTCTCTTTTTATTTTCGTTTGCGTAATGACTGCCTCGTTCTTTCCAGAGTATAGTTTAATACTAATTACCTCATGACTTCAGCATGTAGTAAGTCATGGTACCTAATACATTTTTGTTACGATATGGTGTGACAAATTGCGTCACGCATACTAATGGTTAATTAGTAGACATTTTACGAAAATGCCATAAGTTTAATTATTATGGTGAGAGAACCTTAAAAAAACGTTTGCCATATCTGCTAAATAATCTCCCAGAGGACATAAGGAACAAAAATAATAAAACTGTATTTAAAAGGAGACTTAAGCTATATTACTTAGATAAGTGCTAGAAGTTAAGAGTTAAGTTAATTATAAGTAATTATTGTAATTTTATTTATGTAAACGTTCTAATACTGTACGGAGACTGGCTCCCACAGTCAAACCGGTGACACGGTTTTGTGGGACACTGCACTATTCCTGTATGAACGTGTGAATGATAAATAAAAAAAAATAAAAGAAAAATAATAATAATATTCTACCACATTCACACAACATCATCTAATCCCAAACTAAGCAGAGATTGTACTATGGGTACTAGATAATAGATAAATATATACATATTATACATAAAAACACCCAGACCAAGACAAACATCCATGTTCATGCACACAAATGTTTGACTTGAGAGGGAATCGAACCCGCGACGTTCGACGTAGCAGTCGCTTACACTCCCACTACGTCAACGGGCCGTCCAAGAGTGTGGATTTGCGTTATTCAAAGATAAATAGCAAATTTTTCGTAAACATTTCTGTTACTAGGTTCGTTATCGTGCGATAATAACTATGAATATTCAGTTGCTGACGTAAGTAGCTAGGAAGACAGTCAGGTGAATAATTATGGTCTTAGGTGGTTACCCCGTCACTATAATATACCGATTCAATTTTCGAGTTCACTAAAGTATTTCATCCAAAATATAACAAATAAAGATTATAACAACAACTTTTGCTTCAATCTTTGTTATCATATGTCATACTAGCTTTTGCCCGCGGCTTCGCTCACGTTAAATTCGGGGTAACCCAAATCTCCTTTATTGTTCGGTCTCCGGATACTTCCATAATTTTCGTTTAAATTCTATATATACTACTAAGACATATATAACTGCAAGAAGTATTTATTACATTACTTAAATATATTTACGTATTTGTAGCCGTTTGCCATTACATAGTTTTGGTGTATTGCGATTCCGCATTAACAGGACTGTAACACCAACTTTCAGTCCCAAGTTGTGTGAAGGCACTCCTGATAATTCTAAAGAGTTCAGAAACTCTATAGGGTACGAAATAACTTGGTCAGTTTGTCAGTATCCATGATATTATCTACCGAAAGGTACCTACTCTACAACATCATCCTGCATACAGCCACATGTCAAAGCCATAGTCCAATATATCTCTATACACACTTTCGCAATTATACCTAATATTAGTAGAGAAAATCGGGTCAGCCGGTTTAGCGTGAAATCAGTACATACATACATACACTCTTTCGCATTTATACCTAATATTAGTAGGGATTAGCCAGGAGAGGTACAATAGTTATTAGTTTTTATATAAGCAAACGTTGTACTGACAGTGTACATTATGACAATGCACAATATGACAATGTATGATGAGACAGTACTGACAGATATACGATAGCACATGTGCAGCACTCAATATTCCAGCGAATGTGTTCTTAACTTGTTCAAAAAGGCACGTTTGGCTGTGCATAGAGTGGTATTAGTGACTACCCTTATGTACGGTAGTGAAAGTTGGGTATGGCAGAAGAGATTTGAAAGTAGAATAAATGCTGTAAAAATGAGAGCACTAAGAAGTATGAGTGGTGTATCTTTGACCGACAGAGTAAAGAATTGCGCACGTTCTGTGACCAGATTGGAGACATCCTGAAAAAAGGACAAGTCAGAAGTACCCTTAACAGAAGAGCATGCATGAGAAACTTGATGGGAGTGAGTGAAGCAAGAGAGGTATGTCAGGATCGTTGCAAATGGCGTTCCGTAGTCTCTGCCTACCCCTCCGGGAAACAGGCGTGAGTCTATGTATGTATGTGTTCTTAACTACAATGTTCAGGTAGATTTGTGCACTACAAACTTCGACCTTCTCTACAATCTCTCCCAGTTTAATTTTTGCAACTAATTGTCTCCTATGTGTTTTTCCTGGTTCTAAGTTACCTCCACAGCAATTTTCAGCTAAATCGGTTCCACCGTTCTTGAGTTATAAATAGTGTAACTAACACGACTTTCTTTTATATATATAGACTTTATTTATTTTGTTTAATAACATTTTTTAACAACCCACAACGAATAAATCCTGTTGCACTGGGAAATTTACAAAAAACGGATACAATGAACACCCAGACCCGAAACAACTATTAATGGATCACACAAAGCGTTGCCTCGTGAGGGAATCCAACCCACAACACTCGGCGCAGTGTCAAACGGCGAGGTGGCCGCCTAAACCACTATTCCAACCGTGCAGTATATATGTATATTATTATACACAACAAAAAGATTTAGTTAAATTTAAGCCTAGTATAAAATCATAAATACAAAGCATTGGTGGTACTAATGATGACATATCAAAGGCTTTGTATTAAAGTTATTCACAAGACAGCGATATATTTACGTTAAATTATTGCTCCGAGCCTTAAATTGGACGGGGTCATCTATTCAACATTTATCTACGTCTTCATTTTCGTATATATTGTGCATTTTGGAATGCTAATCTGTTAAATTACGTTGTTTTAATTGTAGCGTGATCTGATTTTATATCGATATTTTCTAATAATACATACAATAATCTTATTTCAAGATTCTAATGTATGCTGTCAAATGTTATTGTGGTTATATTTTTGTTCTTAATTAAGAAATATTAGTTGTAAAATAAACTATTGTTATTATTATTTTGTAGTTCGTCTTTGAAAATAATATTGTATAAAAATAGTTAGACGGTCTGTTTTCTGGTCCAATTAAATTAGAGAGCTATAGCTTTTTGCTTCGGCGACTGTCTTCTGACTGCCCCGACCTAAACGGATAGTAATATTCTATGGTTTAGACCTTGGCCAGAATGTATGCGGGTAATGAGTCATAGATGTTCATGATAGGAGTTGATTACGACTTTGTTTAAATTTTTATCATCCTATCCCATCCAAAATTGATTCGACTACCCATAAGGTATGATACAACTCACATATTATTATAGAACACGCGAAGACGAAGGAGGTGTGTCTTGTGCCCCGTCACCAATCTAAAAACCAGCCGTTAACGTGCGCGCTTGACCTCACAAATCTATCGTTTCATGCGTCAATGTGCCACAGGCCTACGTTTGTTATGTTATGCTAAATAGTAGTGTGACACTCACGCCATCTAGATAATATCGTTACGATACGATTGTATAATAAATAACCGGAACATATGCGGGGCATAACTGACGCTGGGCACGCGTCGACCCGGATATGACATAGCGTGAAGATACCGACATCGGTATTCAACTGATGCAGCAAACGTAACGGGGAACAATATAGCCATTATAACAAACTACAGTTGACGGACAGACGAAGAAAGTAGAGTTAGAACAACATGCGTTTGTCTGATGTCGATGACATCATAATATAAATGAAACCAAGTTGTAGGTAATTTATTGTACTAGTTTTTAGAGTATTGTTCCAAATTTATGTGTTGTTTATATTCCCCGCCAAATGCAGGCGTTTTCAATAAAAAAGGTGTAGGTTGCTTGCCGTTATGAATTGCATATCGGGGTGATAAGGTGCCGGCGAAAAAAGGATAAATGTTATAAACAAATATTGTCATTACTTTACGGAGTTGCTTGGCAACTAAACAAAAAATGACGGCTTGCTAATCCATACTAATATATATATGACTACGTACAACTATCATCTCATGAATTAAGACATATTCGTTCTCACTCATTCTAAATTTAAAAAACATGCATCCGAATTACTTGCTGATCAATAATGTACATCCTTCATAAATTAGATACAATATAATTTTCTTTTCTGCACACACGTCCGTTATCTTCTCTTCTTCAAGTGTAATTTCGTGGACAATGGTATGGGTTATACGTTGTTAATATTGAAGAAAATTATTTGTAAAGACTGCAATGTATAACTGTTTTTTGTCCCAATTAAATAAAATGAAAATAAAATAATGCGAAAGTGTATGTTTATCCTTCTTTCACGTCGCAACGAATGGAGTTTGACATAGTCTACTGTTTACCGCACTAACCGACTCCCACGTAGACGGAGCCACGGTGTAAAGCCTAGTATATCATATTGGCAAGAAATAACAATACATTACTATGTTATGACGCTGTGCAGACAAATCTTTCAGATGTATCTATTTATGGGGCCAACTAACGATTGGTGTCGTCTCTGTTTATTTCATCAGTTTCTTTCTAAAATTATGTTGCTGTATTTTTTTAGGGTTCCGTACCTAAAAGGTAAAAACAACCTATTACTAAGCCTCAGCTGTCTGTCTGTCTGTCCGTCTGTCTGTTACCAGGCTGTATCTCATAAACCGTGATAGCTTGATAGCTAGAAAGCTGAAATTTTCACAAATTATGTACTACCGTTGCCGCTATAACAACAAATTCTAAAAATAAAAAAAATCATATATTAAGAACTTTCATTGTATGGGAATGAACCCCCATACAATGAACGTTATTTTCCTATTTTTTGCTCAATATTACTAACGGTAAGGTAGACGCTTAAACTGTTCACAGAATATATGTTTGTTTATTACCTTTCAAAATAAATAATTAAATAAAAATGAAGTATACATTAAAGGGGGGCTCCCATACAACAAACGTAATTTTTAAGCAATTTTTTACGATCTTAATAAACAGGTAGAAACTTAAAAAATATTTAAGTATACATACAACAAACGTGATTTTCTTCTTTAAATGATGGCACAGAACCCTTCATGCGCGAGTCCGACTTGCACTTGGCCAATTTTTTGTTGTTCAATATGGATTAAACTAATAAAGTGCACTGAATCTTTGAACTAGTTTCGTTGTTACCCACTTGCAATATCGTCGTTTTTATCTTGAAGATTTAAGTTTTACCTGCTGTCGTTTTATAAAATCATGTCAGTGCATTTAGTACATTTATATTAATAATATTACTTCCAGGTATCAAGGACTTTACGAAATTTCCTTGTCACGTAGAAAGTGGTTTTGATTGACTGACGATAGCGCAAAATGATTTTGTTTAATACTAAACTGGACATGTGTCGTAATTGGATAACCTTGTGTTATTTAATTTTAAAGTGTCATTCGTTCCCATCCATGTCGGATGTAACGTACGTATTTTTTATATTTTAGGTCCTCGATATTTTTTTTGGCTTTATTGCAAGTACCATGATGAAAACGAGTTTTGACACTCGTGAAGCCCGTGTAAAACTATCTTGGAATCATTACTAAATTTGTATAAGAAGTTTTTATAATATTACTAGGGTTCTTATAATCCCGTGGAACATCCAGGTCAATTTTGGAACCACCTCCTTAATGCAACCCTTACACCCCCAAAGAACATACATGCCAAAATAATGTCAGCTTCTTGTACCAAATAGTTTTAGCTGTGCATTGTCTGTGAGTTAGTCAGTAACGTAACAATGTATATAAACAGATTTAGAGAAGATGCAAAATGAAATTCATGCTTAAATTTACACGAGATGTTAAAACGCTAAAATTAAAATGCTTGTGCTGCGTTAATTATAAAACACCGGTCGTAATTAGTAATGTTGAATTACAGTGCTTAATTAATTTGTTGAACAATGTTTCATTTGATACAGTCTCTTAAGTCTTTTAATAATGAGTTTTATAATGAGACTAATGTGTGCAAGTATTCGATAATGCTCACGCAAATATTTGGGAGCAAGAAGAACAAATTTTATATGCAAAAGATTGTGTACAGGATATGTAGCGTAAAAAATAAGTCTTTGCATCGTGTCCGTGGATTGGTTTTTATCATCATCATAGTTTAATCATCATTTATCATCATCATCTGGTTTTCATTGTTTTTCATAAACATTTATGGTAGATTTTCACGTATAATCCACCGTACTTTTCCGTTATGCGTACGAGAACCCTTATACTTTCGAGTACATTCTATCATACATTTTTATTGTCATAATTTATATTCATTTTAGTGAAGAATTCACTAGACGTAATTCACTAGTCTGTGTTCTACGGACCTGTGTCAGTATCAGTTTCCATAACATGGCACATATGTACAGTAAGAGTTCGTAGATATGTGTGGTGTATTCTCCGCTTTATACGCACTTTTTATTTCAACTATCATTTCATATAAATGATACACAATCACTGCAGATGCCCATAGATAAATGGATTCCTAACATTCCAGTTTTATCGGACATTCGTACACAAATACTTCAAGACAATGTTTACCAATAGATAATTATGTCCTCATTTCACAATTGATAATAATTCCACTAGTAATTTTTCTGTCTAATACCACTTACCAACCAGTCTAAGTTGACATATGAAATGTCCAAAAAGTAAAGCAATTACAGTTCAAGTAAAGTTTTAGGATTGTGTCACCATGTTTACAACATGCTGTTTTTTGTCGTTTTGCTTAAACTTTTAAACTTGTTTTTGTCAACATAATTATGTTGCAAGAACAAGTTTCTTGATGTGTAATTTTTAAGTAATGTTCTAACAATTATGTTGTTAATATTCCGTGCTTAACCACACGAAAGAATAAATTTTGTTTGAAGTCTGGCTAAGATTAGCTTCCCTAGCTAAGATTAGTCTTCCCTTTTCAGCTAAGGATCCATCTTGTCTAGATAGACAAGATGGATCCTTGGCTGCAAAGGGAAGACTAGGAGATCGTATAATGCGTAGAACGCTATATAAAAGATTTCGGTCATTATCGGCAAAGTAAAGCTTACAGTTAGTTTTACTTACAACATCATCATCGTCCTAGCGTTATACCAGTTGCATCCAAGACTTGCGCGTTTTAGCCCGCGGACCGCTTACTAACCAGATATGACAGAATACCTTTTTAGATTTTCACCTACAACGTCATTGATCTAACCATTGACCTCTCTGATGACTGTCGTGTCTTACTAGACACGATTGTTTGCCGCATCTACTGATGCGGCAAACAAACGACACATTTGCTAACACGTGAGTCATTCGAGAAAATTTACTGACCTCGACTGTCGGCGAAAACTGATTAATAGCTGTTTAGTTTATCTAATATTGTTCATTGATGAGTAGGTATTAATAGATTACATTTTACGTCTATGAATATGCGAAATTTTTTATCCTATGTTAATCCATTGTTAGATATAAATAACACTACGTTTTATATCTAAATATATCCTAGGTTTTTTTGAACCCATGGTTATATTATTCCGGCACATAAAACGGGTTATGTTTTGAGATTAAACAAGACCCGCTCATGTAAAATTTTCTGTGAATGTGGACTCGCATTGGTTCTGAATTTTCTGTAGTAAACATACTGAACTAGTTAGCTGGATTTGCGAAATTATTATAGCATCTCTATTTGATATAACTTACGTCTCGAGTACACTTACTAGTACTACTCACGAGTACTTTTTTTTCAACAGGTACAATAGCAAATTACAACATTACTCATAGTAAAACATCAGTTAAATCAATAATAATACTACTAATTAGACAACAACTTAGTTGTTAGAAACATAAATGGTGTCAAAAAAATATTTTTGGAAACTACTGCTGATGGTTTTAGAAAAAGAAATAAGCCTTTGCAAGACTTGTGCATGAAATTATCGCCAGTAATAGAAATAGTCAAAGGCTACTGAGCGGGTGTATATAATTATTTGCTGCCCTATAGAGTAAAGTATAGCGTTTTCACTTGGAGCAATTTTATTTGTCATCAAAAGGTATTTTGTTCCGGCTCTCGGTATGCATGTATAGTTTTGACGGAGTATTTTAACTATTTGCGCCGCAGTGAATGTGAATGCTAATGCGGTGAGGGTTGCGAAAACACTGACTATGATCCTCGAGTAGTTCACAGTATAAGTAATTTTTCTGTCTTTCGACGTGAGTTCAGTTATTTTCTTGATAGAAATTCAGGTTAAGAATGATTCAGGCTAATTTAATAAGTACATAATATGTAAACGCAAAGGAAGTGTCATTCATACTCATTCAATGAGAACATAAAAACAAAGGAAGCTGTGATGGCCTAGATGTTAAAGACTTCAAAGAGTCAAGAGGGCAAAGTACTACCTATAATGTTTTGAAACGGTTTTATTTAGCTGGACCAGTTTTTAACTTTGTAAACATTAATAATCATTATTGTCCTGTTTAACTTTACAAGTAATCCTGCTTTAGGATATAGGTACCTACGAGATGAAGCAATGCTTGGATTTCAAAATTTATTTTACAGTAGCTGGACTTATATTTGACCAGCCTGGCTGATAGGATAATCTGGTTTACCAATAGATAATTATGTCCTCATTTCACAATTGATAATAATCTCACACTAGTTATTCTTCTGTCTAATACCACTTATCAATCAGTCTAAGTTGACATATGAAATATGCAGAAAATATGTATAGCAATTACAGTTTAAGTAAAGTTTTAGGATTGTGTCACCATATTTACAACATAATGTTTTTTGTCGTTTTGCTTAAGCGTTTAAACTTGTTTTTGTCAACATAATTATGTTTAAGAACAAGTTTCTTGATATGTAATTTTTAAGTAATGTTCTCACAACTATTTTGTTAGTGTACCGTGTATTACCACACGAAAAAGCTATCATTTATAGTGTCGCAGATTCTCGCCGCGTAGAAAAGTAAATATTGTGTGAAGTCTGGCTAATCTAGAAAAGACTGAAAGGATAAGGATACGACTGAGCAAAGTCTGGGAGAGCGTATAACTATTAACCGGGAGTAGGCTATATACAAGATTTCGGTAATTATTGATCAAATAAAGCTTAAAATCATTTTCTCTTACAACATCACCATGGCCCTAGCGCTATCCCAGTTGCATCCAACACTTACGCCTCTGAGCCCGGGGTCGGGTTACTAGTCTAATCAGATATCATAGAATATTTTTTAGATTTTCCTCTACAACGTCTCTGAGTAAATCAGTGACCCACTGATGACTGCCCTGTCTAGTTGATGCGGCGGACAAACGTGATTCATACATTTGCGAACACGTGAGTCATTCAACGAAACTTTGTTGACCTCGACCGCTGTCAGCGAAAACTGATTAATGGCTGTTTAGATTATCTAATATTGTTCATTGATGAGTCTACATTTTACGTCTAAGAATATCCGTACTTTTTATCCTATGTTAACACATTGTTAAATATTAATAGCATTACGTTTTATATCTAAATATATCCATAGGTTTTTTAAACCCATGGTTATGTTATTACGGCACACAAAACGGGCTATGTTTTGGGAATAAACAAAAGACGCTCATGTATAATTTTCTGTGAATGTTGACTCGTATTGGATCTGAAATTTCTGTTGTCAACATACTGAACGATTTAGCTGGATTTGCAAAATCATTACGGCATCTCATTTTGATATAACTTACGTCTCGAGTACACTTACCTACTAGTACTACTCACGAGTACTTTTTTTCAACAGGTACAATAGCAAATTACAACATTACTGGTGGTAAACACCAGTTAAATCAATATTCTAATAAAACTACTAATTAGGCAACAACATAGTTGTTAGAAACATAAATGGTGTCAAATAAGTATTTTTGGACACTACTGCATATGGTTTTAGAAAAAGAAAAAGTAGTAAGCCTTTACAAGACTTGTGCATGAAATTATCGCCAGTAATAGAAATAGTCAAAGGCCGCTCAGTAGAGCGGGTGTATATAATAATTTGCTGCCCTATAGAGCAAAGTGTAGCGTTTTCACGTGGAGCAATTTTGTTTGTCATCAAAAGGTATTTTGTTCCGGATCTCGGTATGTTTAGTGTTGACGCAGTATTTTAACTATTTGCGCCGCAGTGAATGTGAATGCTTATGCGGTGAGGGTTGCGAAAACACTGACTATGATCCTTCAGTAGTAGTTCACAGTATAAGTAATATTTCTACCTTCGACATGAGTTCAATTATTTTCTTGATAGAAGTTCAGGTTAAGAATGATTCAGGCTAATTCAATAAGTACATAATAGGTATAGGCAAAGGAAGTGTCATTCATACCAACAATGAGAACATAAAAACAATGGAAGCGGTGATGGCCTAGATGTTAAAGACTTCAAAGAGTCAAGAGGACGAAGTACTACCTTTAACGTTTTGAAACGGTTTTATTTAGCTTGACCAGTTTTTAACTTTGCAAACATTAATAATCATTATTTTCCTGAATAACTTTACAAGTAATCCTGCTTTAGGATATAGGTACGAGATGAAGCAATGCTTGGATTTCAACATTTATTTTACAGTAGCTGGACTTATATTTGACCAGCCTGGCTGTTAGGATAATCTGGTTTACCAATAGATAATTATCTCCTCATTTCACAATTGATAATAATCTCACACTAGTTATTTTTCTGTCTAATACCACTTATCAATCAGTCTAAATTGACATATGAAATGTGCAGAAATGTATAGCAATTACAGTTTAAGTAAAGTTTTAGGATTGTGTCACCATATTTACAACATACTGTTTTTGTCGCTTTTGCTTAAGCGTTTAAACTTGTTTTTGTCAACATAATTATGTTGCAAGAACAAGTTTCTTGATATGTAATTTGTAAGTAATGTTCTCACAATTATTTCTTAATATTCCGTGCTTAACTACACGAAATAGCAAATATTGTGTGATGTCTGGCTAATCTAGACAAGGTGGATCCTTGGCTGCAAAGGGAAGTCTTGGAGAGCGTATAACGTACTATCTATTCTGTGGTATAACTTCTAACTGAGATAACGCTATATAAAAGACTTCGGTCATTATCGGCAAAGTAAAGCTTACAGTTAGTTTTACTTACAACATAATCATCGTCCTAGCGTTATCCCAGTTGCATCCAAGACTTGCGCGTTTGAGCCCGCGGTCCGCTTACTAACCAGTGATGACAGAATACCTTTTTAGATTTTCACCTACAACATCATTGATCTAACCATTGACCTCACTGATGACAGCCGTGTCTAGTAGATGCGGCAGACAAACGTGATTCACACATTTGTTAACACGTGAGTCATTCGAGAAAATTTTTACTGACCTCGACTGTCGGCGAAAACTGATTAATAGCTGTTTAGATTATCTAATATTGCTCATTGATGAGTATTAATAGCATACATTTTACGTCTAAGAATATGCGTACTTTTTTATCCTATGTTAACCCATAATAGATATTAATAGCACTACGTTTTATATCTAAATATATCCATAGGCTTTTTTTGAACCCATGGTTATATTATTCCGGCACATAAAACGGGTTATGTTTTGAGAATAAACAAGACCCGCTCATGTAAAATTTTCTGTGAATGTGGACTCGCATTGGTTCTGAATTTTCTGTAGTAAACATACTGAACTAGTTAGCTGGATTTGCGACTTACTTACTAGTAAGTCGCAAATCCAGCTAACTAGTTCAGTATGTTTACTACTCCTCACGAGAACTTTTTGTTCAACAGGTATTAAAACAATTTACAACATTACTGTGTATGTTGCCAGTAATGATCTACGGCGCTGAGGCGTGGTCGCTAACTACGGGCCTTATCCGAAAGCTCAGCGCCACTCAGAGGGCGATGGAGAGAGCTATGCTCGGAGTTTCCCTGCGAGATCGAATCAGAAATGGGGAGATCCGCAGGAGAACCAAAGTCACTGACATAGCTCTCCGAATAGCCAGGCTGAAGTGGGCAGGGCACATAGCGCGAACAACCGATGGCCGTTAGGGCAGGCGGGTTCTGGAGTGGCGACCACGTACTGGACGACGCAGCAGGGGTAGGCCTCCCGCAAGGTGGACCGACGATCTGGTTAAGATCGCGGGAAGCGGTTGGATGCGGGCGGCTCAAAATCGGTCTGTGTGGAGAACCTTGGGAGAGGCCTATGTCCAGCAGAGGACGTCTCTAGGCTGACATAATGACAACATTACTGATGGTAAAGCATCAGTTAAATCAATATTGTAATAATACTACTAATTAGACAACAACTTAGTTGTTACAAACATAAATGGTGTCAAATAAATATTTTTGGAAACTACTGCTGATGGTTTTAGAAAAAGAAATAAGCCTTTGCAAGACTTGTGCATGAAATTATCGCTAGTAATAGAAATAGTCAAAGGCTACTGAGCGGGTGTATATAATTATTTGCTGCCCTATAGAGCAAAGTGTAGCGTTTTCACTAGGAGCAATTTTATTTGTCATCAAAAGGTATTTTGTTCCGGCTCTCGGTATGTATGTATAGTGTTGACGCCGTATTTTAACTATTTGCGCCGCAGTGAATGTGAATGCTAATGCGGTGAGGGTTGCGAAAACATTTCCTTCTTCAGTAGTTCACAGTATAAGTAATATTTCTGTCTTTCGACATGAGTTCAATTATTTTCTTTATAGAAATTTAGGTTAAGATTGATTCAGGCTAATTCAATAAGTACATAATAGGTATTGGCAAAGGAAGTGTCATTCATACCAACAATGAGAACATAAAAACAATGGAAGCGGTGATGGCCTAGATGTTAAAGACTTCAAAGAGTCAAGAGGACGAAGTACTACCTATAATGTTTTGAAACGGTTTTATTTAGCTTGACCAGTTTTTAACTTTGCAAACATCATCATCATCAGCCTTTAACAGTCCACTGCTGGACTAGGCTCCCCTTTGAAAGGAGGAATTGGCCTACTATACCACGCTGGCCAAACGGGTTGGTATAGGGTTTGTATCAAGTTTTCCTTCTCTTACAGTGCTGTTCTCTGCATAATAGGCCCTCTCTGTCGGCTCTTACGATACCCATGGGATGACCACCCCATAGGGTGGTGACAATCTGTATTCTTAATCCGTCACCACACGGACAACAATCATTAATACATAAACATTAATAATCATTATTATCCTGTTTAACTTTACAAGTAATCCTGCTTTAGGATATAGGTACGAGATGAAGCAATGCTTGATTTTCGAAATATTTTGAGGTATCTGGACTGATATTTGACCAGTCTGGCTGTTAATCTGGTGGCGAAACCATAAGTGCATGTTAAGTAGCCGATAACTATATTCCGGTTTTAATATCTAAAGTTGGTGCCACGAGAAGATAGACTTTTTGTAAACAAACATTCAGGGCATCACAAACTTATTTCAAAAAGTTTTAGATTTTATACTTTTTGAACAGTCTTTTTTTTAATACCTAATTACGCCACTATCATTTTTAAATTTATATTTTTAAATTTTACTGATATAAAAATATTTTTTTTTTATTTTATTTATTTTTATTTATTTACTACATAATAACACTACACAATTCACTTATACTGGAGATGCAAACACAAACTCATTCGAGTTTTACCGTGCATCCTAATATGTAATATGTGCGACCATGAGAAATCCACACAAATCATACAGATAACGATAATAGGTACATTATTAGATTTTTTCTGTATCGCACAATAATATCATAAATGTAAGGTAGTTACAAATTGTTCTCGACGAGCGTTGCGCTCACGTTACCGCACCGGCTGTCCCTCGCATGGAGTTGTTGTTTACGTGGGTATATACAGGATGTTCCGAGTGTGATTAATTTAATTTGTATATATATATCAACCTATTTAATTATTTTATCTATTTTGTGACTGATATTGCTTTTATTTTATATTTGATGTTTATATGAGATATTGTATTTACTTTTGTAGCGAAAGAGCAATTATTATTTATTATAAAGTTACTATAATTATATAAAACGGGTATACTATGAAGTAACCATTATATATAATTATATATTTTTTTACTTACTCAAACTATATTATTTCCAGCTTTTATCAACATATTTAATTAATTTTATCTATTTTGCAAATAATATTGTTTAAGTTTATATTTGATGTTTTTAGGAGTTATTGTATCCCTAAAAGATTTATGTATATTATTGATGAGGTTGGGTATTACATATTTTAAAGTTCTTTTGCCGTATAGATTTTTAAATTGTGGAAGTAGTAGTTTTGCATTTGTGACACTACGTGTTCTAATTTCATTATTTTGTAAGACTTTTACCATTTTTAAATTTTCATTGAAATATTCTTCACTTAGCAACGTTAGTTTTACTTTTTGATGGATTGGTATAATTTTACAAAAATTAAATAGTTCGTGATAATCTTTCTTGTATTTTTTCTTTATGTTATACGGTACGATAGTTTTTAGTATACGTAGTTGGAGTGTATATATTCGATCGAGATGAGACATATATGTTCTTCCATAGCTGGAAAGGCCATACGATATTATTGATTCTGCCAGAGCTTTGTAAAGCATTATTAATGTTTGGTAGGGAATTTTGTATTTTACTATCGAGAATTTAGCTAGTATGCCTCTTAATCTATCACACACACCATTTATATGCAATTGCCAATTTAGTCGACTATCTATAGTAAGCCCTAAGTATGTGTGCTTATCCACGAGTTCAATGTGGTCACAATGACATGGCTTGGTTACTACCGTATTGTGGTTATCATGTATACATTTGTGACAGTGAGCTATTATTTTAGGCAATATAGTGCTTCTATTCTGGCTGGAACTGATATACATTAGTTTCGTTTTACTAGCGTTTAATACTAAACCGGCATCATGCGACCACTTGGTCAGTAAGTCGAAGTCAGTTTGCAGTTTAATTTGAGCTTCACATATACTTTTTCCAGCTGCTATAAGGCAAGTATCGTCAGCGAATTGGTAAACCTCGCATTTATTAACCACATTGGGCAGGCTATTTACGTATGTGAGGAAGTGTAATGGCCCAAGAACTGAGCCTTGCGCCGTACCCTCTGTTACACTAACTGTTTCGCTAAACGCATCAGTCACTTTAACCGTATATTTTCTTTCATGCAGATAGTCTTTACACCAGTCTAATAGCTTGCCTCCAATGCCACTGTCCTGCAAACACTCTATTAGCCTTTCGTGTCTAAGCGTTTCAAACGCCTTACTATAGTCTATAAAAATAACTAAAACATGTCTTTTCTCATTAAGGTGTTCATAAACACTGTCCGTAAACGCTGTTAAGAGCTGAGTAGTATTCTTTTTCGGTTGAAAACCGTATTGTTTATCCGTTATAATCTTGTTTTTGTTGTAAAATTCGTGTACCTGATTAACAATGTATTTCTCAATAATTTTGTCTATAGCTGGCAATATGGTGATGGGCCGATAATTATTATAATCCATTCTGCTGCCTTTTTTAAAGATTGGTCTAACAATTCCCGTTTTTAGTGTAGATGGGTACTTGCTTGTTTCTATGCATAGATTAATTAAATTAGAGATTACAGTTTTAATTTTATTACAAATATTTTTTATATCCATGACCCTAATTCCATCTATTCCTGGTGCTTTGTTATTGTTTAAAGACATAATGATTTTTTTAACTGTTTCTGGTTCCGCAGGTTTTAAGCGCATACTTACGTTAGACGAAGTTTTGTAGTCTTGTTTATCGAGCAATGTTTTAGAGCACTTGGGCATAATTGCCATCACATTCTGGCTAAATGATTGAGCAAAGTTATTTGCGATACGTTTATTGCTGATATGAAGACTATTGAATGTATTTTGTAAGGCATCATCTATGGATTTTATTATTTTACCTGTGATTTTATTTAGGATTTGCCAAAGCTGTCTGATATTCCCTTTGCTTGCTATAATCTCTGATTTAGTATTATTATTTTTCGTTTTTTGTATTAAATTATTTGCATAGTTTCTGGCTTTATTGTATTGCAATTTTAGGATTAGATTATTACTATCTTTTGTCCATTTTATGAACAATTTATCTCTATATTCACAAGCTTTAATAATTGTTTTATTTATCCAAGTATTTTTGCTCCGTTCTGTATTACCCTTTACTTTTATATTGTATTCTGAGTTTGTGTAGCATTCTGTAAACTGGTTATGTATATAGTTATATAGTTTTATGGGGCATTTAATGTCATACGTATTCTCCCACTTTATATTACTGAGACATGTTTTAAGTATACGATTATTTATGCAGGTTTTGTATATCGGAACATGCTGTACATGCATCCCAGCGCAAGCGATTATTATAGCGCGATGGTCAGCCAGTGTAGTTCCAAGTGCCGCTGTAGATAGGTCTTGTGTGTGCGACCGTGCAAATATGTGATCAATACATGATTTGTTGACTTTGCCGTTACTTATTTCTATTCTTGTGTGCTGCGTGATCCCGCACACAAGGCCTAAACTACACAACATGTTTACATATTTATGCTTTACAGGATTATCGGATTTTAAGTCTATATTCGTGTCTCCAAGTAGATATAAATCAGTGGTATTCGTGTAACTATGGAGTGTTGTTTGTAATTCGTCGATAAATAAGTGCTTACTGGAACTTGGTGGTCGGTATACTGCACATATAGTCGCAGTATAATTCAGCTGGGTCGTGATAGTGCAAGATATACTTTCGAAATATTTTGTTTTTGTGCTTAGGATTGTACTTTTGAGCTTATTATTTATATATATAATTATGCCACCACCCTTTCGACACGTACGTAATTCTGAGTACATTCGGTAACCGTTTATTTGATACATACTACTATTACTATGCGAAATGTTGGCTTCGGTTAGGATTACAATATCAATATATTTTTTTGATGTTATCAGAATTTGTTCGAGTGCGGCAAAATTCTTGATTATAGACCGAATATTAATATGCATGCACAATAAGTTAAATTGACTATGCGAAGTACATTTTAGAAAATTGTTCACATTTGGGCAATCGTTAATTTCATTTATATCATTAAGAATACTATTCATAATTTAAAGAAAAAAAAAATAATTAAGTTTGTACAGATAATGAGTTCTTTAGAATTTTACTTGTTTTTCTCTCGACGTCTCAAGGTGGTTGACTAGTGTATGTATGTCGTTTGTGCTTCTGAGTGTATGAATTTTTTCGCCATCTTCTTTCCGCGCTTTGATAGATCCTTTCTTGAACCACACGTACTTGAATTTGCGATTTAGTTTTAGTTCTTGCTTAGCATTCCAGAATAACTGCTTGTGATATTTTGTCATTGCTTCTCTCACATAAACTATATTATTGTTGTTTTTTTCAGTTGACAGTACTTGGGAAACGTTTTGCTTGACATTTTTAGCGGCGGTAATCCATTTGTCTTGGACTACTTCGTCTTTCAGCTCAACTAATATGTTTGTTATTTGGTCTTGTCTTCCACTTAGTCTTTGTGCACTTTTAATGTCTTCTTTGGGCTGATTGAGGTTATCCGCAATTTTTTGTACTACGAGCTTCACATCCTCATTGCTAATTTTAGGCACATTTGCAATTTCTATGTACTTTGCAAGCTTTTCTTGCTCCATCTCTTGTATGCGCTGTTCTAAGGCACCTACCCGTGTTTCAAAATTATTGTTCTTGTTGGTGAGTTCAGTATTTTTACGTTCGAGATCCTTGATAGTCTTTTTGAACGCCTCAATACACTCCACAGCCTCGTCGAGTTTAGCACTATGGAACTGCAAGGACTCATTTAGTTGAACCATTTCTTTCTGTAGAGCCTTTTCAACCTCCTTTGCTATGTTGTTGAGTAACTTTTTCGCGTTTATATGCACTGGAGTATCATCCTCTTCGTCGTCATCTTCAGCAGTAACTATAGTTGAATTTTTACGCGGAGATTCTTGCTGGCATTCTTGGCAAGTCCACTCCAGGCTTGGCGCAGCTTTTAGTGCAGCTATTTGTTTGTTCGTTAACCCTGCACATTTTGTGTTTAGGTGCACGATCTTTTCACACTTACTGCATTCCACCCCTAATGAGAGCTTTGTTATGTTTTTTTTACATATATCGCACTGGGGCATTTTGAATTTAATGAAAAAATTTGATTTTGTGATATATATAAATTTGCCGATTTTTTGTCGTTTTACACGTACTTAATTTATTCTGTAAATTAAGGACAAATAGAGTACCACTTATGTAAATGATAGAGTACATACAAGTTACTCTATTATTGACTTGTTTTTTTTTAAATCATAGACAATAAATCATTTGCAAAGTAGCCTACTTATCCTAAAATATTAAATTATTGACCAAAATTGAATAATATCACAGATAACTAGCTAGTATATTGCATAAAAATTGAATCATCGGTAATCTGAAAACACAATTTCTTTTTTAGGTATAAATAAATTTCTGCGCGACTAATAGTTTGGCATCTGCTATTCTGCACCCGATTTTTCAAGATGCCGGCTATATATCCTATAAACTTGTATTTAACTTTACATTTATCCCTTCTTGATAGCTAAAAAAAATAATTTTGTCCTCTGATAAATGCATGTTAAGCCCAAGAATGTAACATTTCAATGAACTAACGCCAAATGTTGACATTCTGGGCGTCAGTACCTCAAAACATTAAAAGATCCTGTTGACAGCGCATAATATCGATAAAAACCCGATCCATTGACATATTAGTTTCCAATGATACGTATCTATGTACCGTTGCGCTCATTGGATATGACATTACTTATTTTTGACAGAACTATCGCTAAGTCACTTAGTAGAAATTATTTGTTTACAAAAAGTCTATGTTCTCGTGGCATGGACTATAGTACAGGATATATAGTTAAAGTGCTCACCTTATTACTACTTCACGCCCAATGTAACAGGCTAGGTTCCTGCATGAGCATATAAGAGTGAGAACTCAGTTTTCTTTCAGCTGATTTAGTATTTGTAACTAATCCAAAAATATTAACCTTTGTTGCGGCAGTTTTTTTATACCTTAGTGCACTTTCTTGTCAAAACTTTAGCATGACAATAACAGAATTGTGCTTAGTTTGGCCTTACGTAAACGTTCCAACTAGTTAGCTGATTAGATAGTAACCATAATGGTTATTATTTTAATAACATCTGTAACAATGAACATGTATTCCATTTCCTCATTTTCTCACCATTATGTTGGTACCACTAAGTACATCCACCATGATTAAAGTAAGTTGTATAATCTTAATATATAAAATCCTTGCGTTACTGACTGACTGACAGACACGCTACAGCCGAAACTATTGGGCGCAGGAAGCTGAAATTTGGCATGTATGTTCCTTGGGGACCGTAGGGGTGCACTAAGAAGGGATTTTCCGAAATTCCCACGGGATCGGCCAAAACGGGTTAATTAAAAAAAAATGCAGGCGTAGCTGCTGGCGTCCTCTAGTATTATATAATATTTTATAGCCCAGTTTATAGATATGAACTGATTTTATTGTCATTTTTGTATTGAAATTTTAATATACGTGATGTTTAAATGGTGATTGAAAAATTATATAACTAATAGATTATTATAGGTCCCTTCACATTAGCGTTTGTCCAGCATAGGTATTACATTAATGTATGCGTAGCGCAAACGCTGTGCACAGCGTTTAAATAACTGCAGTGAAAACGCCATAGAAATTATAAACATTATAAACATAAGCAGGTATTATAAATATAAATGTATTGTTTACTTTTCACGAGGCTAATAATTGGGAAAAATATTTCGACAATAATTATGTCCAATTTATTAATATTTTTAATGTCACAAGAAAAATGGTATTGAAATGTCATTCTCTTATTTCTACATACTCACACAAACTCTTATCTTGCGTAATCTAAACTATTAGCGCTGAAATCAAATCAATCAAAACAACAATCTCATGGTGAAATCATAACAATCACATAGCGAAGTCCTTTTCACTTTGCTTACCAAAATGAAACTTTGTTTCGAATGCATTCGTACATTTCTATAAGAATGATACTAAGCTTAATATGCATACATGACAGATTCAGGTTTCCAGAGCAACTATTGCAATAGGTTAGATATGTTTATCATGTACCTATTTGGATATAGCTAATTGATTCAAATTTTAGGCACCAATCTGCTAATTTGCAGAATCATAATTTGGTATTTTGGGAGTGCCACAGGGACTAATAGTTATGAGCAAGGCACTTGACCAGTTAACGCACAGCATAATTATCTCAAATTAAACAGGTTTCAAACTAGCAGTAATAGTCTCTCTGGATTATGCAATAATCCATATCTATATAACATATCATTTTGCAGTCATTTATGCTGTAATACCGTATTAATGTACTTGTCATTGATGTGGTTTCTTCACATAATAATATCAGCTTGTGTGTTATAATATATGTTACGCCACAAACGGGTTGAAAATGCGTCCTACTTTGTGACAATCTGACATGAATTAGATACAGCGCAATGAATCTAGCTTTATATGTGAATTAAATGAAATAAATCATAGTCTTCTAAAATCTATTCTTAACTATTTGTTTGTTGCAAAACCGATCACTGTAGGAGTAAAGACTTTCTGCAGTGGAGAACGCGCCTTGGAATACATAGATTAAATTATAGCCAACTTTTCATTGCATATTTGAAGCATTATCGGTAATTAGAGAAGTGTTTCCCACTTAGGAATACCTTATGACGTAAGCAAAATAGTAGCATACAGAAATTGGTGATAAGCGGAAATCAAATCCAGTAAACTGGCTCTCTTAGGTCACCCCAATGGGTCCAGTAGATTGCTCACTACAACCATTTTTCTTAAATTATTATAAGGATGTCAATCAATAGTTATATATCTAGATACCTAATGCTTATTGTGAAGTTAAGGCGTATTGATGTTAATATTAGTTCAGACGAGTTGTTTTTATTTTAAACGAGCCATTACAAAACACAAATGGCATTGGTACAACAGCTTAGTCCACTCTTGACCAATAAATGACGTCACATATGAAAACCTTTATTGTTGCATGGTGGCTAAACAATAAATTATAGGTGTATAGGGTAGTCATGTATTGTTTTCTCTTCTTTCATCTCAATCAGATTTTCTTAAGGAATGTTCAATGCAAGCGGGATTCAGAAAGGGAATGGGATGTACGGATCAAGTCTTTTCCTTAAGGTGCATTGCAGTGAAAGTCTTAAGTAAACACCAGAAGGTTTTCTGCGCCTTTATTGACCTAGAAAAGGCATACGATCGAGTGGTGAGGGATGAACTGTGGTCAACACTTTCTGTGTATGGAGTGAGCAGCAGTCTGATACGGGCACTTGAATCCTTATATAGGGATTCAAGTGCCTGTGTCAGAATAAACGGGGCCTATACGGACTGGTTTAACATTGACCGTGGTGTTAGACAGGGATGTGTAGCGTCTCCTTGGCTATTCAATCTGTTCATGGACAGTTGTTTGGCCGATCTGAAAGAGTCTGAATGTGGATTAAGAATGGGTGAGTCAGTGTTTAAAACCCTGCTATACGCTGACGATCACGTTCTATTTGCATCGTCAGCGTCGGATTTGCAACAGATGGTCACCACTATGAATGAGGCGTATAAGAAGAAAGGTATGAAAGTGAATGTTAACAAAACCAAAGTCATGGTCATAGAGAGGGATGATAGTGTAACTGAATGTGACGTAATGATAGGAGATGAAAAAGTGGAGCAAGTGAACGAGTTTGTGTATTTAGGGTCTTTGTTTACGAGAGATGAAAAATGTGAGGGCGATGTTGAAAGGAGAGTGAAAGCAGGAAATAGTGCGAATGGCGCCTTACAGTCCATCATCAGCAATGGTATTATCCCAACGCCTTGCTATACTGTAGGGAGTTTTGGCGCCAACACTGATGTATGGTAGTGAATCATGGGTATGGCAGAAGAAGCATGAAAGTAGAATCAATGCTGTGGAGATGAGAGCTTTGAGGTGTATGTGCGGAGTAAGGCTGATAGATAAAGTGAAAAACAGTGTGATACGAGAGAAGTGTGGTCTAAAAGAAGATGTAGTGACAAAAATTAAAAAGGAATGTTGCGTTGGTTTGGACATTGGAACGGATGGATGAAAGAAGAAATACGAAAGGAGTGTATCGTGCGAGAATTAATGGAAATGTCGGTAGGGGACGCCCTAGGCGGACTTACGCCGACCAAATAGGTGACGTACTGAAAAAGGGCCAAATTAAAAGTACCCATAACCGACGCGCATGCATGATGAGGTTAATGAATGTCGTGGAAGCGAAAGAGGTATGTTTGAACCGAAGCATGTGGCGTTCTATAGTATCTGCCTACTCCAATGGGAGACAGGCGTGACGATATAGGTAGATAGATAGATGTTCAATGCCCCCAAATACTGCAGATGATAACATTCAAATGTTTTAAATCTATGTCTGTAGTTGGTCAATATAGATTTTATGTTTCTTTATATTTTTATTTATTAATTTGTAAACTTCCGTACTAGGCATTACTTGACACATAATTTATTACAAAAATCCAATCAACGGATACATAAACACCCATAATCGAACAATAATTTGGTTGACATAAACCATAATACCCTTTGTTTTTTTTTTGGTCTCGGGTTGGAAAATCCTCATGGAGTCCCTCCGCCCTGGGGGATGGGCGAAAGGGACTGTCAGACTCTTACTGACTAAAAACCAACTCGTGTGCCTCATGTACCCGTGTGTCGGAGGGTCGGGTTTTGCCCAAGCATACATCGCAACCCCCGACGGGTATTGGCCCACCAGATGGTCCGGCGGGCCCCGAACAAAACCTCCTTGGCGGCGGATGAGGGTGTTGGGCTCCGCCGCCAAAACACCAAGCGGCTGCAGAGGATAGGGAGGACGGCAACGCAACACCGCATCTCCTCTTCCTCTGCGGCCCCACCGCGACGCATCGCATGGTGCGCCCCCATTTGGTTGCGGGAGATAGGGCGCGCGGCAACGCAACACCGACACGCCTCTCCTCCCGCGACCACGCCCGACTGCGAGGGACAGACAGAGCTGTCTCCCGCACCCGCACCGTGGGACGCATCCTACGCAGGCCCCACGCAAGCCCACGTGGAGCGTCCCCTCCCGGGATCCCGCTTAGCTTCACCGTGGGTGTTGGACCTCACCCACGGTTACTGAGCCCCCCCACCGCGACAAGGTGGAGATCCTACGGGGGGAAACCATAATACCCTACGTAGATCCAAATAACATAGCAGCCACTTAAACCTGCAACCAATTAAAAGTTTTGACCGTGAACTTTTCTTCTCAATATTTTATTTGTTCAATATTTCACAATACCAAAATGATCAGATCGTTGGTAATTTCAATAAAGTACAACAAGAAATACTACTGCAACGTACAACTTTCGATTTGGCGACGCAATGGCTAACAGCGTCAATCCACTCAATTACAGCAACTGGGTCTAAATGCTTAGACGGAAATCACTTCGTAGAAGCTGCGAAACTTAAAGCATGAACGGGTCGAACTGGTTTGTATCTGTACTATGTTTGCGTATATATTATCTAGATTATATGTGTTTCCAAACACACGGCATTTGTTTGAAGATGCATTCAATAAATTAAGCCTAAGAAACATACAATTACATACCTTATCTCTTCTCTCTTATGTTACCTGTCTCTTTCACTCGCAGCAAGGCGCGGAGTTCAGGTGAACTGGAGCGCGCTTGTCAAAATTCAAGATCTGCGTGGCGCAGTGGAAAAGTGCTAGGCTCATAACTTAAAAGTCATATAAGTAGTCTTAAAAGTCACATAGCATTCATTTATTTTGCCGCAATTGTTTGCAAAATTTTTTCTCCGTTGATAAAATTGAAAAAAAGGTGTTATAAATTAGTATTATTAGTGCAATTTGATAAGTATGAGCACACCGGCGACGAGGAATGACGAGGACGACGTATCCGTCTTACCTGTTGCTTCGGACGAAGAACAGGGAAATCGTCAGCCGGCGTCCTCCAAGGACGACGACAGCTCCAGCTCTGCCTCATCTTCGGAAGATGAGGAGGGCTTTGCCTCGCCTCCACCTAACAAACGCAGACGTAAGTACAAACTTAATTCTTGTGACCCGCGCGTAGATAGCCTTATAAGCCAGGTAAGTTATATTACCGGTTACTTATCTCAATTGCCCGTTCTTACCAGAATGCCAATCCAGGGTACTGAAAACCTACCAGGCCCAAGCAGGGCAGTAGATCAGACTCAATTTCTTTTAAATCCAACTTCTAGTTCTGAGAAGTTTAAGTTGGGAGAGCTTAAGACCGATTTTGACGAGAAGAGAGTGATCCCGCTTGCAAAGCAGGAGAGGATTGACAAATTAAATTTATTACAACACTTTGATACCCAGGGTTGGAAGGGCATGCGTTATAAGTCAGTACTACAATCCTTTTCAGCTACCCCTGGCTTTGTAGCATTAAAAGTGAATGAAGAATTTTGTCACTTTAATAAGACTAAGGATTATTTAGCATCCGCTGAAAATGTGTTAGCTGGTTTGACTAATGCAGAGTTAGAGCAGCAAGAGTTATTAAGGCAGGGTCTGCAAGAGTTACTTAATTGGGCTGGTAGTAACCCCAATAACTTGAACCCAAGCTCTCTTTTTGAAAGAGTGAGTGAATTACTTGGCCCAGGCTCATCTTTACATAAGTGTTCTGAGAAAATAATGCAAATTATTTGTGGAAGAAGAGCAGAATCTATTGAAATAAGACGAGAAAGGATTATTAAAGAAATTAATAACCCCAATCTCAAAGCTACTTTAAGAGGAATTCCACCAAGTCCAGAATATCTCTTTAGCCGTGAGGCCTTACAACCAGTTATTAGATCTCTGGGTGGTACCCAAAACTGGTTAAATAAACCAGAGTACATAAATGACATTAGAACAAGCCGCTCATCTTCTAGCAATAACTACAAACAGGAAAGAAGGACTACCAATTCTCAGGGCAATAAACCAAACAAATTTAAGAAATACAAGCAAGATTCTCAACCTCCACAGAAGAAGCATACCTTTCGTAAATTCAAGAAAAATAATTCCGACCGTAGTAAACAAGATTGACAAGATACAGTGCCACCAAGCCTTTCAAGGGGGATGCCTAAAACAGCATGTACAGGTATGGAAGGAGCTTGGTGCAAACAGATTCATCCTGAACACTGTAACCAATGGCCGTTTACCTTTCAAATTGAGACCTCCCTTGATTCGACTAACTTCAAAAAATCTACAAAGATTCAATACAGTAACTTCCCCACAGATGACATCCATAATACAGGATTTAAAAGAAAAGGGCATATTAGAGGTGCCTCCGGTTCTGAACTCTGGCTACCTTTGCAAGATGTTTTTAGTGAGGAAGTCAGATGGGGGCTGGCGCCCCATATTCGACCTCAGAGAGCTCAACAAATTCATAGCAGTCAAGCACTTTCAATTAATTTCACAGACAGATGTAGCAAACTTTCTACAGAGCAACGACTGGATGGTGAAAATAGACATCCACCAGGCCTATTTTCATTTGCCCATTTCAGAGCCCCATCGTCGTTTCTTAAGGGTATGTTACAACAACCAGGTCCTTCAATTGACGGCACTGCCTTTTGGCCTGTCTTCCGCCCCCCACACTTTTGCCAGTCTTTCCAACTGGATAGCAGAGCACCTACGCTCCCAGGGAATAAGATTATTGGTCTACCTAGACGATTATATTCTAGTGAATCAGGACAAGACAAAGTTACAGAATCAGGTCTCGGAGACAGTAAGAATTCTGGAGAGTCTTGGCTGGCATATCAATTACCAGAAGTCAGTTTTGGTACCCTGTCAAGAGTTGGAATACTTAGGTCTACTATGGAACACCAAGAACAAAATCATGTCTTTACCACTAAAGAAGGTGACAAAAATAAAGAGCTTCCTGGCAAAACTTTTGCAGAGGGGCCGTTGTACTCTTCGGGAGAGTCAGTGCCTACTAGGACAACTGAATTTCGCAAGTCTAACAACTCCGAAAGGACGATTGCATTGTCGACAAACACAGAGGTTCCTAAGAGGGTTCAGTCGACTCAAAGGATCACAAAAGCGAGATCTACCTCCTTGTGTGCAGCACGAACTAAGATGGTGGCAGGACGCCATAGACCGCAGCTCGGCAGCTCTACACAAAAAAGAAGTGACTCACTTTTTGACTACAGATGCTGCAGATGTAGGCTGGGGCGCTCACCTGAACGGAATAGTTCTAGCAGGCCGATGGACGATACAGCAAAAGCATTGGCATTCAAACATGAAAGAGTTGTTTGCTGTTTACGGTGCCATCAATCGTCGTCAAAGGTATCTGCGGAATGCGCACATCCTAGTACAGACAGACAACAGGACGCTAGTAGCATATATCAGGAACGAGGGCGGGACACGATCCCTAGCTCTGCTCCGATTAACAACCAGGCTTCTGGAACTAACCGAGCGCTTGCACGTCACGCTGTCGGCGGCGTACCTCCCGGGGAGGTACAACGGCATAGCCGACCGCCTATCCCGAAACCGACCCGTGCCGGAATGGCACTTGTTGCCCCCGGCCTCGGAGGCCGTATTCAGAATTTGGGGCGTACCAGACGTCGACTTATTTGCGTCAAGACGAAGCGCGGTCGTAAGTTCGTACGTAACGTGGGACTCCAGAGATGGGTCAGCAATTTTTTACGACGCCTTCAGTCGACCTTGGAATTACGGATTGGCTTGGGTGTTCCCACCTTCGAATCTTATTCCACAGGTACTGCGCCACCTCAACACAGCGACAGGAACGTTTGTCGTAATAGCGCCACATTGGACACAATGTTTTTGGCTAGCAGATCTCAGAGCTCGGGCTCTATCAGAACCAGTGCCTATAAGGGATCTACACAAGAATCTGATAGACTTAACAACAGGCAGTTGTCCACCTCAGGTGCACAAGTTGGAACTGCTAGCATGGAAAATTGGGGGTGGGCAAATCAGATAGCTCACTGGTCGTCCGAGGAGAGAGATCTTCTAGAGAAGAGTTGGAGAACCTCAACTATATCGACTTACAGAGCTCCAATAAAACGCTGGATTTTATGGTGCCAACAGAACAACATCAATCCTAGCTGTCCTCATAGCAATGAGGTAGCTCGGTTTTTAGCCAAGTTGTGTATACAGGACAAACTAGCTTATAGGACCATTCTTTTACACAAATCAGCTGTATCCACCTACACTGCAACAAGTGAAGCTATATCAAGAAATTTCTTTGTACAGCAAATCTTGAGGGCAGCGTCTTTAATCAGACCACCTGAGAAGAAAACTCATATTTGGGACACAGAGTTACTCTTTAACTGGCTCAAGAATACACCAAAACTAGGTACCTTATTTGATATATCTCGAAGAACTGCAGTAATCTTATTACTGGTCTCTGGCCGGAGACTCCACGATCTGACACTTTTAGAGTTTTCTGAGGACAGTCTTATCATAGATAATGATAGAAAAGAAATAAAATTATGGCCTAGATTTGGTTCCAAGACAGACAATGCCCACAATAGACAGTCTGGATGGTTACTGAAACAACATCCTGACATGAGTTTATGTCCTGTCAGACATGTTATGGAATTAATTAAAAGTACTGAAGTTAGGCGTTCAGATGGTGGTAATATAAAAAGTCTGTTTATTTCAATTGTTGGTAAGATACGACCAGCCTCACGTACCATTATAGCTGGTTGGGTAAAGAATGTTTTTAAACTAGCTGGCATAGATGCTTCACCAGGCAGTGTGAGATCAGCAGTAGCTTCAAAGAGCTATTTAGAAAACCGGCCTGTGGAAGAAATTTTAAGGAGAGCAAATTGGAAGAGATCAGAAACCTTCAGGAAGTTTTACTGTTGTACAGTGGAAAGAACTAATGACAATGAGAGAAGTGATTATCTTTCAAACAATTTTTTAGATATTTAGTATTAACTTAAATAAAAGTACACAGATACTTAGGTGATAAAAACTTAAGATTGGAATAGTACATGATATAATAATTCTTGACTTATAAGTAAGTTATGAGAAGTCTTTTTGTTTTTAAGGAACAATTTTATTTATGTTGTTTTCTTTTGAATTTTCTATTAAATTCTTATCTCTAAAACTGTGTTAGTGTTAACAATGTTTTTTTTTGTTTAACTTAGATAATTAGTTAATTACATATATTAGAAGGCTAATGGGATTTATTTATTTCACATAGCATTCATAATACCTGTACCCATCACAGGTTCTTTCACCAGCAGATAACAAACAGGTCTTCAAACAAATGCCGTGTGTTTGGAAACACATATAATAAGACTGTTTTGCATTAGCACAAAACAGTTATTATGTGTGTGGAAAACACACGGCATTGGAGCAAGGTGCTTGCTGGTGATTTGGAAGACTATGATTTGAATTTTGACAAGCGCGCTCCAGTTCACCTGAACTCCGCGCCTTGCTGCGAGTGAAAGAGACAGGTAACATAAGAGAGAAGAGATAAGGTATGTAATTGTATGTTTCTTAGGCTTAATTTATTGAATGCATCTTCAAACAAATGCCGTGTGTTTTCCACACACATAATAACTGTTTTGTGCTAATGCAAAACAGTCTTATTATTTGTCTCTACTTCTAACACTTTTGTGCCCTACGAGTACTATTTATGTTCATCATCATCATCATCAGCCTTTAACAGTCCACTGCTGGACTAGGCCTCTCCTTTGGTCCTCTGGTCAAACGGGATGGTATAGGGTTTGTATCAAATTTACCTTCTCATACAGTGCTGTTCTCTGCATAATATGCTCCCTCTGTCGGCTTTTACGACACCCATGGGATGATGGAACCGACGGACGGATATTTATGTTAAGTATGTCAAATTACTGGCCTTGATTCATGTCATTGCAGATCCTTAACTATTTAAGGAAAAAAATAAAATTTGGACTGTAGGTTGCATGATTAAATGGTCTTATAAATAAGCCTAAGTGGATAAAATAAGGGTTGAAGAGCCAGGTAGCCAAGCCGCGGCAACCTCTCAAATATTTATGCTGTACCTAGATTTTAGCGATTACTTTTATTGACCAGGATTTGACAAACAAAGTAAGTATAGGTTTAAACAATTCATCACATCTGTATCCATATCATGAATAATAATGGCCTATAAACTCTTTACATGCAGTACAACATAACATAAAGGAAAACGAGAACATGACATCAGCTAAATTGTATGAGTCACCTGACCTTGAAATTGATGATGGCGTCATCAAAAGCATAACCTTCCCCACTGCGGGCGAAAGAGAAATCGTGAGATAACGCCGATTAAGCAACACAGTAAACAACCGTGTCAACAAAACTGTTTGTTTGTTTGTTTATATTTTGTTTGTAATTGTCGTGACGGTTGTGATGCGAAACTAATTTTGTATTTTTTTTGTCCTATGGTGCGATTGTTCAGTGAGGTAAGTGTAGATATATGCGGAACTGTTGGTAGTGGAGTTCCGGGTTTGGTTACTAAGATGAGTCGTGCTTTTTATGCAATCAAGGTTACAAATACGAAGCTGCTACCTACACATTGAATGTCACAACATCTATAAAATTCCTATGAATTCCATAATAACGACCGAATTAAGCATTAGCTTAGATTGTAACGTAATATTGTTTATATATTTAGACTAATCGATTAAAATCATTCAAAAACATTAGTAATTTAGATCCAATTTGCTTGAATTTTCCAATGTACGGCATAATGTATCCGCTATGGGACCAACATGTATCTAAGTGACTTCTATGAGAGTCATACCAGCATTTAAGTCAGAATATTTTCTTGAAAACTGCAGTAGTCCTATTTTATTTTGTAATATTTGTCATCATTTGATTTCGTTGCTTAAGGTTTAATTAGTTAAGATAAATAAGCTTTTTAACATACTTTGCTATTCAACAACTTTATAATAGTAAAGACGGCTTTGATAATATTATTATTGCCATCATAAAATTTAAATATTTTAATGGTTTATCTCTATCTACGTAATAGTTTAGATATTTTCAAGGTGACTGTCATTTATAAGCCTACGTAACAGTAGACGAGCCTTTTGCAGACTTACTAGAGGTATTACGAGAGAAAGGTAGTCAGTTGGTAAATAAGGTTTCCAGTTTAAGAGGCAATGCCTTGTAAATAAAAGATCTGCTTCATCTTTAAGATTTGCACCGGCAGCATAGTAGGTACGCATTCTATTTATGTTTTAAATATACAAATTTTGTAATATTCAGCCAAACAGGGTTAGACTTGTAAAGCTCGGGTTACAACTAGGATAACGCTAGCAGGATGAGGATTTAATTTATATATAAGTTTATTCTTAGTAAAATGCAAACCAAACATGCCGTAAACATGTCTTAATAATTATGGTTACTATTTTTTAAGTTTTTTTATTTATATTCTCACGCCTGTATCCCCGAATGGGTAGGGAGGGGTGTAAATATAACACCCACATTTCGCCAAGAATTTTAAGGCCCCACGTAATAGAGGGCGAGCCTATTGCCGTTACCGGGCACATCACCAGACTCCTGGCTATTTTGCTCTTAGCGCGGAAAGTTGCTATGAGTAACAGTGTAAAAATTGAGAGTCTTTTCAGTACTTATTTCTTGACTTATATTGATTGCCGGATTTGTTTGCAAGATTCGTTTCTGGTTGCCTGCTGGCATTGTGAACTATAGTTGCTCAAATGGAAATGTTAATATAGTAAAGTGAAACAGTCTCACGATTAGGATTTATGTTAATCTGGGCTCAAGTCATTTGTAGATTGGAGCTTTCAGAGAGGGTCTTTTGGAGGGTTCCCTGCTACAAATAATTCAAGTAAAGGCGTTTTGGCAGACTTACTAGAGGTATTACGAGAAAAAGGTAGTCAGTTGGTAAATAAGGTTTCCAGGTTAAAGAGGCAATGCCTTGTAAATAAAAGATCTGCTTCATCTTTACGATTTGCACCGGCAGCATAGTAGGTACGCATTCTATTTATTTTTTAAATATACATTTTTTTTAATATTCAGCCAAACAGGGTTATACTTGTAAAGTTCGGGTTATAACTAGGATAACGCTAGCAGGATAACATGCCGTAATCGAGAAAGAAAATCAGCTGTTCCATACATTTTGAA
Source organism: Euclidia mi (assembly GCA_944739405.2). NCBI lineage: Eukaryota > Metazoa > Arthropoda > Insecta > Lepidoptera > Erebidae > Euclidia > Euclidia mi. The sequence continues at coordinate 92,343,394 of OX123185.2, read as the reverse complement.
GTCGACGTTCAATCTAGTAAGGAACAGCTGATTTTCTCATTTTCGGCAACGTCTTAGAAAAAGTTCGTTCATAATAACGAGTACAATTAAACCCCAAGACGTTTGCACTATACTTCAAACTAGCTGTTTCCCGCGATTTCACCCGCGTCCTGAGGCAATTACTTCGCGTACCCGGGTAAATTATAGCCTCAGTTACTCCTTGTTACATCAGTTATCCGCCAGTGAAAGTCCAGTCAAAAGCGGTCCAGCCATTCAAAAGATTAGCGAGAAGTTTGTTCTGCAGACAGTAAAGCTGACAGACAGACAGACAAAAATCTAAAAATAATGTCATTTCGGTATATATACCGTGTATACATCCATATGCATGTTGTAAAAAGCGGTAATTTTAAACTTATTATTTACAAACAGACACTCCAATTTTATTTAAGTGTATGATAACGTTGTAGAGGTATGATGTAGCATCTGCTCTATATGAGAGAGTAGTACTACCCCGTTTGAATCATTCAAAATTAAACAAGCAACGCTTACTGTCAACTACTTTATACGCCTCTGATGTCACTATAAAGTGATAGTAAGGTCACTTCGTTTCAGTATAGTACCACTACTGCCTCTTATTGTTTCCCAAAACGAGTGAGTTACGGCATTACGGAGAAATCCTCTGAGTCACTCGTTTGAAATGTTGTTTTGATGGTTATATTATTTTGTTCTTTGCCGACAGTGTCGCAAAGTGCTAAATGAGGGTCCATTTGTATTTCCTAACTTTATTTGGAGTGTCTTGACCCAAATGTAATTGAAATAATAAATAAATTTAGTACAATTATTAATGGGTTGTATCATTTGTAGTGGTGACACTTCAAGCCACTGATGAACTTGGCTCGATGTACATGTAATATGTACATCGAGCCAAGTTCATCAGTGGCTATTACATAAACTTGCAAAGAATATTTTAACTTATGCGTGATATCGGAGAAACTTTTTCCAACAGTTGACAACGGTAGGCTGATGATAATGATGATGAGGCATGACAAAGAGATTTTATTTTGGGAAATAAATAATAATAGTGATCATAGATGGAATTTATAATATAATTACTACTGACTGCCTCTGTGGTCCAGTGAATAGCGTATGCGACTGCTGATCGGAGGTCCCGGGTTCGATTCCCGGGTCGGGCAAAAATGTGTTACTGAGTTTTCCAAATTCTCAGTAGTAGCACGGAGTCTGGTGATGTACCCGGTAACGGCAATATTACGCTCTGCGCTCGTTAAGCTTAGCTCGCCCCCTATTACGTGGGACCTAAAAATTCATGGCGAAACGCGGGTGTAATTTTACACCTCTGCCTACCCCTTCGTGATACAGGCGTGAGTCTATAAAGAATAAATGAAAGAATTACTAATAATATACATAAAAGCACTCATAAAAATACTTTAAAAATGTCTTGTACGGAAATCGAATTCCCGACCTTAGCACCCTTAATACTGGAGCATTTGATTGACACTGTAATTAATTTTATAAAGTTTGTAAAAATTACGAGTTGTGTGTTGTTTTTACTTATATTACATGATATTTGTATATTTTTTGAGGACACACCTTCATAATTTTTCTTTTATCTATGCAAATGTCATAATGTTGAACAGTTTGTTTATTTAAACCTTTTATCTTACTACTAAAATGCTTTGCACAGGACTACCCAAATATTTTTTATTTTTTTTTATAAATATATATATATTTTTATAAAGATACTGTTTACCGTGATAACCAAAACTCTCGCGAGAGAGCCAAGATCAGGTCTCTGTATATATTTGTTGCTTGAATTAAGGTGATTTTCCACCAGAGTGGCGAGACGAGACTAGGCGAGAAGAGAATTGAAATCGCACTGACCCTTTTCCACTAAAAATTGCACTCGCGAGCTCGCGCGTGACCGCTGCGCCGCCCGTAGGCTTCATTAGATAAAGATATAGGTACAGTGCTGTTTGAGTTCGTCTTGCAATACACACGCAATTTCTATCACGAGAAGCGTGTTTCTGTTGCAAAGTTAATTTATACTCTATATCGGAAGCAATACGGTTAATTTTTACACAAACAAATATTTCAATTCACGCCTCGCATATTCTCGCCAATCCACACTGTTACCACCAAAGATGCGTTGGGAGAGAATTGAAAATATGCCATACAAATTTCAATTCTTTAAAAACACTCTGGTGGAAAATCAGCTTTAATGTCGGTTGCAAATAGACCTACATACAAATAAAATGTTAGACACAAAAAACAATTTTAACAGACGTCTGTCTTACAGATTTCAGTCTTAATCTTTTTCTTGGTTTCGATTCGACGACATTACACAAAAAAATAATTTCAACACTTTTATAAAAAGTTCCCAGAAACACGGCTCAGTAATTTGCCTTTTACTACTTGACATTTAAGGCCGCCGGCCTTGATCTGCTGAGTAGTGCTGAGTCGAACCTTATCCTGCTCTGTATTTTTGGTTGAAATATATTTTTTTTAACTAGCTTTGCCTGTGGCCAGTTAATGTAGGTGATTCATCAAGATGATCAACTGATATCTTCTGGGGTTTTCGCGAATGTTTCACATTGAAATTAAACTAAAGTTTGCGATTTAATCGCGTTATATTGGTTTCACGGAGTTTATACATTTAAACCGAATAATCCAGAAACTCCGTGGTCCAGTGGATAGCGTATGCGACTGCTGATCGGAGGTTCCGGGTTCGATTCCCGGGTTGGGCAAAGGTGTTACTAGGTTTTTCCGAATACTCAGTAACAGTCCGGAGTCTGGTGATGTGCCCGGTAATGGCAATAAGCTCGCCCCCTATTACGTGGGACCTAAAAATTCATGGCGAAATGTGGGTGTAAGTGTAATATTACACCTCTGTCTACCCCTTCAGAGTTACAGGCGTGAGACTATAAATAAAAATAACATTTTTTAATTTATTACTAGCCGACGTTTCGAATTCTTCACAGGATTCATGGTCATGGCAGACTGAGGTGATATTTGTCAAATACCACCTCAGTCTGCCTGATCAACTGAATAATAATGGGCGGAAGCCCGTGCAGGTCAACTCATATTTAACACCACTGCTACTCATATTTAACTCATATTTAACTGAACTGCACTGACTTCTACTCCCTACACCTGAGTCCGGTGCAGGGAGTGGCGAATGGTCTCAGGGGTAGCGCAGGTCGCGAAGATCCCTTAGGCAAGGCTGGTGGACTATCCTTCTCGAGGCTGCCGCCCGTTCTTGGTCCAGTTCCTTCAGAAATGGATGCAACCAAAACCTCCAGCCGAAATACAAACAACAGGCACATTACACACGCACATACACACACGTACACACATGCGCGCACACATCCACATGCAGGAACACATCTCTTCACCACGCCCCTTCGTGGTCGGGTGGCTGCAGGCTCGTAGTAAAAAGTCACAGGTAAGAGAAGCTGACCACCTGCGCTAGGACCTGCGCAGTCGAGCGCCGTACGCGGGGATGACGGAGTCCTGGGGTGTTGAGCCGAGCGGCGCTGGCGGTAATGTGACCGTGAGGCAACACGCCCTCTTTGGTCCTGATTTCACGCTAAACGGTAGCCATTTCCCCCGCTGCGGCTCACAGCGGGGGAAATGGCCATCGTGTCCCGTCAGAGGGCCACAGGCTAGGGACGTAGGGTCCACATCAGCAGTTGGAATTTATTTCGGCTGTTGATTTGGTTGGTGAAGGCTATACGGAGGGCGCAAGCGAAGGATGACGGCTAGAGTTGGTAACTCGGCTCAGGCCGTTGACCCAAGCGGGCGCCCGAAGTCGTGCTGTAAATCAGCCCCGCGTTCCTATATCCCTCTGGTAATCCTAACGTCCGGTATGACGTTCCCTGATGCGGGCTCCATGGAGGGTGGGAAGCCAGAGGGATGAAGTCTTAGTAAACTTGTATGGATACCGAAATCCCATTAATTACCGCAACTGCGACGGTGGCAGCGAAAGCTGTTCCCGCCGCATCAACTAAACAGATGGTTGACACCATGGCCTCGGCTGCAGGTGTTAAACCATCCCCCAAGGACGAGACTTTAGTGCTGGCTAACGCTAGTACTGGTCCCGTCCTTACAATCGTCAGCCCGTTTGAAATAAAGCGGGAAGACGACTCCTCCTTCGCAGGCTGGCAAGTGGTAAGTCACCACAAGGGCAAGGGTAAGGGCAAGACCACCAATCCTGCCCAACACCCGCCCACCACACAACCGAGTGGCCCCGCTGCTACCAGCTCTGCGAAGAAGAAGAGGGCAAGCAAAAACAAGAGACAGCGCCTGGCAATAAGGCGGAAGGCGGCACAAACCGCTGCCGCAGCCGGTGCTGCCTCTACAAAAACAGCGGAGCAGGCCGCTGTCGCAAGTCCCAGTAATGTGACCAGCGCGCAGCCTGCGCTCAGCAGTAGGGGGTGCACGAAGGCCGGAGGCAGTACGGGGAATCCGCCTGCCACCAAGCGGCGGGCTGGTCACCCTGGACGGCATCCAGCCCCAGCACCATCAGGAAACACGGCAGGTAAAACTGCCGAAAACAAGTAAAGAGGTGAGGCCAAACGCGCTCTCAACGAGACCAGCTCGCCTCGAGGGGAGCACAAGAAGCCCCGCCTCGACTCCTCCACGATACAGGGTAAGTCTTATGCACAGGTCTCCAAGGCATCTCTGGGCGTTGCAGTAACATGCAAGCGCACAGGGAACTTGCCGAAGGAGTTCGTGGACCGGATACTCACGGAGATTAAAAGGAAGATCTTGAGTGACGCGTGGTCGACTAAAACCCCAAAACGCCCCGCCCCTGCGTTCACCGGGAAACCCATGTACGCGGACGGGGTCCTCAAACTCTGGTACGCCGACGAGGTAACACGTACCTGGCTGACGGAGGAGGTCTCTCTCCTGGTCCCACCACCGGGCTTCAAACTGGAGGTCAGGGGCCAGGAAGAGGCCCCGAAGAGAGTGCGGTGCGGCGTTGTCGTTCCCAACGAACAGGGAGTCTGGGACGACGTGCGCGACGTAGGTCGGGCTCTGGAGTTCCAGAACCCCTGGTTGGCGGTCGACAAATGGTCTCTGCTGCACTCGGAAAGACAGTCAGGTGGGTGGTTTCTGGTCGTGGGCGTCCCGGAGGAACAAGTCCCGGTCCTGGTGCAGAACGAGCGCCGCCTCGCGTTGGGGATGGGTGCAGTCTACGTCTGTTTCCGGGACTCTACAGGAAAGTATGTCGACCATCCTCCGGGATGCGACAATTCCACACAACAAGCCTCAAACACCCAGTCAGGGTGCTCCGCGGCATCCGGCCTGTCAGAGCCTGCCGCGTCTGGCTCGGGGGCTGGCCCATCAGCCGAGGGTAACTCGGAAGATGAAAGCCTGCTCCTGAGTCCGGTGCGGCGGGACGACGGGGTGGAGGCTGGCGACATCCTGGCTGGCCTAACGCAGCTGAAGGTCGGGGAGGAGGGGACATCACCCACAGATGAACCCTCTGCCTAGTGACGTCAGCTGCCTACAAATCAACCTCCATCATAGCCAAACGGCCACTGCGCAACTGCGCAAATGGATGGAGGTCCAACATTCAGCCATCGTGCTCATCCAGGAACATAATATAATCATAAGGGGTGGCCTCATTAGAGGCCTCTTCAGCCTGGGAGGTAAGATTTACTATTCTACTGACCACACACATCCAAGAACCTGCATACTTACAACTAAAAACATCAAAGCCCAAGCTTTAACGGAGTTCTGTTCCAGAGACATCACAGCAATACAAATTGAAATAATACAGCAGCCAAGGAGTATAGCGGTCGTTTTCGCATCGGTCTACATGCCCGAGGCCGAAGACCCGCCTCCGTTCGACCTCACGCGTCTGGTTAACCAGTGCGAGAGAACCAATACGGAGGTCGTAATAGGAACGGACTCCAATGCCCACCACCAAATATGGGGCATGGACTGCAACAATACTAGAGGTAAGTCATTGGTTGAATACTTATTCACCACTAATCTTACCCTGTTAAACACAGGTACGGAGCCCACCATCGTCACTAAACGTAGTCAGACAATTATCGACTTAACTCTCGCAACAGAAGGAGCGGCTGAACGCATCAAATGATGGCACGTCTCGAAAGAGGCATTATGCTCAGACCACAGATGGATCAGCTTCTCCATGAAAGTCGATATACAGCCCACACAGCCCCGCAGGAAACCACACAACACTGACAAAGCAAAGTATGTCTTACTACTTAAAGAGAAACTTACCCTTACGGCCACGCCGCCGGTACTGGGTGACACTGAACAGATCGACGATCAGGTATGTACACTGACGCAGTCGATGCTAGACAGCTATTATGCAGCTTGCCCGGAAACCACTCCGCCTTCAACCCCGGGGAAACAACCCTGGTGTGGCGCTGAACTTGAACGTAAGCGCAAGGAGGTAAGAAAGTCTCTAAATAGGGCAATGAACACAAGCGCGGACGCAGATTGGGACGCTTATAAAGCGGCCAAATCAGACTTCAGAAAATGCCTCAGATTCAGACACACCATGGGATGGAGAAAATTCTGTGGGAGCATTGAATCCTGCCAACAAGCAAACCGGGTAAGGAAACTACTGGCCCAGCAACCAACGGTTGCACCAGGTACTCTCCGTAAACCGGATAACACATACACCACATCGGAGGAGGAGACAAGACGCGTCCTACTCGAAACACACTTCCCAGGCTGCGTCCTCACCCCGGTAATAACGTGGCAAGATACACCAACAGTGGTGACCGAACACGAATGGAGACACGCAAACAACGTGGTCACAGAAGAAAAACTCCGATGGGCCATCGATAGCTTCCACCCCTTCAAAGCAGCCGGACTGGATGGCATCTTCCCAGGGTTATTACAATGGGGAGGGGAACCTGTCGTTAAAAGACTCCTGGCCTGGCCCTCAGATATGTACCGAAGAGGTGGAGGGAAGTCAAACTAATCTTCATACCAAAACCAGGCAAAACAGACTATACCCATGCAAAGTCCTTTAGACCAATAAGCCTCACCTCCTTCATGCTTAAAGCCTTGGAAAGGCTTTGCGAGAGGGAACTAAGAAGTGGGGCTCTTAAGCACCTACCCTAACATGCCAACCAACATGCATACAGCTCAGGGAAATCGACGGAATCGGCCTTACATCAGGTCGTGAACCAGATAGAAGCTGCTATACAACAAAAAAGCATCTGCCTGGGCACCTTCATCGACATAGAAGGAGCCTTCGACAAGACAAACTTTTCCAGCATAAGCAACGCCCTAGCCAGGCATGGTGTGGATCAGCTGCTCATACAGTGGATCCAAAACATGCTCAGCAAAAGGGTAGTGCGCCTGCAAGGCGACACTCAGACAGCCTTGATAACTAAAGGGTGCCCGCAGGGAGGTGTACTCTCTCCGCTATTGTGGAACTTAGTCATCAATGAACTCATAGACAAACTCAACGCGAGATACTTCTATACCTTAGGTTATGCAGATGATCTGACCATACTCACCTCAGGTAAGGTAACCAGTACAGTGTACGACCTAAGCCCTACGCATAGTAGAGTGGTGGTGTAATGAGTACGAATTATCTGTAAACCCGACCAAGACCGAAGAAGTTATGTTCACACACAAACGAGCGCTGGGTACTTACCGATTGCCCAGGTTATTTGATACAGAGCTTAAGCTGTCTACCAAGGTCAAGTACCTGGGTGTCACTCTCGACAGCAATTTGACATGGAACAGCCACATGGAAAATAAGCTCAATAAAGCCAGCATCATTTTCTGGCAGTGCAAGAAGATGATAGGTAAACGCTGGGGCCTATCCCCCAAAATTGTCTTATGGCTCTATAAGACAATAATACGTCCGATGGTAAGCTACGGAGCAGTAGTGTGCCGGCCGCCAACAAGCTTCAAAAGCTTCAAAGACTTGCATGCCTAGCGGCTACGGGCTGTATGAAAACAACGCCAACAGCGGCACTTGAAGTGTTGCTGGACCTGCCTCCACTGCACCTGTTCATACAACAGGAAGCAACGATGTCGGCAGTCCGGCTAAGAGCCCTAAAGCTCTGGAAAGACACGAACACACCGCACACTAACAACTTAAATACACTCTTTAAAGAAGTTCCTATCACACAAGCCATTGGCGACCGTATACCGAAACAATTTGTTTTCGACAAGAAATACAAAATCCAACTGTACGAGGACCTACACGAAGGAGCCGTTAACCACAACGAGCTCACGATCTTCACAGATGGGTCCAAAAGAGATACAGATACGGGTTCAGGAGTATTCTCCGAGGACCTAAACATCAACATCACAGCACCGCTGGGAGCCTACAACACGGTCTACCAGGCCGAATGTTTTGGCATAATCCTAGCTGCCACAGCAATAATGGCACGTGAGGTAAGGGAACGATCCATTAGGATCCTCTCAGATAGTAAGGCTGACCTCTCAGCCCTCAAAAGCCATACTATCACCTCGGCACTCACGCTTGAATGCCACCAGAAACTAACAGAGGTAGGTAAACTAAACAAATTAACACTACAATGGATCAAGGGCCACAGTGGCTTAAGAGGGAATGACGCAGCCGACGTACTTGCCAGAAGAGGGGCCACTTTAGAGGTGGTGGCACCCGAGCCCATTATTCCCCCTCCCTTCTGGTTTTTATCGCAACCTGGTAACAAATAAGACCAGGACCAAACACAACCAGTCCTGGATTGGTATTGAAACATGTAGGCAGGCCAAGGAGGCTCTTCCCGCAGTAGACGGTAAGATAGCCAAACAAATCCTCCGGCTGTCCAAACAACAACTACGGACAGTCACGGCCGCCTACACAGGACACGGATTCTTTAATAAACACCTATTTACTATAGGTATCACCGACAGCCCGCTGTGCAGGGCCTGTATGGCAGCAGACGAGACGGCAGCCCACCTGCTCCTCGACTGCCCTGAGGTCGCACAGTACAGGCAGCAGTACCTGACCAGATACAGCACCCTGAGGGAGGCCGTGGGCCACATCAAGAGTCTGCTGGCCTTCCTCGAAGAACTGGGGTGGCTCGAATGACGACACCATTACCACCCGCACGCAAAATACACGCCAAGACGTGGAGTTGCGGAAACAGCCCGTGCCATCAAGTATCAAGTAAGTAAGATCAACTGAATTAAAGTTGATTGGCGGTAAATAAAGTCTGACGGAATTAAATTCCAGTGGTAATTCCGCTAATTTGTACATATATTTTTGAAAATCGCAATGTGGAATTGTAAGGAAAAATAATGGAAATGAATGTATTTGCAGAAGTAAATGCGCATTCAAATATTTACATCATAAATCTGAAACAACCCTGTGTCGCGAGCTATTTTGTAAATATTCACTCAACGTAGGTACACAATTTACGCCCAGACCCAACAATTTGTTAATCGCTACAGTTTTGTCTCGTGCCGTGATCGAACCTGTTATAATAGACGCCGAGGCGACCGTATGTGCAACTGTTATGCTTGCCATGCCTGTTTTCTTTTTAAATTACATTTCAAAATCTGTAGTTGTCCAAAAAAGCAGAATAACTGAGAATATTCAACTCATCCTGAATATTTAAAATAGATGGTTTACTATTGTTCAACAAAAAACCTATGACAAAAGATCATTTTACAAACAACGTTTGAAAAACTAATCATTTGACAAACTTTCATTTCGCAAACATATTACTTTAAAAACAATCATTTGACATAATACAGGTTTCGCAAATATTTTACTTAGAAAATAATTAAAATGTTAAATATTTATTTTAAAAATAATCATTTGACTAAATAATTCGTTTGCCAAATTGGTGATTGTACAAAAAGTTAGAAGATAATTATTGGTTTTTAAAAATAACTAATTTCTAACCAATACTTACGCGAAATTTTGAAAATATTTAATTGCATGGTTGCAATTTTCATCTTGGACAGATTATTTATAGGCAAGTAATAATGTTGTATTAATACTAATTCCATAAAAACTTAAGTCTTTAAAAAAATATGCACACTGCCTGAATTAAGCAAAATAAGTAAAATTTGGTTCTGGCAGTCGCCGGCCGCTGCCGCGGCACGCTCGCTTCGCTCGCTCGGCTCTTGCGTTGTGGTCGCAGTTCTAACCTAACCTAACCAGCCATTGTTTCAGTTGACCCTATACAAAGATTGTTGTATTAACGTAGATTTTGGTTAATAAAATATTTACCAAGCAATGCATTTTGTCAAATGTTATTTATGCTTTACGTTGTTTTGCTAAATAAAATGTTTAAAAAAATAATCAATTTGTAAATTAATGTTTTAGCATAAAAACTCTTTTTATAGTAAATATATTGTCTAATGAGTAGTTTATTAAACAATAGTTTGTAAAATAATAAATTTATCAAGTACTAGAGGACGCCAGCAGCTACGCCTGCACATTTTCTTTAAATTTATCTGTTTTGACCGATCCCTTGGGTATTTCGGGAAATCCCTTCTTAGTGCACCCCTACGGTCCCCAAGGAATATACATGCCAAAATTCAGCTTCCTGCGCCCAATAGTTTTGGCTGTAGCTTGTCTGTCAGTCAGTCAGTCAGTAACGCAAGGATTTTATATATTATGATGATTTTGTCAATGAACATTTTTCATTTGTTTTTTGTCAAATGATCGGACACCAAAATAGATACATTATTATATAACGCTCATAGTCAAATAATGTTCACTACCAAAGCTGGTGCAATAAATACATATGTATAGATACTTATATAGATGCAAATAAAAAAATAATTTGAAGGAAGAGTGAACATGCAGGTCATCCAATATTTCTTCGAGGCAGGTATAATCGTGACTACATGGTATATATAAAAATCCTGCATATACACATATCGGACGTTATTCAGAGGTAATTTACATTCCTATACTTAGCTGTGAAAGCTAAGTGTACAATGAAAAATAAACATTATATAGTCTTTATTTATTTATTTTATTTATTTTAAAACTTTATATACACAATGCGTATACAAGGTGGACTTAATGCCTTAGGCATTTTCCATCCATTTTCTTTAGTAATTTTAAATAGTTTTTAGGGTTCCGTAGTAGCCTACAAGGAACCCTTATTGTTTAGCCATGTCCGTATGTTTGTCCACGGTTTTACGCGAAAACTATAACCACTAACAAGCTGAAATTTTGCTCTTACACATTGTGACGTTTACGCGGACAAAACTTTACAATAAAATTCAATAAAATTTATTTATACGGGTAGCTACTATAAACATAAATAGAAAAACGATTTTCTTATTTTCTTCGTCATTGTTTACATGGGTTTTATGGTGTATTAATTGCAAAGTCTGTCCCCTCCTTACCAACCGTAGAATTTAGTTATGTGTAAATTATGTTTTGTTGTGCCATACATAATAAATTCCCAATGAATATTAGGCCGTTAGGCCATGTCGGAGGCCTTCGGGTGGTCTGAAAACTTCGACACCGGAGTTGGCCACACACTCAAATGAAAAACAGACAAACAATGAATATTATAGCGGCTCATTAGGCTTTAATGATTAACAAGTAATAGACCGAGTCCATTTATCCTTAGGACACTAGGTAAGGGCTAATACGGAACCCTACATTGTGTATGACTCGACATGCAGTTGACCGTTTTTTATGTGTTTCCTTATCTTTTATTAACTGAAAGTAATAGGTTGTACAGTAATACTAAATGAAGAGTACCATAGCTAGTATTAGTATTTCTTGTTAGTATTACCTAGTATTAGTATCTATAGAAGATATGCTAATAAGGCATGAATAGCTCTTCTTAGGTCTTTGACTTTTGAACATAACATTGTTTTTCATTTGGAGTGAACGTTATAGGTATAAAAAACCGGTTATGCAGTTGAGGTGTGAATTTTATATCCAGTGCAATAACTGTATAAACTTGACGTAAGTATTTATGTTGGACGTGTAAATTGATGCAAAATGTATTGTATTATAATAAGACTAGTTTCTGCCTTAACGTAGTAGTTGGTTCTATCTAGGTGTCGTTTGTAGCTAACGAGCTATTCTTATGTGTAAACTAATACTTCTACAAGTCATCGAAAGCATTTCACCAGTTTTTGAGGATTGAAGAATGTCTGTCCCTTTCCTGGACAAAGATAATTATTTGTTTCCAGTAGCCGCACATTAATGTAAAAATTTAGAGCAATATAACATCGTGTATTTTGCTATGTTCGCTATATAATGATTATATTATTATGTAGGGAAACGAACTTGTAAAAAAGCAGCGGTGGTATAGTGGTTCGAAATCAGACTTACGGCGCACCTCACTATCTCTTTCGAAAAGTGTCTATGAAATAGCTAATTATCCCTTGCTAAATGGTAAAGAAACAGCGTGGTGTTCTGTGGTCTAACTCTTATTATAGTGAGAATAGCAGCCAGCCAGTCCCAGCAGTAAGACAGTTTATATACAGGGCTTATTATATCAGTGTATTTTCATCTTTATGCCATACAGTAAATATAATTTATATTGTTGTTCAACCGTATGCGTACTCGAAAGTAGAGAATTCACGGACACTTAAATCGAGATTCAGTTTTGTGCATAACAGTACTTTAATTGGTAAAGCGTGTGTATTTTTGCGGTAGAGCTAAAATGGCACAGATGTGAAATGTGATAGGAGACATCTCTGTACAGTTAAGTGCTAAAGTGGCTCATTAAATACAGAGTAACACTCAAAGATAAACAATAAAATAATTACACTGTCTTACTTAATATATTTTTTTTGGTTTTTACCGATGTTGCATATGACAAATGCATTGGATGAGAGAGACGGGATCGTGGTATTTAAGTACCTTACCTAAAGAGTAAAAAGAAATTAAAATTAAAATCATATTCATTCACTACATAAAACGTGCAAATCCTAGTATTAATTCGCATAATCACTGGAGAATGTACCTATCATTATGCATTATGATTATTTAAACTAAAGATGCCTAATAATAAAATAATAAAGCCGGACTTAAGTAATTCTTCAGTTTAGTTTAGTGTGGTGCAGGGAAAAAAGAAGTAAATAAATAATGTTAATATATTTTTTATTATTTTTTCAATAATTTGTATTTCCGCGACTGTTTTTGTTCAAGTCAACAGGATGGGGGCTCGTACTCCTCTCTTATCTCTTTTCGCAAATATATACTAGGTATTCACAAATAATATTTAAAGCATTTTCCTATCGCCATGACAATATCCAAAACTTCATAACCATTGTGTCTATATTTCTAGGAAAACATGAATAGGTATTATCTACCAAACCAAGTTAAAACATGGATTTTCTCCGATAAAATAATTACAGATAATTAATCGCTGTCCTAGTAATTATCTTACTGCGCGTCTGTACCTTGCGGTATCATGCTGTTTCACTCATTCATGCAAGCATTCATTAATGTGACAGTCTTGTGGTTCTAATTGCAAAGATAGAAAAAACAGTCGGTGTATTATACTTTAGCAGAAGACAAAAATCACAAATTTAATCGATTTTTGTATCTATGCAATAAAAATAGCATTATCCTGAGCGAGAATCGAATATACAATGTCCAGCTCAGCAGTTTGAGTCAATTAGGCAGTTAATCTAAGCCATCATTGTTATTTTTATTGGTCGAAGTGTCAGTTCATAATACATACTACGATAGATATTTGCATATTTTTTACCACTACTTACAAACTAGTATATAGTTTATCGTATTAAAGTTACACAGAAGTGCAATCTTTAGGTCTAGTAATGATAGTACAGTGAAAAAAGAACACCACAATTGTTTTGTTGTTTTTCCTGCATGTTAAACAGGTTTTTAGTGATAGGTAGAACAACATTCCTTGTTTTTCCCGGGGAATAGGGTTTTCGTGATATTTGATCGTAAAAGTTGGATCGCAGGTTGGGTTATTCCAACTATGTTGCATATATGGTGTAGTGGTTTAAGCGAGTGCCTCTCTGTTTAACACTGCGCTGAGTGTTTTGGGTTCGATTCCTACACGCCGCAACACTTTGTGTGATCTACATATTGTTGTTTGGGTGTTCTTTATGTGCGACTATTATATTATGTTTGTACTTTACAAAAATTCAATCCCGTTACGCAGAATTCTTTACTATTGCGAGAATCATCGAATACAAATTAAGTTGCTTTAAGTCCTTAAGACCTATACGTCCAAAGGAACTACCAGTTTGAGTCTCACTCGCACTTGGCCGTATTTTTTGTCGTGATGAACAGAATTTCGAAAACGAGTTCTGGCAACGTTTTCACTTGGTTTCGTAAAATTATTGTACGGCTTTTTGTTCAAAAAATATTAAGTTACTCGTTATTCTGTATGGCGAGTTTAAAGTTTCCTTTTGTGACTGGTTGCTTCACCGTTAAGGAGTACTGAGTTATAACGGTACCTTAATTATTGTTTTGAATTGGACGTGCATTTCAGAGATAGTTAGTTCAAATCCCATTGATATATGTATAATATGTATGTATAATATGTATGTATAATATGTATGTATAATATGTATGTATAATATGTATGCATTTACAAAAAAATGTATATATGTATGTTTATCCATTATCTAGTACCCATAACACAAGCTCTGCTTAACTTGGGACTAGATGGTGATGTGTGTATGTGGTAGAATATTAGAATTGATTGTACCTATGTACTACTGTGAGAACCTACTTCTCTTATTGCAAGACTTCGTTCTTAATAAGTCGGCAAAGTTAAGCCACGCTAGCATAGGTTTCCACTTAGATGTGTCATCGCCTGAGGCATTAATATTCGGAGCGCTATCACGCTTCGGAGGTCAACTTCTTGTCTAAGGACAAGGATCCTTAGGCCATGTCGTAGGCCTTCGGACAATCTGAAATCTCCGACACCAGAGTTGGGCACACACTCAAACGAAAAGAAAGAAGAAGCGGCACTTTTATTAATTGGAAAAACGCATTCTCTTTTTCAGTTATATTTCTCAGAGTAAAATGCGAATATATTTTTTCACTGCTGTACAGAATGTAAGTAAGTATATTATTTTGTTTGTACCAATGCTTTATGAAAACTTTTCAGATTTGTTGACATATATATTTATATGTATAGTAATGTATTATATGTGTATATCTACTGATAAAGGGCCAAATAAAAAGTACTTATAACCGACGCGCATGCATGATGAGGTTAATGAATGTCGATGAAGCGAAAGAGGTATGTTTGAACCGAAGCATGTGGCGTTCCATAGTCTCTGCCTACCCCAATGGGAGACAGGCGTGACGTTATAGATAGATAGATAGTGTATTATATGTGTAGTAGTTTACAGCCTTGTGCAGCTAAAACGTATACAAACAAAACAAGATTTTTCGGATGAGTCTAGTAGTTCAAAGATTAGCGCGCATAAGCAAACGAACTCTTATCTCTGCTTATACACATCCCCGTTACTATAACCCTTTATCTACAAGATATTCCATTTATATCTTTTATCATAAATATCTACCTCCACAGATGACAACATAGGTGTTTCACATTGATATTTCGTCAGCTGTCATTAGGGTCTGTCCCTTGGCATTATTAAGTACACAGCCTTACGTCAGGGCTGCATTTTTTGTAAAGATTATGACATAATTCTGCATAATGGACCAAGGCGAATCACTACTTTTGAATTTGTTAATACTGGTTTAAGCCATGGGCTGCGATGGTCAGACGGCAGTATTTCTGTGGTGAATCGGAACCACAATTAATAAATTACACAAAAGTATTGTCCCATCGTCGGATCGAACCTACAACTTAGTATACGGTAACTTATTTTAAGTAAACGGTCGATGCCGGCTTAAAATTGTTTCATCTTTTAAAGGATGATCATACAATGTCAAGACAACTTATTTAGTAAATATTGTTTGATGAATTATCGCCATACGCAAATCAAGTGCTAAATAAAATACCTTTACGCGGTGAAGTCAAAAATAACTTCTTACAGTTTTTTCCGTCCAGACATATTACTCAATGTCATTTTTCACAGTGCAAATCTGATAACGTTTTATATTTTTAGTTTGTTGCAAACATTTTCATAAATGAGAAATTTGATGGGAGTGAATGAAGCAAGAGAAATATGTCAAGATCGTTGCAAATGGCGTTCCGTAGTCTCTGCCTACCCCTCCGCGAAACAGGCGTGAGTCTATGTATGTTTGTATGTATGTATTTTCATAAAAAATCCTATATGTTTAGTGTACGATGGTGCATTGATTCTACCTACTATATTTGCAATGCACGTATGCCTTAGTGGTTTAAGCGGTCGCCTAGCCGTTTAGAACTGCGTCTACAGTTGTTGGTTCGATCCCGTAGTGATAACGAAAGTTTGTAAATTTCGCCGTGACACAGTATTTATTCGGAGCGGGTTGTCTTTGACAAAGAAAGTGGTTAAAGTAAGCGAAAGCTGTAGGGCTTTTTATTATTCTGAGTCTGAATGCGCTTTGCGAGTATTACCTAAATGATTTTTACAGGTCTGTGTAGATAATAATGGCCTATTTTATACCAAATTTTACCCGAACAGTTTAAACATGTACTTTAGGAACCTATGGTACTTACATAATATATGAAAATGTATAAAGCAATAATTGATATAGACAGTTTAAACAATCTTGTTTTCTTCTCAAAGTCTAATTGAGATATTTAATATTCAATATGAAACACATTTAAAAAAAACTTGTTTTCATAAGGTCAATCTGTCTATTTTATTACGAAATAAAATACTTGACGAAATATTATTTGGTTGAGGAGATGTGAAGATGCAACCCTAAAAAAGATATAAATTTTACTTCCTTGCCGTGTGGTTGACGGCATAGAATACAAGTGTCACCACCCCCAATCTTCCCGTGGGTGTCGTAAGAGGCGACTAAGTGCGGTTTCAGATTAGCGTTTTATACGCGCGTATAAGCTCGTTTTTGGAAGCGCATGTAGGCGCGTATAGGCGCGCCGTATGGCACACGCGCAACTTGTACGAGCGTTGACGCGCTTCTAAGCTCGTATAACCACGAGCCGTCAAAATCCATGTTGACACTGCCAAGACGTCAATGGGGCATGTTACATTGTCAATAATATCACGATACCGTGGTAATATTGATGGTGTAATAGGCTGTATCGCGGTATCGTGATAATATCACAAATTATTCAAACATCTTGAAATCCGCGATACTCAGGGGGCGGGGCTTCAATATTATTGAAATGTAAGCGCATCCAGATATTTTTCTGTCAGTATGCGTTCGCAGCAATGGCGAAACGACGTCAAAGTTGTGACGATTCTTATGTCCTTCGTCAAAGTGACGATGCCGAATTACGCTCCATCGTTGATGCAGGAGGTAAAATTGATCTGGAGGAATTACCTAATTCTTCTTTATTAAACATGCCCGTCCTTGTGGAACCCAAAAGATAAAAATTAATTAAATAAAATTAATAAAAATGAAGACTTCGGGAAGTTGTTGTTGTTGTTGTTTCTGAGTGTTAGTATACATACATATTACATATTCTCACGCCTATAACCTTGAAGAGGTAGGCAGAGGTGTATTTTTACACCCACTTTTCGCCAGATATACTTTAGTCCCACGTAATAAGTGGCAAGCCTATTGCCGTACCGGGCACATTTCCAGACTCCGTGCTGCTGCTGAGAATTTCGTCACATAAAAACCCAATAACACTGCCCGACCCAGGAATCGAACCCGGGTCCTCCCGATCCCACGCGCACATTTATGCCGCGAGACCAACGAGGCAGTCGTATAGTGTTTGATGTCGAGTTATCCGTCTCTACGCAAAGATGGTATTTGCATCGTGTTATCCCTTAGTCGCCTCTTACGACACCCACGGAAAGATAGGTGAATTGGTGACACTTGTATTCTATGCCGTCAACCACACGGCTAACTGTAGTCTGTTAGTAAATGTGTATATTGATTTCGTTTTGAAATCCAGTCAACCCAACACTTCCTCTTTTTGCGCTTAGTTTTTAATACGCATGCGCGTATTATTGCTATAGCGGTTTTCCTTTTAGAATCCATGTTCTTTTTAAAATTTGTTCAAATTTAATCTTGCACTAAACACTACTTTCTCTAGTAGTTTCAAACGCGTACTGATGATGATATTATTGATAATATAATAGCCCATGTCAATACTTGTGATATCGTGATACTAGGATCATGATAATATTGACAAGTGTAACATGCCCCATTACCGTTTCGAGCGAACACGGCCGTTTACGTGAGTCTGGTTTTTTGAAGCGCGTATTGTAGCACGCGTATGCTAAAACGACCGTATACGCGCAGAAAATACGCTAATCTGAAATCACTCGGGATAATATGATGCAAATACCATCTTTGCGTAGAGACGGAAAACTCGACATCAAACTCTATACGACTGTCTCGTTGGTCTCGCGGCATAAATGTGCGCGTGGAGTCGGGAGGTCCCGGGTTCGTTTCCTGGGTCGGGCAGTGTTATTGGGTTTTTCTGTCACGAAATTCTCAGTAGCAGCACAGAATCTGGAAATGTGCCCGGTACGGCAATAGGCTCGCCCCTTATTACGTGGGACTAAAGTATATCTGGCGAAAAGTGGGTGTAGAAATACACCTCTGCCTACCCCTTCGGGGATAAAAGGCGTGACGATATGTATGTATGTATGTATTTTACTTCCTGACGAAGACCATTACAATCCTGGTCATAAGTTCGATTCCCAGCAGTTGAACTACATAAGTGTAAGTTGACTTAAGTAGTTCAAACACTTTTTATACAACCATTATGTGAATATAACACGAACAAGACGATGCTTATTTTGAGTGATAATTTTAAACAAAAAATAACACAAATTCTTTTCGCCGAATAGGTATATCTACCTATATATCTACATCGTCATTTTAACGGCAGTGTACCTTTTTTATAAGATAACAACATAAAGGTAGATGAAGGTACTCTATTAAGGGAAAACTAGTACCGACAGATTAATATTTCCTCTGTAGCACTAAGTTACAAATGTTGTAATTAAAAATCGGTCACCCATCTTAGTATCAACCACAAGAAATGTTACTTATCTTCCCAATCTATAATGAACGTCAATTCAAGCTATAAGCATTATAAATATCACATCTTATACGTACTAATATATAAAGCTAAAGAGTTTGTTTCTTTTTTTTGGTTGAACACGCTAATCTCAGGAACTACTAGACCGATTTCAAAACTTCTCTCAGTGTTAGATAGCCCATTTATCGAGGAAGGCTATAGGCTATATAAAATCGCACTACGAGTCACGGGAGCGAAGCAGTTGCCTTAAATAACGCGGGTTAAACCGCGAGCTCATCTAGATGTAATATAATTCAGGTCACATCAGTCTTTGACAAAATTTTACAACAAAAAACTTAATCACTCTTTGTCTTAACTGAGAGTCAAACGTAGAAACTCCTTATAATACTTAAGTAATATTACGCATTGTATTAAAGAAATTAAAGGAATCCATGGCTACCACACAATGCCGCAAAATATTTGTAAACTCATGATTAAATTATGGCCCAGTTCACAGCCCCTAGTTAGTGATTATGTTTCATATACATTCAAAATTAGAAAGAAATTTGTATCATGTTATCGGCTAATTAATTGATCCGACAGTGGTTAAACTGACCGTGTCAAATGTTACGTGTTAAAGTGTGTCTGTACCTACAAAAAGAAAATATAGGCAAACGTCGAAAAATATTTCAAACCTATGTGTGAAAATAATGAAAACAAATAGACAATTTAAACGCTTATGCCATAGCGTAACAGCAATTAAGTATATAAAACGAAAATCACACTTCCTCAACTGTACCTAACAATTTATAATTTATTCAGCACAAGTATACCTACATTATACCAGTTTCAATGTTTTTCCTAATTCCTCTTTTACGCAAATTGCCTATAAATCTATGTAAAGCAGTACTTCCACTATAATTGCGTAAAACCAAATAGGTAACCGCAACGCAAAAGAAACAAACCAATACTGATGTTTAAATTTTACAAACGTCAACAATGATTACTCAATGAACTAAGCGGCGTTGTTGACACGGCCTTTTGTAAAATTGTTGTTGTTGATTTGTAAAGGCATAGATAAAGGAGCAACTAATAATCAAAGTAAAAACAAAAAAGACCGAAAGAAAATTAAAATTAATGTAAAATAAATGTAAGTAGAAGAAATAATTTAAAATAAATGATTTGCATCGATTAATGCAAAATAAATGTAAGTACCTTTTATCTTGAATGTAAGTCAAAAATCCCTTCACTTAAACGTTCAAATGCATCACTTTCGACACGATTGTGCAAAGTCAATCAACACTACTACCACGTATAACTTGCACGACGTCGAACGAACAACTAAACAGTGCACTGCAAATTGCGCAAGCGGCGGGCCAACAGGCAACCAAAATACCTTGACCTTTCGTTTCGACGCCCTTTACCGACTTTCCATTAAAATAAGAAGGGTGACAGGTCTAAGTAAACTGGTGTCATAATATTTGGCTCATTACAGTACCTTCAAAAGGCTTTGACGGGGTTCACTGACACTAAGGACCCGGCGGGGAAATCCAAGGTATTGCTGCCAACTTGTGTTTGTGTGGTTTTGTAGGGAAAATACAGGAATTTGTCCTGAGGTTAAGTCCTAGATGAAACATGTATCTTACTAGGTAAATATGATGAATCATACTGTTAAAAGGTGAGCCGGCATTTTTGTTTACTGATGCTATAGATACAAATAATACTTCATAGCTCTACTAGAATGGTAGAGGTCAAATACAGTAATATTTACAGGTAATTAGTACTTAGTACGGTTATTTACAGGGCGAGCGAATGTTAATAGTTTACTTATTGGCGACTCGGTGGTGCAGTGGTGGTGTAAGCGGCTGGCACGCCGAATGTCGCACGTTCGATTCCCGTCCAGTCAAATATTTCTGTATGTGATGCTTGTCTTGTTCAGGGTGTTTGTATGTAGAATATAAATAATTAAATATGAACAAAAATAATGTTTTTCTATCCATTATCTTGAACCCGTTCCTTTATGCTTAGTTTTTTTAACGTAAGTAATAGTAGACCAACGAGTAGACGGATTGCCTTGCGGTAAGTTATAGCGCCCATGGACACCCGTAACTTTGAGTAGTGACAAGTGCGTCCTACAGGATGGAAAAAGGAAAACAGGAACATAAGCAGGAAAACGGGGATAGGGCTTCCGGCACCCTCACTCATCGAACGAAATTCAAAAGTTACTTTACATAGATATTCTGTGAGAGGATAGTATCCCTTGTCGAGCCGGCCCATTCATGCTGAAATCAGCAACGCTATACTATCGACAACGTTAACGGAAAAACTTTTTATGTTTTGTTTATTGATTCAAGTTTATGTATTACAGCAATTTCTTTAACGGAAATTGCCTTATAAACTATGATGAGAAAACGGCGCACTCAAATTGTATAGCATATTTTAGCTATTTCTATCAACGAAAAACATGTACTCTATCTAGTTGATGAAATGTTCGTCTTGACAAATTGACCCAATACGGAAAATGTATCGTTGTTTTATGTATCTCAATATAGAATGAGTATCTCAGTGGTTTTATAGAAGCGCGAGCAAGGGTGGATCATGCGGTCTTGAGTTCGAAACCCGGGTCGAGCTGTCTTTACCTACTGGCATATTTCTAAAAAAAATTTGAAGTCGCGAAGTTAGTGGTGATATCAGGTGTACCAGATAAATTATTTTAGCCTTTTGACCAGTGCCTGGACATCCTGTTGGATTATAGGAGGATTTTTATAGCAAGGAGTTAAATATTATGGATTGCGAGGACAAAAGTGCACTGTTGCGCACGCGTTTGTGGACTACACATTTTTTTATTGGTCTTCATCATACAGCTGCTATTATAATAGCACCAAGGTTTCTACCCAATACGACAATGTAATTACTTAAGAGATAAACACTAGTGTCTCTCAAATTCCGCCAATGTACACGTAAAAATATGTCCTGTATTGGCTATTCGAAATCGGGAATGGTTGCGGTAGCCGAAAACAATCCAGAATGCAATATATTATTTTTATACTCACTGCAATCAGTTGAACTATAACTTATGTACCTACTTGTATAAACTAATTTGTCATTACATAAACTACTCCTACAAATCAGATCAAATTATGCTGGATAAATTGGCGCGTGGAAAATTGTTAATATAAGACAAGGAAAAATGCTCTACTTGTACGATATTGTTTTTGAGTGGGATATGTTTACTATTTTATGATAATAAAGAAACAGTGGGTTAAATAATATGAGGACGGGTTATATTGCAGAGCAATTAATTCATAATATTTGTTTAGGATCGATGAGTACAATGTGTAAACGCAGAACGACCCAAAAGGACAATAACATTGAGTAATTTCGGGAAAAATGTAAAACAAATAAACCAAAATACTGTATTAGCTTAACTTTTTCAAGGCACCACAGCGTTTAAAAGCGGATTTTAACCAAGCTTTTTATTAGGTAGGTATTGTGGCAGAAACCTTTCGTTTTGTCGCAGTGGGCAATCCCTATTTGAAATCACCCTCCCACTCAAAGTTGAGTTGGTTAAGAAGTTCAGTCAAATTAGACCAAAAACAACCGTTTTTGTTAGAACAACTCACAGTTGTGAGGTTACAATCACCATCATCATCAGCCCTGTTTATAAACTGTCACAATGCTGGGCACGGGCCTCTTCTCACTATGAGAAGGGTAAGGCCATAGTCCACCACGCTGGCCAAGTGCGGGTTGGCAGACTTCACATGTCTTTCAATAACATTATGGAGAACTCTTAGACATGCAGGTTTCCTCACGATGTTTTCCTTCACCATTTAGCAAGCGATAATTAACAATTTAATACGCACATAACTCCGAAAAGTCATTGGTGCGCGCCGTAGATTCGAACTCCGACCCTCTGCGTAGCAGTCTGTCGCTGAGGTTACGATAATTCGCAAAATTTGTAGGATTGCTCAAAACACCATTATAAATTAAATTTTAAAAGTCTTCATCGATATGACCTCTGGCAAAAAATTACACGTGGTCAAAATTCACAAATACGGGTTTTTGGCGATTTTAGTAGTATTTGTTCACATATTATTATGCTACAGAATATATTTCACTTTTCTTTTGAGGTTCTCAGACATCAAATTTTAAATAATAAAGAAAACAAAAATAGCAGCCAACAAGTAAAAATATGTAAATCACTATTTGATAATGAATGCGCAAAATCTATACTTCAACATTGTTTAATCAGCTACTGTGTGTTTAGCAAACACAAATTAATTAGAGGAAAGCAAAAAAGTTCAAGCGGATGAACGACCATGTTTGTTCGCACGTGATATTATTGGTCCGCGAGGAGTTAGACACGTGAAATGCACAGTCTCACGTGAGTCACATATTCAAACCTGAAAGCTTAGGATTCCTAAAGTAATGATATGGCGTAGTGTTCTTTGAATTTTCGACTAGCTTTAAACGGGGTTTTGCCGTGGTTGCGACTGATGTCGTTCATCATCATCCTCCTAGCGCTATCCCAGTTTGACTGGTCTAACTAGTTTTGGCTGAATATAAACTTTTCCACCGAGCGCACAGATGCTGTTCCAAAACTTAATTATATTATATACAAATTTAGACAGAGGATTCCCTTTATGACGTAAACAATATTTTTTAAAGGAGGGTTTTCTATATGGCCCCTTAAAGGAGTTTTAAATAACGGTTAACATTTTAGCACAGCTGAAGCCGCGGAGGACTGCTAAAGATATGGATTTTAATTTTCAGGCAATAATTCGATGAGAACCGATTAAGATAGAATGTTTTGTATCAAGGTCACCATAATAATATAGTATGCATTCGCCATCTCGTCTTGTGTGTAGACATTAAAGTCAAAATTACATAATGAAGTTGCCTCGTATTCATATTTCGTTTCGCCTATAATAATTAATGAAGTTTATGCCAGCATTTGCAACAGTGCACGTGTTTTTCGGCTCCTTTTTCACGTGAAGATCAAAACGTGTGATTTATTTTGAGGCCAATAATCTCTCTCACTAATTTTGTACAGGTTGGGACTGTACTGGCTGTGAACACAGAATGTATAGTCGACGATATCACCATCATCAGCCTGCCATAGTTCTCTGCTGGCTATAGGCCTCACCAGTGGCACGCAACTAATTTCGCCCGATTTCCGGCTTTTTCGTGTCCAGCCACTGCATAGCCACGCTAGAGTAGCTACTCTGCGTATATCTATACTCCATCCAGCCGCAGGGCGTCCTATACTACGTTTGTGCGTGGTGTAGTTTCCACTCTAGAACACGACTACTCCACCGGTTATCGGTTCTGCGACAAATGTGACCAGCCCTCTGCCAGTTCAGCTTGCAAATTTTTTGAGCTATGTCTATTACGTATAGTCGACGATATGTCATTGTATTGTAGAAATTTTCTATTATGATGTTATGCATCATCAAGCATTCGAGTCCTTTATCTTCAAGCCTGGTTGAGCTCGTTGTTCGAAAGCTTTCAAAAAAGGCAACATTGGAAACCGTGGTATGGCAGAAATAGTTTAGTAAAATTAATTAAGATGAGAAGTTATTTTCTTCTGCCTGGCGATTATTAATCTCGGTCTTTACCTTTTTCCTGCTCAATTCTCTTCTTTTTACCCGGTCTTTTACATCCTCAAAAGTCAATCCGTTGGCTCTCATATCCCACTCGCTGGATGTCGATCCAGCGCTTCTAGGGGCATCCTTGAGACTGATTACGGGGTACTTCCCACTCTAGAGATTTTCGACCTATGTATATACCTCTCCGGTCTGCGCATTAGATAGCCATACCATCCCAGGCGGTTCTCCTGGATCTTATCCGCCACGTGACGTCAAAGGTTACCACGGATGTAGACGTTACGAATACGATCGGCTCTTGTAACGCCGCTCCTCCATGTCAGCATCTTCATTTTGGTGACGTGAAAAAGTTACTTTCCTTGAGATGAGCATTTATATTTTTATGGTGATTCCTCGTAGACTTACTCAACCCATAGATCCACAGAGTGTTGATCTGGATATCATGATTAAACCTCTATGTTATTTTACAATCTTTGCCTGTAGGTATATGGGAGTGCAGGGTCGATATAACACATCACTTCCCAACAGGCGCCAGTAAATCACTATACAATTTATACGTGACCACAGTTTTAACACACATGCTGTATATATTGATAAGTTATGCTAATTAATACTCTAAATTCCGAGCACGTGCATTTAAATGCCGCTAATAATATATAAATAAATATTAATAAAATAATTTAAATAAGCATGTTGTCTTCTTTGCATACTAATATTTATAGTCAGACTACGAATTCGGCATTCTACATTTCGACTGCAATAACCGATAAGTTCCATATTGTGATTGTGGTGGATTCTAATTACAAAGTGCCACTTCTTCTTCGTCGTTAGACTCTCGTCGTGGTCGTCATGTCCGGTCTGGTGGCAAGCTTGACAATCCGTCTCCACTCGTCCCTCATGACAGCCTATCTTGCGCACAGATGCAGGGGTGCGTCCGCAGTGGACGTCTTGATGTGGTCAGTCGATCTTGTGGGTGATCTACCGCGCGCTCTTTTACCTTCAACCCACATGACGCTCGATAGAATCGTCGCTACGCCGCGATATGTGGCCGAAGAAAGTTAGGATGCGGCCTTTGATAATGGAGGATAGACGCTATCCGATGTTCAATTCCTCCAGTATGAATTTGTTGGTCCGAAATTCTGTCCACGATATTTTTCGCATCTTCCTCCAGCACAACATTAGTGAAAAAAAAGTGCTACTACCCCGTTCAAATTCCGCTGGTGTCGTAAAGGGAACTAAGCAAATATCTTTGGGAAGAGACCAACCCGTCTGGTTAGAGTGGTATAGTACCTAAGCAAAAGCTTAAGCGTTCTTTTGACTCACGATGCTATTATAACGCAAATTAGGAGAGGCCCACGACCAGCAGTAGACTGCAAAAGGTTGTACGGTATAACCGTCAAATACTTTATTTTGTTTTTAGTAAATTGTTTTAAGTGTGAGCTGAAGAGTTTGTTTGTTTGGTTGAACGCGCTAATCTCAGGAACTACTGCACCGATTTCAAAAATTATTCAGTGTTAGATAGCCCATTTATTGAGGAAGGCTATAGGCTGTATAACATTACGCTATGAGCCACAGGAGCGGAGCAGTAGCCTTAAATAACACGGGTGTAACCGCGGGATTATCTAGTGTTGTAATAATTTAGTTTGAGCTGAAATTGTCTAAATTTCGTTCTTTTAAACTTTATGTTAAATGATTCTTCAAATGAGTCAAATTTCGATCACACTGAATAGTTTTTGTCACTAATATACCTTTATTTTTATAGTTGTTGTCTGACGACAAGTTTATTTCCAAATCGTTTTCATAAATTAATTAATATGAGTTATAAATGGTTTGTAAAATAAAGCACACTAAGAAATAAATTATCATCATCATCAGCCCTTTACAGTCCACTGCTGGACTAAGCCTCTCCTTTGAATGGAGGAATTGGCCTACTATACCACGCTGGCCAAACGGGTTGGTATAGGGTTTATTTCAAGTTTTTCTTCTCTTACAGTGCTGTTTTCTGCATAGTATGGTCCCTCTGTCGGCTCTTACGACACCCATGGGATGATATGGGGTGGTGACATTTCGTATTCTTAATCTGTCACCACACGGACAAATAATAATAAATAAATTATACTCGTATAATATATACAAGATAACAAGCAGTGAAGAAAGTAATTACATAACGCAATTAAAACGCGGTAGATGTGATGGATTTGATACCCATTTAAGGGTATCAAATCCATCACATTTGGTGACACTAATATAACTTACTTTATACGTGACTTTTATACACAATTTTATGTCAAAGTCAAGGACAGTCATAGTAGGTATATAATACACTTTCATTCCTGCTTTTATGGCATACTTCATTCACCTTTCTTTTTTATTAATTTTGCTGAGGATACGTTTTTTGGCGATTATTGATATTATTTTATTTATTTTTTATTATTCTGATGTCTTACAGATAATTTAAATCAATTTAAAATTATTTATTTCCTACGGGAATAGTGTTGTACGTAACGAAAACTAAATTATGAGAATAGTTATCTTTTATTGAGATGAAAAATGTCTGAAACCTGTAATCGGGACTTTGCTATAACTACATAATTATGTAGTTATAGCAAAAGTCCCGTCTGACTGCCTCCGTGGTCCAGTGGATAGCGTATGCGACTGCTTATCGGAGGTCCCGTGTTCGAATTCCGGGTCAGGCAAAAGTGTTACTGGGTTTTCCGAATTCTCAGTAGCAGCACGGAGTCTGGTGATGTGCCCGGTAACGGCAATAGGCTAGCCCCTTATTACGTGGGACCTAAAAATTCATGGCGAAATGTGGGTGTAATATTACAACACCTCTACCTACCCCTTCGGGGATTACAGGCGTGAGTCTATAAAAAAACAAACTTAAATTATGTTTTTTGTGTTTGTTTATCTTACCAAAACCTACTACTACTGCAAGTAAGACGAGTATTGATAAAAGTAATATCAATGTAAAGTAACAGTATCTATTATGGTGCGTTCGGTGTTTGTTCGGTAAGTAAGAGTACCGAAGGCTCCATCCTCTTTTTCTTCTTTCTTATCCCGCTCTTTCTTCAATTTCTTTTCCCATCCCAGACTGGCAACACATTTGTGACTCTTTCTTGGACTCTTTTGATGTGTTGCGGCGGAAATGGGTTACCATTAGGAGAACCGTCAGACAGTTTCCCTACACTAGTACTGAACAAAAATTGTAGACTATGATCTGGTTTGTGACTGAAAGCAAAGAAAATGCCAAAACTCAAATTAATTTCCGTGCATCGCATTTGTACTACTATGTGTAGAAAATTAGTCTGCAAATTGCCAATTTCGATGTTAGGTTCTTAAGGAACCAAACAAAGTAGGTACACAATTGTTTATTGAAATAATCTCTATTAATTTTAATCCACCATAATAAAATTACAAAATCAGATACTAGTAAGTACTCGAACGAACACCAAACAAATGTGAACATATAAATGGGTTATGTATATAAATCTCAATGAAAGATGGTAATACAATATAAATCTACGAGCTTTTGCCCGCGGCTTCGCTCGCGGAAATTACGAGTAGAAGTAACACAATTCTCTCATAATAGACGGATACTTTTATAATTCTTGTCGTTTAAACAAACCGGTTATACCGATAAGAAATATAACTGCAAGAAGTATTTACACATAGCATAAAACTACATAGTAGGTACCTACTCAACATGTTATTCGGTGACAGTGACGTTTCGCTAGAGTAGCCAATATGGTGACAGCAATTAGTCCATGATTTGTCTGTCAGAAGCATTACAATTTAACAAAATACTCGACAATCCGAATTTTGCGGATATATGTTGTCGACTCGAAATCTTTATTTTTTATGTTTTAGTATTAAGGTTAAGTTTCGATCGAGTCTACCGTACCCCGTGACAAAATTATTTACATAGATCTTTGACATATATATACATAGATGCTTACTTCCAGCATAGAGCATAGATATTTAATAATAGAGGCACATTTTCTTATGGGCGCTCTGTAGACAAGCTTTCTGTGACCACTGTGACACATATTGCCGCTTGGCGGCGTGGCAGTCGCGCTGTGACAGCTGGCTCTACGAGTGCAAGAGAGACGAAAGTTTCTCCTGCTAGGACCAAGAATCAAATGGACTCGACATTTGCGTACACCCGTAAAGGACGGACATAGAGTACATCCTGAGTTGGTGTTACCAGATGTTTTAAATGTTTACCCTACAATTCTACGAAATACATATTAACTTTTAAGTAACATTGTATCAAACCTGAATTATAATAACAATATTCTACCACATTCACACAACACCATCTAGTCCCAAGCTAAGCAGAGCTTGTACTATGGGTACTAGATAATGGATAAACATACTTATTTACTTTTTTTTGTAAATACATACATATTATACATTGAAACACCCAGACCAAGACAAACATCCATGTTCATGCACAAAAATGTTTGACTTGTGTGGGAATCGAACCCGCGACCTTCGGCGTAGCAGTCGTTTACACTCCCCCTGGGCCAACCGGTCGTTCCGGAATTGAATACCTTACCAGACATCTGAGACCGCGTTCTCCTATAATTTTTAATCAATTTGGTATTTCGATGAATTTATGAGCTAACTCGAGAAGTTACATCAATATCCGTTTAGGTATTTTTGCAACGAATAGTAACAAATATCTATATAATATAATTTACAGCCCAATAAAAAAATATAAATATAGCTAACCTTACAAAGAAGTTTAAATCCATCTATAAGGTGTGCGATAAGTATTTTTTATACTTAATATTATTATGTATAACAAAAGTCTCGAATATGTGGGACTGTAACTAAGTAGAGCTTGTACTATGGGTACTAGATAATGGATAAACATACTTGTATACTTTTTTTTGTAAATACCTACATATTATACATTGAAACACCCAGACCAAGACAAACATCCATGTTCATGCACAAAAATGTTTGACTTGTGTGGGAATCGAACCCGCGACCTTCGGCGTAGCAGTCGTTTACACTCCCGCTGGGCCAACCGGTCGTTCCGGAATTGAATGCCTTACCAGACATTTGAGACCGCGTTCTCCTATAATTTTTAATCAATTTGGTATTTCGATGAATTTATGAGCTAACTCGAGAAGTTCCATCAATATCCGTTTAGGTATTTTTGCAACGAATAGTAACAAATATCTATATAATTTACAGCCCAATAAAAAATAAAAATATAGCTAACCTTACAAAGAAGTTTAAATCCATCCATAAGGTGTGCGATAAGTATTTTTTATACTTAATATTAACACGCTTTTATTAGGTCGTTGTGTATGTAACTAACTATGTAATGGAATCTTAGGTAACTAATTTAACCATCTTCCAAGGGTCGTAGCGTAATGAAAATTGGCAGCTGTATGTAGTTCTGATGATAATTTAATAATATGGTACTGCCGAACTGATCTGCTGATGGAACCGGAAGATATGACCTGGAACTTCATGATGGAAAAACGTATCATAGCTGTTTTGGATTTCTTATTAAAGTCTTGTGATGAACTTTGACTACAATTAGGTTTCAAGGTCTGATGATGAAGCCGGAAGATAGGCACTGGCATTCCATGATGGAATATCGTATCACTGTCGTGTTTGCACTTGTGTGAAAGGCCACGTAATGAACTTTGACTACAATTAGGTTTCAAGGTCTGATGATGAAGCCGGAAGATAGGCACTGGCATTCCATGATGGAATATCGTATCATAGTCGTGTTTACACTTGTGAGAAAGGCCACGTAATGAGCTTTGACTACAATTAAGTTTCAAGGTCTGATGATGAAGCCGGAAGATAGGCACTGGCATTCCATGATGGAATATCGTATCATAGTCGTGTTTGCACTTGTGAGAAAGGCCACGTAATGAGCTTTGACTACAATTAGGTTTCAAGGTCTGATGATGAAGCCGGAAGATAGGCACTGGCATTCCATGATGGAATATCGTATCATAGTCGTGTTTGCACTTGTGAGAAATGCCACGTAATGAGCTTTGACTACAATTAGGTTTCAAGGTCCGATGATGAAGCCGGAAGATAGGCACTGGCATTCCATGATGTAATATCGTATCATAGTCGTGTTTGCACTTGTGAGAAAGGCCACGTAATGGACTTTGATTTTTTTAAATATTTCGAATAAAATAAAATAAAATATTTGCTAAATATTCATAAATATTTTTCAAATTTCATAAAAACCAAAGACAACAGCAAAATGATCGCAAGAACTGTGCCTGCTGCTGTTTGAGTACCATACTTCATAGCGTCCTCTGATCCGGAGAACTTTTATTACAGTTTGCCGGGTCAGTATATGCCTTATCGCTCAGAAGTAGAACTGTTACAAGGGTTTTATAGTGCAAGAGAGGCTTTCTTAGCTCGGGAAGAGCAGTTGATGGCAATTAGCCGTCACATGGAGCGGCAAAGAGAGCGCGACCGGCAGCTGGAAATTGCATTTAATCAAGTGCACGCATTTCAGATCCTCGAAGAGCCGCCAGTATTGGATAATATAGAACACAATGAAGACTATCCTGAACAGACTATGACTAATGATCAATTCGACTCAGCACGACAGGCTACGAATATGGACCAAGGGCAATTATTCAATCCTATCACGTGAAACATACAGTCGCAACAACAGGGCAATCAACAAAGGTTTAAACTTTTCGTAACTGGTGGCGCTGGAACAGGAAAGACGTTCTTGTTTAACTTGTTGAAAAATCAAGTGAACAGATGTTACGGGAAGCAGGTTACAAAGATTGGCGCTCTGACTGGAGTTGCAGCACGACTAGTAGGTGGCTCTACACTGCATAGCTTGCTCAAATTACCAGTTCAAAGAGACGGCGTCTTAGTGAACATGCCTCAACTCTCCGGCAACTACTTGAGAATTATGCGTCAACAGTGGCAAAATGTAGAGTTCTTGATCGTGGACGAGATATCTATGGTTTTGTATGAGATGTTGTGCATGATAGACGCTCGTTTACGCCAGCTAAAGAATTACGATGAATCCTTTGGCGGCATAAACGTTATGCTCTTTGGCGACCTCTTGCAGCTTCCGCCAGTGCGTGGCAAACAGGGGTTTCAACAGCCAGACCACATGAGACCAGCTATTCATTTATGGCGGCTTTTCCCATTAGTCGAACTCAGACAAAACATGCGCCAGCGAGGAGACACGACATTCACCGACATCTTGAACGCCTTGAGGGTCGGAGAGTTGTATTGCTGACTAAGGTCTCAACAAATGCTACTGGCGAGTTTGCGCTTGAAAAAGCACTGCGTATTTATCCAACAAACACCCAAGTAGAGAAGCACAACCATGAAGTTCTTAAATTTTACGAACAAAAAGGAACTCAACTGTACGACATAAAGTCTGACCAACCAAGACCAACTTATTGACGCGACCCGAATCCTTGGAAATACTACAATAGAGTCCATTATTCCCAGCAATATAAATAAAACGGGTGGACTACCGAGTAAATTAAAAATTTTCAAAGAGGCTAAAATCATGTTGCGATCCAATATAGACGTGGAGAAGGGGCTAGTAAATGGCAGCACCGGATTCATCTCATACATCGTCTGGCCGCACTTTAGACTTGACCAAATGTATGAAACCTACATACCGTCCATCAAAGTTAATTTTGGAAACGACGATGAGCACCTAATTCAGCCTATAGGCATCCAGTTCCCGGCCAAGTATAGCTACGGTATGGTGGAAAGGCGCATGCTCCCAGTGATTTTAAGTTGGGCATCTACCGTGTAAAATCGCTTAGTGGTCTCCAGATTGAAGAGCTAGATTGTTGTAAGCTGACATATTAAACACCATGCAATACAGACGCACTGGCGGAGATGGAGAGGATGCGGGTTCATTCGCCTACTTAAAATAAATGTATGTTAAAAATATTTCACTATCAAAGACTAAAAAGTATAAAATAAATTAATAGTTTAAAAAACACTAGAAAACACGCTTTTATAAATGCACGTAAAAACAAAAAATAAATTATGGATCGTTCAAGTTGTCTCTATTTCTGGGCTAAACTATGTGTTTTAATTATAATATTTGATTGTAAAAGCGTGGGGCGCTGGAACAGGACAGACTTTCTTGTTAACTAATATTAACTTCCTGGCAGAAGCTGCATGAGGTCGCACAAGAGCATAGCATTTATGCCGCCAAAGGGTTACTAAAGGGAACCAAAGATATCTCGTAAATATAATAACAAGAACTCTACATTTTGCCACTGTTGACGTATTACCCTTATGTACTTAATTTCTTGAAAGAAGAGGCGTTAAAAATGTCGATGAATGTCGTCTTCCTCGCTGATGGCGCATGTTTTGTCTGAGTTCGCCAAACTGGTACTTTGAGCAGCTTGTTTAATGTAGAGGCACTTACTACTCGTGCTGCAAGTCCAGTTAGAGCGCCAATCTGCGTAACCTGCTTCCCGTAACATCTATTCACTTGATATTCCAACAAGTTAAACAAGAACGTCTTTTTTTTCCAGCGCCCCACGCTTTTACAATCAAATATTATAATTAAAACACATAGTTTAGCCCAGAAATAGAGACAACTTGAACGATCCATAATTTATTTTTTGTTTTTACGTGCATTTATAAAAGCGTGTTTTCTAGTGTTTTTTAAACTATTAATTTATTATATTATTTGACACTCAACTTTACTGTCCTTTGAACAAAATTAATTTTGTATACAAATTTCTTATTTTCTCTTCTTTATCATTCGAGAATGATTCCAAATAAGTACCTATTGAGGGGAGTTTTCCTAAAACACTTTTGTTCAAAGTGTTTAGAGCATACTCTTGCATATTTATTCGGATCCCAGTTTTCTCCTCCTGTTGCACGTATCCACAATTATTTTTGGATCGTGCAGTCCTTTGGGAATCTATAAACAAATAATTTCATTACTACAAAGAATCGGAAAACAAATTAAATAATTAATCTTAGGTTCATATGAAACTAAGTAACAGCAAATTACCCAAAATTTGGGTAATTTCCCAAACGCTTCAGTGGTATCCCTAAAAAACAACTAACGCTGCAAAATTAAAAAGTATCGATGACTTTTGGCTAGCTCAACATTCAACGATCTATTGAATTCGATTGTGTAATACTAAAATCGCGGTGATAATAAAATAGCATTTTTTGGTTTATTAATGTAATTTAGAAATTATTTCCTTATGTAATGATACGCTATTTGTATCATTCTATCAATATTTTCATGTATAAATAGATATTATAACTAAAATATCGTACTTACGAATAAATGGTTATGTTCTCACATTTCCGCTCACTATGGCTTTTACAGCTTAAAATGTAACAAATCACCATAATAAATCTGAACCAATGATATTTTCACTAAGCATTCATAATTAATAACAATAATAACACAATTTTTCGCGGAAATTATCGAGAGCTCAAACGTTTGTTGGTCACAATATTCAGTTGTGACCAACAAAAAAAACGAAAACTCTGACAAAGACAAAAAATGCTATCTTTGTCTCTTTTACTCTTATGTATTTCTGTATGTCATTATCTCGGTCTGTCACGGTATTATTATTATTTGCTTGTCAAATCCATAGAGATACATCATCCTAGTTCTCCTGTGTCACTTAACTACGAGAGCAAGAAAGACGGAGAACGACGCCAGCGCCGCCAACGGCGCCAACTACGTACTACACTGACAACCGTCAATACGCCAACATTAATCGGCACACGACATCCTTAAAAAATACGCTTCTATTATGTAAAATTTTTATTCATTGCTTCCAGTGTTAAACCATGGGGATCTGCGGAGTAACTTTTACTCCCGGAGTAAACTAGGAATAGTTAAATCCGTCCTTACTTCTAGTTTATTAATACCATAATTGCCTAATCTTTGCGTAAGTCTTGGAGTAAAGTTGTTCTGACGCTAATCCAAGTTTATTAATAAGGAGGTTAGGGCTTAGTAGCTTGTAGATAAGTGCCTGTACTGAGCATAAAATAAACATCCAAACCAAACACCAGAATTTTAAATTTTATTTCGTTTTATTTTTGGTTTTATGGTAGCAAATTCTTGATACTTATCAAGAGGTCAAAAAAAGGGTAGAAAACCAAAAGCAATGGTAATTTCAATACCGACAAGAGTTAGGCTCTTAAGTGAAAAAAGATAGCAAATTCTCTATTATGTGAGAAAAGGTTATTAAGTCACAAATATGACATCGTAATGATTATGATGATGTTTGGTTAAAATATTCTTAATCGAGCTATTGTGTTTTATTTGAAATGCTTTAAAAGCTATAAATTAATTTACAAGCATTAATGAAAATTTTACTGCTAGTACACATTAACATCTACTATTGTCGTCGTTCATTTTACACTTGCTTACGTAGAGTCGATTGTGTTGAGGTTTCATTGCCCTTCGGCGGCAAGGCTTATGATGTAATTACAGTCTGTTGATATTTCTGTAATTACATTGTTATAGTGGTAGTTTCTAGAAATAGAAGTTTATTTAGAGAATATAAAACGTAAAAGGAAACAATATTACTGAATTGTACAATGAAGCTATTGTGTTGATAGTGCAATTGAGAGGAAAATTATCCACAGCATGAATCTGTCTGCTTGCACGGATGACGATCGATTACAAATGGTCACAAATCACTTAACTTTGAAAAGCTTGTACAAGTCCCTTGGGAACAAAAAATGTACACACGGCTACTCGTCACTTTGACTTTTGAACCGATTTTATGATTAAACAATAAGTATCAAAATTGTAGAGCAACTGTAAAGAGCTTGACTTTGCGCTGTGTGTACACGAAATGCGCATACGAAAACACGAAAAGAAAGCAGCCACCAGCTATCGCAAAGATGTATGACAGCTGCTATGGAGATTCAATATCGTCAATTATCTCGAACCCGGTCTGAGCTACGGTTATCCCTCTAGATTGTTAGGCAGGTGCTTATCAAAAAGGTTATTTAAATTGCATGCAATGTATTTTTAACACGTATAAATGCTTGTTATCGAAATGTCTAAGGAAGTTGGAAGCAAAATGATATGAGATTATCTGAAAGCGTTTTCAAAGCTGACTATCAGATTAACTGCCATCATCGTCACTGCGTTATCCCAGTTGCATCCAAGACTTACATGAGCAGATGAACTGTATATGTAAATATTTTTATACTTACAATGTAATTATATACTATATAGACTCACGCCTGTATCCCCGAAGGGGTAGGCAGAGGTGTAATATTACACCCACATTTCGCCATGAATTTTTAAGTACGTAATAGGGGGTGAGCCTATTGCCGTTATCGGGCACATCACCAGCCTCCGTGCTGTTACTGAGAATTTAGAAAAACCCAGTAACACTTTGCTCGACCCGGGAATCGAACCCGGAACGTCCGATCAGCAGTCGCATACGCTATCCACTGGACCACGGAGGCAGACAAAGTAATAAAGTTATCCAAAATGATGGTGAAAAGGAAATGGAAGTTAAATCCACAAAATCGATCTACTTAAAAGATAAGATATCATGTAGATGTTCCAAAAAACTCTTTGCTTGCCAATTACGTCGTTTCACTTGATAATAGGTTGCTTGTTGAAAGTGTTTTCTTTTGTTGAGCTTACAAACAAATTCTTCTTACAATTGTGTGTTCCTACAAATGTTCGGAAAATCGCTTGAAAACTTAGACCTCAAAAACATTTATTTTTTATTTATTTCCTTATTTTAAAACTTCTTGCACAATATCTGTATATATAAAATCCTAGCGTTACTGACTGACTGACAGACAACCTACAGCTGAAACTACTTGGCGCAAGAAGCTGAAGTTTAGCATGTATGTTCCTTGGGGACCATAGGGGTGCACTAAGACGGGATTTCCCGAAATTCCCACGGGATCGGGCAAAACGGGAAATTCGAAAATATGTGCGTGCGAAGCCGCTGGCGTCGACTAGTAACAAAATAATGTACAAAGGCGGACTTAATGCCGGTGGCATACTCTGTCAGTCAACCTTAGGGTGGTGCAGAGACGATTCAAGGTAGGTGCGTAAGAGAGCCGTAATGTGAAAGCAATACCACTTATAGCTATTACTAAACATAAAATGAATAATAACTGAAAATATAATATATACCTAAATATAACAATATATATTAATAAATATAACATAATACATATTAATATATATAAAAAATATAAATATGTGTATATATACTAATAATAACAATAAAAATATATAAAAATGTTTATACATATAAATATACATAAATATATATAGTAATAATTACGATTATACAAATGCACAATGAAGGTTTTCTGAAATTATTTTTTGAAATTTTCATTGAAACTTGTACTCAGGTTTACCAGCTGATTGAGACATTTGAATATAGCATAAATACAATATCTTTACAAATAATTGCGCAACTCAAGACGACATTAGGCAGGCCAAAGTAGAAATCAACTGAAACCTATAGTAACTATTCGTTCAAATGCTACAAGAACGAAATTTTATCAGCAACACCTCCAGACTAATAAAGCGTATAAAAATATAGGAAAGCGTTTGGATAAAATACAGAAGAAATATTGGTTTATAAGGCAAAAATATCCAAATCAAGAAATTAGATTACAAAGGAAAATTCGATTCAATTTTAATTGAACCTTGCTATGTATTACACTTTAAATATGATAAATGACACCCAGGCGCAGAAGCCATAATTGTAAGTAAGTAATTCCTTTATTGTCACATCTTATCAACGTAAAATCATCATTTACAATTAATAAAGGTAAGTACATATAAATGTAACCTGTTTAGAGATGGGCAAGGGTATATGCCTGGTAAAAACCCAGACTTTGGGTAAATACCAATTTAAACCCATTGTTATCTACCCATATTACATACTAAATGCGGCCATTACCTAAAAAAAAAATCTGCAGAAATCGAACCCACAACGTCCGACTTTGAAGTCCGGATCACTACAACAGTTCAGTCAGGCCAAACCAGACATATCAAATTATTAACAAATATGTAAAAATATTTGCTTATCCCATTTGTTACTCCAGACAAATATGCAAACGACACAGCTTCGTAAATTAGAAGAACTTTGTTAATTGGACTTGTTTCAAAATATTTTGTATGAAACTCTTGTCTAGCTTGTCAGAATACATAAAAACATTTTACATCATTGTTATAGTTTTGATTAAAATTGTTAGAATTGAGATGCGTTCATTAAAGCTCTATGTTTTGGTCTACGCTGCGTGCGATGATGCTAATTATCATACCTTAATTAGAAAATTCGTGAGAATTGTATAATATTTTTAATAGTTTTAGTAAAGTTAAATGAAATTATATTTTAAACGAGCTGTCTGCTTTGATGTCACACGGGCAATGTACCTAATGAGAAATTAGACAAAATACTTTTTTCATAGTATGCTCGTGCAAACTTTTTTGTGTAAATATTTTTTTTTGCTCATCTGTTCTGTTTCTTATGAAATCGCTCAGCTGTATTTAGTTTGTTTTAGTATGTATATCGTGGCAAGCTTCAATATCTTTAGTTTATACATATCAGAACCGTACCTAGGAGGAGCTAAAATTATTCACGCTTTGTATATTTTAAATGAACTAGTTCAAACATAGTCGTATTCTGGCCAAATACGAGGTATGGCGGCTAAGTCTTGGAAGCCATCATCCATTCTTCTACCGGGTATTGCCCGGTGATGTATAAAAAGAACTTTAAACTGTATATCGTTGTGTGTATATAAAAAATAATAACTAGAATGTATACCAGTAGTGAATCAGCCCATTATTTTTCTCATGATATACAGTAGCTACTGAAAATATAGCATAATAGTAATATTCTGGTAAAAAATGACAACAAGCATAGTTATAATACATTAGAATATACTTGATTAATCTTGAACTGTGAACATGGGGTATCTAACCACTATATTCAATTTATAGACTCACGCCTGTTTCCCCGAAGGGGTAGGCAGAGGTGTAATATTACATCCACATTTCGCCATGAATTTTTAGGTCCCACGCCGTACCGGGCACATTACCAGACTCCGTGCTGCTACTGAGAATTTCCTCACGGAAAAACCCAACAACACTTTGCCCGACCCGGAAATCAAACCCGAGACCTCCCAGTCCCACGCGCACATTTATGCCGCGAGACCAACGAGGCAGTCGGGTGCGCCAAAGTTCACCTAAATTTTCAACTCCGATAATTGAAAATCCGAAAATGTTCTTCCTAACAATCACAACTCCTAACTACTCTGTCTCTAATGCTCATAACTCCGACGCATTGAACTTCATAATGTCAGTAGCAATAAACATCTATTATACTTTTATTTATTTTCCCATATTTTCTCAACATAACCATCTTTGACACTATTATTCAAAGTCATACTTATCTTTTTTGTTTAGATTTCTTTTTATTAATAATAATCAGTAGATATTATATACATTAATTTTGCGTAACTTTATTTTAACATTAAATGTATAAAATATAAGAATAATAAGTAGTACCATGGTACAAATACACAATAGTACAATGGTCAAGTTCCAGAAACGAATCGGTCGTATTAATAATTATTGGTTTAGCTTAGGTTAGAACTGTGACCACAACGCACGAGCCGGGCGAGCGAAGCTAGCGTGCCGCGACCGGCGAAGTGCCAAAACCGAGTCAATCCTATAGTCATTGGTTTAGTTACGGTTAAAACTGCGGTATAAACTCCCAGGCCATAAACATAACCGTAAAAGAGTCGTGTTTTATGAATTTCAGTTGGAGTGTAGCCTTGGGGGAGCTACGGCAAGAGGACTTAGAAAATTTAGCTAAATCAGTGTTGTTTTTGCAAATCGTTTATTTTCTCGATTCTATCATATAAAACACCTAAATATAAGTCTAAAAGTGTCTTAGGAAAAGTGTCATATATTTTTTATTACACTTGGTAAATGTTTCTTTCTGAGTATGAGTGAAAATAATTATTATGTTTAGGGATAAAAGCGTTATGATAAAAAACAGTAGGAGATTAAATATATTTACATTAATGATATTATTAATTACAATTTTCGGAAACATGAGTGTTATGAACATCGCCGGTTGCACTACAAATAGTATGAATGAAAACTTTAGGATGAAAAATTTTAGGAAGAGTGATCATTCGGATTACAAATCGTTAGGAAGAACAATTTCGGGTAAAGAATTTTAGGTGAGCCAATATGGACCCGCCCAAACCATCTTAACATGCCTTTCTCGATGCTTGTCACTACATCTTCTTTTACCCCACACCACTCTCGTACCACACAATTCTTTACCCTGTCGGTCAAAGATACACCACACATACTTCTCAGTGCTCTCATTTTTACGGCATTTATTCTACTTTCAAGTCTCTTTTGCCATACCCAACTTTCACTACCATACATAAGGGTAGGCACTAACACCCCTCTATGCACAGCCAAACGTGCCTTTTTGGACACGTTTTGACTGTTCATATACGCCTTCAGAGCTCCATTCACACTATAACCTGCATTAACTCTTCTTTAAATATCTTCTTCATTCTTACCATCTCTTGTAAACAACGTACCTAAGTAAACAAACTCATTCACTTGTTCCACTCGCTGTCCATCGATTAAAACATTACAAGCCGTAAAGCATTCCTCCTTTTCAAAAACCATAACTTTCGTTTTACTTACATTCACTTTCATTTCTTTCCTCTCTAACGCACCATGCATGATTGTTACCATCTCCTGCAACTCCTCCGCTGAAGATGTAAGCATTACCTGATCATACGCATAAAGGAGGCATTTGACGAGTAACACATTCATCCTTAATCCGCAGTCACTATGTTTTAAATCTTGCAAACAACTGTCCATGAAGAGGTTAAACAGCTACGTCGACGCTACACATCCCTGTCTAACAGCTTTCTCGATGGTAAACCAGTCAGGGGATGCCCCATTTATCCTCACACAAGCTCTAGAATCCTCATAAAGGGATTTCAGAGTTCGAATGAGGCTGCTGTCCACGCCAATCATTGACCCTTGTCTATATACTTGTTTTCTCATTCATTTTCCCTATATACTTGTTTCATATAATGTTTTTACATATCTTATAATATATCTATACTGTTCGCGACAGACATTAAAACTATGACAGTGAATAGTGTATTCGAAACCGCGAGTGAAAATCGTTAAAATCAGTGTTATCTAATCGTGCGGTACACCGGGTTCGGTTCCCGGACGTGTCAAAACGTTACAAAATAGCTAAAATAGTGTAAATGGTTAGATTGCTAATATACAACAACTATGTAATACATGAACATTAGTCTTAAACTTGTGCTAACTGTAGGGACCTGAGATATCGAATCATAAATAGCGTTATCAGTAGTGACAGATAAGAGTTAATGCTTCATAAAACAGCTGTTTGTTTACATATTCGTATTATAGTTTTATAAGTGTTTTTTAGCTTCATATGGACTTGAAATCTTGTCTAGATACCTTTTTATTGCTAGTTATTACCTTATATAGTTAAAATAAGCATAATAACAAACCTTCGTATGTTTATCATAAAATTTGTTTACTTACGATAGTATTTACTTAAGAAATTCTGTAAATTTTTTATGCTTCAAAGTTATCATGTCATATGTTCGAATTGAATAAAGATATTTTCATGGTGTTTGTTTTAATAGATGCCCCATATAGTTGCACACAACGGCCTA
This sequence comes from Euclidia mi, assembly GCA_944739405.2. Lineage (NCBI taxonomy): Eukaryota > Metazoa > Arthropoda > Insecta > Lepidoptera > Erebidae > Euclidia > Euclidia mi. The sequence continues at coordinate 92,302,050 of OX123185.2, read as the reverse complement.
CCAAAATTATATATATAAATTTAGTATACGATAGTTTTTCAATAGAAAATATAGTGGGCGGGCCCTTGTGTGGCAGCATTTTTTGGGAGTTTTTATGGAATAACTTAGTGACGCTAATAGTTAGGTTTAGGTATTGTATACCAATAGATAGAACTTAATGAGACCTATCTAACGATGTATAGAACATGTATGTATGCATAATAGGATCGAAACATACGTAACATTTGTACTGTTTTGTAAATAAAAATAAACGAAAGATTCCCTGTGCACGTGTTCGGTGCGATGGTCGTCGATAAGGTAAAGTTTCGAGGTACTTAAGCGACCATGTATTCGGCCAGTTGTTGGCGTCTCAACCACCATCTTGTGACCTATGTAACCATCAAGCACCGCACACCTGAACAGCATCGCTCTCAACGTATGAAGATGTTTCATTTCTGAAGCCCTTACACATCGAAGCCATACAGTCCACACACATAGAAGAACACGCATCGTCGTAGGCACACGTCAGCAGCACACTACCAGCGCACTGTAGCGGACTAGCAAAGGTTCGATTCCTGGCATCCGTTACATATACGGACAAAAATACGATATTTTCCAAATCAAATACAAATTTCGTGTGAGGAAAAAAATAAGGAAAAGTATATTTTCTTATTTTTACATTACGGTGATATATTATATTGGAAAATTCGGGAAAGTTCTTTGTGATATTTTCTTTGATAACATTGAAATCTCTGACCTGCTTTCTAAGAGTACGCCTGCTTGATTTCACACATTGAAGTGAGTTTGAATTGAATAAGGGCCTAAAACTATAAAGAACATAACAATATTACTATCACGAATGGGGAGTGGTTTAAGCGACTCCCTAAATTATAAATATGAAAATGTGTTTGTTTGTCCTTACGAACAAAGAGATGGAGGAAGAAAAAGCTTTCATGTTAGGACTACTGAACATATTTTGATAAAACTTTGATAATATAGCTTAGTAAATGCGAAAATTGTTTATTTGTCATTCTTTTACTGTAGAACTAGTGAACATATTATTTTGAAGTAAGAAATTGATATAAAGATACTTCCGATCGCTATTAAAATTCAGTCGTCGGTAATAAAATTTTATCATTTTGTACATCACAAGATCATACATACATACATAGACTCACGCCTGTTTCCCCGAAGGGGTAGGCAGAGGCATATTAAACGCCCACTTTTCGCCAGTGTTTTGATCCCACGTAATAGGTGGCAAGCCTATTGCCGCTTATCGGGATATTTTGTTTGCCAGAGCCTCGTCCGTTGATCGGCAGGTGCATCACATGCAGTTTAGGTTGGCTTGGGACCCTAAGTTCTTGGTGGGAACCCTTTGCACCCTGAGACTAAGACTTAATACTAGTTGTTCTCCGAGGTTTCACCTGCGTTATTTTCGGTTTAGCCATACCAGAGATTATTCCGAACAAACAGAAAGACAGACAGATCAGCCGACAGATAGACACAACATTTAAAAGACTTTGTTCATGACTGTTATCATGTAACTATCTTTATGTACTTGGAAAACAGTTATTTTGAAATCACAGACAGGCACTTCAACTTTATTTATATGTAGATATGAACAGATGTTCAAATAAAGTGTGTTAGGATCTTATTATTACTAAAAGAAGCTATACAACAAATAGGCAGTCACAGTAAAACACAGTTTTACGCTTTCCACACTTTCTTTTTAGCGTTCAGGTAAACTTTGACGTAACTGTTGATAATGGTTGTCGTAAACATGAAAGTGTTTAATGTGTAGAAGGGTCTCGATAGTTGCGTAAATTATTGATGCGCGTGGTTAAGCAATCTTGCCGCGGCCGAGATTTTGATGGGTCATTATGATATAAATTGAAAAATGAAGGTTCTCGGTAAATCGACCGGAATGTGATGGTGTCGAAGGGATCGAAGTCGCTGCTGATTTCGAGAAATAATTTATTTTTAGCAATTATGATACGGTAAAGTTTTTGGTTGAATTGGTACGCAGTTGAATAATTATACTGTACAGAACCACAAAGGTAATGATTACGATTTGACGTAGCAAATGGGTTATCATTAAACCAAATCAGAAAAGAGACAGAAAATTCTTCATTTCGTATGTGGCCAACTTTGGTCTTGAAGTCGCATCCGAAGGCGAACTTGGACTTATGACTCTTATCCAGTAATAAGAAACGGAACCGACAGCTTTACGTGTCCTCCGAAGCATGTATAACATGCACGACATAAGTGGGTGCCTACTGCCTCAACATGCGGTCATACATCCAAGAGGGTGACCATAGTAAACATTGCTTAACTTCATCAGGAAGGCTTTCACGTTAGAACTAGTGAACATATTTTGATAAAACTTTGATAATATAGCTTAATAAATGCGAAAATTGTTTATTTGTCATTCTTTTACTGTGGAACTAGTGAACATATTTTGATGTAAGAAATTGATATAGAGATACTAGCGATCACTATTTTTCTATCGACGGAAATAAAACTTTGCTGAAACTTTAAGATAATATAGTTTATACATCACAAGATCACTTGGGATATATACCATTTGTCCCGAACACAGGCGCCTTCGCGAAGCCATCCGTGGTCTAATTAAGACTAGCTGTTCCCCTAGGTTTCACCTGCGTTTTTTTCGGTTCAGCCATTCCAGAGATTATTCCGAACAAATAGAAAGACAGACAGACCAGCCGACAGATAGACACAACATTTAAAAGACTTTGTTCATGACTTGGTATCATGTAATTAACTTTATGTAATTCGAAAACAGTTATTTTGAAATCACAGACAGGCACTCCAATTTTATTGATATGTAGATATGAACAGATGTCCGATGTCTCCGTGTGGAGACGGATTAAGAATACGGAATGTCACCACCCCATATCATCTCATGGGTGTCGTAAGAGCCGACAGAGGGAGCATATTATGAAGAGAACAGCACTGTAAGAGATGGAAAGCTTGATACAAACCCTATACCAACCCGTTTGGCCAGCGAGGTATAGTAGGCCAATTCCTCCTTTCAAAGGAGAGGCCTAGTCCAGCAGTGGACTGTTAAAGGCTGATGATGATGATGATGATGAACAGATGTTCAAATAAAGTGTGTTATGATCTTATTATTACTAAACGAAGCTATACACCAAATAGGCAGTCACAGTAAAACACAGTTTTACGCTTTCCACACTTTCGTTTTAGCGTTCAGGTAAACTTTGACGTAACTGTTGATAATGGTTGTCGTAAACATGAAAGTGTTTAATGTGTAGAAGGGTCTCGATAGTTGCGTAAAATGTTTGATGCGCGTGGTTAAGCAATCTTGCCGCGGCCGAGATTTTGATGGGTCATTATGATATAAATTGAAAAATGAAGTTTCTCGGCAAATCGACCGGAATGTGATGGTGTCGAAGGGATTCGAAGTCGCTGCTGATTTCGAGAAATAATTTATTTTTAGCAATAATGATACGGTGAAGTTTTTGGTCGAATTGGTACGCAGTTGAATAATTATACTGTACAGAACCAAAAAGGTAATGATTACGACTTGACGTAGCAAATGGGTTATCATTAAACCAAATCAGAAAAGAGACAGAAAATTCTTAATTTCGTATGTGGCCAACTTTGGTCTTGAAATCGCATCCGGAGGCGAACTTGGACTTATGACTCTTATCCTGTCATAAGAACCGGAACCGACAGCTTTACGTGTCCTCCGAAGCATGTATAATATGCACGACGTAAGTGGGTGCCTCAACATGCGGTCCTACATCCAAGAGGTTGACCATTGGAAACATTGCTTAACTTCATCGATCTATGAAACGCCAAGTGAAGTAGTCAAAACTCAAATATAAAACTAAAGAGAAGATATTAATATGTATATGTGCCCTAAAAATAATCGCTACAAAGCTGGTAACATTCCTCAAATGTCACATATTCCATTTCTCCCACCATATTCTTGATAATAATATATATGAGAAATGTACACACATTAAGTTATAACAATTGTACAATGAATTACACAATATTCGTAACACTGCGTAATATTCATATCTTCAAAACATTCAGACGTTCTACACGAGTTGTTATGTTTTGATCATTATTGTATCATTATGCTCTAGAGAAACGGATGAACTCAAGGTTAAAACGGTTCCGTATATAATTATGATCACAAAGGTATAGAGTTCGGAGAAGACAGTAATCAAAGCAGAAACGAAAAATTGAGATATAAAGTGTGTCTACCTCAAGTTGTTACTTCGGGTTGATTAGACTAGTTCTAAGGCAGATAGCAGTAAATGTAACCCGGTCTCAAAGATGAAAAGTTTAAGATGCAATTGGGACCGCGGTAGGATGATGCTGATGGAAAAGGTAAAGACTTTGAAGAAGACAATAATTTATTTATTTTATTTATTTAATAACTTTATATACACGGAGCGTATAAAGGCGGGCTTAATGCCGTAGGTATTCTCTCCCAGTCTACCTTAGAATGGTGCAGAGATTAAAAATAGGTGTATTCTAGAATTAGGTCAAGAAGGAACTTTTTAGTATATACATAGTTTAAAATACATACATTGGATACTACAAGAATAAAAAAAATATCTATGTGTGTATGTACATATACATATTATTCAGATTCTTCTGCCAACTTATCCAATTAACGGCTGTTTTACTTTTGATTTAAAGCTATCCTTTGTAGTAATCAAAGCAGAAACGTAAAAATGGGATAACCATAGTGTGGCAACTTAAAGTTGTTATATGGGCTAAAATTAAGTGTCCCGCCAAAAATAAAATTTAAATGACAATGAAGTTAACTCATTTGTCGTAACGCGTCAATCCGAACAATTTTTTCCAATTAAGCAGTAAGTAAAAAATTTTGAATCGATTAGAATGAGTTGAAATCTTAAAACTACAAATGCTATCGAGCTCTGATTGGGTAAATTGTAAGTATCTGGTATTTACTCAGAATCAGAATTTATTCAATAATTTGTTAGCTTGAATGGTATTTAATAAGCTTTAACGTTAAATAATAAGTTTATTTTATGTATTTTATGAAACAACGTTAAATTATAGCGTTTATTTACGTATTTACTGAAACATAACTGCCAAGTGTGCAACAATAGTTAAGCACAATGCATTTAGTAATGTTTACGTAACGAGACTATGACGCGTAATTATTTGAAAATATTAGTAAAATCTTAATCTTAATATATAAAATCCTTGCGTTACTGACTGACTGACAGACACGCTACAGCCGAAACTATTGGACGCAGGAAGCTGAAATTTGGCATGTATTTTCCTTGGGGACTGTAGGGGTGCACTAAGAAGGGATTTCCCGAAATTCCCACGAGATCGGCCAAAACGGGTAAATTAAAAAAAAATGCAGTGTAGCTGCTGGCGTACCTTATATTTCCCTCAACGTTTCGGCCTAGCCGTGGTCACGAAAAAGTATTCACGATGCATTTGAAAACAAAAATATATTCATGGGCATTAAAATGGAATCTTAGGTTTATCTCCAAGATTAAAAATCATATCACATAGATATTATTTGCTCACGCACGCTTACAACAAGTCGGAATTTGATATTAGGGGACTTACGAGGCATACAGAGTGCTAAGAGGATTTGCCCGAAATAGTCGAGACCTCAAGAGAGGATCTCGTTTCTCGTGTTCATATATTCAAGGGTTTGCTGAAGTTTACTTCAAGATAAGTCGAGTATCACATAAATATCTTGAATAGTATTTTTATCCCGTTGCCAACTTGGGCATTAATGAATTATTTTTTGTGTCATGTGCCGTTGAAAATGTATTCAAGAAAGAGCAGTGACGTCGCGTCTAATGGCTTCTAGGGCTTATATTCTATAATTATGACCTTTTAAGCGACGCGTTGCTTTCTGCTCGTGGCATTTTATACGTCGCAATGTGTAAAATGGTTGGGCAAAATGATAAACTTTTCTATATGTTACATGTTTCTATAATTACCTATACTTATATGCCTCTATTCCCGACGGGTAGGCAGAGGTGTGTAATATTACTCCCACATTTCGCTTTGATATGAATTTGTAGGTCCCACGTATAATAAAAAACGTTAATCTTGTTTATATTTTTTGCTGCTACTGAAAATTCGCTTAAACCCGGGACCTCCTGCTCAGCAGACATTTTATTATCAGTTTATTTTGATAATACATTAACAAAATTTAAGTAAAAAATTTAGAAATGTAGTTTTGCAGTTGCTTTATACTTTAAAATTAAGTCATATCTAAGTCACCAACTTACTGCATCTCGCGCCACTGACTCGAACGCTGCGTGTGCTCAACATAGTATCTAGAGAAATTGATATTCTTTTCTTGTTCATTGAACGAGTTCCCAGAGGCCATCTACTCAGTTTTATGTGAAGTAGTTTTATAATATTTCAAAATTTAATGTTATTTACACAGATTTATTAATTACGCATTCATTGCATTAGGTTCGCTTGTAAGAATGGTATGTTATGTGATGATAAATAAATAAATAAATAAGTACAACAGTACATTTTGCAAGTTAAACATAAGCCCAAGCAATCTTCGTAAAGAAAGTGTTCAAGTACTCGTACAACCTACGTAATTATTTGTGAGTTGTCGCTATGTCTGCGTCGCGCGGTGCGTGAAGTGTAAACTCATTGTTGAGGACCGCCACCGAGACGGCCGTGACACACATTTTAGATAAATATTCTGTACATAGTTGAAGAATGCAAGATTAAATTATGCCCACATTGTTTATTATATAAGTGTTTTGTCATTTAACCGTCGTGTAGGATGGTGTAGGCAGCGATAGCCGAGTGGATATACCAACAGACTGCCATGCAGAGGGTATCGGGTTCGAATCCACGGCGCGCACCAATGACATTTCGGAGTTATGTGCGTATTGAATTGTCAATTATCGCTTGTCCCGTGCCTCGGAGAGCACGTTAAGCCGTCGGTCCCGGTTGTCATAAAGAACTTTGACAGTCGTTACAGGGCGTCAGTACCTACCTTCTAAATAAACTGACACTAGTCTAAAGCATGGAAAATCGCTATCCCTTCGGGTTGCGGAGGTCAGACAGGCAGTCGCTCTGTGGAAAAGCTAATATTCAGCCAAATCCGGTTAGACTAGTAAGCGGACCCCAGATTGAAACTGGGATAACGCTAAGAGAAAGAAGTAGGATGGTGTATGTACGTACTTTCTTAATGATGTGCGCGTTTGGATCTAGTACCTCTAGTACTAAGCTTGTGCTCTGTTAATCTTAGACAAAGTGACAAAACTTTACATTTCGGTGATTCCTAGTAACAGCACAGGCAGTCGGTGATTCCTAGTACAGACAGTATTCGTGGGCCTATACCTATATATTCCTATTTTATAAAGTGAGTTTTAAAAAAGTACTCCGTCTCGACTGCCTCGTTGGTCTCGCGGCATAAATGTGCGCGTGGGATTGGGAGGTCTCCGGTTCGATCCCCGGGTCGGGCAAACTGTTATTGAGTTTTTGCATTAGGAAATTCTCAGCAGCAGCACGGAGTCTGGTAATGTGCCCGGTACGGCAATAGGCTCGCCCCCATTACGTGGGACTAAAATAAAACTGGCGAAAAGTGGATGTAACAAAAAAGGCCCACACAATCTAGTTACGTTACGATTTTAATTGCAATGGTGACTTTATAGCTACTGGGTATACTTTATAGATTCATCCCTTTGGGACATGCAAATGTATATAATAGGCGACACTTTTGATCTTCAATGAAGTTCAATTCCATTTAAATGTCAAATCTCTTCCTCATCATAAATCAAACAAATATGATACAAATACTCCAATATGTGAACTAAATTGTTTCTATTTTAGACAACAACACCCACGCCAGGAATCGTCATCCACGTGCGGTTATGTACAAACATTGGAACAGTATGACAAACTACTTCAGTAGAACAACAAAATACTTTGTTTGTTCAGGACAAAATGGGATACGATTTGATGAGTATCTGCTGGCAATAAGTTATTGATATTGCAGTTATTTATATGAGAGTACTTCACATTGATAGGTTTGAAAGATATGTAAATGTATTATCAAAATTACATTCAATATGTTACTCTGTTATAAATGAAGTGATGAATTAGATGATTCACGCCCAGTTTCAGCACTCATGTATAGGCTTATATATCTTGATATAAATGTCGTCGGGTTGCTTGATTTTTGGCCGCTATCACTGCTGTTAATTTGATTTGGTGTGAACTTATAACAAACTGTGAAGTGTTGACTTCACAGTTTGTTATAAGTTCACACCAAATCAAATTAACAAAACTGACTTTAATTATTTTGAATTACTGAACACGAAATGAGTGACAGTTTCTAGGTACTTGTTATCTGCCCGGAGTCTCCAAGAGAAGTGATAGTTGTCTTGCTCCGTTAAACGTCAACCGTCACTCCCCTCTTCAACTGTAGCGAACGTCACACTAGACTCTGTCGAAGTGCACCATCTTCACACTTCCGTTTCGTAGTCGTTGACGTCCCGTACTTATGACCATTCCGATATACATATATATAATTTTTTATAGACTCACGCCTGTACCCCGAAGGGGTAGGCCGAGGTGTAATATTACACTCACATTTCGCCATGAATTGTTATGTCCCACGTAATATGGGGCGAGCTTGCCGTTGCCAGGCACACCACCAGACTCCGAGCTAGTTATTGAGAATTCGGAAAAACCCCTGAACCTGAAGCAGCATGGTCAGGAGTAAAATTTTTTTTAATAATGATGTAGAAAAATCGATTATCACCACACATTAATTCTTGGTTAATCAAGTTGTAATTTCCGATTGTAACAATATTAAGAAACATTTGTTTATATTTTATAAATTGATATAAAATTGACAATATTTTTCCTATAGAAAGAATCTACAAACGAGTAGATATTTTTTTTTATTTATAGTCTCACGCCTGTATCCCCGAAGGGGTAGGCAGAGGTGTAAATATTACACCCACGTTTCGCCATGAATCTTTAGGTCCCACGTAATAGGGGGCGAGCCTATTGCCGTTACCGGGCACATCACCAGACTCCGGGCTGCTACTGAGTATTCGGAAAAACCCAGTAACACTTTTGCCCGACCCGGGAATCGAACCCGGGACCTCCGATCAGCAGTCACATACGCTATTCACTGGACCACGGAGGCAGTCATACATACATATATATCGTCCAGAGAAATTCAATATTGGAACGATATTTGTATGTGTTATTTCACAAATTAATTTAATAGGAACTTTTCAGACGCCGGTGCAACTGGCCCTTAACAGACTGTTTCTGGTGTGGGAGCAATGTGTGTCGATGCCCTACGATACCTTGACATCATTTATTATCTGCCTAGCACAGCAGGTTGTGCGGGTACTGCTGTTGCGCCATCAGAAACTCTCAAATGGCGCAAATCCTCTTACAGCCCAGTGATGTACGTAACGGAACGCCGAGAAGATGATCTCCGGTTCAACTCCAAGTACCCCGGGCGCACACCTCAGACTTTTCATAGTTATGTGTGCAGTAAAATGTTAATTATCGCTCGCTTAATAATGTGCCCAGTAGATGGCAGTAGGCTCGCCCCCTATTACATTGCGACCGAAACATAACTGGCGATGTGTCAGATGTGTGGGTGTGTAACACACCTCTGCCTACCTTTCGGGGATAAAGGTGTGAAGTAATGAAGCTATGTTATGTATTTGGGTCATTTGAATCTAAACCTTGATACTATAGGGTCCAAATGCTATAACTTTTTAGTACGCATGTAACTTCGAAAAGTCAGAGCACGTCGTGAGTTTGAGTTCGGCACCCTCTGCGTAGCATTCTACTGGTCTTGCCACTACGCTACAGCTGCAATCAAATCTATCATCAATTTTATTTATTATTGGTTGTAATTACCACGAATAAAATAATTGTGATACAATAATTGACTGCAGTGTTGGCATAATGGTTTAAGCAGCCACCTCGCCGCTTGATACTTCGCGTGTTGTGGGTCCGATTCCCACACGAGACAACACTTTGTGTAATTCATAAATTGTTGTTTCGAGTCTGGGTGTACATTGTGTCCGTTAGTTGTATGTTTGTTAAAGTCCCCCGCAACACAGGATTTAGTACAAATGTGAGAGAAGTCCTTAAAAAAAAATAGATTCAAAGGATAACGATTGCGTAGGTGGGCACGTGTAAAAGGCTTTGTTTACTGACAGATATATTATCATGCTCCATACAGCGAAAGCTTGAAATGATTGAATCGTAAAAGTTGTAGGTGAAGCGTGTACCGTCGCTTCTTAAAGGTCGTTTTATTGTTTTGTTGGTATGTTGTTTTATTGTTTTGTTTTAGAAAAACAATTCCCGCACTAGGAATTAAACCTGTGTCACCAGGGAATATACAAACATAAAATCAACGGACAAAAGGAGCACCCGGAGTCGAAACAACAATAATTTATAGATCACACAAAGTTTAGTCTTGTGTGGGAATCGAATCCACATCACTCGGCGTAGGGTCAAGTAGCGAGGCGGCCGCTTAAACCACTACGCCAACCGTGCAGTCAGTTAGATCGAATTGTTCAGATCCGACAAAGGCGGCGCCGTTTGCGAGTAGCGTTGCGCTTGTTTTTTATGTTTACAATCAGTTACAATGGTAAACCCCGTGGGGAACACGGGCGGCGTACACAAGGCGCATTTGGACGCGTTCGTCAAATTTGGTCACGGCCTTGTGACGATGGTACAAATTTAATTCGCACTCTCCGTGGTAAATAGAACAAATTTTCATTGCTTGCTGTAACTATTGTCAATTTATTTCTCACTATCAGAATCCCACACACTTAATGCACATTTATTTTAGTTAATTTGTGTCCATATCTTAGTGGATAAAGGCCCTAGGTCGGATAAAAATATTGCATGCTTAAGTGATTTATTGCTATTCACTTTCTTACAGGCGTTATTCCGTGACGACCCTTTATACTTCTGACGATATACTGACGGCACTGCTTTTAGGCAAGGCATCTAAATTGGGCAACTTATCTGGCAAGTTTTAGAGGAAGTCATGTTCGCTTGGAAAGGCATGAACCGACAATAAGTGACTTGATTGCGAATGTGGGTGTAATATTACACTTCTGCTTACTCCCTCGGGGATACAGGCGTGAGTCTATAAATAAAAATAATAAATAAATAAAATAAGATTTATTCTTATTAGTCGAATCGAATCAAAGTTGAGGTTCGGCTTTGATTAGTTACAAACGTTCTTCGCCGTTGTCTTCATTTCTAAAGGTTGAGCCCTATATGAAAATATATTCATGTCTATTGTTATTTGCCTTTATTATATATCTCTCGCTGTTCGGCTTCTCTTTGCGCGGTTGTTACAGAGAGACTAATAAGTGCGGTCACCCAATCATACCCGCGGCTTGACGATTGTCCAAATAAAAGAACAATAATGAGAAAACGTATTTATTTTTTAACGGTACTTCTCTTCAGTGTTGAAACAAAAATATACTAATTATTATTCTGCGCATAAAACGTCGAACAGTTAAGGCATCTGTGACGCATGAGCTCATCCTTAGCACTAAAGCATTATTATTTATATAATATAATTATATGTACAATTAATATGCAACAATGGACAAAGTGGAAAAATCTTATTTTCCCATAAATATTTTACATATCCTCCCATCACTTTCGTTTCTAAAACTAAGGGTTTTTATTTATACAAATATAATTGTTTGTGGTTTTTGTAGCGTTTTATTAAATTATCTATATTAGCAAGATATCACTAAGAAATTTAAGTAGTAATTGTTTAAGGCTTTCTATCTGCTCTCAATTGATCATAGTTTTCTGAAAATATCATATTATTATCAGCTAAGATGCATTATTTTTCATTATGCGATCATAAACAATAACGGCATAAAGAATGTCCAATATTATGGCCATATTTATAAATTGTACCGGTGCGGGAACCGGGTATGTTTTCACCAATTGAAAATCAGATCACAGAACATTAAAATAAGTTGGTGAAATATAAACAAAACTTACAAACAATAGGGAAGTTTCCTGCAAGTGAAATAAATTATACAAGTATTTTTATCTAGTGAAACATGTCAAAATAATAGTAGTTTCATTCATCAATTAATGTTAAACTATATTGAAATTTTTTTATCGACAATTAATTGATAATAAGTATTCCATTTGACAGCAAAAATCTATGACGTCACTAGGTCTTATTACATACAAACGCCGTAGGAAAGGTAGTTTTTGACATTTCATCAAAAGTGCTTGATTTGACTTGTTGGAAACAACCCTATTTCAAGCACTGCTAAAGCCGTAAACATACAACACACACTCACGTAACCTAAAAATAATACTATACAATACATATTTATATTACACTTTAGCATCGGATTTTTTTTTCATTGAAATACACAAAACATTCAGGCTACAAAATACGTCATACAAAGTCTCTGTCTGGGAAAGAGTTCCTTGACTGTGCATTAATATCTGCGTTATATATATATATATATATATATATATATATATATATATATATATATATATACAACGCACTGTACTTAAAACATATATATATATATATATGTTTTAAGTACATGTTCCATACTCTCATAGAGTGTGGAAGTGACTGAAATAGAATGTTTGTACTTCTTCCTTTTACCTGTGGGCGTGTGGCCAACTCTGGTGGTCGGAGTTTTCAGACCGCCCAAAGGCGTCCGATATGGCCTAACGATTTCCTATGACAAGAACCAAGACCACGAGGCACGGTAGGTATATCATGTAAATACCACACGTGGTCACCCATCCAAGTAGCGACCTGTGGAAGCGGTGCTTAACTTTGCAGATCTACTACGAATGGTAAGCCAAGTCTCGCATTGGTTCTTTATACAAAATCAAATTCGTCGTGGTATATCACCACAAAATTATAAATAGCTACTAAAATTGCATTATTTTTACTCAATATAGAAATCTATGTATACGTATATACTTAAGCCTTAACTTTAGATAGAGATACTTTAAAAGTTCAACGAAATTATAAAAATATCATAATATTTAAGCTATCACATGGTTTAAAGCTGATGATGATTGCGACAATATTACATACACGACGCTAATGACTCATAAGCACCTTATAAGTTACAATTTGATAATAAAACACGTATCAGAATTAATATGTTTTTATGTAAAATCAAATTATATTGAAACAAAAAACCGAAGTGTTGATGGATTTAATCCTAAGAATACAATTCAGTAACTAAAGCTTTATGTTATCATCTTGAGTTGTGTCCAAAGATTTGAATTAATTGTCATTAACTCATTATTACAAAATCTGTTCGAAAGTTTACAGAAATGTCTATCTAACGTTTATGGTCCAGCCAGTCATTATAGCCAAATTTCTGATTTCGTATTCGAGTTATTTCGGTTCTGGCAGCAAGTGATGAAGTTATCGTTTCAAATGACTTATTTCCTGTTTATTTTAAAGACACTGGAAATAAATGTTTTATTGTGAAGGCTAAACAAAGGACAATGGCAGATCTCCATACATCAAAATGTCTGAAATTAAATTGAAGCGAACAGTAATAAAAAATATATCAAAAATTTGGCGTAAGTAACAGAGTCTATAAATGATTCTATTTTCACTCAGGAAAGGTGGAAAAAGAAGATATCGGTGTTTGAATTTTTAGTTAAGAATGAACAATGTAGGTAAAAGGAAAGTTATAGTATGAAAGTTAAGCAATATAGGTAGGTACGTTTGAATTATCAAATGACATATGTCATATTGACATCAAAACGCGGAAGTATTTTGTAGCATCTAACTGTCACAGCCAAAGACAAAAGCAGAGCTGCACATTTTAAATCGATTTTATGTGAAATCGATACAACATTAAAACGATGCTGTGACGTCTTTTTTTGATTTAAAAGTTGTTTTGCTTTAAAAATATTAGCTTATTAATATAATGTTGATTAAATATTAAATAACTGCATTTTAAACCAAACCAACTCTAAAAAGGTCGATCGTATCGATTACTTATTTAATAATCGATACGGATATAGCACTCACTTCTATTCCTGTCACACCATTGTCTATGGCAACAATCTAATAATAAAGTATTCGTAATCAATTGGAATGCTTTTATCATCATAAAATACTCCAGCTTTAACGAGACAAAGTGAAAATATTAAAAATCGTAGAAAAAAAAAACAATTTGTTTTGTTCATATGAAGTTTAAGGTCGCCACAACAAACCCAGACCAAATTCTGCCATTGTTCTTTCAAATAGACGGACCAACAGCACTTGGCATAATGGTAAAAGGGAAGGCGACCACTTAACGTTTGTGGCAATAAAAAAACGGAATCGCTCCGACTTTTGTCCTACTGTCAACTGGTAATACGCTTATATCATTCCGATGCTGGCATGTAAAAGGGAATTTTATATAAAGAATTCTGAACGGCTAGAGTTGGAGCAATTTCAACCCGATTCCGAGGTGATATGTACGAGTCAACAATAAACACATTGGTTCTGTCCTAAATATTTCTTCATTGTCATTTTAATTCCTTCAGAATGACAATATGAAGACAGTGACAATAATTTAATTGCTGATTACCAATGAAATTACTGTCACTGTCTGGTTATTATGTTTCTCCAATATTTTTAGTAGCCAATATTAAGGCACTGCTGCAAGAAAGCTCATCGACGTACTGTACGGCCAAAGAAAGTTAATTCTTCAAAACTAATGTTGATTACCTATGTATTGAAAATGGCCGTAAATTCATTTGTCAATTAAAGAATGGTTCAAGATTTTATTTGAGTTCATCGTTGTCATTTTTCTATCTAGTGGCACCAATTGGTGTCAACCTATTTGATGTAACGTCAAACGCGTTCATTTTACTTTGACCCTTATTTTGTTCTAATATCTAAACTTCGTTTTATATTTTATAAGAGAGTGAAAAATATTAAACAGTACGTATATTTATTTTGTATTCTTCAAGTAGGCACAATTGAACACGTCTGCAATTCAAATGATATATTTTAGATTGGACATATTATTTCTAAAAATTCTACTAATAGTAAATTGTTCTTAATCTGAATGCGTTTGATTCCTATATAACAACTTGTGTATAACAGATTTCAATGGACTATTAAATATTCTATGAGCACCTTACATCTATAAAACAATAATTGATAATAACTACATGTTTTAAAATTTATTATACATAAATACATATTATTTTATTATATTATCACCATTTTAAGTTCGGCTTCATAAATAACGCACAGCGAAAAATCTTAACTAATAAAAGTCAAAAGTCACTACAATTTAGATGTTTGTGCACTTTTTGTACATTTTCATGTTTATTTAAATTCTTTCAAAGCGTCTACTTCATAGTATGTTGCGTTCATTATTTATAATCCTATTGCATTCTCCATTTCTTCGAGAAATCACCTTTACATTTATTTCTAACAATTGGTACTCTTACCTTTTCATAAATCGAGACAACAAAATTTGAATTATCTTTTCGTTCTATATCTTGTCTTTATAGTCTATCTAACAGATTACCATAATATGAATAATTACGTCAAAACAGAATTTTAAAACGCTGATCTTCATCACCCTAGCGTTAAGCTCGGTTGCATCCATGAATTTACCTTGGAGCCCTGGATTCAAACTCTAGTCTTATCAGATTTGACATAAGAGAATTTAGACCAATAATTTTAGTCAATTTTGTTAATAGTTGATTAATTAATCTCACAACTTTGCTTTGTATCACGTTCAGTTAATTTCCGGTTAATTTGTTTGCACAAGTTCTGTTACAAGCAAAGTTAAAATATCTTTTCCTAAAACAGCTTCGCCATAAAAATACAGTGAGATTCCGTACCCAATTCAGAATTAGGTATACATACAACAGGAAGCGAAGATTTTATTAACTACGGACATCCAAGCCAAACTTGGCCTATTCAATTATCCTTTCTACTTGGGTCCAATATCGTTAGACCCTTTTGCCCCATTAACTTAAGTAGTCAATGGTGTTCATGCGGCAACAGAAAATCTTTCTAAATCTAATTGTTATGAAGAAGTCTTCGTTTTCAGGAGCAGGACCGGCCAGTACATCGTCACGAAGAGAAGGAAAAGTGCTGGGAATACAACGCGGGAGAGCTTATCAATTTCTCTCCACAAGACTCTTTCTTGGCCTGTGTCGGCGTCTAACCAGGCTACCTGAAATATGAAATATTATCATTAGTATCAGAAATTTCAATTTAAATCAGAAACCTGCGGGTTCTTGTACAAAAGAGATTTGAATGACCTACTGCAGCGGGATAGCGATGAGTATGACACCTGGGATTGGGAATATTTAGGCAGATTCATAATTTTTCTATCTTTGTAAAAATAATCACCGAGTCTACCCAGGATTCGGTTAAGAAATTCAACCACGAGTTTCAATGAATTTTAAGAACTTTTAGCTATATTGCATTTCTGATAAAAACAAGAAGAAAAAAGACTCTGTAACTTTTTAAATTACATAGTAATATATAGATATATACGCATAATAATTACCCCTAACGCATATAATGCTATAATCATAATTGCAGATTTCTTCGCATTAGCTGTAATTCGTTATCACACTAAAACATAAGCTATGTTTATAATGTTATCTTATTAATTATCACAGCACTGTTGACCTGCACAACGTTCCCCTGAGTTCACTAAAAACTAAGAGCATCAGAATATAAAACCTCGTTAAACATTTGGCTCAAAATAGCTTCGTAAAATATTCGACATAATTCTGCAAATATGTAACTTAATTTTCGCAACTTCTAAACTAATTACATGTATATCTAAATAAATCTCAATATTACGAAATCCTCAAGAGATTTATACATTACTTTATTATAATTGTACAATATTCCTAAAGATATTTTTCGTTATCAAAGTAATTTCTTCAGCCCACGCCCAAACACATAATAAAGCATCTCATAATATATTTTATACAACGAGTTTAATAGCCCGCCATTAATCATCATCATTATTTTCTTATCGCATGCATCCAAGATTTTCGTCTAGGAGCTTGGAATCCGCTTACTCTTGTGGAACATAATTATTATTTTTCGGTGATAGCTGAAAGTATGTAACTAACTAAATAAATAAGATAGTGCCTTAAAAGATCCAATATATATATATATATTTGTCGAACTGAACATCAAACAGAGCCTAACATTGCTAAGAACATTTTCACAATCTTTCTAACGAAGAGTTAATGACCATTCGTGAGAAACCAAAAGACGCTCAGATTGTTTTTCTGTTATGTAACTTTCGTAAGAATGCTCATTACAGGTGAATGCTCAAGTGCATTAGCGCCATTAGAGATAGGAAACAAACGACAGATCGCCTGTTAGTACCTTAGCGATCACCGGCGCCCATAGACACATGGTCACCACTCAACACAAATAGGAGGAGAAGCGGGAAAAGGGAGAAGGAAAGAAGACGAAGAGAGATAGAAGAAGAATATAAACACAGTATTCTTATTATTATTGGAACGAAGTTTCTTATCGCGCGTTGCGAAAGGGGGTTAGACGGAAAAAATTAAGACGAAAAGTTGTAACGTCACTTTTTGCTATAGTAAGCTATTGTAAGCCGTGCGGCGTGCGCATGTTTCTCTGTATGTCTCTCTCTCTCTCATAAAGAAAGCAAGCATCATGTTCATGCTTTCCGATCATCTATTTGGGAATCCAAGATGGCGGACGGGACATTTTTAATAAAATTAATATGGGTATCATTTTCGGGGTTTTTATGGATTCTGGTCACGAAAATGACATCTATTTGGGAATCCAAGATGGCGGACGGGACATTTTTAATAAAATTAATATGGGTATCATTTTCGGGGTTTTTATGGATTCTTGTCACGAAAATGACATCTATTTGGGAATCTAAGATGGCGGACGGGACATTTTTAGTAAAATTTATATGGGTATAATTTTCGGGGCTATCATGCATTCTGATAACGTAAATGACATTTATTTGGGGATCCAAGATGGCGAACGGGACATTTTTTGTAAAATTAACAATTATTACTAAAATAGAGCCTACTGATTAAGTTTATATTACATTATATTTGTTAATAATAAAAAAAAATATTATAACTTAAAAAAAATTAAATTTGATTACAATTCCTTCAAAAATCGAAAGGAACTTCGTTCTATCCGGGTGTCCCTTGACACCTCTCAAGCAGTTTTTTGTCATTCTCAAGTGTTTACCTGTAGTATGCTTTGCCGTCTCTCAACGCCGACTAAATGCGCTGTGGTGTGTGTAGCAGCCGGAGCAGGGTGGACGGCGGGCGTGGCTGCGGGAGGTGAGGTCGGTGACGTCAGGTCCACCTTACGGCATCTAACTCCGCTACCTTCCCACGCTGCAAGCGTCCCGCAGGATCCCTTCTCACCATTCAATCGCTGCCACAGATAACGAAACATCTTTGTCTCAATAATCTTGGTGCGAATTCGAGCTGGTTCTTTTGATTGAGATATTATTGAGTTTATAGGTGTTTGTGTTCTGTTTGCAAAAGTCTTAAGTGTTCATGAGATCGAATGCATCTTCGTATTCCATTAGTTGCATAAATTGAATAATGCATGACTAAAAGAGTGGGATTCTTTTATTAAAATATTGCGTTTTTATAATATTGTTCTTATATTTTTATACGTGTATTTTGAGTACACTAATAAGCTACTATAATAAGCGCAGATCAGATATTATTATGTTGTTTATGGAAAACTAAAATATGTGTGTTTAATAAGCGTAAACAAATTTATTTGGAGAATGGCCAAAAAGGTCAAGAATAAAATATTTACCACCGGAATGATCCTTGGCATGGACTCTTGTGCCTTAGTCTTGTTCATTTGGTACTGCTTGTCCAATACTTTCACGACTACGAACTCGCCAAGGGCAGCGAACACGAACATCATGCAGCCAGCCATCCATAGATCGAGCGCCTGGAAGACAAAGAACATATCAATGTAAAGGTTATCATAGAGAATGAGGGAGAAAAATAACTAGGAATCTATATTTCGGTAAAAATTTTCTACATAACAGGTGACTTTTGATGGACGATTATTATCATGGTATGAAAAATAATTATACTCAATGCAACATTACATATTAGACCAGACCTTTCTTTCTTTCTCAAATATAATAATATTAAATATCGACTTTTACCCTACATTGCGTTCTAAAGTGCGGTTATCTTCACATCATGATGTCAACTTTAATATTTAGACATAACATGCATAATGACACTTCCTTACCTTCACATAAGCCACGGGCGGAATATCAGCTCTCAATCCAGTAAACATGGTTACCAGAGTCAACATGCAAGTCACCAACAAGGTGACTCGCCCAGGGATCGCATCTAGGTCCAACCAAAAGCTGAACCAAGACAGCATGACTACTAAAGAGGATGGAGCGAAGGTCTGGATCAAGTGGTGTCCAATCTGGCGTTCAAATCTGAAGTAGACTACCAGCCTTGAATAATTACCTGAAAAAGAAATACATTTTAGTCTTCGTCGTTATATTTTCAGAAGCTGGTAAGCAATGTAGATGGTTCGTTAGATATATAAAAATATAGATAGTGGTCTGTAATGGGGATTGTGCTCTCCCCACACGGGACAATGTAATCCACAAAATGTTGTGAATCTGGATGTTTTTTTATGTTCATGGATTAAAGTAGGAACTTTGCTGAGAATGTGCTGTAAAGTACATAGAAGTTATTCGGAATGTTGAATTTGAAACAAATATAGTTACTTACGTTAATATGAGTCCTACATTGAAAAATACATCTCAACCCTATAGAACAGATTCATTGTAATACTTATACACTCATATAAAATGTCCTACATATATTGGGATAATAAGGTATTATATTATCATAGTGACAATATAATAAGAGCGATTATCAGCACAAAATACATATTAATTTCTTATTTCTTAAAATCTCTGGTTTTTGTGCTCCAGAAGTATTATGAGAAAGCAACTAAGTCTATATACCTACCACGAAATACGACGGCGACTTAGATAGAATAAAAGTAATCAATGTTTCTTGGAACAGTCTTTGATGAGGAACAGATGGAATTCGTAAGTGGAAAAATAAATATTAATAACTGGTAAGTATGTATTATTTCTTAGAACCAAGAAATCTGTTTTCTATTTTGCAAACGTTTGATGTAATTCACGAAGCTAAATAAACACGCCAATTAAGTCAAACATAAAATATAAAATATTTGAAGTGATATTTTTGATAAAATGTATCTAATATAATAGTTGTTTACAGAGCTTTTAACCGAAGATATGGATTGAAATTAAACTACAGTTTACAGATTTTATCGCGATTGATTGATAATAATTTTACTGAGAACATTTAAATCAAATGATGTAGAAACTATAAGCCGTAGTTTAATTTTAATTTGTAGCAGTCGCGTAAACTCAATAAAATACTACGAGAATACGTACATAATATTCGATCTCGATGTCATTTACATTAAGAATTTTAGAAACCCTAGATTATATTGCTACAAAGAATTGTTATCATATTTTCAAATATCAAATGACTTACATAATGTATAATTTAATTTGTGTTTAATACGTTTTACAGGCGTTTTAAATTAATGGAGGTCTCTCAAGATAATTAAGCAATATGTCTGTAATGTGGACTTATACCAATATTTAATTATTACAAAAGAGCTTAATTTAAAAGTATACTGTATGCGTGATGCAATGATGTGAATTTAAATAGTAATATTATGATTGATTAAAAAAACTTAAGTTAAGATAATAATGAATCAAATTCTTTTAAAGAATTTCAGTTGCAAACATAAACTAATCCGCATATAATGCTAGATTCTTGCTTATGTTTTTTGCTAAATAGTAATATTTTTGTATTTATGTAAACCACTGTTTTTCTTTGTTACTTATTAGCTAATGTTAGAAGAAACGTTAGAAGCTGATAAAAGGACAAAATTACGGGTGAAAACAGATGTACGTAATAATTGTGGCCCCACAAAGAATTTCGATTACATTGTACGCAAAGTACAAATTGCATTTTTAAAATTATATCCAAATCCGCAGTACGCTTCAAGAGAGTGCATAAGTTTAAATGTTAATATGTATATATAGGTAGCTGTTCTGTACCTTTAGACTTACCGTCCTTATCGATCATATATCCGTTCGTTTCTTCTAGCCGCAAGGGCTGCCCAATGTGATACTGCAGCAATTTCAACTCAGGGTTGATTGTGACTCCCGCCTCGCTCCAACGGAATCGCACCTTTTGGTTGCTATATGAAACTGGAACAAGAAAGCTTTTAATTTTGGATTCTTTTTCTAGACTCACGCTATGCCCGAAGGGATAGGCACAGGTGAAATATTACACCCAGATTTTGCCATGTTAATTTTTTAGGGCGAACATTGCCAGACTCTGTGCTGCTGCTGCGAATTCGGAAAAAAATCCATGAACGCTTATGCCCGACCCGGGAATCGAAACCAAGACCTTCTGATCAGCATACGCATACGCTATTCACTGTACCACTGAGGAAGTTCATTGTCGTTTGTGTTCTTTCTCTGGTCTTTGGATTTTGTGAAGAGGAACCGCTATTTCCACAAGCGTGTGGTGCTCTATTGAAACTCGTAGGCGCAGCAATACGATTGAAAATCCTTTTGATGCTCTACATAATAATTGCCAGTTTAATATCATATAACGAGATTTTACTAAAAAAGGGAAGTTTATTTATAGATTCAACATTTTATTGAATCTCGCAAAATGGCAATTTTGAAAAATCTTTTTGTGTCAGTAGTACTCATACTCACAACTTTCAATATAAATGGGGCAAGACTGGATATCCATTGGGTACAGCTGGAACTCCATCTGACAGGCGATGATTGCATGCATCCTTGCAGAGTACCTCACAGTTTGGTTCCTATACAGCGTCACTGAAGAAAACTTGTGTGTCAGTTCGGCGATTTCTGAAAACGATAAAACATTGGCGATTTTAATATTTTTTGTTTCTAGAAATCGTATTTAAGTAGTGCCCAAGAATAATATTACGTTCAATGTAGACTCCATAATAACCAACTATTGTCAAATGCATACTAAATAAGGATATCAATGCTAAATAGTAGAATCAATTAAATGAACAATGAAATTCTGATGAAATGCTTTGAAAGTAGAAAAATCTAATTTGCATTTTCATTAAAAATAAGTAGATAAAAATAGTGATACTTGTGAATCCGAAAATAGATAAGTCAGCCAAAATAGACGTACAAGTCATAACTACAAAATATTTGGGCTTGGTCACTTTCATCTGATCATCAGACACCCCGACTGCGGCCTATGCATCTCACGCCAAAATGTCGACGCTTGATGATATTCTCATCGTAAATATAGATGCGGTTGGGTCCGGTTACATAGATGTTAGTACAATATCAACATATTTAGCTAGCAGCCCGGCGATTCATTTGACAATAATTTGTTATAAGCAGATAGTACAAAATTGAAAATCAGTACAGTCAGGAACGTTGTTGAAACTAAATTCGCATAACATGAGGCTTCCGTGGCGTGTTCACTTGATCAGCTTCTCACAAAGCTTTGCATTGTGCGATATAACAACACTGTACAAAGTGCAGGATTTGTAATTACACAAATAACTGTGCTTCTGTGGTATCGTGAATCAAATTTAATTATGGCTTTCGTTGGGATTCTAGCTGAGTAGAACAAAATGTATGCATATGTGAAATAAAGGAATTAGCTGCATATTTATCAATGTGCAATTGTATCTTTGGATTTAGATGTATCCATTGAAATTGAAATTCTAACCTATTGCTGGCCAACCCATTAGTGACACTGTATAAACATAAAATATCTTGATTGTATCATAATTCATTTTGAAAGCAGAATAGTACACAAAAATATAAGCACAATTCATATATCTTCTATAATTCTTAGAATGTACTACTTTTCGCCATATTGCAAAATGAACGATACAAATAAATAAAATACAAGAATCTCTTTGTTATTACTAAGTTAGTAAAAAGTTGTTCATAAAAAAATCGGTGTAACAAGTTTCAGATAAATAGTTGGTGCAGTGAAATGCAAATATCGGCCGTCAATTATGAGTAAAATCTCTTCTTCAATTTAAACTTTCTATAAAACGGAACTCCTACCTAAATTTATCGAATCAGCAGTTATTTCCTGCTTAACACTTTCACGGACAGTAAACGCCTATAGGCGTGATAACAATAAAACTTCAATTGTGTCTCGTTTACTGTCCGTGAAAGTGTTAATAAAATAGATTTCAAACTACAAACTGAGAGATCGTAAACATAATAACAAAATTCTAATAAAATGAATGAAAACTTCAGGAAAATGGAATCAAGGAATTTCTATAATTTCACGGGCTATTTCAGATCTAACGCAACCTAAAACGTCGCTGTCGAGACGTGTTACCAATGAAACCTTACTCAAGATCAAAAGTACCTTACAAAAGTGCTTCTACGAAAACGTGATGTATGAAAAAGTAAAGGTCATGGCAAATGCTGCCTTCTATACACTGTAAAACGTCAACATACTCCATAATGTTAATTTAGATTTGATTTAGATGGTTTCACAGAATGATTAAAATTAACATCTGAATTATTGATTTTAAAACAATGACGTTATTTATATCATTCTGTCGTCTAGTGAAGGACCAATCTAATTTCTGCGTGTTAAAGACAAATCACATGCTGTGAAAAATTATAATTTGTGTTCACCAAGTGTTCACCGAAGCTTTTCTATTTAGTAGTGCTAGATGCCTACAATTATACTTATCTAGTATTACAAGAACCTCAGATGTGTGATGAAAAATGTATGTTCTCGAAATATTATTTTGGTGATCAAGTGGGATTTGGAAATTTTCTTATCATGAAGTGGGATTTGGAATTCGCTTGCCCCGTTACAAATGTTGAACAATAAAACAGTATAGTTGTCTTGTCTGCCTCAAATATCTGCTTCTGCTATTTTAATACTGAAGCAAATACAACAGATGAATTATGAAGTTAATGAAGAGACAATAGATGGCAAGCGATAATTACAATTTAATACGCACATAACTTCGGAAAGTTAGTGGTGCGCGCCGTGGATTCGAACCCGGTACCCTCTGCATAGCAGTCCGTTCATATCTCCACTAGGCATTCGCTGCCTGTAACCTATCCCACTTTAATCATTAGCAATATTACCATTCTTTCAATCTATAGCGGAAACGTGTGCATATTATGTAAAATATGAATTTTGTAATTTTTAAACCGCGATATCTCATGAATGGTGAGTCGTATGAGAAAAAGTGTCAAACCATTTTTGTGCAAAATTGTATGATCTACAACTTTGTCTAACCTATTTTTACGATACAATTCACCGTTTTCGAGAAATATTAACGAAACCTACATTTTGTATGTTTCATTTTGGATAAAAAAATGCAGAACTAGGATCTATGGGGATTTTTGACATTTTATTTATAATGATGATTTTTAACGTCTCTGCTAATTTTCAGCTCTATGCGAATCATGTCTAGGTTATGACTTATTTTTGTCTATTTTGACTGGACTACATATTTTAGTTCTAGTTGAACTTATTGCTGACTTGTATGGATTTGTTTAATATGCAAAAATATTTAAAGAAGATATGTATTGTCTATAGACATTTGAACAGATATGTTTGCATTCGCCTAAAAGGATAATGCAGAATCTTAACTTACGGTAAAACTCGTACTTTGATGAAAATGAATAATATAAAGTAAGTGAAAAATTTTTACTAAAACGTAGTTTTGTTTGGAAACAGCGGCAATCGGACTTGAATGGGGTAAATGAACTTAAAATAAGGATTTTCATAATAAGGATTTTAATATAAAATAGGTAAATGAAGAATCTGTTGATTAATTTGAATAAGAAGGCTAGCTTAAGGATAATGCTGATGAAAACGTTTAGCTTTATCATTAAAGAAATTACAGTTCTTCAAATTGGCAATTGTATAAAGGTAGTTTTATTTCCATTAATATTATATTCGTTGCTATCGTACCGATTTGTGGGATGGATAAGTCTAATCAATAATTTCAAGAAGAGATGGCGATTCTGCTAGACTAGTAACTTTTAAATATTACTCAGGTATTTTTAGGTAATATGTTAATTCGTCATAAGAATATTGATTGATGAAACAGTAACGACCAGATTGAAAGACAAAAGAAGATTATAATTAAAATTGTTCTCTCTCTTGTAATAATGTTACACTGAATTTGGTATGAAAATGTTCCTTTATAGAATTAATACTTACTTTGAAATAACTGTTAGTATCACGATATGTTTTCTATATCAGTATAACGTAAAAAACGAATATTATAAGCCTTGGAGCAATCTAAAGGGCAATCAAGAGTCATAACATAACGATACATTAAGGCATTATAGTTCGAAAAGTTTAAATTTAGTTCTAAATTTACTATCACGAAGAAAACCTAATTTGTAGTAAGTTTTGATAGCTAGAAACTTATAATAACCCTTTTGAAATTATCGACGAAGCGCGGGATGGTACTTCAATTTGTTAAAATATGTGCGTTTGACACGAACTGTGTCTTTGAACGGCTTGAATCCGAAACACGATGACATAAGATAATATTTATTTATGCTGAAATTACAGGAAATTTTGACTTATTTCATGCGATACTTTAATTTCTAAACATTTCTATGGAATCATAAATTCCACTATATTTTTAAAGTCTAGCTATCAGGTTACTATTAGCCATAAGTTTTTACCGATCTACACTAAAATTATTAAGTTAAAGAGAGTTTCCTATATATTTATTTGTTTGGTCGATAGCACTTATCTCAGAAACTACTGGTAAAAATAAATAAAATAATATCTTCTTTCTGAAACATAAGTTTTCTTGCATTCTGTTTGGTCTTTGAAGCAGCATGGTCAGGAGTAAAATTTTCTTTCAATAATGATGTAGACAAATCGATTATCACCACACTTCTTGGTTCTTCTTGGTTAATCAAGTTGTAATTTCCGATTGTAACAATATTAAGAAACATTTGTTTATATTTTATAAATTGATGTAAAATTGACAATATTTTTCCTATAAGAAAGAATCTACAAACGAGTAGATATTTTTTTTATTTATAGTCTCACGCCTGTATCCCCGAAGGGGTAGGCAGAGGTGTAAATATTACACCCACATTTCGCCATGAATTTTTAGGTCCCACGTAATAGGGGGCGAGCCTATTGCCGGTACCGGGCACATCACCAGACTCCGAGCTGCTACTGAGTATTCGGAAAAACCCAGTAACACTTTTGCCCGACCCGGGAATCGAACCCGGGACCTCCGATCAGCAGTCGCATACGCTATCCACTGGACCACGGAGGTAAAGGCAAGGCAAACGAGTAGATAAGCTAGAGAAAATTATGTTTCTGAATCAAAATAGGAGTATTAAATTCGTGTTTTCAAATTATGTTTTCTTGCCAATGATATATCTTTTATCTTGTAACAATTTAATGATATAAATATAATATATTTGCGAATACAGGTATTACATTAGTGTTATAAAATAATGTTTTGAACACGACCTTAATCCACCAAATGGCATGCAAATATACAGTACATTAGTTTAAACATACATTATACAATCAAACAGAAACTGGACACATTTATTTCCAAGTAGTAGTACTATTTTACTCTATTTCAATATTTTTATCCATTAAATATTCTATGCTTTTCTAGTAAATAAATTGGAGATTTCTTTTTAAAGAGTTTAGTGTTTTCTATATCTAAATTATGTTTTGGCAGTTTATTATACAGCCTCGAAGCCATACAGAATACACTTTTGTCATCTAAGGCTGTTTTATGCTGAGGTATACATATTTTATGATTATTACGTGCACTATTATAAGTATCAAAGTTGTGCTTATTTCATTTAACAAAACTAATAGCTTCATAAATATACAGGCTAGGAAATGTTAAAATTTTAAACTTAATGAAGTGAGGCTTACACGTATCGGTTTGTTGTAATCTACATACTGACCTTAGACATCTTTTCTGAGCTATGAAAACCCGTTCTCTTTCAGTTGAGTTACCTCAGAACAATAAACCATATCTTAATGTAGATGTCACATAAGCATGGAGTGCTGTCAGTACAGCTTCCTGGTTTACTATTTTCTACATCATATACAAGGTTATTTGTAAAACACCACACCTCTCAGGACTATGTTACTTACATCATAATCAACAACTTTTGTTCTATGACTTTTAAAAAATCATCATATTTTCATACAAAAATAAAAATATGTAAATTGAACGCTCTAAATGTTGCGAAGTCTATGCGATAGGACAATAGCGAGAGGTGCGGGTTGCGGGCGGCGCGGCGGGGGCGCGCAGGCGTAGGTACTGTACAGCAAAATACAGGAGTTGAAATGTGTTACATAGGACAACGAAATCTTGAAGGTTTGTTTTTGGTCAAGACCAAAAGATGTTGATTATGATGTTAGTAACGTAGTCCTTAGAGATTAACGGTGTTTTACAAATAACCCTGTATAAAGCAAACTATAAACTATTTAATTCATTACAACTGTTATCTATATGACGTGACTTCCATGACAAATTGGAGTCAATACGTATTCCTAGAAATTTGTGTCATTAACATTCATAATTTTTTTTCATAAGTAATTGATTTATTAGAATTACTGTGTAATTTCATAATTTTAGTCTTATCAAGATTAATTTCTAAATTATTAGATGTCGGCCAATTTACAATTTTAATAAGATTATTGTTTGATGTCGATTTCAATTTCATTATTTATCGTATTCCCAGAAAAAATCACTGTGCTGTCATCAGCGTACATGCTGCTGTAATATAATGAAAAGTAGGGGGCCTAAAACACTACCTTGTCTAGCATATGTCCTATATCTGACAGAAGGATTAATTATATATTTCACCTATTAAAGGCCTTGGTAGGTTTACCTTAACATATTTTTGACCCATAGTTTTGATAAGATAAAGATATTTGTTTGCTAAAACACGTGTTAGAACATTATAAAAGCATTATAAAATGTTTATTACACAGAGATCTTTGACTAATAGGAACAATAATAAATGTCCCATAAAGTTCTTACAAAAGTTACTCATTTTTGCAGAGCCACCTTGTTTATAGACACATTTTAAGCAGATAAATAATGTGTTTTGGTAAGAAGAAGACACGAGGAAAGGAGATAGAGAATAGAAGAAGGAAATACCAATTTTCAAAAGTCAAACGTGTATAAATGTACATATGTATAAAGTTATTTATGTACAAATTATTTGCGTTTATTTCTAATTTTAGTGATATAAAGTGCAAATAAAACTTGCTTATGTGAAATAAAGGAGCATAGAGTATTACCGGGTGATCGGGGTCGGTAATGCATCGCTCCTCCTAAAAAGCAAAATTCCGTTAGTCTATTTGTATTTATCAAAAACTTTCTGTTTTAAAAGTATTTGTACTTATGCAGCTAAGGTGAACACTTGAATAAGAAGTATGGGATACAAAAAAAAGAGAAAAAGACATGCACATACATAAATAATATATGTAGAAAATGTTACCAATAGTAAGCATTTCACTCAGAAAATATTAATAAGCTACTTTAATAAACGTTCTATAAGGAAAACACAAAAACACGACTTGAGATTGGTAGGTATCAAATCTTATTATTTATCGATAGTCCGTATAATATTACCGATTTTATTAGCAAATTATTAATTCCTTTCAACTTATCAATCAATTGAAATACTATTGTCTGAATTAATTTAATCAAAGGATAAATTATATGAAACACGATAAAAAAAGTAATAAATTCTTTACAACAATAAATAAGTTTTTATCAAAGAACTCAAGGGATAAAAATAAAACTTTTCAATGGATATTTTTATTTGATAGCGAAATATCAATATTTAAAATTCTATTTTGTGTATAGACTTTGGATATATATCAGTAACTTTTCATAACAAGACTTAAGTTTCCAAGAATGTATTCTTCAGATCAGACAAAAGAATTGAATAAATTTAAGTGTATTCATTCTGGCAGATGTATCGTTTCGCTATATTTGGTTTTTGGACAACAAATTCGTGTTGAGAAGAGGGAATAAAAAAACTGCGGGATTTTACTTGTTGCTATCTGGACATACAGTAGTATTACCTTTTTATTTGAATTTATTCTGTCATTCATTCATGGATTATGATCACGTTAGAAACATATAATTAATTAGACTTTCATATTGCCAAAGTAATGTTTCTTCTCTTTTCTTATTTACTTCTTTGATTAATTGTGAAATTGATTTCGTTTCGACTTCCGGATAACTATAAACGTTATTTGTGGAAATATTTTTGAAAACATCGTAGGTACTACCGAAGTAGTAATGCTATGGTCATGATAGACGTGAATGATCAATTTAATTATCTTGATTACTTTGCGTCACAACGTCACTTTAGTCTCGAAATCTCACCTGTAACTTTCGAGTTTAAGAAGTAAGGGTCTGGATGCCACAGGTTGTCGAAGAACTCTGGTGGCAAGGTCACGTGGTCGTCTCCTTCTTCGAATATATCTTCAGGCAGTTGCAGCCTGCTCTCACTCCAAGTTTGTCTTATGAACATGTCGACTCTGAAAAAATATAAACCTGTGCTGAAATTCACCGCTTTAGATAAAGCATACTGTGACGTTCCAATCAAGACTAACTTATTAATTGCTTAAAAATATTGCTAACAGAGCTAATAAGTTGATAAAAGCTTCGAAAATTTTGGGTCTTCTGTCAATAAAATTTCTAATATTCGTTCCAAATATAGACGTACAATTCGGTGGAACTTTTATGTCGTTGCAAATAATATAATAATTATAATCTACTATCTATTTACTCCTTAGAATTAATAAGTCGCCATTTTGAGAAAATCATAATTATAGGTGCAACCGTATATAGAGATAGATTCTTTAAATAGCGTTAATTTGTCCCCTACGGACTAAGAGTCGGTTTCTGGCTGCTGGGACGTTAAAAGCCACTAACAATATTTTCCTAATTAAAAGACTTGTCATCGTCAGCTAAAATGCTTTAACGAGAATTGAATCTATGGCAGTATTAAAATTTGAGACGAAAAGTGCCATAGTTGATGGCACATTTATTTTTGACATATCAGATAGGATGAGCAATTTTATCCCGATGATACGACGTCGTGTACTTTATCGCATTTCAACGCCCTTTCTCGCAAATGATGTAGTTTTATGACGGAAGAATCATTTTATGGACGGCTGGCTTTTATGTTTTATTGGAAACCTTGCTAAGATTTTTTCTGTTTGGTATTCTTTGTTACATGTCTTGAGAATGGTACAGTATGGCTCATGAAAACAACTGCTAAATTGTAGTGACTTGCACTAAAATGTTGACTGTAAATCAGTAATACTTTCTATAGTATATATATCTTTATATATTAGTTATAGTAGTAGTATTAGTTCTATTCAATTCATTCTGCTGTGAATTAGTACACAAAAATTAACAGTTGACAGTGACAGAAGTGGTCACCCACCCAGTATAGCTAAATGTTGAAGTATATAAACATTTGGTCAATTTGAGTGATGATATTTTTTACACATTTCTGTCCTACCAACAATGTCACCATCCGAAGGTTGCTTAAAAATTGCTTTTATTCATAGGGCAACCCTTTGTTCTCTCTACATTTAATATTAGATTTCTTGAATGCTTCTTATATATTCATAAAGAATAAAAATTTACATCTCCCACGATTCAGAGATAACTTTAATGAGTGTAATTTTTATTTTATGATGGTTCAATCTAAGTTATAATATTAATGATAACGCATATTATGCTGATGTACTCATACAAATTCATGTACTCATACAATTTCAGTAGCAACAAATATTATTTGTTTCGGTGAATATTTAAAAGGTACTTAGGCGTTGTAGATTAATAAACTGTTTGTTGTTTATTTTTTACTAGTGCTACTACCCGCGAGCTAGATACTACTATTTCAGCCATGTGACATTCGTTTATCTCCACTTTAAATATCAAAGGTTTTAATAATAAGCAAAGATCGGAATCAGGGAGCTAACATTGTCAAAAGTATGGATATTCCTAATTTTTTAATGTGTTTCCGGAACTAGATTCTGGAAAATTTCGGATTTTTAATGAAAGTGTTTTAAACTGTTGAAAAAATCTTCATTAAAAATCCAAAATTTTCTGGAATCTAGTTCCGAAAAGACATTAAAAAATTAGGCATATCCATACTTTTGACAATGCTCCCTTAATTCCGATCCTTGATAATAAGTATGGAATAGACAGGGACCTACACATACAGCGCCAAGTCAAGCTAAACATTTCTATTAGGTACTAATATAATAATTATATCCTACGCCATTAGAACGGTACAGACGTCAAATTGGCCAGCTTGATATGTGGCTTGATGTGTTAGTTGAATCTTTGTAAAGTGCGGGTTTTGTCTTTTTAAAACTAGAACCTTAGATAATTTTATTGATGTATGCCTTTGATACAGGGTGTAAAAAGACCTTAACGAAAACTGAAATCCCATGTTATACTAAATCAATACGCACATTTTTTACTTCGGCACCATACCTGGGAAATTACTGGTTCAGGAGATAAAGGAGATATTGGGGCTCAAAGTTAGTATGGAATTTTTCTAATTAGGTACAGTGCATTTACCCCGCCAATATGTTCTTTAGATGCCCTATAACCCCATGGATAAGTAGGTATTTTGAGCAAAGCACGCGCGCGCTTTTAATTGCGGTTTAAAACATGTGAAAACTTAAAAAATATCGTTTCCCAGGTATTATTTTTGGTTAGTATGACTTGCCATGATGTCCACAACGAGTAGACTTCGGCTTGGTGATGGGTCTTGTGACAACCTGTATATACTTTTTGAACACTGCAGCTACAAATCTTAACTATAAATAGGATTATAAACCCGTATATGTCAACTCACCTGAAATCCATATCTTCAACGTTAATCGAGTTGACATCTACCACGTATATGCTAAACTCCACGATGACAGGCTGTCCCTTCAGTGCGGGCGGGCGCATTTCTAAATAAAACAAATATGATATAAATTGTCAGTTTCAAAGCTGAAAATTTGAAATAGAATATGCCTGGATGGGTATAGAGTATTATACAAACGGCAATGGTGGTTGGAGCGCCAAACTATGAGATAAATCCAATGTTCATCATATCAGCCAAAAGACATCCACTACCGGACACAGGCCTCCCCCAAGGCTCTCCACATAGACCTATCCTGAGCCACCCGCATCCACCTGC
Source organism: Euclidia mi (assembly GCA_944739405.2). Classification (NCBI taxonomy): domain Eukaryota; kingdom Metazoa; phylum Arthropoda; class Insecta; order Lepidoptera; family Erebidae; genus Euclidia; species Euclidia mi. The sequence continues at coordinate 92,269,690 of OX123185.2, read as the reverse complement.
TACCCGCGATCCCAACAAGATCGTAAGTCCAGTGCTACCAAGAGAAAATAATCGCAGTGACCTGTAATATAGTCTGCAAAATATTTACTGCAGTCAGCAGTTACACGAGCAGATAAACTAATTCTAAGAGGTGAATCTGTGGTTTTAAATAATACGTATATAACCTGCAATATCTAGCTGGTTAATTAATTATTTCACACTATTTTAGAACATCAAAATCTGACCAAGAATAAGTATGGTTATTTATTGCAATTGGACATTTTCCAATAAATTTTCAGCACAGATGAATAAAATAACTATAGTGCACGTTTAACAACTCTTACATAAAAAAGCTTGGACTTAACTTTAAACTATGTTTGGCCCGTGTTTAATAATAACTTAACACAATTTCGTTCAATTATTTTAAGTTTTCTCAAACTGTCAGATACCTCTAGTGTAGCTATCTCAGTCAGTAACTTATTAAAGGATAAAAATCTTATTATTAGTTCATTTTTACGATTAAAACTCGTTAAATTATCTTGTATGACATACACAAATAGTGATAGTTTAAATTTAACTTAGGCTTATTATAATCCTGACGTTATCAATTGTTATTATATTGACCTACCTATTATCTCGAATCAGAATATAAAAAATATGTCATTTTAGGCTCAAAGGCGTTCATAGATTAATAAAATTTACGACAAATCTTTGAAAGTTTATTTGGTCACCAAATCCAGAATCTAGACGATTTTTACTTTTGTTTTCTGTATTTCAATTAAGCAATATTGGCAATTTGATATACTGAATGATCAATTAAATTTTAACAAAAAAGTTAATATAAATTAAGATAAACCGGGAAGTTTTTTTCCAAGCAAAAATATTTTTTAAATAGTTTCATAAATTACTGAATTGTGAGGTAACATGTAATCAAAATACATCTGAATTAGGAACCTCCATATAAATGTTATCGTGGACTAGCGACGTCCAATCAGAAAGGACAATGGCAGATCTCCATACATCAAAATGTCTGAAAATAAATTGAAGCGAACAGTAATAAAAAATATATCAAAAAATTTGGCGTAAGTAACAGAGTCTATAAATGATTCTATTTTCACTCAGGAAAGGTGGAAAAAGAAGATATCGGTGTTTGAAATTTTAGTTAAGAATGAACAATGTAGGTACAAGGAAAGTTATAGTATGAAAGTTAAACAATGTAGGTAGGTACGTTTGAATTATCAAATGACATATGCCAGATTGACATCAAAACTCGGAAGTATTTTGTAGCATCTAACTGTCACAGCCAAAGACAAAAGCAGAGATGCACATTTTAAATCGATTTTATGTGAAATCGATACAACTTTAAAACGATTCTGTGAGGTTTTTATTTGATTTAAACGTTGTTTTGATTCAAAAATATTAGCTTATTGATATAATGTTGATTAAATATTAAATAACTGCATTTTAAACCAAACCAACGCTATAAAGGTCGATCGAATCGATTACTTATTTAATAATCGATACGGATATAGCACTCACGTCTATTCCTGTCACACCATTGTCTATGGCAACAATCAAATAAAAAAGTATTCGTAATCAATTGGAATGCTTTTTACCATCATAAAATACTCCAACTTTAACGAGACAAAGTGAAAATATTAAAAATCGTAGAAAAAAAACAATTTGTTTTGTTCATATGAAGTTTAAGCTCGCCACAACAAACCCAGACCAAATTCTGCCATTGTCCTTTAGTTTTTGTTAAAAACAAAAAATATAATGATGGCGCTTTTTGTTATGTTCTTATTTGTCATCATTATCTGTAAATTCTTTGACCCCAAATAAATACAATTGCCCCATTACCCCACAAGGTTGCCCCTGAATCAATTTCATCCACCACTTCCTTCTTCAAATCATTTCATAATTAACACATTCTCCACCTAGTTAATATCTTTTGAGTACCTCCGTTATCATACCATATTATTCACAATTTTCCATATGAATTCTTTGATATCAAGTTACATAATCATTATAAGATGATCCCCTTTGTTCTGCAATTCTACGTAATAACAGATCATTGTGTACTGGTTCCTGGCTTTACTTGCCGCTATGGGTCTGCTATAATAAGATCAGTAGCTACTATGGTTTTTTTGTATGCTGTGTATGTTATGTGCCAATTTGCTTAGGAGAACGTTTTATTTTCTTGAGTGCAGGTATTTTGTTTAAGGCGGTTGCCGAAGAATATTCTGGTAAATCAGTCATAAGATCTTCTAGATACGGTTTTATAAGCACGTATATTGTAAACACCTTTACTGTGACGAAGAGCATAAAATTGCTGATACATATATACTTTTGTACCATCTGTGGCTTGAATTTTTTAATACAACAAGTACTATAAATAATTTCTCTATATTGTATGTGAAAATATCTTTGAAAACAATATTTGCAATAATAGAAAACAATTGTAGAAGAATAAATAAGCACCTATTTCAAAGTCAACACTTAGATTTTAGTGCTCTGATTGGCAATCAAACAGCAATAAGCTAAGATATATAGGCATTCTCCTTAATTGGTAGCAATTAATACTACAATTAAACGTAGTACAAGCCGATATATTAGTTTAAATCCAATAATCCCAATAAGCTTCACACACCAATATGCAATAAATGATTTTCATGGAATTGCTATTTGCTTTGTTATTGATCGAAAGTTCTTTGATAGTACTATATCATCACCAAATTGAATATTCAAAAACTAAAGTTCTATAGACGAACCAATAAGCTACATTAGATGACGTTTTGATATAAACCATAAGATTTTATTTCTATCATAGCTTAATGATCATGATGATCATTCCTACATTAATAAAGAAGAATTCAAACACGATGATAACATAATCATATCTTCAGTACGTTCATAAAGAAGAAAATGGCTCCTCAAAGAAGTATTTGAAGTAAAGAAATTTAGAATTTTAGAAGAATTCAAATGTCAACTCTAAGCTTAAAACCGTCAGAATAATTACAACTTTAAATCTAAATATCTAATCCAAACATGAGAGCACGTTCTCATTAAAGATGTTATTTGCCATTTTAAATAAAGAACAATGGCCACTTCACATACATTGAATGACCTGATAATGAATTATTGTGTATATAGATAAAATGTACAAAAACAAGTAGATCTATGATCAAGAAATTATACTGTAAAGACAGTTTTTCTTATAAAGGTCTAGGAATTACATAATACACCGAAATTAGTTCGTATTAATTTGACAGATTCTCCCATGTCCAATGTCACCGGCGGCGTCTTTACGTCAAAAACGTTCCATTGCATCCTTATCCAATATTTTCAACGGCAGAAATACATTTATATTTATCTTTTTATATCTTTTAACATAAAAAATATATTCATTTATGATCAGCTTTTAACAACTTGATTCAATTTATATATAAAATTAAGTTTGCTCGAGGTTTTGACAAAACCAAATGCTAAAGATGTGGTATAAGATGGGTATAAGTGAAATGGAACGTAGCTAAACAAGGAAACTTATCTTCGGGCACAGATAATATAACAATGCAGCGAATAAAAAATATTTTGATAAGGATGCGTTCACGAGTTCTAGAACATCTTTACAACCCAAAACTTTACTTTATACCTAGACTTCTATAAAATATAATTGTTAGTGAAATCATTACACTAAAAAATAACCTTAATTATAAAATAAGTTTTATCTCTATACATGTTTAGGTCAAAAATGGCCATTCTTCTTTCAAATTCATTTCCAATGTGTCTATCATGAAAACTTTGATATGCTCTACCTATTAATTAGATTGAGAGAGATTCCATTACTTTTAGTCTACAAACATACCTTTAACATAATTTTCAGGTAAAACAACCCGAGGTTTCAAAGTGTGGTTCCTCTTCGACACGACATCATTGCAAAGCCTGGAACAAAATAAGAATAAAGTCATTGAACATTTGACTTTAGGTACGTGGGATAAGGACTCTTTTTGTCTACCAGTTGGCAATGCTGGAGACATGTGCAACTCGTAGCTAATACTGGGATGTAACCATTATAACTTTTGCGTCCACATGACGCAGCGCCGTTTGCGGTGGAATTGTTATTGCTAATACGTTCTCAGAACGTATAATCTTCGCAGAGCGCAAATATTTTTGCACTCCTCCAAGTTTCAATGACGTCCGCATTTGAAAGTTTCATGTGCAGATTTGACCTTTAGAGATTATGCTTCTTGTTGAGCAAACAGTACGTGAGATTTTGCATACAAAATAAGGTTTTGTGGTAGTAAGAGATAGGTAAGTTTAATGTGGAGTTGTTAAGACTGGAGCTAATTTTATCCATCTCAAACTACTAAATGCATGCTAGAAAGTAGTAGTTAAGAAACAACTACTAAACAAACGCAATAAAATAATTCCTTCCTACAGAAGCTTGAAGCGTATTCGTTGAATTGTAGGATCTAGAGTTACTGATGTCCTCTTTCCACTTAAGCGTACTTCGTTCAACTTATAATTGGTCCGTTTCAATATCGCTCAACAAATTAGAATAATTAAGCACTGAAAGTGTTTTTTTTTGCCTTAGCCTGATCACCAATACAAATATACATGAACTGCAACAATAAGCATACAAGTGAAAGTTTACTCAGTTCCTGATTCATTCACTACAAAATATTAATAGAACTTGATCTACGAAGTTGAGATTTGTAGGCAAGTAGGCAGCCTATAAGTATAAGACTTTAGCGGATTTACGACTGACTTGAATATGACGCAGAAGTTGATACTGTTGTCGATATAAAAACTACCGCAGGCGAACAACTATCTTCAAATAATGTTGAAAAGACAAAGTTCTAAGATAACTTTGGCTGTTTGCAAACAAGTAGAAAAGTTTTGATAAAACACTGGAAACTACTCCTCTTTTTTCAAAGCCAGAAACTTGAACCCTTTGTGTCTTTATAGTCAAAGGATTCAAACGTCTATTTTGTTACTTTATTCACTTGAGGTAACTTTTATTAACTTGTTAAGTGAAGGGTCGGGGCAGCTAATTATCGTTACTTTGGCTAGGCAGGATTGATGATGTATTTGCTGTCTAGGCAAAATATCTTCACTATTTTTTAGGGTTCCGTACCTCATAAGGTAAAAAAAGGAACCCTTATAAGATCACTTTCTTGTCCGTCTGTCTGTCTGTCTGTCTGTCCGTGTGTCACCACTGATTTTCTCAGGAACGGGTGGACCTGGCCAATTGAAATTTATACCAGATACTGAGGTCTATGGTTCCTATTAGGTGTATAAAATCAGGGTCCTGGGTCAACCCGATAAAAAGATATGGTCAAAATTAGATTTTTGCGAAAACATGTAAGTACCAAAATTAACCTTAATTTTCAACTTTTTTTAATATTCGGAATTTTCCTTTACTTGTTCTGTAAGACCTTGGTTTTAACCAAAATTGACAATTCTAAGTCAACCGTAAGTACCCTATAGGTTTTGGGTCGAAAACCTATATGGTAGTTCCCGTTGAACTAGAATCACGAAATTTGGCCAAAAGCTGGGTCTTACAGCACAAATAAAGGAAAAATTACAAAAAATAAAAAAGTGGAAAATTTAAGGGTGTCCCCATACATACATAGTAGACTCCATTTAAGATAATCCTCTACGTTGTTTGGGCGCTCTAATAAGCACCAACCTCACATAAGGTAAAATGCGTACGGAACCCTCGGTGCGCGGGTCAGACTCGCACTTGCCCGATTTTTTTATGTATTTATCTCATTATAAATCAATCTCCTAAATATCATCAATAATAAATTTCATTAATTGCAATAATAAACAATTTATAATTACATTAATTACATTCAATTTCATTAATTTGCATACACTAAATACAAATCGGCATTATAGATTTTATTGTAGTACTCAAAATGCGTGGGATGATACTTTACTCGTCAAACCGAGAATTGGTACAATTTGACGTTTGGTCTGAAAACCCAATTACCTACCATCAATAATAAATTTCATTAATTATATACTAAATATTTACAATAAGTGGATATTGAATCCTTTTAAGTACAAGATTGCATTTTTTTATTTTGGTAGGTATTAGTAAACGGTTTGGTCTTTTTTTTAATGTCGTCGGTTATAATATCAAGCACTTATCTCTATTGATCACAATTATTGTCGTCTGGTGCGAATGGGTAAACGATCACAAAAAGGTATAATCTTTCTTTTGCGGCTGTCATAAAGATTAATGCTAGTTGCTATAGAAGGCAGATTTCTCGAATATTTAAAAAACTAGGGTATAATGCTACTGGCTTAAGCCAAAGAATATTGCTATTTTTTTGAATTTCAGTGACCATGATTTATTACGATTTTTTAATAAAATTATAAAAGCCTTTTGGATACAACTGCGATAACGCTAAGATAATAACGATGAACAATGTAAGGATATGAGAAATTCACAAACACAGTCAACAAAGTGAAGTATCCACATCCATATTCATAACCAGCTATTACTGACTCTTATCAGTTATGTAGCACGTAGATGTAACAACAAAGCAATAGAAGAAAATTCAATTAGCTTTTGTATCTTTCCAAGCGAAGGAATTCAAGAAGCTTCTTGTTGGTTTTCCATTTATTGTTATCACGTTCATGTCGGCCAACCGTGAGATAGGACAACTTTATAAATAGACAATACAAACTAAAACACAATAATGTATTTAAATTTCAGTACTATTTTTAGCATAGAGAAAAGTACTTGGAAAATTTGTGAATTCCCTTTCAGTCTTACAAGTGGGAGAAACAATAGTAATCCCACAAAACATAGTAATTTGAACTTTAAAGTGCTTAAAATAGAGGTCACGTGATGTTATAGATAAATGAGCCAAAAAAATTAAATGGTAGAAAGTAAAAAATGGTTTGAATTTCAACCTTATTTAGGTGAGAATAAGATAGTCATCGCAGCAGGAAATAATGCTGCAACCGATGACGTCAAAGAAAATTGTTATTATGCTAACTTAGCGTGGTATATTTAAATTTAGTGCCTACGTTCATGTGTTAGCGTGCGACTAACCTATTTCTGTATAAAACTGAAAGTTTAACTGAGGGTAATTGTTGTCAATCACAATTCGAAGCACTCATTACAAGCATAGCAAGCTTTTGACGCGGCCACGCTTGTAAAGATAGCCTTCAAACTAAATTCATCTAGTAACGATTTTTAGCTGACAACGGCAAAGAAATCGTTTAGAAAATTTGTCGGCGAGACAAGTAATCCAAAAATTAAACAAGAATAATATTAAATACAATATTAGTTTGGGATGTCATACTCTGAAATGAAACAAAAGCAAATAAATAATGGCACGCAATTCATCAAAAAATAAAATAACATTTATAAAGGAAAATATGTTATTTACAGAACAATACATGTCCAATAAATTCAAAGGTAAAATGCATAATGAACTCCTCGCTACAATTAACGATTTTTCTTTCACACACTTTGAAAATAAATTGATCCTCTAGTAATAAATACAGTTAAAAATATCGTATCAGTGGCTAGAACGGCTCTTCTACCTATAAAATGGCTATTTACACCCAATTTTAATTACAATTTGAACGGGCTGACTCGATCGGGGAAGTACTACCCTTGCTCAGAATATCGACGTAAATTATCAGTATAATTATTTCATTGTTGCTTTGCGTTAGATCAGTGAGAGTGCTGGAGGCCCACTTCCCTTTTTCCTTCTGCCTCATGCCGCTCCTCTTGTTCCTATTTATTTTCCAATCCAATATGACGGCAAAGTACTTTTGATTCCTTCAGAGTTGCGAATGTTCATGAGTGGCGGTAATTGCTTACGTCTGCTTCCTACAATTTACGTAAAAAGAAACTTCTGCCAACGCAAATTGAGGCTTCATTCTAAATGTTAAAGAAAATAAGAAATTAGACAAAAGTCTACTTAATTATTTTTTAGTAAAAATATCGTTACTTATCAGACAAAAATACGTTATTTTCACAAGAAAATCAATATTCATAAGATGTTTCCTTATAAGTAAGAATGTCAAGACCTCAGTAATCGGGTAGTAGATGAAAATAGTTTTTCGTATCCATTGCATTCACAGCACGTTAATAAACTTTATTTAAAAGGGAGACTAGTTCCATGTGTACAAAAATTAATAAACAAAGTCGCCTGTCTGCTATCACGAATAAATTAGCTTCAAAGTATTCGTTGGAACGTCACGCAGAGTCGCAGTCAGTCAACGCGAGGTACGCATTGCGACGAATCAGTAATAGCATGCTTTGTTTCTACGTAATGTCCTACAAGTTCTGTAAATCTAGTAGCAAAGAACCTATTTCTTTAATTCTTTGTGAGCTTTCGTTTCAGTCATATGTATTTGTTTTTTTTATTTTTTAGCTTAATCACGGAATGTTTTTATTTTACCCATCTTTATTAAGTGAGATGTTAATCCAATCCAATTATTCTAACATATTTATGTCACAATTTCTGGTGATATGACTGACTTAGTCAACTAAAAACATCTTGCAGTTCTATGATTCCTGAAAGACATATGCAATTTTTTGATGCTATGTATCACGCAACCGAAGTAACTTCATAAAACAAATGGAGTATCCGTTAAGTGAAATTATTACTCACTGGAGCGGTCTCTGGAGTATCAGGTACAACAACTAGGTACTAGTTTCTGAACGACAGGTGACTTGTCAAGTACTTGAGATTGAGACTTGCACGATAAGAAGCTATTTCTTCCTCCTGATCAAAATGTCACTCAAGTACCTCTCTTATTAAGATTAAGGGAAACAAAATTATACATTTACGGTGTTTGCATCTTCCTACTCAGTATTTTCCTTCCGTATGTTTTTCTCTGAGGTTTAAATAAGACAAAAAGGGAGATATGTGCGACAGCAGATGGTAAATAAATTGGCATTACACTCAGTGTCATCAGCTATAAGATATTCTACAATATTAAGAATATGAAGGACGCACACCGAATTGTGACACACTCGGGAAATGAAAAAGGGAATATGAAGCAAATTGTGTTGAACTCTCGAGTCGCTAATATATCCAGGAAATTGCGCTGAAGGGGAATCATCCACAATGATCCAGTAAATTGATTATTTTCCAAAATACTGTGATGGACTGAATACTCGTTGGAGTAGGAGTTAAGGAGTGGCACTCCACTCCTTAACTCCTAGCAGTACAATTTTCGCTTTATGTACCACTGTACATAAAGCGAAAATTGTACTGCTAACGCATGACTGGGGCAGACGTTTAGACGTAGCCGGTATATTTATTGCCTACAAGTAAAGTGTTTTGGATTCGATCTTGTGTTCATTGCTTCCTGTTAATTTCAGAGCAAAAAACTCGCTTTCAAAATAATTGTTGTAGTTGTTTGTAATTGATATTTGACTTTTTCCAACATTGCCTATTTCTGAACGTAGTTTAGATGGGTACAGCTGAAATAAAGTATATGTATTTATTCATATCAGTGGGTGCTATCGCACCGTCTCTTATATATTTTTAACTAATTCTGATACCTTACGTGTAGTAGTGTAATATAATAGTAACCGGCATGGACGTACACTCATCATAGTTCGGCGAACTGATAACAGGAGAAGGAAGTATTTTGGGTGACGACCACGGACAGGAAAGTGGACCGAGGGATCTACTTCACGCGATGGACGGATGACCTGATCAAAGTGACAGACAGATTATATCATATAAGGGGCATGAAATCGATCGGTGCAAAAGATATTGTAAGTGTATCATATTCTAACGATCAATTCTATCTCCGAAGAGATAAGAAGGAATAAAGGAGATTCATTCCATCCAATAACAAGAGGAAAATGTTTTAATTCTGGACTTATTATTACTTCGTTTTTGAGCGGATGTTAAAGCGGTAGCTTACTTATATAATTCTTATTTATTTTGTACGGTTTTTGATCACTAAAATAAAACTACTATTCTGAACAGTTTTTGAGCAGTTTTCTGTTATGTTTACCCAAGAACTAAAACTACCAAGTCATCTTAATAAACAGGTACAAAACTAAAGCCCCTCAGGTGTTATTGCTGAAACAGTTAAATCCGATAACCACGGACAGGGACCCTTGGCGTCCTGCCCAACCGATTACCCATGAAAATAAATGCAAATTCACGAATAACATGGTAAACGTACCGATACCAGGCCAAGGTTCCATCGATTGCCAAGCATGCACGCTATTCTATATTTAGAATAATAAGTCACTGCGTACTGTATTGCTATTGATTGTAATAAGCGGTCGCAGTGCTGCTTGTTTTCTGGCCACCCTTATGGCAGGGAGAAAGGCGAGGAAATGTTTTGAAGGAATAATACATGGCATTATGTTTTTATTGTGTATGTATACTTCACAACAGCTGCTTCCGAAAGTAGGAAAGAAAGTACAATTCTCCAAACGAACTTTTCCTAAAGTAGGAAAAGTTTGTTTAGAGAATTGTCCTTCCTTTTGTTTTGAATCGGTTAAAGTCTAAAAAAAATTGTATGTTTTGGTTCCAGTGGTTTGTGACCCTGACTGCTAAAAAGTTATCGGTTGTGGGTTCGATTCCTACCTGTGAAAAACGACAAAGACATGTGTGGTGAACACAATCATTTTTAAATTTTCGGGTGTAATTTATTTATATTTATAATAATATATTTATAATAATGAATTTAGAAGTATGTAACTTTTCACATATTATGCTATTCAAAAGCTTACATACAGCAGATATGTCTGTAAATTAGTAACTGAAGTTGAGTCAGTGGAATGAACCCGTTGATCTAATAGAATCCAGTATAGTTCGATTTCATGGGAATACTTGTCTGGAAACTTACAAATGTATCAAGGAACTTAGGACATTTGATCACATTTGTGTGGTCTAAGATTGCGTCAACTATTTGCATCCATGTCTAGAAATTCTCTGAAGTTGCTAAAATCAGTTTGCAGTAACACCTGTGATAAGTAAATACCGCTAATATTAGTAGAATGTACTATATGCTTAAGATAGCAGATTCCCATATCCAAGATGAAACTCAAATATACCACAGGGATAACTAGGATCATGATGTACCTAATCGTCGTCTTGTATTATAAGCATCATCTTCGACCTAGCGTTGAACCCCTGTTTCAGCCAAGGTTAACGCCTTGGATATGACAGAATATCAGCTTTTCCACAGAGCTACTAGCGTCGCCGCAACTCAAAGGGATAGCGATATTCCACAGCTTAAACCCGTATATATTTATGTATTTGACACTCCGTAACGACTGGCAAAGATCTTCATGACAGCCGGACCGATGATTTAACGCGCATGAATAATTTAATACGCACATAACTTTGAAAAGTCCATGGTGAACGCCGAGGGTGTGAACCCAATAATCTCTGCAGGGCAGCAGTCTGTTGGTATCTCCACTTAGACTAGGCTATATATAACCTTCGTGAATTATAATTAAGTATAGTGCTGTAATTCTCACGCACGTACAACATACCTTTCACAATATCAATGAAGTTCAGTCAAAGTTTACTTAAACAGCAAAGTACTTTGATGACTAACTAATGAATTTATAAGGCCGTCGGACCCACTCGTTATAACTATTTGTTTATTACTTAGAATCGAGCTTTTATTAATAGAATGGTCAGTAAAAGTATTGCGTGTGGACATGTAAGGGAGTTGACTATGTAGATTATAAGTGGTATTTTTTTATGGCTCGTGACTGTTTTATTACATATTCGGTTTCATACGTTGAAAATTAATTTTCCTTTCACATTTTATATCACCTCCTACACTAGGATGATTCTCTATCTATCTATCTATCGTCATGCCTGTCTCCCATTGGGATAGGCAGAGACAATGGAACGCCAAATGCTCCGGTTCAAACACACCTCTTTCGCTTCCTCGATATTCATTAACCGCATCATACATGCTCGCCGGTTATGGGTACTTTTAATTTGGCCCTTTTTTAATATATATTATATATTTATAATATATTTGGTCGGCGTACGTTCATCTTGGGTGACCCTTACCGATATCTCACATTAATTCTTTCACGATACACTTCTTTCGTATTTCTTCTTTCATCCATCCGTTCCAAATGTCCAAACCATCGCAACATTCCTTTTTCAATTCTTGTCACTACATCATCTTTTAGAACACACTTCTCTTGTATCACACTGTTTTTCACTTTATCTATCAGCCTTACTCCGCACATACTCTTCAAATCTCTCATCTCCACAGCATTGATTCTACTTTCATGCTTCTTCTGCCGTACCCATGTTTCGCTACCATACATCAGCGCCAAAACTCCCTGCAGTACAGCAAGGCGAGCCTTACTTAGGATAATGTCGTTACTGATGATGGACTTTAAGGCGCCATTCATACTATTTCCTGCTTTCACTCTCTTTTCAACATCTCTCTCATATTTTCCATCTCTCGTAAACAAAGACCCTAATTACACAAACTCATTCACTTATTCCATTTTTTCTACTCTTATATAGTATAGGCTATAGTATAGTCCGTGTGGAGACGGATTAAGAATACGGATTGTCACCACCCCATATCATCCCATGGGTGTCGTAAGAGCCGACAGAGGGAGCATATTATGCTGAGAACAGCACTGTGAGAGAAGGAAAACTTGATACAAACCCTATACCAACCCGTTTGGCCAGCGCGGTATAGTAGGCCAATTCCTCCTTTCAAAGGAGAGGCCTAGTCCAGCAGTGGACTGTTATAGGCTGATGATGATATATAGTATAGTTATACTGTCTTCTCTCTCAATGACCATGACCTTAGTCTTGCTTACATTCACTTTCATGCCCTTCTTCTTATATGCCTCATTCATTACGGTGACCATCTGCTGTAAATCAGACACTGACGACGCAAAAACAGCCTGATCGTCAGCAGGGTCCTAAATACATATTCACCCATTCTTAATCCGCATTCAGCCTCTTTCAGATCGGTCAAACAACTGTCCATGAAAAGACTGAACAGCCAGGGAGACGCTACACATCCCTGTCTAACACCATGATCAATTTTAACATATGTAGTCAATCGTTTGAAAGATAGACGCCTCGAAAGTGGTAAATTGAGTATCACAACAAATCTCGCAAATGTTTTTGTACTATGTAGTTGTTCTTCTGAAATAATAATAATCGTTTATTTATCTCTTTCACAAAGGTTGTCACACAGTAAGTAGGTACAGCAATAGATATATATTATATTAATACAAGTCTCTTTCCTTTGTGAGAGACTGGTGTCTGTTAAAGGTAGAACCTGTGTTACAGATCAACAGTGTTCCAACTCTCGGTCTAAATACAACGACAATATCAATAAATAACCATTGAATGTACATCATTTAAATTAAGTTGAGATAAAGTGATCAATAATAAAGTCATCGTCATCCTCTTAGCGTTATCCCAGTTTTCAATCTGGGGTCCGCTTCCTAGTCTAACCGGATTTGGTTGAATATTAGCTTTTCCACAGAGCGACTGCCTGAATGAGCTCTGCAACCCAAAGGGCTAGCGATATTTCATGGTTTAGACCAGTATCAGTTTATTTTAGGGTACTCACTCCCCGTAACGACTGTCAACGATCTTCATGATAGCCGGGACCGACGGTTTAACGTGCTCTCTGAGGCACGGGGCAAGCGATAATTAACAATTAATAATAATATAATATAATAATAATATAATAATATTCTACCACATTCACACAACATCATCTAGTCCCAAACTAAGCAGAAGCTTGTACTATGGGTACTAGATAATGGATAAACATACATATATACTTTTTTTTTTGTAAATACATACATATTATACATAGAAACACCGAATAGAATAGAATTATATAATTTAATATACACATAACTTCGTGTATGTGTTATCGTAATTTTGTGCCTTCTATGTTATTGTATTCTCCTATGGGGGCGACATGATCACTGAGTGATCAAGCCCCTAACATTTAGTAAATAAAGATAAACAAAAACTTTACTTCGAAAAGTCATTGGTGCGCGCCGTGTATTTGAACCCGATACCCTCTGCATGGCAGTCTGTTGGTATCTCCACTAGGCTATCGCTATTGTCCGTGTGGTGACTAACTACGGAATTCAATATTCGATCTATAGATAGATCTGTAGGGAAAATACAAATAATTCGGCAATATTATATATAATAAAACATTTAAAAAGTGATTGACAAATTGAAAAATGTGGTTGGGCTTATTATACTTGTAAGTTAATTTATTTCGTCACTTAACTCCGAAATTAAATGTGTGATTGGACATTTTATTTTTAATTAACTCGCGTAACTCCTCGCGTAATTTAATTTTGCGCTTACTTTGTGTACGTTGATTAAATTTTTGTAAATTCTCCGTGACACAGGTTCTTTTTCAAGTGTAGGAATGATCTTAACAGAATATCTTATACTAATATATAAAGCTGAAGAGTTTGTTTGTTTGTTTGTTTGGTTGACCGCGCTAATCTCAGTAACTAAGCTGGACCGATTTCAAAAATTCTTTTAGTATTAGATAGCCCATTTATCGACGAAAGCTATAGGCTATATAACATCACGCTTTGAGCGACGGGAGCGGAGCAGTAGCCTCATATAATGCGGGTGTAACCGCGGGCATCCTCTACAAGTCTTAGATGACACAGATCGAAGTATTTATGTCATTTTAATATGTCAGCAAGTAGTTATACTCGTTTATTAAGACATTATATTACAATGAGTCTTTGGAACTTTAACGTTATACAAGACAAGGATTAGGCCTATTTTCACCACCCAAAATATTCATAAATGAAAGCAGCGATAGTCTACTGGAGAGACCGACGGACTGCTACGCAGAGTCTCGGGCATCCATTTGCATAAAATTTTAAGACCTAATATAACTTAGCATAATTTTGTTTGGCATAATTATATTTTCGCTTAAAATAATTACGCATAACAGCTCACGCATATTTTTGTAAGCATAATTTCTCTAACCATAATAATGATTAAGCATAATATTCTAAAGCATAAATTTATTAAGCATACAGTTCCAAAGCATAACTTTTTTAAGCATAATATCCTAAAGCATAAATTTATTAAGCATAAAGTTCTAAAGCATAACTTTTTTAAGTATAATATCCATATAGCAAGCATGCAGCATGCAGCATTCAAGCGAGCATGCAACATGCAGCAGGCAGGGCTTCTGTCACGGCTCCGGCATTGCGGGCCTCCGGCGGCCCGCGGGCCGCCTCGCCCCTTCGCGTCTACGCGATTTTAAATAACACTCTAGGGGTAGGACAAACAAGACTACGTGGAGTCGGTTTTGCAGCAATTCGGTTCTGTCACTAACTTTTGTTGCACAGCATATAAATTTTTTACAAGTTAAATATATAAATATTATGCTAATAGTCATTAGGCCTACTAACGTTATGCTAATAGTCATTAGGCCTATTAACGTTATGCTAATAGTCATTAGGTCTACCATCGTTATGCGAATCAAATTTATGACAAAACAAATTAGTCTTTAAGATGATTAAAAAAATTAAATTTAAAAAAATTATGCCGATGTATTATTATGCCAAAACAAATTGAGCCAAAATCGTTATGCCGAAGTATATTAGGACAAAGAACATTATGCAAAAAGAAGGGATCCCATCCACGGCGCGCACCAATGACTTTCGAAGTTATGTGCGTATTAAATTGTTAATTATCACTTGCTAAGCGTTTAAAGAAAACATCGTGAGGAAACTTGCATGTCTGAGAGTTCTCCATAATGTTCTCGAAAGACATGTGAAGTCTGCTAACCCGCAGCGGCCCGCTGGACAGCGTGGTGGCCTATGGCCTTACCCTTCTCATAGTGAGAAGAGGCCCGTGCCCGGCAGTGGGACAGTTTATATATAGGTCTGATGATAATGATTCATAAAATTATCTGACAAATTAATTTGTCATGAACTTATCAGACACGGTAAAACCGGCGGTCAGTATTTTAAACTATTTGTGTAATGAAAATGCAGTACAATAAATTGGCTAAACCAACATAACACAAATTCTTCAGACAAAAGCCGTCCATATCGGTTGGATATATTTTAATCTAGTTCAGCAATCGGAACCCTGTTAATAAACTTGAACGGTAGCGAGGCCAGTCTGAATTAAGTTCTTCGGGGTCGTCTATACCTGTAACCATTCTTCAGACTAATCAGTGGCACTGCAGTACGGTCAAGGACATGGACGCGATAAATCACGTAGACTGCTTGCTCACTGTCTGGGTGAAGTTCATTTCTTGATGACCATTACTTTTAAGTTTTAAGGTTTTTGTAGGGCACGAATGAGGACAGAATGATAGTGCTTTTGTTTGATTTTCCGGTACGTAAAGCTATGCGTGTTTGTGATACCTATTAATATGGACATTTCTTGCTTGAGTATAAAAGCCAGTCATTATCCATTTACTCTTACTAGTAACTTAGAAGATGAATCGACCGACACTTTTAATTTATGGTCTAACTTTTAAAAAGAACATTGTTTTATAATCACTCTTGCTATTGACTCATAGTCCTATGTCTAAGGTACGTTTCTCGTGAACACATGACAAATTATAATTTTGTAAAATGTATACACAAATAATAGTAATAATATAATAATAATATAGTGAATGAAGCAAGAGAGGTATGTCAGGATCGTTGCAAATGGCGTTCCGTAGTCTCTGCCTACCCCTCCGGGAAACAGGCGTGAATCTATGAATGTACATACATACATACATAGACTCACTCAGGCAGGTGCACCACTTGCAGGTGAGGTTGGCTTGGGACCCTAAGTTCTTGGTGGGAACCCTATGCACACTCTATGTATGTATATATGTATATACAAATAGTTATGTTGAACTGCCCATATTTTATCTTTGTTGTAATTTACAGTATTTCTAACAGACACTATTCTATTTATTAATTATTGATTTCCCTCATCTCATTTACTTTGTTGTACAAAAGTCGGTAATCAATTATTACCAGACAAGCAAACACAGGGTTGTAACAACCATTAGATTATATCTACTCGGTTCATATAACTATGATGACGTAACAATCTAGATTAAAAGCAATACATCTGTCTAATATTATGTCAACCTAAATAACTGCGAACTGATTCAGTACCCAACTGAAGTCTAGGGTTTAATCTAGGATAAAATCATGTACCCAAATGTAAGACGTAAATTGAAATTCATGTTAACTACCGATGTAAGCAAGGCGATTAAGGTCATCCATCATTGTAGGTTTCACTGAATTTTGGAACATTCTGTTGAAAATTATGTCACTAGCCAGTCATGCTGTATTTGAAAAGGATATCAATATAGGTATACAAATGTGTACCAATATTGATATCCTTTTCAAAGACAGTTTGTACCTAATCGCTTCAGTCAAAGTGGAAAATGCTTTTCATTATAAAGTGGCTCAAGCATGTTTATATTTTAAAGTACCTATTATAGTAGGTACTTTAACGTTTACACTGTTACGTCTAGAACAGGTTCAGTTCCTTCTATCTGTTGAGACACAATAAAATTCAGTATACTAAATGTGTAGTTTTTTGACTGCCTACGTGGTCCAGTGGATAGCGTATGCGACTGCTGATTGGAGGTCTCGGGTTCGATTCCCGGATCGTGCAAAAGTGTTACTGGGTTTTTCCGAATTCTCAGTAGCAGCACGGAGTCTAGTAATGTGCCCGGTAACGGCAATAGGCTCGCCCCCTATTACGTGGGACCTAAAAATTCATGGCGAAATGTGGGTGTAACATTTCACCTGCCTACCCCTTCGGGGATACAGGCGTAAGTCTTAAAAAAAAGTGTAGTTTCTGATCAACTATTGCCTATATTTTTGCTGCCGTGACGATCGTCACGGCGTACTGGGCACGCACCCATAGGGAAAATATGGCTTTGCAAAAGATAAATTAAACATAATTTCTCAAAGATTTTGCATTATATATTATATATAACGTGCAAGTGAAGTAATATTTACTAGCAAAAGTTGTATTATATGTATGTTACTAAGGTATTTATTCCATGGGTCTATACCACACGGATGAAACGAATTTAATATTACAACGAAATAGAAAACAAAGTTGTCAAACGAAATAATAGTAGATTTCACTACAAGAATAAAGTTTTAAATCTTCAATTAATCGTACTATGTTTACCTCTGCGTAACCTGAAGGCCCTACAAATGACATCAGAGCGCCCACAACTTAAAATAAAATACATAAAGATACCAAAGCTCATGCATTTCTAATTAAAGTATGCTGTTTTATGGTCGCAGATTTTCTCCACAATTACCTCTAATTTATTTAAGTTTGTTAAGAAGAACGACTTCAACGAGAAGGTAAGCAAGCTTCACACGACAAAACTTATATTTTTCGTCAGACTTAAAGCCAGAGCAAAACTAAAAAGATAAAACCCTTCGTTTGGCTTTGCCGTATGCGGGTAACTATACCTTAACTAAACGGTGTGTAATGGTTGTGAACATAAAAAGCACAAATTTGTATTTTCACTTATTTGCTAAACGATTACACTATGTCACTCGATTTTTTCGATTCATAAAAATAAATCAACCTCGAAATGAAAAATATTCGGCTGAATTTTCGTATATACTGGCCTACTTACCTTTGGGTATCTATACCTTAACTAAACGGTGTGTAATGGTTGTGAACATAAAAAGCACAAATTTGTATTTTTCACTTATTTCCTAAACGATTACACTATGTCACTCGATTTTTTCGATTCATAAAAATAAATTAACCTCGAAATGAAAAATATTCGGCTGAATTTTCGTATATACTGGCCTACTTACCCTTATATTGGCGTTGTAAAAGTTGATGTTATTATCTCAAAAGTCTTATAAAATCAGTAGGCTCTTGGTATCTCTACTTGGCCATCAAAATAACTTTGATGAAGTTTACAATTAATAGCTACTTTCAGTCGAAACAGGTGAAACAGCATAAACTTTTCTGCAGCAATATTTTTATCTGTACCGCTTGGTCACGGTGCAAACAGTTTTATGTCCACCGCTTGCAGTATTTTATTTGATAAAAGCTCGTAAATGGTCTACAGGATAGGTGTCGTTGTTTGTAGCCTTAGCGCTTTTGTCCACGGGATAATTTCATCACGTGAGTAAGCCATGCCTGCAGACCATATTTTATAGTTTTCTATAGTTGACAGTTGACCGTAGATAGTATAGAGTACTTCTGGATGTCTCTTCTTCAGAAGCAATGCAAATTTAGGGAGGTTTATTTTTAAAATCTGCTGTCCGGTTCCCCTGACATAACTTAAGCACTGAAGCCTTTTATGCGTGATTATCAGTAATACCTCTGATTGATATCATCATCATCATCAGCCCGCCGTAGTCCACTGCTGGATTTAGGCCTCTCCAATGGCACGCCACTGAGCCCGATTTTCGGCTCTTCGTGTCCAGCAGCTGCCAGCCACTTTGCGTATATCGTCACTCCACCTAGCTGGAGGGCGTCCTACACTATATTTATGTGATGGATGGTTAAATTATTTGGCAGACAATAAACGAACTTACATAAAAAGAACTTACAAAATGTCGTTTTTTTTTAATTTTGCTACAGAGAAAGCTGATGTCCCAGCAGTGGACCTCTTTCCGCTAATATGATGATAAGGTTATCCAGAGGCAGCGTGTATCCCAATCCAGCAATTATTTTACCGTTTGCTATTAAATATTTAGATTTAATTCAACTTTCGTCCCTTGTTACTTTTACTGTATTGTACCTCGTTAGTTCAGGACCCAAGTCTTGTATAACAATTATGATATAATATAAGCCTGAGGCTACGACATCGTACGTACTAATTGGTGATGCTAATGTTAGGCAGTTTTATTTATTTTGGGATATTTCTCGCTGTAAATTTCGCACACGAAACATTACTTGCAAGTACGAAAGCGGTGCATGTCCTTTTTATTTTATAATTAGGTTGTAAGGATTACGTGTTTGTACACCCATATTTATGTTTGAAAGTTGTTATAAACTTGTACATTAAAAAAAATAAACAATAATTTCTTATTGATTTGTTATACACACAATTCTACACAAGGTACACTGCCCTACCTACTACATATTTTCATTTTCATGAAATTTTTGCGATATTTTACTTCTATTTTCAAGTTATATTGATGATTGTTATTTTTAGAATAATATCGGTTCTGAAGAGCCATATATTATAGTAATAATAATTTATTTATCTTTAAAGTTATTAGCAGATAATGAAAACCTCTCCCCGTCAACGAATAAAAAAAATACCTACACAAAATCTTACATGTTAAGGTAACATTGCGTTGATAACTTACGACCCCTGCAATGTTTACTCCATGTGACCGCAGCTTTAGGGTGGTTTCAGATTAGCGTTTTATACGCGCGTCGTTTTTGGAAGCGCATGTAGGCGCGTATAGGTGCGCCTTTTGGCTCATGCGCAACTCGTACGAGCGTTGACGCTCTTCTAAGCTCGTATAAGAGCAAGCCGTCAGAATCCATGTTGACACTGACAAGATGTCACTACCGTTTCGAGCGAACACGCCGAAATATGCCCGTTTACACGAGTCTGGTTTTTAGAAGCGCGTAATGTAGCGCGCGTGTAAGCGCGTATGCTGAAACGACCGTATACGCGCAGAAAAATACGCTAATCTAAAACCGCCCTTACCGCTGCACAAAGATAAATAACATTCACCTAACTATAAACTTCACCGACACCCTTTTTGTTGCCAGATTAGAATTCTGCGGAGGTCAGAATGTGGCACGTATTAATCTAACCAGACTGCAGTGTTATAGTTCATGATAACTCAAGGTCAAGGTCAAAGAAACGATAAATCAAGTTGATACGATACCAGACCCAATGTTATGTGGTTTCCGTACACCATTTCCTGTACAGTAACATTGGGGGAAGCTACACAGGTAGGGGAAGTTTCATAATGGAGAAGAGGATACCTGAATTCGTATTTTTATGTACATTTTTTGGGGTGGTAATCACAGGGTATAAGTATGAACTGCTGGCATATTCCGGTAAAGACTGATAGCGATCTAATCAAAAAATTAGGTCGGGGTCATTTTGTGCGAAGATTGTGCGTAAGCGAAAAGCTGACGGTCAATTTCTGGATTCAATTATGCTTGAGACTCTCGACATCGCAGTTTTACGGATAGCAAACATAATAAAAAGTTGGTATAAAATAATATGTTGTTCTGTCTGCGGCTATAGCCTAATAGCCCTCATTTTGAATTCACCAGGCTCGAAATACAAGTACAGACTTCTGACATTAACCAAATTATGCTAAAAGTTTGATGAATAACATAACATAACATCACGCCTTTATCCCCAAAGAGGTAGGCAGAGGTGTATTACACACATACACTTGCCATCTACCAGGCACATTATTAAGTAAGCGATAATTAAATTTTTAATGCACGCATAACTTTAAAAAGTTAGAGGTGTCTTCTCCGCAGTCCGTTACGTACACCACTGGGCTATCGCCGCGTAGTTTGATGAATGTTAGCACATATAAAACAAAAGGTAGCCTATTTGAGTATCTGGACTGAAACAGTCTAACTTTTGTTGTGTAAATGAAACCTAAGGGGGAATGAATAAATATTCATACATTTGTGAATGAAAGTGGAAAGCTATATTTTTTGAGTGACACAAATATGGCTTTCTTAATTATCTTAATATATAAAATCCTTGCGTTACTGACTGACTGACAGACACGCTACAGCCGAAACTATTGGGCGCAGGAAGCTGAAATTTGGCAAGTTTGTTCCTTGGGGACCGTAGGGGTGCACTAAGACGGGATTTCCCGAAATTCCCACGGGATCGGCTAAACGGGAAATTCGAAAAAATGTGCGTGCAAAGCCGCTGGCGTCGACTAGTAGTTTTATAATTTCACGCCTGTATCCCCGAAGGGGTAGGCAGAGGTGTAAATATTACACCAACATTTCACCATGAACTTGTAGGTCCCACGTAATAGGGAGCGAGCTTATTGCCGTTACCGGGCACATCACCAGACTCCGGGTTGCTACTGAGTATTCGGAAAAACCCAGTAACACTTATGCCCGACCCGGGAATCGAACTCGGGACCTCTGATCAGCAGTCGCATACGCTATCCACTGGACCACAGCGGCAGTTCTAAAATTTTGATTCCATAATACCTTTATCCGTTTATGAAGCCACGGGCAAAAACTTGTACGATAATTTCACTTGATTACAAAGCCACACTATTCTATTTTGACAACGCATCGCTACTAATGCAACTACATAAAATGTTATGATACTGTTTGCGTTTAATTACATACGTGTGATCATTCCATTAGGACACAAAATTAATTAATTTAAACAGTTAAGGTAAATATTTGAATACCTGTTTTAATAGTCTCGCTGTTGGGATATGTACTAATGGTTGTTCTACTACATCAAATAGATGTATGTTGCAATGTATGTTTTTATACACCGCTATTTTTTAATTAGTACAAAAAATTTTACAGGGCACTAAGTATCTTTAACTGATCATATTTATGTAGTTGAAAAATAAAAACACTATGTCCCAAAACTGTCTCAAAACTGTCCACAAAAATACGTGATAATTGGTAAATGCAATACTAATACTATGACCGACCCGTGTACTATTATAGTAAAATGAACCATTGATAAATTCGCAACTCTGCGCCTGCGCCACGCCCCGACGATGCGACAAACAGTACTAAATTGCTAGCGAAAGTGAGCCTAATTTCGTTGCAAAAGTTAATTGTTTGTCTACGTTTGCCCGACGCGATGGCCTATCATATCAGTTCATATCACGGGAGTATGTAGCTATGCTTCGTGCGTACTTTTTGAGTGGAAAAATCGCGAGTGCAGCTGTGTACCCATGGACATCGTATTGTGAGTGTACAAAAGTGACCGGGTCAGCGTCAAACAATTAAAGTGGTGGACATTTCGAAGGAAAATGGAAATACTTGTAAGTTTAGTAAATAATACGTACTTAAGTAAATAATAATTTGATGCGGACGGCTCAAAATCGGTCTGTGTTCTCCACACACCTTGAGGAAGGCCTATGTCCAACAGTGGACGTCTCTAGGCTGACATGATGATGATAAAATAATTTGTAAATAGCAGATGATTCTAACTTCATAAATACGCCAAAATTACTCTTTTCTTTTAGTCCAGAACACCATCTTTTATTTTGATATTTGTTTGCTTTCTAATTACATACCTCCGTATTTAATTACTTGTTAAACGATAAATTTTACCGGTCCTAAGCCCGAATGAAGTATGAAGGAGAGGGTAGAATTAACAAAATTAAAAAATAACTACCTACATTTATTATTTTTCTTCACTTTATTTTCTATGGCTACCTACATCATAAGTGCGACAGAGAGAATGCGAATGAGCAGGATGGAATATTATCAATGAAATAGTGAATGGATTGTAAAATATGACTATGATTTAAGTGAGATTTTCTACAATAAACAAATGATAATAACTTTGCTCTTTATTGATATTATGAAATTCTTACGTCACATATATGATAATAATATCTTCGCTAATCTGTCCTTAAAGTTTTTGTACTAATTAAAAAATAGCGGTGTATATAACATATATCATCAGCCCTTTATACTGTCCCACTGCTGGGCACGGGCCTCTTATGAGAAGGGTAAGGTCATAGTCCATCACGCTGGCCTAGTGCGGGTTGACAGACTTCACAATGTCATGTCTTTCGAGATCATTATAGAGAACTCACAGACATGCAGGTTTCCTCACGATGTTTTCCTTGATTTTCTTCACGGATAAGCAAAGGATAATGAAAAATTTAATACGCACTAAACAACTGCGAAAATTCATTGGTACGTGCCGTGGATTCGAATCGGTTGCTAGACTCGACTATCGCTGCTGATGGTTTTATATTTACAATTATAACAAATGGTTAAATTAAATTTAGTGGTAATTGTGAGAGATAGCGACTGTGTTTATAATTAATAGTATGGATATCAAATTTAGTCTCAGCACCAATTGTCCCGTTGATCTCGTTTCTAATTGGCTGAGTGTTCAGATTCATCATCATCAGCCTTAAACAGTCCACTGCTGGACTAGGCCTCTCCTTTGAAAGGAGGAATTGGCCTACTATACCACGCTGGCCAAACGGGTTGGTATAGGGTTTGTATTAAGTTTTCCTTCTCTTACAGTGCTGTTCTCTGCATAATATGGTCCCATGGGATGATATGGGGTGGTGACATTTCGTATTCTTAATCCGTCACCACACGGACAAGCACACCACTAAGCATTATTGATACTTATATTAACTCGTCCTTTGCATATCAGCTTGATAGTTATTATTTTAATTGGAAGTTAATTATGTATTTGGCTGTGTTTACACACACCCAAATACTACGATAATAATAATAATATGGCTTAGAAGATAGAAGAGTGGAAATTAGTAGTTTTGCTAAATATGCTTCCTTGTAGGTTACTTACTACGACTAATATGGGTAATTCCATCCGGATGAAAATGTTTTTAAATTAAACTGTATAAGCACCTGGTTATATACCACGTAACTTTGTTTTATAACGGCGACAATAATTTCGGCACAGTTGCAAGCAAAATACACCATTCGTATTTGGTGTATAGGTATGTATATCCCAATAAGCATTTTAATCATAATTTAAATGGTCACATAATATTAGGTGCTACCTCGAAAATTAAACCCTTTTTGCTTACCAGAATATTTCACGCACGCACGCACGCACCCACGCAAACACGCACGCACGAATTCACGCACGTACGCACGCACGCACGCACGCACGCACGAACGCACGCACGCACGCACGCACGCACGCACTTTCGCACGCACGCACTCACGCACGCTCGCACGCACGCACGCACGCACGAATGCAAGCACGCACGCACGCACGCACGCACGCACACACACACACACACACAAACACACACACACACACACACAATACACACTCTACCCACGGTTTATGTACAAATGTAAGACATTTCCAATATTATGTTGTGTACTTACCTCCTATATTCCTTTTTATTTTATTATTGTTTACTTTGCTGCAAAGATGAAAGAGACTAGCCTCCACGACACAGGGAATCCTAGTGTGTAGACTAGTATTCTCAAAATGAATGTAACCTACTTTGGAACAATAAAGATTTATTTATTTATTTAGGGTGCATAGGGATCCCACCAAGAACTTAGGGTCCCAATCCAACCTCACCTGCAAGTGGTGCACCTGCTGATCAACGGACGAGACTCTGGCAAATAAAATCTCCCGAGAAGCGGCAATAGGCTCGCCACCTATTACGTGGGATCAAAACACTGGCGAAAAGTGGGCGTTTAATATGCCTCTGCCTACCCCTTCGGGGAAACAGGCGTTAGTCTATGTATGTTGTTTATTTATTACCGATTTTGAGGCAGTGAGACACACTAGTAATGTGAAAAATTTGTATATTATTTATCAGGTCTTTATCTAGTCAATTCATAGACAGATACATGATTGGAAGATTTTCGCTCGATAGAATTATAATTTTAAAACCATGCTTTCTCTAAATATTTTTATGGATATTTAAAAATTACTTAACGTTTCGCCTTGAAATTGCTACTCACCACAAGAAGAGCTAGTTTAATAGGAAATGTATAGACAAATTGTCTCTAAACAATTATTACTTAAGTTATGAACGAAATAAGATTTCAGACAGTTTCGGGGTGGCACGCAATGTCAAAAATCGTGCGATATTCAACTTTATAGTTAACACTTAACGATGACCTCTGAACGATTTCTTGACCTTCGAAGTAGCCTCTCAAGTACTTATCTCCTATTTAAAACATGTATATGTTTAAATTGGGAGCTAATTTTGTCTAGGCACATATTATTATGGACACGTATTATCTTCAAGAACACTCTTTCGCAGGCGCTAATAATTTCATCGTATTTTCGGCACAAAATTCTGCTAACAATATTATAGCCTATCGACATCTGTCTGAATAAAATCGTATTGAAGACATTGAAAATCTCTGCTTTCGTTAAGTTTTTAAGGAAAAATAAATTGCCTTCTTTATTTTCTATTATCTGATGCAAGAAAATTCATAGCTTGGGTTCTTTAGTAGCTACTGTTTTCTGACTGAGTTTAACAACCCCGTTTATTGTTAAGGCAACTAATTATTCTTCTTAAGTCATTCTAATTGTTACCCTAAATGTTCTACGTCCTAAGTCATCTTCAGTACAACCCAGCATTGTCTCAGTTGCATCCATGAAGTCCGGGGTTCGCTTGTACCCGTCTGTCCTTCTTACTTCAAAAATAGAATAGCCATATTCTATAGTTTAGGCTAACATCAGTATATTGGATATTTACACACAACATAATCATAAACTACACTACAATCTGTAATAATTCTTAGAGCTGACAGACACTACTTTTGTTAATATGTTCCTTTCTGATTTCATAATATGTTCACTTATTATTTTAATGTTATTTTTTACTCATATATTGTACCCTAGGAAGAAGCGAGGTAGCCTCAACACAAGTATTTCTATGACTTACTGGGGCAGCCTCATCACACTGTAACTAAAACTATGAGATTCAATAAAAAACATTTTTATTTTAATTTTATTTATTATTATTTATTGGATGGTCTCAGTCCACGTACTGATAGTCGAAAGCCACTGTTTTACTTGAACTCCGAGACACGTGTGGCTTTTTGTGACCAGTGACATGTCTATAAACTAGCTGAAAACTCGTTAATCGATTGGTCTTTTTAGTCACCATTAAAATTTGCTCGCAATCTTCTCTCGCATTGACTAAAGTGTCTCAGTCAGCCTATCGCAGTCCACTGCTGGACATAGGCCTCTCCCAACAAGCGCCACTGACTTACTCGTAAGTGACTTAAGTGTACATAGTTCAAATGCGCGTTTACGTGAGGAATCTGATTAAAGGAACATTATTTTTTAAAGAAACTCCTTTAATAGATACCTTAGTAGATAGGTATGGGTCATAGGACGACTCGATGTGACTAAGTCACATCAAGACATCACTATAGGACTTCACTGACTGCTTAACATCAGGCAGCATGGAGTCAATTTGTTCGGCAGAAAAAAAAAGAAGTCACTGTAGTGGTAATGAAAAACAGTCTTAAAGAACCACAAGGGTGACAACATTTCTACCTTTACAGAAACATGTGTAAAAATATCTATACACTTTACAATCTAAGACACATATTCTATCACATAAAGCCAATATTCTACAGCTAACTACAATTTCTTTACCGTATATCCGCAGCGGCGTTGGTGCCTAAAGTTTTTAGGCTTCAGCAGGTGGTAAGCGTGAAAAAAAGTATAAATTGACTTTTAGATAGAACAATCAGATAAGATAAGAACAAGAATGATAGTAGGAGTAATTTGCCTTGAACTTTTTTACAGTTGAGGCTAGAATTAAGTGTAAAACATTTTTGGACAGTAATAAACTAGGACTGAATACGGAAGCAGACCCCGGGCTCCAAGGCAAGGATCTTGGATCACAACTGGAACGACACTAGGATGATGATGATGATGTTGAATAGATTGTCTTTCGGGATATTTACCACATGCTTTTGTTTCGAGTATCCGATATTTCGGCACTGTTGCAAGCGCCGTGATCGACGAAAGACAATCTAATGCTAAAGACCACGAAAGTTTAAATTAATTTTTTTTATGAGCCTGTAACGTCCCACTGCAGGGCAAAGGCCTCCCCACTCTTCTTCCACAAGTCCCTATCTTCCCTATATCCCTATCTTCTCCCTCCTGGAACCAATTCCAGGAGGGAGAAGATAGGGATATAGGGATCCCTTTTAAAGGAGTCTAGTTCATCCCGCCATCGCCGTCTCGGCCTGCCGCGATGTCGTCTGCTGTTTGAGGGGGTCCATACAGTTGTTAATTTGGCCCATTTGTCCTCTGACATGCGACAAATATGTATTGCCCAGCTCCATTTTAGCGTGGCAGCTTTTCGAGTCAATTCATATATATGATGATGAATATTTTACATCGAAAGAATATTACATATTACGTTAGCTATTTTAAAAGCCCCCAACCATAACAATCTTATTCAAATGCACAGATTCGTTTTAAAATAAATAGAAAGAATACAGGTTTTTATCGCTACACTCATTTTTCGCAGCTTCATTCAACTGTCATATTATTATTACTGCTTATAAGCCTTTTAAAGTGACCATTTTTTACTCAGCACTGAGATACCCCAAAGTTTGTGATTCCGTTTATCTCATATTTGGATGTAATTTAGCATTATATTAGCATCATTTCAATTCAAATAGTGATATTTTTTACGTTCAGCACGGAAAACAAGATTAAATGAAAATTGGGAAATAGCTTTTGCTGGTCGTGAAGATATACGTGGATGGTAAATTCAATTCAATTGCTCATTTAGCCGTCATTGTGAATTCATGTCGTGTGAATCGCCATTTTAGTACAATAAGCTTTAGAATTAAACCCTTTATTAAATTACTTGACCGATATACCTATATACCTATACCAGGTTGTCACAAGACCCATCACTAAGCCGAAGTCTACTCGTTCTGGACATCATGCCAAGTCATACTAAGCAAAAATAAAACTTGGGAAATGATTTTTCTTTTTTCAAATTATCTATTTTTTAAGCCGCAATTAAAATTGTGCGCGTACAATTTTCGAAATAACTGCTTGGTAATTGCATCGTAATTGCATCGGTTTGCACCTAATTACAAAAATTCCATAGTAACTTTGAGCCTCAATATCTCCTGAACCAGTAATTTCCCAGGTATGGTGCCAAATTCAATTTTTTTTTCAAATTCAAAATACTTTATTCATTTGGGTCACAATGTGACGCTTATGAACGTCAAAATAATAAATTTATGAAATAATTACTTATACTCAGATTTAAAACATTATTACTGTATGCTTCTACATTTACATTTACTGCCACGTTCGCAAAGCAATAGGTAGAACCATGAGAAAGAACGGGCAATAAAACTCACGGTCACTCTTTTTCATCGCCAGGTTTTGCATAATACACAATTTACATTTTGTAAGGTGCTGCAACTGTTACACCTTCTATATCACTTGTATATATTTACTGTACATAATAACACTCAAGCATAATAATTTTGGTTAGCCTCCTCAGAATAGACATGGTGAAACAGGAGCATCCACTTACATTATATATACCTAATAATGCAGGCAATCCGCGAAAGTGATCAGAACCATGATGGAAATGATGCAGTTAAATATTAAAATCTAATACCAGCCCGCAATACCGTCATCGACCAGTCATCGCAAGTAGCACCCGTTCACGAGTATGACGCATGTGCCAGCCATCATCCCTCTCGCCATATTAGAGGGACAGGGATGACCCAACACACGACGCCACCACAAGAAATGACATTTTAGTGAGCATGACGACAACGGTATACGAACCAGCAGTAAGAAACAATCTATTGGTATACTGACCATGACCGCCAATTACCTCCATTTTGCAGATCGTTATTATTAACATAAGTTAGTGGAACGCGTGAAGGAATGCAAATGTAGAAAGAATTTTGTGAAGGTGACAAGTGAAAAATGATATGATCAGCGATAAATAATGTTAAACTACATTCAACAAATCATAAAAATATCCAAATCCTGCAAACATCATGTGTTCACGAGGCACCTCCACTTAACATGTAAATAAAATAATCGTGAGTTAAACAAGCCTAAGCCTATCCCCACGGTGTCTTATCATTTAAAAATTCCTTAATAGTGTAATAACCCCTTTGTAAAAGAAAGTTCCTAATTGTCCGTTTGTATTTGTGCATGGGTAAATTCATTATTTCAAAAGGCAATTTGTTGAAAAATCGTATACCAATCCCCGCAAATGAGTTCTGAACTTTATATAGACGGTAGTTAGTTCCCACCAGTTTATGCTTATTAACCGACTTCAAAAAAAGGAGGAGGTTAACAATTCGTCGGAATCTTTTTTTTTTATGTATGTTCCCCGATTTCTCTAAGACGCCTGGACCGATTTCGAAAATTTTTGTTTTGATTGAAAGAGTATACCTCTTAGTTGGTCCCATGATCATCAGGTCAGGATATGATCATGGAGTCCTGAAAAATCGAAGGAAATCTTCAAATTTTATAAGCACACTTAAAGCGATTTGACGATAACAACCCAATGCCGTCGAAATTGGGCTCGTTTGAATCGTCTTTACACAGACTTTGATGCTGGATGATTTCCATGGTCTAATGATAGAGTTGGAAGGTAAACCATGAGATCTTTGTGATGCAATAACCCAATCTCATCGAGTTTAGGGTTGTTTGATTCGTCTTTACATGTACTTTGGTACTGGATGTTTTGCAGGGTCTGATGATGGAGCAGGAAGGTGGCCATGGGATCTTTGTAATACAATGACGCAATCCCATTGAGTTTGAGCTCGTTTGATTCGTCTTTACATGGACTTTAGTGTCGTTTGAGTCGTCTTTACATAGACTTTGATGTTGGATGATTTCCATGGTCTGATGATAGAGTTGGAAGGTAACCATGAGATCTTTGTGATACAATAACCCAATCTCATCGAGTTTAGGGTTGTTTGATTTGTCTTTACATGGACTTTGGTACTGAATGTTTTGCAGAGTCTGATGATGGAGCAGGAAGGTGGCCATGGGATCTTTGTAATACAATGACACAATCCCATTGAGTTTGAGCTCGTTTGATTCGTCTTTACATGGACTTTAGTGCTGAATGTTTACCAAACTCTGATGATAGAGCAGGAAGGTGGCCATGGGATCTTTGTAATACAATAACGCAATCTCATCGTGTTTAGGCTCATTTGTTTTATCTTGGCAAACACTTTGGTATTGGATGATTTCCGGGATCTGATGATGGAACTGAAACGAACGTGTTTAGGCTAGTTAGTTGATAACAAAAAAAAAAAACTTCAAATTGCTAGAAAGGTACAGGTCTACATTTTAGAATTGAAGCCCGTAAAGAAGCCCTCCCCATTTATCACCTACACTATTCTATGTACCTAATTACCACCTATTACTATTTTTTATTAGTATACCACTAAAAAGCAAAAAATAAAAATTATTTTTGAATAAAAAGAAACCGACTCCAAAAAACCACTAAGGAACTAAAAAACAAAAAATAATTGGTTTTGGAGGAACAATTTTTGGAGTCGGTGCCAAGCACTCACGCAAAAAGTTACTAAATTACAAACTACCTATTCTATCAACAACAAAAGTTGTATAAAAATGTGTAGAGGTTTTATAGTCAGATCAGAAATACTTGGCTTGGCACCGACTCCAAAAATTGTTCCTCCAAAACCAATTATTTTTTGTTTTTTAGTTCCTTAGTGGTTTTTTGGAGTCGGTTTCTTTTTATTCAAAAATATTTTTTATTTCTTGTGTTCACTTTGTGCAAATTACTATTTTTGCGGTATAGAATTAAGTTTTTCTTAATGTATATTAAGTTAGCATATATTTATTGCGATGCAACTGTCAATATATCTACTTCTTTAAATTTATCACGTAAATAATCTCTAGCACCTAACTTATAAATTGCACGTATGGCCCTCTTTTGAATGATAAAAATAGTCTGTATATCAGCAGCTGTACCCCATAACATTATTCCGTAAGACATTACGCTGTGAAAATAACTAAAGTAAACTAGTCTAGCAGTATCTATATCTGTGAATTCCCTAACTTTTCTAACTGCAAACGCTGCAGAACTAAGTTTTACTGCGAGACAGGATATTTGGGCGCCCCACTGAAGCTTACAATCTAAAGTTACACCTAAGAGTACGGTTGATTCGACTAGTTGAATTG
Organism: Euclidia mi; assembly: GCA_944739405.2. Classification (NCBI taxonomy): domain Eukaryota; kingdom Metazoa; phylum Arthropoda; class Insecta; order Lepidoptera; family Erebidae; genus Euclidia; species Euclidia mi. The sequence continues at coordinate 92,237,836 of OX123185.2, read as the reverse complement.
TTTCCTTATTTAAAATTATATTAGTAGGAACACCTTTGACATTAGGCAAATAGAATTTAACACATTTGGTTTTGCTTGAGTTGAGTACCAAATTATTTGTCGAAAACCAATCTAATACTTGTGCAAGAGTGTTATTGACGGTATCAAAGTTACTTAAATTACGATCAACTATAAAAATTAGTGACGTATCGTCGGCAAACAAAACAATATCACATAAATGTTGTACAAAGAACGGCAAATCATTAATATATATTAAAAAAAACCGGTCAAGTGCGAGTCGGACTCGCGCACCGAGGGTTCCGTACAAACCTGTAGGTATATAAGTAAAAGTTCACCAGTCATAGTTATGGTATTTTTATTGCCAAATGAAATCCATAACATTACAGTATGGAAAGCTGGAGGAGCATAAATTAAAGAAAAAGGGGTATTTGTCGTTTGTAATCAGTCATCCTTTATTTTATATTAACATATTTCGCTTATTTTATAATATAACTTAAATACCTATACCAGCCTTGCAGCAGCCTTGCAAAAGTCTGCTAATGAATGATGGTAAGATTTTTTATCAAAGTTATTGATTTACAAAGCTTTTAGTGACAATTAGAAATCTGTTACAAAAATACTTATAAAGTACAGAATAATTAGCAAAAAGGTTTGAAAACTATGTAATTATTTGAAATCTCAATCTCAATCGCAGTCCACTGCTGGACATAAGCCTCTCCCAACACGCACCACAGCACACGGTCTACAGCCTTCCGCATCCTTTATCTGGGCTATAAGACGTTGCTTCATACCAAATTTCAAGATTTTGAGTTCACGGGAAGTACCCTGTAGGTTTTGATTCACTTGCGAGTATACGCGAGTTTGAAAATATGCTTATATTGCTCTTTCTTTTGATTGCGTTGACATAGAAGCTTGATTTTGTTGCAGCCTTACGGTGTTATATACCTGAGTATTTGATATGAATTTCAATTTAATACCTCCACGCGTTCAAGAGAAAGGGGTAGTTACTTTAAATTCATTAAAAATATTTTTTTATATGCTGTAACTAAAAATTTACGGTTTTCGCAATTTTTCCTTTATAAGTGATATAAGACGTTGCTTCGCACCAAATTTCAAGATTCTGAGTTCACGGGAAGTACCCTGTAGGTTTTGATTCCAATGCGAGTTTGAAAATATGCTGGAATTTGCAGCATATACGGCTGTATCTTTTGATTGCGTTGGATTAGAAGTTTGATTTTTTTACAGCTCTATGGAACCGTAGATTTGAGTATTAAGTATAAATTTCAGTTTGATACCTCCATGCATTCCTGAGTAAAAGGGTCTTGACAGACGGACGGACAACAAAGTGATCCTATAAGGGTTCCGTTTTTTCCTTTCGAGGTATGGAACCCTAAAAAAGAAATGGACCGAGAATAGAGCCCTGTGGAACGCCCATTCCTACTGGCAAACCAAGAGACCTACTCCCATTAACATCTACATACTGAATTCACTAAGGTAGCTGGCAACAAGATTGAGTGCAGTATCACTAATACCATAAAGTTTCAATTTAAGTTTGTTTTGTTTTGTTTTTCGTGTGAGTGTGTGGCCAACTCTGGTGTCGGATTTTCAGACCACCCGAAGGCCTCCGACATGGCCTAACGATCCTTATCCTTAGACAAGAACCGGGACCGACAGCTTTACGTGCCCTCCGAAGCACGGTAGCGCTCTGATGTAAATGCCACACGCGGTCACCCATCCAAGTGGTGACCTGTGCAAGCGTTGCTTAACTTTGCCGATCTGTTACGAACGGCAAGCCGAGTCTCGCTATGAGCGCTACTTTACTTTACTTTCAATTTAAGTAAAAGTGTATTATGTTCCACACAGTCAAAGGCCTTTGATAGGTCACAAAAAACACCAATGGCATCCTTCGAGTTTTCCCAAGCATTAAAAATATGCTTTAACAAAGTTACACCGGCGAAGTAAAAAGTGTTCGTAATGATTGATTATATGGGGTTTCAGTTTTCGTTAAGGGTCTTTTTACACCCTGTATAGTCTATCAAATAATGTTCTACTTATGAATTTATCTCGATGATGAATCATACCTATCTGTAGTGGAATCCTTGGGCTAAGTTTTAGGACCTCAGCTCGACATTATCTTCGAGATTAATTAGAAATAAGAACAAAAAATGTATGATAGCCAATTAATTTATTAGGCACTTCTGACTGCCTCCCCGACTAGCATACACATCATTTCTTTTTCTCTCTCAATTTATGAATTATCATCAAATTGTATTTGCCAGTAATAATAATTCTAACTTACATCAAAGCTTTTTAGCCAACTTTCCTCATAAAATATCTAGTTCTGAAACTTTTTATTATTATTATACCATCTCATCACTGTAATATAAATTATATTTTTATGTTACTGAAATAAAAATAAAGCCATATATTTAGTAACTTATAACATTATTTTCGCTTGAGCAAAGACTTTATTAGTACTTATCTGATAATAAGATATTCACGTCATTTGCGGGAGCAATTGTGTGTGTTATGTGTTATGCAAGTATTTTGAATTTACTTTAGTCTTTTACATCTGTACATATTATTAATTGAAGGCGCTTTTTCTTTTTGTCTGTCTGTATACATACATACATAAATACATAGACTCACGCCTGTATCCCGGAGTGGTAGGTAGAGACTACGGAACGCCATTTGCAACGATCCTGCGATATCTCTCTTGCTTCATTCACTCCCATCAGATTCCTCATGCATGCTCTTCTGTTCAGAGTACTTCTAACCTATCCTGTTTTTAGGAAGTCTCCAATCTGGTCAGAGAACGTCCGCCTAGGTCTTTCCCTTCGTCCTGTCACATTCACACTTGCCTTGTATATCTGCTATGTCTATCTCTGTCTGTATGAGCGCGATCAACTCAAATTTACCCAACGGATATATGTACGGGTTTCATCTAAAGGTAGGGTGATTGCCGAGGAATGTTGAGGTGTATAATTTACGGGCCGTAGCGCGGCGAAGCCTATAGTACCTTATAAATAAAAATACCATCTTAGTCTGTGCTTGAGTATGGTAATTAGATAATTATTTATTGTACCAACTCCAGATACACTATCATGATACTAAAACGAAAGAAAAACTAGAAATTAGATGAAGGTAAGTATGTACAATAAAATAAGTCGGCGCTGGACCAGTTTAAAAAAAATCTCTTGGCTCGCTCATAGAGTCGAGGCACACTATAAAGGTTTATACGAGTGTCAATGTGCGTGTAAAGTAGCACTGACAGCGACGATGTCTTGCTGAGCGATTCTCGCCCTTATGGTGGTCTAGCGGGAAGTTGTTTGACTGTACAATAGAGCCGGGCCTATCACTAAAACCGATATGTTCTAGAAATCTAGACAACCTTCAAAACGCGATTACTTCAAGGGAACTGACATTTTACGATCTCTCTATATTGAATAAATCTTCCGATAGAAACGCAAATGTTGTAAAATAGTACTTCAATTTAAATACTTACACTCTTTTTCCTAAACTTCGTAAAGTCGTGAAAGCTTAAAATACGTTTGCGCTAAATATATTAGCAGTCAACACTCTAGTCAATCCAGCCAACACTGCACTACTTTGTTCGAGTAGTGTTATTCCGAAGTAGTTTGCTAACCTTTTTACAGAATATCAGGCAAAATTAAGCAGTATGTCCAGATCCAGATATAAAAATGAAGAATGTATGAAAGCTGTCAGTAATTTATAGTATTTTATAATTAAGGACATATTTGACCATAGTTTTACAAAACGATTTGAAATTTTAAAATAAGCGAAAGTTCTTGATAAGAACTTAGCTTTTATCACATTAAAACGTATCACGTCTGCTTATAAAGAAAACTAAATGAACATCTGTCAAATAATAAAATTGTGCATCAATAACGCGTATTTTCTCGTAGTATCAGCGAACCCACATTACCCATCGGGATAGGACCAATCGTGCATTCTCAAAAACAATCAAAATATATCGAACCAATTTTAGCAGTTATACTAAAGCAACTATTTCCATACATATATACATACATAGTCTCACGCCTATAACCCCGAGGAGGTAGACAGAGGTGTATTTCTACACCCACTTTTCGCCAGATATACTTCAGTCCCACGTAATAAGGGGCGAGCCTATTGCCGTACCGGGCACATTTCTAGACTCCGTGCTGCTACTGAAAATTTCGTGACAGAAAAACCCAATAACACTGCCCAACCCAGGAATCGAAGCCGGGACCGATCCCACGCGCACATTTATGCCGCGAGACCAACGAGGCAGTCGTATAGGGTTTGATGTCGAGTTTTCCGTCTCTACGCAAAGATGGTATTTGCATCGTGTTATCCCTTAGTCGCCTCTTACGACACCCACGGGAAGATAGGGGGTGGTGACACTTGAATTCTATGCCGTCAACCACACGGATTGACAACAACTATTTTCGAGGAAGTTTATTTTCAAATGAAATCAGCACACTTTCTTCTTAAAGGCACTATTTGATTATTTTAACTATACCATACCATATGTATACCATAGGTAACAAGGAATCGCAACAAGCAAAAGAACTTAAATATTTTTCCCTCAGTAACGTCACCGCAAACATAAGGACAAATGGCTCGACAGTATCCTTTTTATTATTAATTAAACGGTTTTATTATTATTATTAAACGGTTTTATTTAGCTTGACCTGTTCATTTATTTGTTTGTTTGGGTCAAATTTAGTAATTGGAATTTTACCCCCTTTCTGATAACAGATTGATCTGATATTTAGTATACACTCTTAATCTTGATGACAATACAACATAATATATTCCTTATGATTGTAAATCCAAGGTGGCCGCCGATACAAAATGGCAGATCACATATTACTTCACAACAACCTCGATATGGATATCAAATGAAATGGCTTGATTGGTAGAATATAGCTCACTATGAAAAATCCAAGATGGCTGCCGATACAAAATGGCGGATCACATATTTCTTCACAACAACCTCGATATGGGTATCAAATGAGAGGGCTTGATTGGTAGAATAGAGCTTACTATGAAAAATCTTACGCCACAAAATGTTTACTTTGGTTACGCTACGCCCAACGATTTTATATTTGTCTGATCAATACCCCAGATTGATAAGAAGATTGGTGCAATCCGGTAGCTAGGACTTGCCGAATTATTTTTTAGCTTTTAGTACATAACCTAACTACATATTTTTTTATTGTAATAAAACCGTTTAACATAAAAATGTTTTTTATTTTATTTTTAACTTAAAGGAAGCTTTTGTAGCTCACAGTTCACATACATTCAATGGTAATGGAGTACATTAATCTTGGCTAGATACAACGAAGCCATCGTTGTACCAGATATTATGGAGGTACAATATTTTAGGCACGGGAACATTAAAAAGACGTATACAGGTAAGTTTATATTTTCTTTTTTGTTTTTTAAAAAGACAACTCCCGCATTAGGACTAAATCCTGTGTCGCGGGGGACTTTACAAACATACAACTAACGGACACAATGAACACCCAGACTCGAAACAACAATTTGTGAATTATACAAAGTGTTGCCTCGTGTGGGGATCGAACCCACAACACTCGGCGCAGTGTCAATTTATTTAAAAAAGGAAGCAGATGATACTTCATAATTTTTTTCTTCCTTATATAGCTATGTAGGTTTACAGAAAGACACACAAGAACCTAAAGGTCAAATTGAGATCAAAGTTTGTCTTTTGCATAATAAAATTTATTGTTGGATAAGTAATTATTTTGATATTATTATTGTTTTTTACTATCCATATTTCAGTTATTTCTTTTTTGTTCAAATTTTTTATTATTTATAGACAGTTTATTACCTAATAATTATTATGCTATTTTATAAAAATGCCTGATATCATGATAAAGTAATATTGTACAAACAAAATGATACTTTAATAACTTTTCTTTCTTTGCACTATTTTTAAAAGATAAGTTATTAAGTAGCAATGGAAGCCAATTTTGGCCGTAAACCTTTTTCCTCGAATTTACAAATGTTTTACACACAGTCGTGCGTAACATATTCTTTGGCTTGGTTGTAACGCAACTTATGAAGTACATGTTCCTCATTCTCAAAGGAAGACTATAAATTACTCTTATTACCGTTCATAATTTTTTTATGGTGTGTCTCTTACCTTAGAATTGGTTTTTGGAGTAAAAGTAATGTGCACGAATAAAATTTTATTTTTGAATGACAAAAAATAATTCTTCTCGTTTTGTTGTATTTAATACTTTTTACACTCTAGTGTCGTAAATATAGCCTTTTCCATGAAAAAAACTCTTTAAATTAATACTTCTTCCAGGAAAAAGTGTTTAGCTACTAATGTATTCCTGTTTCCTAAGTGCGTTCAATCAGCGACTTTATCGACGAAAAGGAATATAGAATACCTACTTAGTGCTTATAAATAAAACATAACGCCTGCAAGATTTTTACCTAGCTAAAAAACGATTAAATTGATGAAATAGCGAATATTTGGAAACGAATGAACATTGATGAATAGAAGTTGAAGGAAAACGAAGGATTGAAATATTTTGAATAAGGGGAGTAATGTTTTTTTATAAAGAAACATATTTCACGCCTACACCGCTTTAAATGAAAAATTGAAAGTAAGAGGCACATATTGCACGCACGTAGTGGCAGTCTAAAATAATGTGAAGCTAGTTAAAAACAGCAATATAAAATAATAATATCCTATTGACTATTCACATAGGGGGGTCATTCAGACCCTCTGTATCAATCCCTGTACTGCACTACATACTTTATTTGTAATACTCTTAGATTCACGCCTGTATCCCCAAATGGTTAGGCAGAGGTGTAATATTACAGCTCTCGCCATGTTATGAATTTTTACGTCTCTCGTGTTAGGAGGCGAGTCTATTGCCGTTACTGGGCACCTAGCCAGACACCGTGCTATTATTGAGAATCGAGAAAACTCAGTAACACTTATGCCCGTTAATGAATAGAACCCGGGATCTTCCGATAAGCAGACGCATTCGCTATCCACTGGCTGTGTACGAACATACAAATTATAATTCTAGATGAATAAGTCAGAAACAGTAAAACAGAACATCGTGTTCTTCACACAATGTTTTATCCTGATCGTAAATCGAACCCAAGACCTCGACTAGCAGTTCGATCGGTCGGATCACTAACAATTAGACCAAGAAGCCATTTAACTTGAATTTTACCATATACCTATTCTATACATAGACTGACTAGACTATTATATATAGACTGCCTCGTTGGTTTCGTGGTATAAATGTGCACGTGGGATTGGGAGGTCTCGGGTTCAATCTCCGGGTCGGGTAAAGTGGTATTGGGTTTTTCCGTTAGAAAATTCTCAATAGCAGCACGGAGTCTCGTAATGTGCCCGGTACGTCAATAGGCTCGCCCCTTATTACGTGGGACTAAAATAAATCTGGCGAAAAGTGGGTGTAGCAATATACCTCTGCCTACCTCTTCAGGGATATAGGCGTGAGACTATGTATGTAGGTATGTATGGATGTCTGTATTCGATTTATATAGGTACTAGAGGATGCCCGAAGCTACGAACGCTAATTTTATTTTAATTTTATCGTTTCTTCCCGAACCCGTGTGAATTTCGGACTATCCCTCCTTAGTGCACCCCCACGGTTTCCAAGGAACCTACTTGCCAAATTTCAGTTCCATGACCCCGATAGTTTTGGCTGTGCGTTGTCTATCAGATAGGCAGTAACGCAAGAATTTTATTATACAATTTTTTTTGAACATCCGACTACCATAAAGGAAACTGAAACGTCTTTAAGTTAGCGCCATAGATCTGATTACGAAAGGTTTTTACAGAACAACAAATTGATCCTCTTGCCACCCTTGGTCAGACGGGGTGGTGTTATCTTAACGGCCTGACCTTCACTGATAAGGGCCAGGCAATGTAGTAGCTACCGTGCACGCTATACCAGCGTTTTTTCAACTGTAATCTATACCTTTCATGGTCTCTATCAAGTACTCAGACTTTCACGGTCTTGGGTTAAGATACTTAATTTACGTTGCTTATCTTTGGCATTTGAGTTAACAGTGATGGTTGTTTAGTTTAAATTTAAATGGCGTTCGTAGCATAATATTAAGTATATTACACAGTCGACAGTATAGTTGGCTAGCGGCCGGCATCAATTTTCGATCTGTCCATGAATTTGTATACTAAAGATACACTTTTGACATATTTTATGGAACTTATGTCAAATATGTACATATTTGACATAAGTATACTATATCTAGTAGCCAAATCCATGGATAGATCGAATATTGAAACCAGCCTTAAGTAACGTGATACAAATTCACGTGAACTAAACAAAATATTTTGTACAAAACTAAATATTTGTAATTCTATAGGTCGTTTGATGATCAAAAATATTTCATCGATTGTAATTTATTTGTTTACTAGCTTTTGCCCGCGGCTTCGCTCACGTTAAATTTGGGGTAACACAAAACTCCTTGATCCTTCGATAGTAATTTTCGTTTTAATTCTGTTCATAGGGACTTATAAGAAATATAACCGCAAGAAGTATTTAAAACATTTCTGTAAACAGTATTTTTAGAGTTCCGTAGTCAAAATGGCTAAACACGGAATCCTTATAGAAGCGTTATATCTGTCAGTCTATCCGTATATCATAGCCACTTTATGCCCGAACTATTCAGTTTACACATTTGAAAATTGGTAGGTAGATGTATTCTGTGAACCGCTTTACGACGTTATAGAAAATAAAAAATATTGAATATTAAGGCGGGCTCTTCATACATGGAACTGATGTGGAAAATGGGTTGTTTACAATTACTTTGAGGTTCCTAAAACTATTATTTCTCAAAGTCAATCGTTAGAAAGATATACGGTTCCAAAGTGGCAAAATAGGTGTGTGTGTCCCTCTAACTTCTAAAGTAAGAGAGTGACAAATCGAAAAAAATATATGCTGTAAATCGTTATAAAAACTTCCAACGAAAATTGGTTTGAACGATATGTAGTCAGCAGTGTTTGAAATAAAACACATCTTAAAACCCGCAAATATATATTTATCGTTTATACAAATACTATTAATAGTGAGTCGAAGATAATGGCTATGGTAAGTGGATACCTGCGCTACGGAACCCTTCATCGCGAATAGCTTTTATAATGTTTCGTCCTAGGTGTTACTTGTAGCCGTTTGCCATTACAAAGCTTTGGGGCATTAAGATTCCGCATTAACAGGACTGGAACACCAACGTTCAGTTTCAAGTTGCGTGAAGGTGCTCCTGATAATTGTAAGGAGTTCAGATACTCTATAAGGTACGAAGAAACTTGGTCAGTATTCATGACATTATCTACCGAAAGATGCTCAACTACATCACTTTGCATACAGTCAAATTTCAAAGCCATGGTCTGATATATCTCTATACACACTTTCGCATTTATGAGTGGAGAATATTGGTTCAGCTGGTTTAGCGTGAAATTGGTACATATATACATACACATTTTCGCATTTATACCTATTATTGTAGGGATTAGCCAAGACTGTTACAATAATTATAAGTTTATATAAGTAAGCAAATGAAGTAATGACAGATAGCACATGCGCAGCACTCAATTATTACAGGTTATGCGTTCTTACTGTCAACAGGTAGGAGGTTTGTCCCTACAAACTTCGAACCTCTCTAAAATCCCTCCCAGATTATTTTTTGCATTTTATTGTATCTTATGTGTTTTTCCTGGTTTTGAGCTACCTCCCCACCAATTTTCAGCCAAATCGGTTCAGCCGTTCTTGAGTTATAAATAGTGTAACTAACACGACTTTTTTACATATATAGACTAAGTGCTACAGCTATGTGCAATATCAGAAATCAAGAGCGTACTTCACACGGTATTCCATACAAATTTCAAAGAGCAATATTTTTAAAACCGATGAACTTGGTATTGAATGAAACTTGGTACGTATAAATAAAATACTGAGTTTTAGACAATGTATTGAGATAAAATAGGAACAATTTTTAGTTTCCATACAAAATTGATATTTCAGGTATAAATGAATGAATCAAGCTTAGTATTATATTAATACGTACCACGTTTCAGTTAGAGAGGTTTGCTGGATTATTAATATTGGGCTTTGTGTGGAAAGCCGTGAGGAAAAACGTAAAAGTCAATTAAACCCTACAAAAAGCAGTACGTTTTCTGAAATAAACCGTTACTTCCTTAAATATTTTCCTTTTTTATAATTGGTAATTACGACTGAGCCTTCCGAAAGAAGCAGACATATCGTAAAAAAAATGTTTTGCTAATTGGTAATTATTACATTCTCCAACCAACCTACCTCAGATTCCCCAAGCGATAATTAATAATATGTGGCAATCCCTTCCCACTATAACAGTGGAATTTATTATTTCATAAATAAATTGTTTTCGTTTTAAATGAAATCTCATTTCTATTACTACATTTAAATAAATAATATTATACTTTTAATATAATTAATTTATCGCATCGCGTGTCTAGATTATGAACAGTTTCTGTGACAACAACGAATAAAAACAAAACTTAATGTACTTATAGTTATTTTGTCGTGAGCCATTAATTTATTGATTTGTAATAAATTATTGTTGAGTAAGTCTTTGTGTTCGCTGTTCAAATAAGCACATACAGAGATCATCATCGTACTAGCGTGAACCCGGTTGCATCAAAGCCTTTGGCGTTGGCGTCCGAGGGGATCCTGCCGTTTTGCCGAAAACATTTTGACAAAATTTCATTACCCAAACAAATTTTAGCAACCTTTTTTTATACCATTGCAATATTTCGAATGATTTTATTACGCATATTTTTATTTGGTAAAATTTTTACTTGGCAAAATATTACCAAGTATAATGTCATTATGGCATTTGGTCTATAATCAAATTATTTATCACACCAAACAATCTTCAGACAATAAACGTTTGGTGATATTAGTTTAATTATGGAAGTAGTTAGAGTAGGTTAATTATTTAAAAAATAGTAAGGTTAGGTTAGGTTAGAACTCCCCCCCGTGGGATCCCCACCTTGTCGTGGTGTTGTAACCGTGGATTGGTCACCCGCGGTGAAGCTAAGAGGGATCCAGGAGGGGACGCTCCGCGTGGGCTTGGAGGGGCCTGCGCAGGATGCGTCCAACGGTGCGGGTGCGGGGGACAGTTCTGTCTATCCCTCGCAGTCGGGTGCGGTCGCGGGAGAAGAGGCGTGTCGGTGTTGCGTTGCCGCGCGCCCTATCTCCCGCGACCAAATGGGGGCGCACCATTCGATGCGTCGCGGTGGGGCCGCAGAGGAAGAGGAGATGCGGTGTTGCGTTGCCGTCCTCCCTATCCTCTGCGGCCGCTGGGCGTTTTGGCGGCGGAGTCCAACACCTTAATCTGTCGCCAAGGGGGTTTTGTTCGGGGCCCGCCTGACCATCTGGCGGGCCAATACCCGTCGCAGGGTGGCGACGAGTGCTTTGGTGATGCCCCACCCTCCGACACACGGGTACATGGCGGAAGTCGAGGTGGTTTTTAGTGGAAACACCACATACTCCGGCTCTTATTTCCCCCAAGAGTCGGAGATCCGAAGGGATTTTCCACCTCGCAAAACAAAAAAAAAAAAAAAAAAGGTTAGGTTAGAACTGTGACCTACGCACGAGCCGAAGCGAGCGAAGCGAGCGGTGCCGCGGTAGCGGCCGGCGAGTGCCAGAAACGACTTGCATTAATATAAAAAAGAGATTGTTTTTAGTAGCTTACCCGGAACTGAACTATTTAGATTAGGATAATTATTGATTTTGCGTAAATACTGTTATGCCAACTGAAATATTTGACTAAATAAAAAATGTTAAAAGTACTAGTTGGTAAACAAGTTATAGTTTAAACGTTGATTTCCCAAACATTAGGTTTGCGTTACAATTTTTTGTGAATAGATTTTTTGCTAAGTAATAATTTGGCAAATGAAATTACGCGAAAAATTTTTTGGGAAGTGAAAATTTGTCAAATTCCTTTCGGTCAAACAAGGGAGACCCCAAAATTGCAATTGCTTCTTAACTACAAATTAATGAATTTGTAATAAATGATTTTTCGAAATGCGATTGTTCCCGTAATAACTCATATAACATTTACTAATTTATATTCCATTGCACGATTATACCAACAAACTTACCGTATTTGTAAACGTTATCAGTCTGCTGCAACCTAACAGTCAGCTAAGAAAAATGTTTTAAGAATAACGGCCTACGCTTTAGTTCCAAAAACAAACACGTCTTGCTTAAGAGTCATTGTCAATAAATAACATCCATTGGAATTTCCTTACTAGCCATGGTCACGTAAACGCAAAGAAATACCTTAAAAAATCAAATAAATCGCGATAAAATCAGTTTTATATAAGTTTAAAGTTTTGTGTAAAAGATTAGCGTAAATGGAAGACAAAATGACGCACAGTTGCTACCCAGAATACGATCAGATTCCTAATGATAATTTTAATATTATGGGACAAACCACGACCACGATCATATGATCTGCAATTAGATTTGATAATTTTTTTTAATATTCCTTAAAAACACATAATTACATAGTTATGAATATGATGGTTATTGTTCTGTGCCTGACAGAATAAACCAGTTTGTTAATAACACAATAATTCCTATTGGGTGGGTATAAACCACAGCCATACCTACGCTTCCCCCTCCCCTTAGTTTTCGAGGTCACTAATCTTTAGACCAGCATTCTAGTGAAATATTTCATTTTCACTTAAAGGTGCATTGACATCTAACTATAAATTTCTCTAGCTTTAAAGACAGGCTACATTACGTAGCTTTGGTAAAACAGTGACTATGTAAGGACCCAAACACACGCGCTACTAATGGTAGCCGCTAATGGTATCTTTATATAGGTACTCGGCAACCTAGCTTAAATGAATAAATAAATATTATACAACTCGATCGATAGCTTTATGGAAATTGATGACATCTCCCAGAAAGTTGGCTTAATCGCTGGGACTGATAATTGTATACGCTTGGTGTATCAGTGAGTCGCAATATCGAACTTTGAAAAAGGTACTTCTCCATGTCAACTTTAAAACAGTTGCCAATAAAATCAATGCTACAATGCCAGGTAAAATCAATAAAATTCTAAACCATACAATGAAATTGCAACTATAAAACATACAAAGTCGCAAAAAAATGTTTCTACGGATGGATAGGTGGAAAAATTCGATAAACGATGTTGTTAAAATTTTGCATCAAAATAACACATACCCTAGCGCTGATAGCACTTAACTTGTAACAGAACAGCGAGCGTTCGCCGATGTTTGTTTTGTCGAAAATTGCCACGAACATTTTCATGATTTTCTAGCAAACCTCTAATCAGCAAACACATCAATACAAACTGTCAATAGGCTAGATTTTTTGCCAGAACTTTTGTGAGAATGCTCGCTAAAACACACGCGTGTTTTTTTGTTTTATAACATTCGCAAGAATGCTCATACAGGTACATGCTTAAATGTATCAGGACCATAACACGTAGGCCTTTTGTTATGATAACCGACACCAACGCAAATGGAATATAGTTTGATACAAGTGCAAAATGCCGGGTCATCAGCCAAAGACAATCTAGCATATATGCTATTGCCCTTAGGCACATGTTTGCCTACGAAATGAACTGTTGACTAGCTATGTACCGTGTGGTAAAGCAAACAGGCAATGATTGGTACTAATTGGCCGCGTACGTATGTTTGTATTGTTCATACATCATTACGACCTCACTGAGGTTTAGAGTTACAATAGACGTCAACTTCAAAAGGTGAGGCGCATCACTATATTGATGGGCAGACATGAATTTAGTTCTGTGAACTTTAAACAGTTCTTCAATTACATCTTTAGTTAGTAAGTTACTGATTTTCATATATTATCTAATTTCAACTAACCAATAATTTAAAATATCAACTAAATAAAAGCTGATAAATACGAGAACGTCGTACTTATCAGCGTTTAGAAGGCTTATTTTTTATGCATGGCCATTTGTTTGTACAGGCATTATGCAAAAATGAGCAAATAGATTTTCTACCTACTTCAATTTTAAAGTGCTTCATGAACTGAAATAGTAGTGTAAATTTCACAAGAGTTTGGTAAGAACAAAAACGAGCATCAGATATTGCTTGATCTCACATTGAATGGCTGTGTCATATTTATCAAAATACTGAATAAAAAACCATTTTAATTTTGATAAGAATGCTCTTCCTACGTAGGCATCTTCTTAGGATAGGCGTTTCCAAATTCTACCTCGCAAAGCTTATATAAACGATTTGAAGACAATTATTCGATGATGAAAATATATGCGTCCACGTGGCATAAGCCGAGGATAACAGCTTGTTACATAAATTTGAACTTATAGCAGTGTATTTATTTATTTCATTATTTTATAACATTGCTTGTGGAACTCCAGAGAATAGTTATTTTTACTTTTAAATAAAGTATTGTTAACGTTGCTGTTAACTATGTTATTGTAATTTTATATCGAGCTTCAGTGAGCAGATTTTATTTTGATCAATGTAAAATAGTCACTACTTTTTTCTTTTTTGTTGAACTTTGGATCTTCAAGATAATTCTCGCATCGATAAGTGTCTAGCTGCACTTCTACCTATTAAACTGGTTGGTACAGATGGGTAACATTCAACATATACAGGCTGTTTTTCTAAGCAAATAATATAATGTAAGACGCTATAGAACTTGGTCGGTTAAACCAAGGTCTATCAGTGAAAATTATAGTGTACAAAAGAATGTATAAATAACAAAAATAAAGATAACCCTTTTACCGATATAGACATAAAAAGACTTCAAGCTAAAATTAACCCAACATACTTTGTGTAAGGTACATTTTGGGCTACCACAATACTTCCAAAACATTAAAAAGGTAAGAGGTTGAACTCACCATATCAAAAAGAACAGTGCCGTGGGCCAGGTGCAAGGTACCATCTTCGGAAATTGGACTCGCGTTGGAGGTCATTCCAACTCGATAGGTTTATCTGAAACAAACAATTACTTGGTTTATTTATATTTTTACTATAATATACGGCAATAGGTTCGCCCCCTATTACGTGGACTTAAAAATTCACGGCGAAATGTGAGTGTAACATTACACCTCTGCCTACCCCTTCGGGGATACAGGCGTTAGTCTATAAATAAATACATAAAATATTTTTACTAGAAGACACCCACAGCTACGATGGCACGTTTCATTTGAATTTAAACCGTTTTTCCTGATCCCGTGCGAATTTCATATCCCTTCTTACTGCACCCCTTCAGTCTCCAAAGAAAATACATGACAAACAGCTTCCTGCGCCCAATACTTTTGGCTATGGCTTGTCTGCTAGTCAGTCAATCATTGATGCAAGAATTTTATATATACAGAAGATACATAAGCGGCGATAGCAAAGTGGTGTACGTAACGGACTGTCGAGACGATGGTCTCGGATTCGATTCCCAGGTACCACGGGCACACACCTTCGACTTTTCGAAGTTATGTGTGCATTACAAATTAATTATCGCTCGCTTAATGATGTGCCCCGTAGATGGCAATAGGCTCACCCTCTATTACATTGGGACCGAAACATAACTGGCAAAGTGTGGGAGTGTAATACATCTCTGCCTACCCCTTCGGGGATAAAAAAGGCGTGAAGTTATGTTCAAGATACATTGTCACTTGCCTTATAATCACGCCACATACTGATATGTGAGATTTAGCGTGGTGACTTTCTTAAATTCATCCTTGGGCATTGGCGTCTATCTATGGCGATATTTTTGAGATTTACTAATTTGGCTAATTAATTCAACCATTCATTTTCAAATAAACATGAACCTATGTTTTTAGATTATGTGTTTAGGTATGCACAAATGTTAGGTGATGATGATACGTGACATTATTACGTGATCATAAGATCACGGTCGGGTTATAGTTTTTAAACTTTTTTTTATTTTATTTAATCCTTTGCCGTATCCCGGGTATGCGCATGTAAATTAACCTATTGTGAAATATTTATATTGTCACATTCAAAGGAAGAAAGAAAGAAAAATAGGTAACGCGAAACGTCTGAACCGCGCGAATTGTAAGTACAACGGCGTTTAAAACTTATATTTATATTTTGACTCAAATAGTATAATATACGTACATATGTGTAGTGTACTTACCAATACCTGTCTTTTGATACCTAACACGTAATAATTATCTCAATTTTATTTTTTTTGAGGTTGGAATCTGAGGTATTAATTCCGTAACAGAAAATGTAGATAAAATTTATATAGCCTATGTCACCCGGGTTATTTTTACCAATCTTTTGACACCCCATTAAAATCGGTTCAGTAGAACATACAAACATACATACATACATAGACTGTCAAAAACATTACCCTTCCTTTTGCTTCGCCGTAGTCAGGTAAAAAGGGGTATCATAAGAAGCATCTTGACATGCGATATAGCACGAAAATACTTACAAGAAATGTCCTTTGAGATACTAGAAAATTTCTTTAAAATTTGATATCTTTCGTCGCTCCGTAAAAAGGCCACCCTGTGAAATTTACACCCACCATTTACAATAAAATAGAGCGCGATTTATTCGTAGCCGGGTTTCATTTAAAAACTTTATTTGGCAGGGGAATTATATTCCTCGTTATCATGACTGGGTGTGGAAAACATTATTTTTGTCTCGTTTGAGAGCTTTTACATTTCATAATGTTTGGCCAGTCCCAAGTATCTTTAAAATACTTTACTCAGGCATCAATACATTAATAAATATATATACCAGTCAAATAAAATATGACAATCATAATTTAATGTAGTTTTGACGGCCCGGTGGCGTAGTGGGAATGTAACTCTGCGCTATGCTGAAAGTCGAGGGTTCGATTGCCCCCTCCGTAGGATCTCCTTGTCGTAGTGGGGGGGGCTCAGTAACCGTGGCTTGAACACCCACGGTGAAGCTAAGCGGGGTCCCGGGAGTGGACGCTCCACGTGGGCTTGGGTAAGGCCTGCGTAGGATGCATCCAAAGGTGCGGGTGCGGGGGACAGTTTTGTCTGTCCCTCGCAGTCGGGTGCGGTCACGGGAGGAGAGGCGTGCCGGTGTTGCGTTCTCTCCCGAGACCAAATGGAGGCGCACCATTTGCTGCGTTGCGGTGGGGCCGCAGAGGAATAGGAGATGCAGTGTTGTCAGGTTGCCGTCCTCCCTATCCTCTGCGGCCGTCTTAGTGCCTGCGGACGGTGAGCGCTGGGGCTGCTCTCCGTTCGTGTCGCTTATGGCGTCCCATCGGACTATGAGTGTGAGGGAATAAAAAGTGCACTTGTTCCTGCGCACACACTTGTGCACTATAATATGTCCCACGCTGTTGGCTAGTTTGATAATAATAATTATGTTTGTCCATTGTCTTGAACTCATATTATAAGTTATGGTAAGTTCCATATACACACAACACTACTAGATTGGGACTAGATAGTGTTGTGTGTATATGGAAGAACACAAATATTATAACAGAAAATTATTATTACAACCAAGCCTATAAACGGGAGTTAATTCTTACACAATCTTATCCAGCACGCTCATTCAACACGGAGTGAATTAATTTTGTAGAAAACTTAAAACTTTACGAGTCATATCTTTTTAAATTATCTAGAGAACGCTGGTTGGAACTTCAGTACTACTATTAGTATAGTTTATGTTATCTGTGGCACTACTATGTACATTGCAGTTTATGATAAATTATTTAAAAGAGGTCTTTGTACTTAGTTTAGCTGGGAGATTAACTACGGAATTCAATATTCGATCTATAGATAGATCTGTAGATTCGATTTGGACATAAGCCCCATACAAAATATGTCAAACATGATTCTCGAATCTCAAAATCCATGTATGGATCGAATATTGAAAATGGCCGTAAATGTATCTTTTGACCTTTTCTGTACCACTGATAACGGGTATGTACAATTACATAACGATTGGTTGAGTAGTTGCGGCATGAAATTGTGACAAATAAACAATCTAAACACAAAAATAAATTAGAGTGTCTGTTTGTAATATTAAAATAACCGCTTTTACTAAATGCATATATACACGGTATATATACCGAAATGTCATTTTTTACAATTTTTATTTGTCTGTCTGTCTGTCTGTCGGTCTGTCTGTCTGTCTGTTTGTTCCCGCTAATCTCAGGAATGGCTGGATCGAATTTGACGGGACTTTCACTGGCGGGTAGCTGATGTACCAAGGGGTAACTTAGGCTATAAATTGACCGGGTACGCGAAGTAGTTCCCTCAGGACGCGGGTGAAACCGCGGAAAACAGCTAGTCGCAAATAAATATATAAAACTTGTTTGCGTATGTACTCTTATAACTAGAGAATATCCGCAGTTACGCCCGCACATATTATTTCTTTAGGGAAATCCCAAATTTCAGCTGCTTGCGCCTAATAGTTTTGGATGTAGCTTGTCAGTCAGTCAGTTAGTAACCCAAGAATTTATATATTATATACAGAAGATGCACATAAGCCATCATACAAAAAGAAGATAGATTGATCATAAACTTTATCTCATTCTTAAATCAAAGCAAAACCACCATCCAGGACAGCCCTACAATATCAAATATTATCTTTCGCAAGATAGGTACTACTTTCTCCGTATATTTTCCTAGTACACTCTCCGAACTAACTGGGATGGTGAGACTTTTCATTTTTAATCTGTTATCATACGCATAGGCTTTAATGCATCTGTCTCACCCTTAAAAATAAAAGTATAATACTAAATCACCTGTATAGGCGAAGAGACAACCGCGGCGCCGAGAGCTTATAATTTAATAATAAGATATCGATTTCGCCATAAATCGATACGGGAACGACCTACTGACCGGTTGTCGCTTACTCAGAAAATTATTTCGATTGAAATCGTTAATTCTAGGTAAGCTATCTAGGTTTCCCTTATTTTCTCGCCCTTTAGCAAATTATTGTTCTTAGGGGGCAAAAAGTAAAATGAATTCAAAATCGTTATGTCGAGACCTCCATGTATGTATTGCGAATTTGTAAAAAGAAAGACCAAGAAATAATTTTGAAGTCTTCTTTTGAGCTGCAGAGTTTGAGCATATTATATAGTACCTATTGCATTTTCAATTAAAACCGGCACTCAAATTGCAGTTTCCGTAAAAACTTAACTCAAAACTGCTACTTTAATAATTAAATTTCAAACTTCAAACTTAAAGCAACTTAATTGTCTGATAAAAGTGGAATTTTAATTTTAGATCTTCCTCATCACATTAAATGTAAATTACGGTATCGAGTGAAGAATAAGCAAACATGTCGAGTGCTGCTTTGCAATATAAATTAACTCAAGAAGTGCTGAATTCATTACTTGTGACTAAAAATGGCAAGCATTTACAGTAGCTAGGCCCTTGCAAGCCAGTCGAGAATTGCCTCAAGATCCAAAAATTATCCTCTCTGCCCATAATCACTGTTTCCATAATATTGACAACTTTTTGTAAATTTGAATCCTGTGAGCCAGCCAAAACTGCCTTTCAATAAATTCGACCATCTATAATAATAACAAAGGACAAGTGAATTCGCATTTTGAGCGTCATTTTGATTATTTAAAGGCAAAGCAAGTTTTTGCTCATGCTTAATTTGGATTGTTCTTGATTATTTTCCTGGGTCGAATGAAGCCGTATTTGGAATTCCGATTCTTTTCCTCTACATCAAGTATGCTATGTGAGAGTAGCATTACTTTCCCAGTATCGTCCATCAACTTAAACCTCTCAAATAATTATCGTTAATCAGTTTCCCCAATTTATTTCCGTTAAAATAATTAGGTTAAAATATTTGTAAAGAGCACTTGTCACTTTGGCAAAAGCGAAAAAAAAGCAAAAATGAAAATACAGAATAGTATTCTACAGAACATTCGTATATATGCCCGTTTATCGTAAATAATAGAAGATTCACAGAATAGCATAATATTTGTCACGTTTTGAGTACATTCACACTCAGCAGTGCATTCATTTTATAGAACACACTTGTTAAGTACCATACATACACGGCAACTGCGAATTAAGAGAAATTACTTCATATTTGTATTATATTGCATCAGCCTAGCGACCGCCTAGCGACCGGAAGGAATTGCTGAACCAGCGCAACGTGATGTACGAAATGCATTACTAAATCGCCATCAAATATTGCATCAGCCTAGCAACAGCCCTGCGACCGGACGGGAACGCTGAGCCAGCGCAACGTGACGCACGAGGCGCATCGCTGCGACGGAAACATTATTAAAGAATAAATTCACTTTTGCTTCAGACTTCGAACAATTGTCATCTTATTAGAAATAATTAATATTGTATTTCTCTTTATTCATTAAATTTATTAAAATCATTTCGGTTTTTTTTGCAACTTGTCTGCCGGACAGACTTAATTGGCGCAGTCGGTAGGATCCTCGAGGACTAGGGAATATCTACTAGCTTTCCTGGAGCTGTCAAGCCCTGAAACGAGGACCCGAATCTACACGTCGTGCCCAGCAGCAAGAGTATCCAGCCATCGATACCGCAGAGCCGAGATGCAAACCCTGTGAGTACTTTAAAATCTTTTAGTGATTTGCTCACCTTTTTCCTTTTAAGTTTTCCGCAAATTTTCCAAGATTTTCCATCCGAGAGAATCGCGGAGCGATAGGTTAGGGGATAGTTATAACAGTAGGCAAAGTGCACAAGATTCAAATAGAAAAATCGATTTAGAATCTGCGTGTACAGTAGGAAATTCTGTTGAGAAGATGTCCGAATTAGATAGAATATTTAAGGCCCTCCGCCTAGTCCCGGAGTTTGATGGTAACGTAAATGTTCTTACGCGTTTTATTAATTTGTGTGACGAATTAGTGACCGAGTTTGTAAGTTCAAATGAAACTGCGTCTAAGTTGAGTGAAGCTGCCCTTCTAAACGGTATCTTAAACAAAGTTACCGGCCCCGCGGCCCGCTTAATCAATGCCAATGGTATTCCATCGGATTGGCCCGGTATTCGTAAAGCCCTCATTAATAATTTCGCCGACCAACGCGACGAAACGGCATTGTATAATGACTTGTCTCTTTTAATACAAGGTAATGACACGCCACAAGAATTTTATGAGCGTTGTCAAAACCTTTTCAGCACGTTAATGACGTACGTATCATTGCATGAAAGTATACGAACCACAGTTGAAGCCAAGAGAGATCTTTATAAGAAATTAACCCTTCAGGCTTACTTACGCGGCTTAAAAGACCCCTTAGGTGCACGTTTTCGCTGTATGCGGCCAGAAAGTATAGAAAAGGCCCTAGAATTTGTACACGAGGAACAAAATACGCTTTATTTGCAACAACGAAATAATTCAATGCCAGATAAAAAAGCGCAAACTCAACCCACGACCTCTAAACAGTTACCCACTCAAGGCTTTAACATTGCTCATCCTAGGCCATTTACATTCAATACGGGTGTAGCTTCTAGACCTCAATTTGGACCTCAAATGATGCAAGGGCCCCCACAGTGGCGACCCAACTTTAATAATCAGAATCAACCGGGACCATCGCGCACGCAACAAGTATTCCGTAGTGCACCCCCGAATTATAATCCCGGTAACGCATTTAAATTTCCCCCTCGCAATAATGGCCCTCAGCCAAACAATCAACAACCGCGTCCTATGAGCGGTGTTAGCCATTTTGTACCGAAAGCATTACCTCCTAGTACAGGGACGAGGGGCCACGACTGGTCTAAGTCAGGTAACCCGCCACCTACCAATTATTTCAAATCCAGGGAGATGAATTTTAATGATTGTTGGGAGTACGATTATGGCCAATATTATAACGATTCTTATTATGACCCTACTGATTATTATAACGAAAATTATTATGCTTATTATGACCCAACGTCATCTCACGAATCTGAAATTGTATATGATAACTCTAGCTCAGATCCAAACGCATCACAAGAGGTTCATCAGGATTTTCCCGAGACCCCACAATTAGGCAAACCAAAATAGAAGTAAATTTGCAGACCCAACGTCAATTACCGTTCATACAGATTAACGAACCCCCTTTAAAACTATTGATTGACACAGGTGCCAACCAGTCCTTTATTAGCCCGGATGCTATTCAAAGTTATTATAGGAATATACCCTTGAATTATGACCCGTTCGAAGTTAGTAATGTACATGCAGTGACGCGCAGCGACTACTCTATTACGCTGCCCTGCTTTTCAGAGTTCAATGATAAAGATGAAATCACGCTTTTCGTGTATAAATTCCATGATTATTTTGACGGACTAATAGGATCCGATTTATTAGACAAATGGGGAGCAAGCATAAATTTTAAAACTAAATTATTAACTACGCAGAACTCATCAAACCCTATTCAAGTTTACGATTCTCGCAACGCTAACCTGTATGAAGACGTAATACCAGCCTGCTCATCCAAACTAGTTAAATTACCAGTCAATTCGCAAGATGGAGAGGTCATTATTCCTGAACAAATTATTAGTAATTGTCATATCGCGGAATGCTTAACTACAGTGAGGAATAATCGCGGTATTATAGAAATACATAACCCTAACCATAGCGATATTATATTCTCTATGGACCGGCCGGTACAAGCGCAAATACTTAATAACGAGTGCACGCGTACCGAACAAGTGCCCGAACGCGTCAAGGAAGTACTTTCACGATTGCGGACTAGTCATCTGAATGACGAAGAACGCATTAACTTAGAGTTGCTATGTACACGTTATGCAGATGTTTTTTATCTGGAAGGCGAAAACTTAACCTTTACTAATAAAATTAAGCATTCAATTAGGACCAGTGACGAAATACCTATATATACTAAGAGCTATCGCTATCCTTTCATACATAGGCAAGAAGTACAAGATCAAATAAGTAAAATGTTAGACCAAGGTATAATACAACCGTCAGAGTCAGCCTGGAGTTCACCAATATGGGTGGTTCCCAAGAAAGTAGATGCATCTGGCAAAACGAAATGGAGAATAGTAGTTGATTTTCGGAAATTAAACGAGAAAACTTTGGACGATAAATACCCAATACCAAATATTGCAGATATTTTAGATAAATTGGGCAACTGCCAATATTTTACCACGCTAGACCTTGCGAGTGGTTTCTATCAGGTCCAGATGAATCCCGCGGATATACCAAAAACTGCATTCACAGTAGAACACGGGCATTTTGAATTTTTAAGAATGCCCATGGGTTTAAAGAATAGTCCGTCAACCTTTCAAAGGGTAATGGATAATGTTTTAAAAGATCTACAGAATACTATATGCCTAGTCTACTTGGATGACGTCATCGTTTTCTCTACGTCACTCCAGGAGCATATGGTTAACCTCGAGAAAGTGTTCATAAGATTGCGTGAATCTAACTTCAAGATACAAATGGACAAGTCGGAGTTCTTGAAGTTAGAGACAGCATACTTAGGTCATGTAATCAGTAAAGAGGGCGTCAAACCAAACCCAGATAAAATATCTGCAATCCGTAATTACCCTCTTCCGAAAACTCCTACAGAGATTAAGAGATTTTTGGGACTTTTGGGATATTACAGAAAATTTATTCCCGATTTTGCCAGAGTTACAAAGCCAATGACACAATGTTTGAAAAAGGGTTCAAGAATTACTTTAGACCAAAATTATATTCAGTGTTTTGAACACTGTAAAACTCTCCTTACGAATGATCCCATACTGCAATACCCAGATTTTTCAAAGCCTTTTAATCTAACGACAGATGCGTCAAATTTAGCTATCGGAGCCATTTTATCGCAAGGTTCTGTCGGTTCAGATAAGCCTATTGCTTACGCGTCTAGAACCCTGAATAGTAGTGAAATAAATTACAGTACCATCGAGAAAGAACTGCTAGCTATCGTGTGGGCCACAAAATATTTTAGACCGTATCTGTTTGGTCGGAAATTTAAGATTATAACAGACCATCGACCCCTACAGTGGGTAATGAATCTTAAAGAGCCCAATTCACGTCTTACTCGATGGCGACTTAAATTAAGTGAATTTGATTTTTCAGTTGAATATAAGCAAGGCAAATGTAATACGAACGCCGATGCGTTATCCCGAATAGAGTTGCACAATGAAGAAACTAGTTCACTTGTTGCCAACCCGTCTGAAAAACCTCCCTCATTACTAGATGACTCTAACACTGCAACGGTTCATACAGACGCCGAAAATCCAATTTTAGAAGTTCCTATAACAGATTTTCCTCTCAATAAATATCATAAACAGATAGTTTTCTCCGTAGTTGATGAAGTTAAAAGTCGCCCTTCGGTTTCAAAGCCCTTTGAATCTCATACAAGAACACATATCCAAATCTCCAAAAATAATCTCGATCGAGACGTTGTTAACGCTATAAAAGAATACGTTAACCCTAAGGTAAAGACCGGTTTACTTATTATACCTCCTCTAGCGATGTATGAAATTATCCCGATAATACAGAATCAGTTTAAGAGCTCTGCCATGGATTTAGTACTAACAAAAGTTGAATTAGATAACGTGAAGGACTATTTAAAACAACAGGAAATCATTCGTAACTATCACGAAGGCAAGACAAACCACCGGGGAATTAATGAATGTTATTTGTCCTTATCAGGCAAATATTTTTGGCCCAAAATGAAAGACCATATATCGAAATACATAAATGAGTGCAATATATGCGGCCAAGCCAAGTATGATAGGAACCCCATTAAACAAAAGTTTCACATAGTACCACCTCCCACAAAGCCGTTTGAAATAGTTCACCTAGATTTACTAAGCGTAGAAACTCAGAAATATCTTACAATCATAGATGCTTTTTCAAAATATGCTCAAGCCTACCACCTGAAAGATTCAACAGCGGTTAGTGTTATACAGGCCTTATTATTTTTTAGTACGCACCATGGAGTTCCTATAACAGTTGTTACCGATAGAGGTCCTGAATTTACAAATCAGTTATTTTTGGAGTTCATTAATCTGCATAAAATTCAACACCACAAAATCCTAGCCTATACCCCAAATGAAAACGGTATGGTGGAAAGGCTGCATTCAACATTACTAGAACACTTGCGTGTTTTAAAGTTAGAACATCGCGGTGAACCTGTTATCAATCTGATGCCTTATGCAATTCTAGGTTACAACAGCTCTATACATAGCTTCACTAAAACTCGACCACTAGATATAATTACAGGCCATTTAGACCCTCGCGACCCGCTAGATATAAATATGTCAGAAAATATACTCCAGCAATATATACAGGAACACCGAAGTAAAATGCAAAAGGTTTTCGAGCTAATCAATAACTCAAGTCTTCATGACCGCACACGAATAACTGAAAACATTAACAAAGATCGCGAGCCCGAACAACAATTTTCCCCTGACCAACAAATATTCATACGAAATCCCATGGCTAGCCGACAAAAACTGGCCCCTAGGTATACACAAGATAAGGTTATGGCTGACTTACCCATCCACATATACACTAGAAAGAAACGTGGGCCAGTCGCCAAATCTAGACTTAAGAGGGTTCCTAATAGCGCCCGATTGTTACAGGAATCTCATCTTGATCCTGAGCCTGGTGGAAGCACAAGAAATAATGCTAAATGATTTAGATAATGGGCCAGGAATCTTACCTTTTAACTTAGGACGTACTAAAATCATTTCGCACTACCATTCCTTTATACAGCCTATCAATTTAGAATCTATTCATAAAAACGTTAATTCAATTAGAAAACAGTTAGATGACATTTCGCCAAATTTTCATAATAAAACCATTTCTTTATTTCAACCCCATATTGAGTTTTTATATACAAAAATTAGCAAGTTAGCCGATCAATTAGAATTATTTCAATCTAACCGCACTAAAAGAGGTTTAGTTGATGGTTTAGGTTCAATTATTAAAAGCATTTCAGGTAATCTGGACTCTACTGACGCTATTCATTACGATAACGCCATAAAGTTGTTAGAAGAAAATGATAATAAAATTGTCACACAACTTAATAACCGAATTAGTTTAAACAAACAGTGGATGTCACAAAATTCAATAGTTCTTAACAACATAGTTACAAACCAACAAAAAATTAACAATACTATAAATGAAATCATGGCTACAGGGTTAATGAATGAAACTAGTTTTATTACATACGCCCATCTGGCTCAATTTATAATCATGTTAGCTGATAATATAGAGACTTTATCAGATGAAGTTCTTAGGTTAGAAAATTTATTAGCTTTTATACGCGCCAAAAGCACGCATTTTCTTATGTT
The DNA here is from genome assembly GCA_944739405.2 of Euclidia mi. Classification (NCBI taxonomy): domain Eukaryota; kingdom Metazoa; phylum Arthropoda; class Insecta; order Lepidoptera; family Erebidae; genus Euclidia; species Euclidia mi. The sequence continues at coordinate 92,211,537 of OX123185.2, read as the reverse complement.
TAGATTAGATATGTTTCAGGATATGTTAGAAAAATTAAATGCTCTCTATGGTAGAGATCAAATACTTAACGTTAGTTTTAGAGATTACTTTAATATAATAAAATTAGGATACTACTATAATGATGACAATTTAGTAATTGTTTTCAAGCTCCCGATTGTCTATCCCGCTATCTATAGTCTTTATAAATTATCCACAGTTCCCAACAAAGACAAGAAAATACTTATCCCTTCATTTCCCTACCTTGCAATTCACGATAAAGATTTTATGTACATAGAGGCTGAATGCCCGAAGTCTGGCCCATACTATCTCTGCGAAGATAACGTCAATTTCCACTACAATAATCAAAACGATTGTATCTACCAATTGATTACCACGCAGCAAATCGGCAAGTCCTGTATTTTTGCAACGGCAACTCTGACATCGGAAGCTGTAGAAACACTTGATGATCGGCACTATGTAACAAGTTTTCCTGTACCAACCAAAGTTCGCCTGTCCTGTACACAGGATCAATACAACACGTTACAAGGTAGTTTCTTGATCGTCATACCGAAAGGATGCACCGTGCAAAGCCCACGCTTGACCCTAACTAATCGAGATGACCGTATAAAAGGACAAATACTGAAGATTATGAATCTGCCACTCGCAGCTGAAGCTGAAAACAATCTGGAAGAGAAAAAGCTAATACTCAACTCCATAGATCTACACAATCTACAAGCCAGCACCAACGAAATATCTATCGAAGCGCCATTTACTTTGAGCAAGAATGATTTACACAGCGTGTACTACACGATTACACCGCTGTACATTGCAATATTCGGTGCATGTGCACTGAGCATTGGATTTCTGATACAAAGGAGATGGAAACTGCGGTCGCAAGTCGCCATAGAAAACAAGAACGACGCTTTGGAACATGGCAGTCATTACGCTGAAATTCAAGAACGCCCTGTCGCCACCCGAAATACCTTTTCAGCGATACTTTCGAACAAGTCCGCCAGTAGTCGCTGATCTTCGGGAGGGAGATGTTAAGTACCATACATACACGGCAACTGCGAATTAAGAGAAATTACTTCATATTTGTATTATATTGCATCAGCCTAGCGACCGCCTAGCGACCGGAAGGAATTGCTGAACCAGCGCAACGTGATGTACGAAATGCATTACTAAATCGCCATCAAATATTGCATCAGCCTAGCAACAGCCCTGCGACCGGACGGGAACGCTGAGCCAGCGCAACGTGACGCACGAGGCGCATCGCTGCGACGGAAACATTATTAAAGAATAAATTCACTTTTGCTTCAGACTTCGAACAATTGTCATCTTATTAGAAATAATTAATATTGTATTTCTCTTTATTCATTAAATTTATTAAAATCATTTCGGTTTTTTTTGCAACTTGTCTGCCGGACAGACTTAATTCACTTTATATTGATCGTTTTATACATGTATGATGATACACAGATATTATATCTGCCATGCGTCATAGCTACGATTCGTCTCTCTAGAGAGTTTAGTATCAAGTTAAAAGACATCATATATACTAACTCGATATTACTGACGCTTAGTTCTTACTATTTGATACATAAAGGAAATTTCAAGGAATTATGATTCATTTTTATATAAAACCTTCAGTATTGCATGAGCGTATCTTCGGTGCTAGAGTTAGAACCTTAAACCACTATGCGAACCATACAGTAAGAGCTGTAAATATTAAATTCTGCCGTTACTGCCTGATAGACGGACAAAACACTGAAACTTGGCATGTATGTTTCTTTGGGACCTTAAGGTGCACTAACGGCACTAAGAAGGGATTTCCAGAAATTCTGGTGTATGGCATGTAGCAACTAGCAACTGTCATCTGGTCATCCGGAAGAGAACGAGATACCGACATAGCTCGCCGTATAAGCAGGCTGAAGTGGCGATGGGCTGACCACGTCTGCCGAAGGACCAACGACCGATGGAGCAGACGTGTTTTAGAGTGGAGACCAGGTTTCGGCAAACGAAGAGTGGGACGCTCCCCGACTAGGTGGTTTGATGACTTACAAAATGTGGTTGGGCAGGCTGGATGCGGAAGGTTTTGTGGCGCATATTGGGAGAGATCTTTGTCCAGCAGTGGACTGTAATAGGCTGATTGATTGATTGAACTGTATGTCACTTAGTTCTGTAATCTCTTAAGAACAGCTATACTAAATCCTATTACAAGCTAAAGGCACTACTCCAGACTCAATCGGCAAGAGTGGGTATATCTTGATTTCAGAATTAGGAAATATCAATTCGATTTAGAATACCCAGACCCGATTTCAAGACAAGTTTCAAACGACTCGAAGATTGTTTAGATTGATAGCTGTCATCAATCAGACTCTAGCGGTCCCAAACTTTACAGTGAAATGTTACTTGACTCAAAATATCGAGGTTGAATCTTAAAGTATCTTTAAGATTCCTTAATTATCTTTGGTAGTTTGTTACCTTCTTTGAATGCTGAGTTACAACTACTGGATCAATCTAAGGTATTGTTTTGGCGTTTGTGCAAACAGTCTGTCAAAATATCATTCATATTGTATTTTGAGCAAGTACAAATACCTAATGCTGGGAAGACCAAAAATTAAGTTTCAGTCTTGTAATGTCTTAAGAATGTCGATTTTCTATGTTTATATGAATGCTGTTTGTTGCGGGTTAACAGAAGAATACATTGTTCCACGAATAAGTTTATTTAGTGGGTAGTTACACCAATATTAGCTTTTCCACAGAACAGTTATTCTGCTCACGGTAACCCAAAAGGGATAGCGATATCCTATGGTTCAGAAAAGTTCAATACTCTCAAATATTATCTTCTTTAAATGTATATTATTGTACTATAAATATTTGTTCCATAAGACTAATGAACTCACAACACGACTGTTAAAGAGGGCGGGCCAGGTAATAACTGGCATCGTAAAATAAAGAAATTATTCTGAGCACGCTTAGCTTTAGATTTTTTATAGTTATTTACTACTTGAAGTCTGGAAAAACGTTAGTATTCAAGTTATAAAGAGAAAGTTATGGTAAGTTAAATAAATACAAAATTGAAATAAAAAGCACATTGTTAAATGATTTCAGTTTAGTTGTAAGTTTGTCGTATAGAAAAGTAATATTATATCCGTTTTATTTGGTTATTGTTTCATTATCACATAGCCTTTTGCAGTCCACTGCTGAACATAAGCTTCTTCTAAGGAATGTGCTTCCTATTATATACCACGCTGGCCAGTCAGAATAGGCTATATTGTCGAGTTTTCCGTGTCTTCGTAAAGATACTACTTGCGTTGTATTACCCTTAGTCACCTCTACGATACCCAATAAATTAAACGGGATGGTAACAGTTTGTTTTTTTATTTAGTCACCACACGGACAATAGCAATAGCCGAGTGGAGAGACCGACAGACTGCTACGCAGAGGGTCTCGGGTTCGAATCCACGGCACGCACCAATGTCTTTTCGAAGTTAAGTGCGTATTAAATTGTTAATTATCGCCGCTGCTTATCGGTGAAGTAAAACATTAAGAAACCTGCATGTCTGAGAGTTCTCCATAATGTTCTCGAAAGACATGTGAGGTCTGCTAACCCGTACTTGGCCAGCGTGGTGGACTATGACCTTACCCTTCTTATAGAGAGAAGATGCCCGTGCCCAGCAGTGGGACAGTATATATACATGGCTGATGATGATGATGACGGACAATACGATAGCAAAAATAATAAATAAAAAAAAAACTGCTTTCCTCTCATAATTTAGGTATTCTCTCGTTTTCCATAAATTCATTTGCACTAATATTGTTTGCCATAATCATCCCCGATCATAATATTTACTTGCACTACTATCATTTATACTTATAACGTTTGCCTTAACCACTCAAGAGTGATAACTTTTATTTGCCATAAAATGACTTTCTATAACAACATATATCATAATAATTAGTTTCCATAAGTAACACATCTCATAATTGACTCTTGACATAATCAAAATTTAATATAACTATGAAAATAATACATAATATTGTTGGTCGAAATTAAATATCGTTAACACCCCGACTCAGTGCATTCCGACTCGGATAGATTAGGTTAGGGTTCTCTTTTGACCCTTAACCCAAAAATAGGAGCCCTGCGGAGCAGGGCTCCGTCAACTTAGTCCACATTCTTCACACTAGTTTAATTAACTGAAGTTGTTCAACTTCAGTTTATTCTCTATTTTCTTCTTAGATTATTGAAAACGAAAATTATAGCAAATACATTTATGGATTTAAATTATTATGACACTTGATCAATTATGACTAATGGAATTAGTGAAATTCATTTTATGTCATTTCACGATTATGACAACTGAAGCGTTATTTCTAATGATATTATGACAAATACCATTATGGTATATGAAATTATGGCATTTTAAATTATGGCAAACATTAGTAAACCCATAATTTAATTAGCGAACATGATACCGTGCTACGATTTCACAAACAGTTTTGCAAAATGTACCTTAAATTTATTTCAATTAATTCTGAAAACAGACACTGGATTTACATAAGGTCCTTCACAAAGGACACTGCTCGTTAGACAGAAACTCGTACAAAAACTGTCCCACAACCAGCTGATTGGTGTGTGAATAAAATTTACATGATTTAGCGTAAAATAATTCTAAAAGGCCTCTAAAAGGACTAAAATCCTGAAAAATACTTATGTTACTAACTGGGAATTTGAAAAGGATTTTTGGACGCGCCTCACTTTAGCCACTCCAAGTAAATAATACTTGAATGACGAAAGACAAATAATAGAAAACTGACCATAATTTTTAAGGTTTCTTTTGTTTTTTCTTCACGCTTGTAACTCAAATTATGAGTTCATCGTCCTCACATTGGGGTGTTAGAAGGGGTATTTGTGACTCTTCCTTATTGACGTTCAGGGCCTCTACCCTATAACATCGTGCTGAATACCCATATTCTTATGTTACTGTATAATGTGTTATTTAATCCAAATTCCCCCACATATCTCAAAGAACGTTTTAAGTTCCTCCATGACACACATTCTAGGACCTTGAGGTCGTCGGTGGATCTGAGACTGCAGATGCCAACCCATTCCACAAACTTCTACGACAAATCCTTTGCTGTTCAAGCTGTACGTTTGTGGAATGCGCTTCCGGTTGAGGTTAGGCAAGCTAAATCACTCAATATATTTAAAAATGCATTAAACAAGCACTATTTGTCACTTCACTCTGTTATCTAAACTTTACCACTGCTCGCTGCATTTATATAAATATATATATGTTTTAATTATATATGTATTATAATTATGTATTGTTTGTATGTATATTATGTATTATTTGTATGTATAGATAATGTATACCTTATGTTTTTGTATATGTATATATAATACCGACATATGTATGTACATTGTATTAAATTTAAATAACTATAAGTTTCCAGATATATTTGATCACTACACCATCAAACCTATCCTTTTCAGTCTGTCCATCCTAAGGTTGCCTGTAAGAAATCGCATTTTGCGATAAGGCCGCCCTTGTGCATTTACTATTTTTTGTAAATTTAAGATATCTACAAATCATTTGTAACAATTGTATTTGCGCAATAAAGATGTTATCTATCTATCTATCTATCGTGGTGTCCGTCAATGTCCCGTGGCGGCGGGACCAAATTGCGGCTAGCATACTTTTCAGTGTCCTTACCAGGTATATTAGGATTAGTAAATATGATTAATCGTACTTGGTGATTAAGATTCTTAGTAAGTTCTTTCGTCAATCTGCTATCCATGGATACAATGTAAATGTGCGACTGTGTTTGTGTATATCTGTCGCAGGCGGCATTTTACATAATCGCGAGCGTTTGTAAACTGACGACGCCGTATGTAAACGGCGGAATCATACAAAATGCCTGCGACATATCCACCACAATATCTTAATAAACCCGTACATTATTCCAAGTGACAACATTTAGATAAACAATTGAATATGGCCATTATCATAAATTAAAATCAATATATTCTATTTATAGTTTCAGTTAAACGTTTTCAAAATTTCACTGAAACTATAAATAGTTTTCAAATATCTAACTACTATTTCATGGGATTAGCATTTAGCAAACAAACTACGTAGCAACATATCATTGAACTTCATATGTACTTCTCTTGTACAGTAGTAAGTATATTATTTGGTTATCGCTGAAGCAATACATATACATAGTTTAATGGTATTTACCCTGGCCAACTACGTCATTTTCCCATTCTTTTAGGTGTATACAGCAACTTTTAGAAGATCCACATCCTATTTTCGATAATATTTTAAATTATATTATAAGTTATATTAAAAGACTGCCTCCGTGGTCAAGTGGATAGCATATGCCACTGCTGATCGGAGGCCCCGGGTTCGATTCCCGGGTCGGGCAAAAGTGTGACTGGGTTTTCCGAATTCTCAGCAGCAGCACGGAGTCTGGTAATGTGCCCGGTAACGGCAATAGGCTCGCCCCCTACTACGTGGGACCTAAAAAGTCATGGCGAAATGTGGGTGTAATATTACGCCTCTGCCTACCCCTTTGGGGGTACAGGCGTGAGTCTATAAAAAAAATATTAAAAATGCCTAGCAAAACACCTTTATCCGCAAACTTTTAACAACCTTAGCGAAACACTTTTAACAGCAAAGAAAATTCCTAAATTTTTCTTTTAATCCTCCCCTATATCTACTTACTAAGGCACATACATGCCAAATATCAACTTCTTGCGTCCGCTAGTTCCAGCTGTCAGTTGTCAGTCAGTCACACACACAGTTACAGTCAAGAAGGTAAATAATACTAGGGATGCCCGCAGCTGCGCCTGATCCTGTGGATATTTCGTGAAATTATACCTGTGTCTAATAGTACCTCCTACAGTTCCCATGCCAATCACATGCCAAATTTCAGCTTCTTGCAAATTTCACCAATAGTTTTGGTTGTAGCTTATCTGTCAGTCAGTCAGTAACGCAAGAATGTTTTAATATATTCCTACAGATAACACTTCTTTGTGTATCGAGCTTTTGATTATTAAAATCATCACAAATCAAAATACGACATAATTAAACCTATTTGATAGGTACACAGTAATATATTTCACGATGATTTAAAATTTTCTAATTATCTACTAAATTACTTTGCGGCACATCCGTTCAGTTATTTAATTAAGCTTTGTTGTTTAAATTATACCAAGTAACGTATTATTCATATGTTTAATAATTATGGACAGAAAATGTATTTTAATTGCCTTTTTGATTTTACTATCTTTTTTTGTGTTTAGCAGTTTATAGTGTACAAATAATGGGTATTGTACACTCTCCCTACTACTATGATAAGAGTCGTTCGTAACAGTCTTCTCATAACAACGGTTGATATTAGCCAGTCGGGACAGAAGGTAAATCTACGCAGCCAAGACACAATTGGTATTCTGCTAACATGTCATTATCGTCTAATTATTATTATACATAGTTCGTCGTTGACATATATTTTGACACATCCATAAACTTACGATTTAGTCGCAACTTACACTATATAGTATTTTAAGAAAAGTCGCAATATCATTCAAATATCAGTTTAGTTAGAAGATTATCATTTATGTCATAAGTATGACACTGACATTAAATTGAAACTGCATTTTGAACAAATGTAATAACGAAAATTGGGCCTCTGAGCAAACGCTGAGGGCACGCCGGGCATACGCCCCGCTCGAGGAACGCGCACACCCAATGTAAAGGTGTCCTTAAACCAAGCAAACCGACAATACAAATTCATGCGCAACGTCATCGTACTATTAACAGTACTAAAACTGTACAGCACGATTTGTATTAGCATTGAAAGCCACGATCGCATGTTCACTGAAGATAAACGTTTATACAGAAGGTTCTATGGTCGCAATGGTAATGATCCCTGCGTGTTCTTGCTCTAGTGGTCTTAAATTTAATTTGTATTTGCCATAACTGTTGGTACTCGAACGTTAGTAATTATTTTCATTTTGTTTGAAGGCCAGGTTCGCGATGTAAGGACTAAGTGAAATGGTATGGTGTTTTTGTTTTACATCATTTATGTGGGCAATGCTTAATAAGCCCTCACTCATAGGCAATTATCATCATCGTAATTCGTAATACCTAGGACTGATGCTTATGGCACGGCGCATGATTATTAGCAATTTAATACGCACACAACTACACAAAATCAGCGGAGCGTACCGTGGTTTTGAACCTGATTCAGATAGTACGTTCTGCATTGCAGACTGTTAAAATTTCTCTCTCTTACTAAGAAATACGCAGGCTTAAGGCGATAACCTCGTCACTAGGATGTGTGAGTGTACCGCGTTTCATATGTTTGATAATCACAAATAATATTCACACAAATCAATAAATCAATACAAAGTACAATGTGATACAGTTGCAGCTCTTTACAAAAATAAAATATTGGCGATTAAAAAGAGTGGCCACGAGTTTTATATCCCGTTCTTTCTCGTGGTTCTACTTATTGCTTTGCAAACGAGGCAGTAAATGTAAATGTAGAAACATTAAGTAATTTAATTTTAATAATTGACGTTTATACGCGTCACCGTGTGACGTAGATAAATAAATGATTTTGATTTTGACTTGGAATCATTGTGTGATCCAAGTACACTGAATAGTCTCATAACAGAATAAAGAAAGAAATATGGTTATGCCTAGTATTAATGCAATATGATTCCTTAGCAGTAAGATATCAAACCGCTTTTAAAGCTATTAAACCAGAAAAATATAAGGAATGTTATATTCAATTTTTTTTTCAGTTTCTAACAGTGGCGCAGGTGGATGATAAAAATATAATATTCTATCTTTTCCGCTCCTATTAAAGACAGGTCTAAATAGAGGGCATATTGGCTCACCGAAAGATTTTTACCCGAAATTGTTGTTCCTAATGATTTGTAATCCGAATGATCACTCTTCCTTAAATTGTTCATCCTAGAGTTTTCATTCATACTATTTGTAGTGAAACCTGCGATGTTCATAACACTCATGTTTCCGAAAATTGTAATTAATAATATCATTAATGTAAATATATTTAAACTCCTACTGTTTTTTATCATAACGATTTTATCCCTAAACATACCCATAATATTTTCAGTCATACTCAGAAAGAAACATTTACCAAGTGTAATAACAAAATATATGACACTTTTACCAAGTCACTTTTAGCCTTATATTTAGGTGTTTTATACGATAGAATTGAGAAAATAAACGATTTACAAAAATAACACTTTTTTGGCTAAATTTTTCTAAGTCCTCGCTCTGTAGCGCCCCCATGGCTACACTTCAATCGAAATTTATAAAACACGACTCATTTACGGTTATGTTTATGGCCTGGGAGTTTATACTGCAGTTTTAACCGTACCTAAACCAATAACTATAGGACCGATTCGATTCTGGCACTTCGCCGGCCGCTGCCGCGGCACACTCGCTTCGCTCGCTTCGCTCGCTTGGCTCGTGCGTTGTGGTCACAGTTCTAACCTAACTTTCTGTAGGAAGTAGAGCCTTGCTGATTTCAGCGTGAATGGGCTCTCACAGAAAATCGACGTAAAGTAACAGTACCTATATTGTTGCGTTTCGTTCGGTGAGATTGCCGGAAGCCCCATCCTCTATTTCTTCTCCCTCATCCCATTCCTCCTCCCATCCCTTTTCCTAACCCATCGGGCGACAATGTACTTGTGACTCCTCTGGTGTTGCTTGTGTCCATGGGCGATGGCAATTGTTTACCACCAGGCGACCCGTCTGCCCGTTTGAGCGCTACTTGGTCAGACCATTGCGTGGGCATCCCTTACTTTTAGGATCATTGTCTTCATGTGGAGCTTAGGATTACCAAGCATTGTCTGCATTGCCTTACCACGGTTAGGGTTAGTGTGTGTAAAGGAACATCTTCATTAATGTTGTTCTATAGTTGCCTATACTCTTATATAAATAAGCAGAATATAAGTTAAGGCCAGATGATATCCAAATACCAAATTAATTACAGCGGTAAACTACCGCAAAATAATTACTCGCGTATCAAATAATCCTTACAGTATCTATCACAGTCTTAGTTTGGGATTCTTATTTGTATTTCCCCAGAGAAATAATTGACTGATCTTACTTTTAAGCTAGAAATAAATTGGCTAAAATATTAAAATACAGCATTAAGACAATCTACACTTCTTACGACAAGAAAGGAATTGGACAGGAAAAGCCGAACATTAATTTCTTTGATTTATGGTTTGGGACCGTTTCATTATATATTTCTTACAATAAATTGTAAGCTCCCGACAGATTTATTCCTCGAAATGTGACCAATGGTATAATTATATACGGTAGATAAAGGTTCAAAGTTTAACTTTGAAGAGGAAAACAATATTTTTCGTGAAGTCGCTTCTTCCGTCACACACGTAAATGCTAATCCCGGAAATTGCGAAACTTTTTGGTGGATGATATTAATTGTAACAAAATAAATCAAAATCGAGACCAACTTTTCAATTCTATAACTTTTCCTATTAGGTTCGCCCACGATCTTTTTGTACTTGCTATGGTACAAAACTGAACTAAGTTCACACTTGCACAGTATTGCTTGTAGAATATTGTTTGATATCATGAGTAACTACTTCACAATCTTCTTTCCTGTAACACAGAAAGGATATTTATGTCAAACAAAAAAAAGAGATTATGAGATGATCTATGAGAGAGAGAGAGAGAGAGCAGACACCATTGATAATAATAATAATATTTAGCACAGACACACAACACCAACTAGCACCAAACTAAGCAGAGCTTGTATTATGGGTACTAGATAATGGAAAATTGATGCAAAACAATCGCGGGCTGAACGTGGGCTGGATTAGCACAAGATCGAGGGAAATGCCAAGAACAAAGAGTGGCCTATATTCAGCAATGGACAAAGTCGGGCTTTGGATGATGACGAGGCAAAACACTTGCATGCCCAAATCGTTGGTGACTAAGAATTACGAAAACTAATGTAATTTAGTTTTAATTAAGCTATGGGAATCGTAACTAACAGCGTAGTCAAGGTTATTAAGCTCTAATTTAAAGCAAAAGTTTTCAAACAAGATTGATTTAAAGGAAAAGAAACAACGATGTAAAAACGAAACGTGAATTCGTGTCAACCATTTGTGGACGTTCGTGGAATGAACCAAAGAGTAAAGCTTTTTATAGTGGAAGGCCACAATCTGGCAACAAGCACGCGATCCAAGTTTTAAGGCACGGAGAATTTCGTTTGTCGTTTTAAGGGATTACTGATGTCAACTCGGTTTGATATGAAAAAAGTATAAAGAATAAACTTTGTTGTCGCTGTTGTCTGAATATGGCTCGGCCTGGTTTAAAAGTTAGAATTAAATAGCAATGGTATATTTCAGCTACAATTTGATTTTTGGTAAAACTATTTGTTTCACCATGCAGATATTTTTTAACATGAACTTAGGTTTTCCTAAATCTGTCAAATAATGACAAACAAAAATGTGAGAAAGAAATAGAGAAATAGCTGAGGTTATTTTCTCTTTCTAGAATCTTACACCCTGCTCAATTTGTTGCTTTGTCTCTTTCAATGGAACGGTTCCTTGTGAAGGTGTTGCGCTGTTGATGCTTATTTTATACAACTGTTAAGGGGCCGATAAGGTTACAGAAAGTAGCATCCGCGGTCTATAGACTACGGCCATGTCAGAGACACAGCCAAGCCGCTGCCTACCTCGAGACGTAGGGTGTAAAGTCTCCTAATGCCCATTAATTTCACTAGCTACAGTAGATTCGCATCATGTTTTAATGTTCATATATGGGCAAAACAGACTTTAGTTTTATCTGTTTATCGGCCGGTTCCAATATACAATCTATCCATGGATTTTTTATGATTATTTTTGTATTTGCGATGCTAAGATTCTAACTAGCGACACTAGTGGCGAAATTCGGAAGTTGTCTATGAACGACACTTTCACAGATCACTACTACTTTTGACACCTTTGGCAGCTCTCAATACTCCCACCACCATAACCTCGAAACAAAATTGTTTCGAAAGCTGTGTAAAGTGTCGTTCTTAGACAACTTCTAAATTCGCCGCTAGAGGTGCGGATAATCTTAGCGTCGCCCATGGAGGTTATGTCATAAATACATCTCTAATCTACAAATCTATGGATAGACTTGGATATTGAATTCAGCAGTATGTAAACATTATATTTATATATAGCAGTATATAAAAAACGAAACGAAATAGCAGTATATATGAAGGCTCAAGGTCACTCAGAGGGCGATGGAGAGAGCTATGCTTGGAGTTTCCCTGCGAGATCGAATCAGAAATGAGGAGATCCGCAGTAGAACCAAAGTCGCCGACATAGCTCTCCGGATAGCCAAGCTGAAGTGGCAGTGGGCAGGGCACATAGCTCGAAGAACCGATGGCCGTTGGGGCAGAAAGGTTCTGGAGTGGCGGCCACGTACCGGACGACGCAGCAGAGGTAGGCCCCTCGCAAGGTGGACCGACGATCTCGTCAAGATCGCGGGAGGCGGTTGGATGCGGGCGGCTCAAGACCGGTCTGTGTGGAGAACCTTGGGGGAGGCCTATGTCCAGCAGTGGACGTCGTTTGGCTGATATGATGATGATAAAAAACAGAACTTCAATCGAGCAAATGGTTATGATTTGTGGTTTACGTCTTAGTGTACATTTTAAGTTGTATTATTTTAAAGATTTATTAAAATCCGTTTTTAATATTAATTTGCAGGCTAGATGGACACCATGTCTTAGAAACCAAACTTTCACAAAATTATATTGAAACTGTCAGTATTAAAGTTGCTTATAAAGTTTCTAGTACCAGACGTACAATTCAAGCGTGGTAGGAACTACATTCGCATTCATTATTCAATGACAAAAGTTATCCTCGTCCAGCCAGTTGAGACTGCACTTGGACATTATCAAGTGAATTGCACTAAATAGTCCCATGAACATGGGCACGTGTAGATAGTTAAGGAACTGTCTCTAATCTCATTTAACACTTACTGCATCGAATGGAAATGGATGTACAATTACGTTAATCTAAAGACTGACACGTGTATTCAGCGTTCCAGATTAATCTTACTGCCTTTGCCAGTCCACTTCTGCACTGTTGCTCCTAATTTACGTCACTGTAGACTGCCTCGTTGGTCTCGCGGCATAAATGTGCGCGTGTGATTGGGAGGTCTCGGGTTCGATTCCCGGGTCGGGCAAAGTGTTATTGGGTTTTTACGTTAGGAAATTCTCAGTAGCAGCATGGAGTCTGGTAATGTGCTCGGTACGGCAATAGGCCCGCCCTCTTTTACGTGGGACCTTAAAATTCATGGCGAAATGTGGGTGTAATATTACAGCTCTGTCTACCCCTTCGGGGATACAGGCGTGAGTCTATAAATAAATAATATAAACATAACACTGTGAGTCAATAGTAAGATTGGGCCTACTATACCATTCATCATCATCAGCCCTTTATACTGTCCCACTGCTGGGCACGGGCCTCTTCTCACTATGAGAAGGGTAAGGCCATAGTCCACCACGCTGGCCAAGTGCGGCTTGGCAAACTTCACATGTCTTTCGAGAACATTATGGAGAGAACTCTCAGACAAGCAGGTTTCCTCACGATGTTTACCTTCACCGATAAGCAAGCGATAATTAACAATTTGATACGCACTTAACTACGAAAAGTCATTGGTGCGTGCTGTGGATTCTGCATAGCAGTCTGTCGGTCTCTCCACTCAGCTATCGCTGTACTATACCATTGGAGAGGCGTATGTCCAGCAGTGGACTATGGCACATCATCATCATCATCAGCCGATGATGATGATGATAATGATGATGATACCACGCTGGCCAGACGGATCGATATTATGTTTGTTGTCAAGTTTTTTGTCTTATTCCATAGATACGTTTGGTTCGTTTATTTTCCTTACTTGGTACTACCACTAGAAGAGAAGAGAATAGAATAAAATATTCTTTATTGTACACCATAAAACATGTTATGACATTGTTATTACAAAATTTACAAATTGTACAAAAGGCAGCCTTATCGCTTAGAGCAATCTCTTCCAGGCAACCTTTACCGGTAGACAGGAACGATGATAGCATTAAATTTCTATGTGTGGTGCAATTAAAAACATCCAGAATAAACAATAAAATAAACTTATAAGTCAGGGATATACACATACATATAAATACATATTATTATATACCTAATACTATATTCAATATACCTACACATATACATAATTCAATATACTTACACATATACTATATATAAAATACAGCTTATTATTTTCCAAGTGACTAATAACTTAAAAGATGACTAAATGTTTGCAACTAATAAAATAAGTTGTTAGCTATTAAATATTTTCGCGACTATTATATTGAATAAGATTCCAAACTAAGGGTGTTATAAAAACTTAAAACTAACAGCTGCGTTTAGGTAGCAAATAAACTATACAAGTCAATTGAAATAATAGCCGAGGAGCTATAAATAATGACCTGGCGACTAATAATGTTAGTAGGTAGGTTAAGACTGAAGCGTCTTATTTACTTATACGAAACATTTCATTTTATTCTTATTTTCTTATAAGAATAAAATTAATAAAATAAAATAAAATATTACCCGCGAGATGAAATGGGGTAGTGACATTTTGAATGATTTATTCATCACTTCATGGAATAATGCACAGTTATTAAAAATATGCGATTTAGGGTGCCAAAATGGCAATCTTATAAAATACTAGATGAGCTCGCGGTTACACAAGCGTTATTTAAGGCTACTGTTCCGCTCCCGTGGCTCATAGCGTGATGTTTTATAGCCTATAGCCATCCTCTATAAATAGGCAATCTAACACTGAAATAATTTTTCAAATCGGACCAGTAGTTCCTGAGATTAGCGCGTTCAACCAAACAAACAAACAAACTCTTCAGCTTTATACATTTGTATATGATGAACTTTGTGGACATACAGAATTGTTATGTAAAAGCGATACCATCATAAAGTGGTGGTATTCCTTTAGTCAGACTATAAACCTTGACGAGTTTAGACCACCAATCTACGACAAGTCCATCTTTCTTTCTATTATTCCACGTGACTTTTAGTTTTTTCTGCGCATCAGCACAGACATTAGACACGTAACTGATGGATTGCGTTACCTAGACATTTTCGAGTTCAACACTTTTGAAGGGCGCTTTATTATTATGATTTTAAAGGGCAGGTTAAAGTTTTAATAATATAGAACTTTTTATATAAATAATAATAATAATATAATATTCTACCACTTACACACATCACCATCTAGTCCCAAACTAAGCAGAGCTTGTATTGTGGGTACTAGATAATGGATAAACATACATAATAATATATACTTTTTTTTATAAATACATACATAATATACATAGAAACACCCAGACCAAGACAAACATCCATGTGTAGACAAATAACTTGTGAAGTGCAAAATGCCGTTCTGTTCTATCACTGACATGTATTGCTGATGTGGGACGGAATACTGAGAACCTAAAGTGGGATTGTGCGGGCCGCGTAATCCCAATGCATCCTAGCCGACAAGCAAAGATCGTCACGCAATGGGTCCGCAAGACGGACTGCGGTACAGAGGCAGACCCCGAAAACGATGGTGTGACGATCTAGACAACTTCGACAAAAACTGGTTGATATAGAGAAATAGATACGCTTGGAAAAGGGGACTTTTGTCCAGCAGTGGGACAACATAGGTCAGAAAAAAAAAACTTGTGAAATAATTTCCTAGGCGTAACTTTTTGAGGACGTTTGCAGTTTTTCAGAGTTTTGTTACATTTTCAGTGGGTTTTTATTTCGTATCCCGTGCGAATTTTATTGGGGTCGCCATCTGACAGGCTTCAAGGGCAACAGATTGATTCTCAAGCCTGGTGCTAAATATGAGCTTCAAAGGTTTGCTAGGCAATTAAAACAGCGCTGTTTTCTCGTCTTTCCTAAGTGGTATCACAAGAATTTGCGTCAGTGTGGTTTTACATCAGCGTTCCCATTGGGCTATTTGTTTAATATTTTGCATAAGCAAACCCAACCTATGATACATTTTCAGAGGTAAAGTATACCGAAGACTAGCTATACGAGGGTCAAACTGAAAGTTCTTAGAACTGGCCACTTATAAACAATATAATAAAAAAAATATTCTAAAATTTGAAAATAGAACTCTTTGTCAATATTACTGAGTATATATTTCATTCATTTGTCATTTGTTTTACGATTTGGCGGCAAATTGAAAATTGTCTGTGTCACGTCAACATGAATTTAACACGAGAAAATTTTCGTGCAATGATTTTTTATGACTTTCGATGTCATTTAAGTCAACAAGAAAGTTATGATAGACTACGATTGGCCTTTCACGATGAAGCCCCATCTCGTGCGACTGTTTACAACTGGTATAATGAGTTTAAACGTGGTCGCACTAATCTCACTGATGATGTACGTGAGGGACGGCCTTCTACGGCGACGAATGAAAATAACATCTGTGTTGTGCGGCGTATGATAGAGACTGACAAAAGAGTGACCTATCAGCAGATTCGGACAAGCTTAGGCATCGGTATGAGTCAAGTGCACAAAATCCTCCACGAACATTTAGCGGTCAGGAAGCTTTGCGCCCGGTGGATACCTCATAATTTGACTAAGGCTCAAAAACTCCATCGTGTGGATTGGTGCCGTAAAATGATTGAAAGATTTAACGGAGGTGACTCAAATGCTGTGTTCGACATACTAACAGGTGACGAAAGCTGGATTTACTGTTATGATCCTGAAACCAAAAGACAATCTGCTCAGTGGGTGTTTCCTTTCGAGGAGTTGCCAACTAAAGTGAAGAGAGATCGAAGTGCGGGAAAAAAAATGGTGGCCTCGTTATTTGGAAGGATAGGTCATTTCGCAACAATTGTGTTAGAGGATCAAAAAACAGTTTCTGCAGAATGGTACACTACCAATTGTTTGCCACTTGTCTTGGAAAAAGTTCGAGAGAAACGACCTCGAAGTAGGATCCTCCTTCACCACGACAACGCCTCGTCGCACACCGCCAAGCGAACGATCGACTATTTGGCGACATCAAACGTTGAATTACTGGGTCACCCGCCGTATAGCCCCGACCTCGCGCCTTGTGATTTTTATTTATTTCCAAAAATTAAAGAAAAACTTAAAGGAAAGCGGTTTATGAACGCTGAAGAAGCGGTGGCTGCGTATCGCGATGCCATTGAAGAGACCCCTAAGGACGAGTGGGCAAAGTGCTTTTCCCAGTGGTTCCATCGCATGCAGCGGTGTATTGACGTCAATGGACAATATTTTGAAAAGATATAATAAAACTAATAACTGACTAATGTAATCAGTTTTTGATTTTCTAAGAACTTTCAGTTTGACCCTCGTATAACCAGTAGTCATCAGTAATCGAAGAAAATTAGGATATGTATAGATTTCTTAGCCGACGGGAAATGTTGCTAGTCGCGGCAAGCTAGCTGGTGAATCGTGAATGCGTATATACGTTGCCTTGACAGAAATCTACAAAAATAACCCCCTTTACGGCCCCCTTTTAGCTTCTTGCGCCCGGTTTTGGCTGTTATGTGAGTTGTCTGTCAGTTTATAACGAAATAATTTTAATTGCACTTATAGCGCTCTTTTAAATGTGGCAGCTATTCAATTATACTGGGATAAACCCCGGGTCTACTAAACTGATTTAAAATATACAGGTGTTACGTACGGATCCTTCGACGTGTAAATACTGTTTGTAGACGACCATTTACCTAGCAAACTCAATCAGACAAGAAACCTACATACAATAATGGACTTTTAATTGATTGATTGATTATATATCACAATAAACCACAGTGACTCATAGCTTCTAAAGACTTTCACTGTTAGAACATCGATGAATCAGTTTCCAGAAAATGGTCGAAGAAAGAAAATTTAATACTGTGAATTTTATTAACGTTATTACTTACTAGAATAAGCGCATCGGGCTTATATTTAACCTTTACTTTTGCCATCTTCTTGGAAGTATAATGTGTGGGCTATTATGACGGCAAATGTTGCTAATACCCTTGAACTAGACCTCTCTGTCTGTTCACGTAGGTGTGAGAGAGATCGCTGCGTCTCTTTTATATGAGTGAAGTTGTCTAGTTAAAATTAAAAGGATTTGATGGATTTTGTGTTAAAATAACAAACGTTACATTTTAAAACGTAGTGTTCTTGAATTTTCAGGATGATTTGTAAATATTGTAATTTTCATCACACTGATTTTGTAGCTTAGTAAATGAGATTTCTTCGTTTCAAAATCAAAGCGAGAACATATCTTCATGCATTGTCAGACGTCCCAACAACATTGAACATGCAAAGTAGACACCACAAATTAATAAAAAAACGAAATGCAACCTTATGCGGTATAATAGAAAGCTTTGTCTACCGATTTTTTATTCTCTTGCGGAACAGAGCTAGGCCACATTAGTACCACACGTAGGAAACGTGAACACATTAGCAGACATTTGTACTCAGGAACTCGGTACCGGCTACTTACTTACCCACTTAATGCAGCTAAATAATGGCTGTGCCCACGTGGAAAATACTGTTTACTGACATTATTGTTTATCAGCGTTCACGCGTAACGGGCATACAGGCTGACATTGTCATCATCCTCTTAGCGTTATCCCATTTTCAATCTGGGGTCCGCTTTCTAGTCTAAATGGATTTGGCTGTCTGACCTCTGCAACCCGAAGGGATATAATATGGAATAGCGATATTCCATGGTTTAGACTAGTGTCAGTTTATTTAGAAGGTACTGACGCTCTGTAACGACTGTCAAAGATCTTCATGACAACCGGGAATGACGGCTTAACGTGCTCTCCGAGGCACGGGACATGCGATAATTAACCTTTAAATACGCACATAACTCCGAAAACTCATTGGTGCGCGCCGTGGATTCGAACCCGATACCCTCTGCATAGCAGTCTGTTGGTATATCCACTCGGCTATCGCCGCCTTTGCAGGCTGACATTGTACCTAATGAATTTATCTGTATAAATAAAATTCTTGCGTTATTTGATAGACAACGCACAGCCAAAACCTTTGGGCAGAGGAAGCTTAAATTAGGCGTGAATGTTCCTTAAGGAAAATTAAATTCTCACGGGGCAAACAAAACAGATTATATTAGCTAGGTATTGTTTTGATTTACGCTGATGATACGCGTTAAAATTAAACTACTGTTTATAAATTTGATGGCGGTATATTTTGGTTTTACCGAGAAGTAACTTAAAGCTAAATAATAGAAAATCCATTTAAATTATTACCATTTATACATAACGCTATAAATTACACAGTTGAATTTCAATGTAATTATAAATAATACACGTGCCAGAAATAAATCTAAAATATACCATTTGAAACCACAAAACTTTACCAAAATTAATCTATTATAGCATATTGTATCAATCTTCGAAAGCATATTCGATTATAATTACTAGAAGTAGGTTTAGGTCTTCAAAATCTCCAACTTATACTCTCAAGGTCATACAGTGACCTTGACGCTGCAGTTAAAAAAAAAGTGTGTGAATTCCAGATCAGCCTGTACTATCGCAAGTCGGAACAGTGCCCCGTAAATCACACGTCCCCTTGAACGCGTATTAGGTCGCTGCTTATTCTTCCCGGACACGGTCAACGAGCGCTAACTGTAATTGAACACCTGTCTCGACTGATCAGGTGTAGATGATACTTCCCGTATTATTTGGACACGTAGACTGTACCTGATACCATCTTTACTGATATTATAAAGCTAAAGAGATTTTTTGTTTTGGTTGGTTGAACGCGCTAATATTAGTACCTTTTTAATTTTATGCAACGCCCGCACTAGGAATAAATCCACTGTCGGGGAGGACTTTAATAACATACCTACAAACAAGGGACACAAAGTACACCGAGACTCGAAACAATTTTGAGCACGGCGCACTGTCGGACGGCGAGGCGGCCGCTTAAACCACTACGCCAACCGTCAGAACCGTTTGTCGACAAACTGCCACAATAAACGAGATACAGCAAACCATGGCGTCGAAGGCCAAGGCCAATTTTGGATGCCTGAACCAACGGAGCCAAGGGACTAAGTAAGTAAATTTCACCTAATATGGCAATGTGTTAGAGATGTAAATAAAAATATAATTGTTAATTTATACAATACTAGAGGACGCCAGCAGCTACGCCTGCATTTTTTTTAAATTTACCCGTTTTGGCCGATCCCGTGGGAATTTCGGGCAATCCCTTCTTAGTGCCGTAGGGGTCTACGATCCCCAAGAAACATACATGCCAAATTTCAGCTTCCTGCGCCCAATAGTTTCGGCTGTAGCGTGTCTGTCAGTCAGTCAGTAACGCAAGGATTTTATATATTAAGATAAGCCCTCGGTACAAACTGTACCATTGCTGAGCACGGATCTCTTCTCGCTATGAGTATAGTAAGTCCACCACGTGGACCAAGTTCAGATTCACAGAATCCATGTTTTTTCCTTCATTACAGAGAACTCTCAAACATGCAGGTTGCCTTCGCTGTTTAGTAAATGATCATTAACAATTTCGAAATTTCAGTCTTCTGGTTTTACCACTTAACTAGGCTATCACTGTTATCATTAAGCATTTCTTTCGACTTTCGCCTGTGCTTTCTCTGACAGTCAGTCAGTAACGCAATAATTTATAAATACACAGAACATGGTTAGTTACAGAAAGACCTAATCAAACTTGTTTACAACAAAACAGAATAATTCAGTAAGAAACGAGACGACAAGAGACACAAGTTTCCAAAGATTTATGAACTTTTGCCTATTGTTTAAATTTGAGACTTCGCGGCAATTGAAAACTTTTCCTCACAAAGCGACTACATTGGAATTAATTAATAAAATCAGACACTAAGATTCAAGACTTTGACAACAACGTATTTTTTAAATGGTCTCGCTATTCATGAAGTCTATTTATTAAAGGAAACAAGTTCGACTTCTACAGAAGAGAATATACTTTTCAATTAGAAATATTTCGAAACGCTTAATTATCTAAGCCTTATTTATTTCAATAACGATCATAGCAGAACCATTAACACATGTTTGAATACATTTCAATTGTATCACGAATAATCACGATGCTGCTAAACAACCGATTGCATGTTATATCATCAGAAGAATCAAAATCAAATCAGTAGTTTCAAAGATAATAATATTAATAAATATGTAGGAATCATTTATTTTCACGTGAGTGTATGGTGCATGACACTCTGGTGTCTGACTTTTTAGACGCCCTAAGGCTCCCGACATGATCTAAGGATTCTTATCCTGAGACAAGAACTGGACTGAACTAACAGAATTACGTGCACCTCTACATAATATGTATAAACTCACCAATCACTCTCACTATGGATCGTTTTAGAATAGTTTCATCTACGAGATATTGAATAGCAGACAGTTACGGTACACTAAGTGGCCTGCACGATGCATTGTTAAAATGCCCGGAGTGAAGTTTAATCTATTGGATCTGATTGGCATTGAAACAGTTGTGTTAGTAGTTGAGTTTCGTCTGCCGGTGTCCCGCTTATTTGAAGAGGTAAACGCTCTGTGGAAATATTGGTAAATAGGTAATGAACCGGCTCATTGTAACGTTGAAATGAGGTCAGGTCAATATAATGAGTTGACTAATCGAGGAATATGTAGTAAGGAGATAAAGATGAAATTATTTTCACTTAAAAAAGGAGTTCTCTGAATTTAGGCATATTTTATTTGTTAAAAATAAGTAATTTATCAGAGCTTGATCAGCTTTCGAACTTTCTTTTTTATTTGTTTTTACTTCATGTTTGATCTCATTTAACTTTAGGGAATCAATTGAAGGCTCAATAAACGTTTAATAAATGACTTTCATAGTCATTCATTGTTAGAAGCTAGTTTGTGGTTCACAGTTTTGCTGCGGAGTGTAGATTCTGTAATTAAATACGTCAGTAGGTATACTTTCAGCGAATTTCCAGCTTTTTATGATAAAGATCAATATAAAAGTTTATTTTTATATTGATCTATATAATAAAAATGATGAAGGTATGAAAATCATGTGACTAGAAAGGTAATGAAGATGAGAGTTGAGGGATATAAGGCAAGAGGAAGACCAAAGAAAAGATGGATGGATTGTGTGAAGGGTGACATGAATGAAAAGGGAGTGAATAATGAGATGACGTCTGATATAGGAGAATGGAAGAGAAAGGCATTCTGCGTCGACCCCAAGTAATATGGGAACAGGGCAGGCAGAAGAAGAAGATAAAAATTGGCTGTCTAAATTTAATGCCTCTTTTCGGTGACAACGTCTCAAAATATCGGCCGCCATATTCATTTATATTGGTATGCTCGGCGGAAGCGTCGCAAATTTTATGAAAATTGAACATTAAGTAACGTGAATTATATTGGCACTTCCTTAATTATGTAAATATTGTAATCCCTTTTTTTGGAGTAATATTATTAATACGACCAGCATTTTCTTTTCATATTTTTTTAGAAGTACAAAGTTTGGCACCATATTTTGACGTCGCCAGTTAAAACTTTTCCGTACTTTGAAATGGTCAATAAATAGGCAGCGACAGCCTTGTGGAGATACCAACAGACTGCCATGCAGAGGGTATCGGGTTCGAATCCACGGCAATGACTTTTCGGAGTTATGTGCGTATTGAATTGTTAATTATCGCTTGTCCCGTGCCTCGGAGAGCACATTAAGCCGTCGGTCCCGGTTGTCATGAAGATCTTTGACAGTCGTTATAGGGCGTCAGTACCTTCTAAATAAACTGACACTAGTCTAAACCATAGAATATCGCTATCCCTTCGGGTTGCGGTGGTCAGACAGGAAGTCGCTCTGTGCAAAAGCTAATTTTCAGCCAAATCCGGTTAGACTAGTAAGCGGACCCCAGGTTGAAACTGGGATAACGCTAAGAGGATGATGAAATGGTCAATAAATGTGTATATATATAAAATTCTTGCGTAACTGACTGACTGACAGACTACGCACAGCGAAAACTACTAGAGGCAAGAACCTGGAATTTGGCATGCATGTTTCTTGGGGACCGTAGAGGTGCACTAAAAAGGGTTTTCCGGAAATTCCCACGGGATCGGAAAATATGCGGCCGTAGCTGCAGGCATCATCTAGTTGATTATAAAAACATAAATCATAAATCCCATATGTTTATATAGAATTCTTTTGTTACTGACTGACACACAAGGTACAGCCAAAACTACTAGGCCCAAGAAAAAAAAGCGGTTAGATCATATAAAGTGGAGTAGCTGAGGGCATCTTCTAGTTAGAATATAATGCAGGATAATGCAGTACTAGAGAGTTAGACTACGTTCTTCAAGCAAGTAAATTGTAGGTAACAATTCTACAAAAGCAAGTGGAATCTTAGACGTGCTGTATAATATTACACTTGAATTGGAGCAAATTATGAAATAGTCCACTTTATAGAAATGTTTGTCTGCTTTGTTATCAACGTTGACTAAAAATTACTTGAGCTTACCAACCCTCTTTCCTATTGAAATTAGAATGTTTTTTAATTTCAATCTTTTTGACCACGGTTACTGTATAATAAGCGAAGCGTCGGCTCTTAATAAACAATTTAGTTTCTAGATCGTTCGGTTTAAATATATCTCAGTAAAGCCACGTAAAATCTACATATCGCGATAAAATCTGTAAACTGTAGTTTAATTAAAAAAATATATATATTCCATATCGTTTATTTTGAAACTGTATAACCACTAAGACGCGAGGATTAAATTAAGTTTAAGCAGATAAGGATAATATTCCGATAGACAAAGAATGAGACCAGAATGGTTGTTCTGATATATATCGCATCATTTTTAATCAAACATTGTAAATAAAATTTGAGTAAGGGTCTGTTGATCACGAGGCATTACGTCTGTAGCAAATCATCATAGGCACTTGCCGACATAGTGGGGCCTCGATAATTACCTCCCAAGGGAATATCGCGAAGATACTGTTGCAGGGTTAAGCGATACTTGGGTCGATATGACGTAGATGTGGCAAGATTGTATGATGTTTGTAATGTATGTAACGAAACGTACATATTTAGATGATAATAAGATTTTAATATTTATTGAAGCGACCTGAATAATTTTGGAAATGGTGCATGATTATAGTATAATCATGCACCATGTATGATTATACTCCTAGCGTTATTCCGGTTTCGACCCAAGACCCTTGACTTGGAACACGATTAGTGCACAAGATTGGTTGGATTAAGATAAAGTCAGTTTTGGAGATATAACAAGTTTTCAAAAACCGAAAAATAACTTTGTCATTTATACAAACACTGAAAATGACAGTTATAGGTAGCAGAAAAATTGCAGTTGTATTTTGGCTATGTGTAGTAAGTAATGGGTACTTAAGGTGTATATATAACCAGTCATGGGCAATTACGCGTTTTGATTTATTTATCAAAATATTCTATATCTTCACTTCTCCCAAAGTTTACCGTCAGCAAAGACATTTAAAGCGGATAACACTTGTATAATACCAAAATCTCTTTAACTAAAATGCCGAGCTTTATAAAAATGGCAGACGGTTTTAGACAAAGTAAATAGTACTGTCTATTCCCTTTAGTGAAAGTTAAAGGGTTTTACTTACCGTAATAACGTGTAGCAGACGGACCTAACAATCATATCCCTAAGGGATATGACGAGGTTAGCTGTTCACGTAAACGGGTAATAATGTTTTGTCTGTGTATTGTTTGTATACAAAATTAAAACGATCGCGGCGCTCAAGGTGACAAAATGTCATTTCATTCTGTAGAAATTATATTAAATAAGTTTGTGTGGTTACGGTATTTTTACTTATTTAAGATGTTGAATCTTTGGTATAGCCCGATTGGCTCTGACAAATTCTAATTTCCTATTATATGTATGCGTACATATTATACTTTACTTAAGTACTCATAATTATAAAAGGCGAAACCAAAAAAGAACTGGCACTGGAATAAGCTGCATATATTATATTATATAATATTGGCAATTCTGTTAATTTCTATATATGTATAATAAAATTGGTGCAGTTCAAACCTAGAACTGTTCAGCACAAATTTCAAATTAAATATTTAGGCTCAAGCACTAGAATCATCATCATCGCTCTAGCGTTATCCCGGTGGCATCCAAGACTTACACGGCTAAGAGCCCGAGGTCCGCTTGCTGGTCCAATCAGATATGACAAAATATCAACTTTTCCACAGAGCGCCTGCCGTCTGACCTCCGCAACCCAAAAGGATAGCGATTTCCATGGTTTAGACCAGTATCAGTTTATTAAGCTCAAGAACTAGAAAATTCTCAAAATAACCTTACCACTAGATCATGAAGCTCCCAATGTTTACATGAAGTTATTATTAGTAGTAGTAATTACAGCTACCGGTGATCCACAATTGTAATGTCTGTCATTGACAGTTGCATAATTGTCGGTACGGCGACTCATGGCTCCAGCTCGTAATGTAAACATGTTCTGGTGACGTCATCAAGTAAGTAATGAATAGAACAGCAGATATGTTTTTAGTTGTTTTGATATTAAGCCTGGAACTCTACTCAGAATATGAAAGACACTATGAATTCAGACACTTTCAGAAATATTTTGAAAATTAGTTTCTTGGGTAAAATAATTGCGGGCCGGTTTCTCAACTGTCTTATAAGTTTCTGTTAAATTAACACATACAAACATACATAGACTCACGCCTATTTCCCCGAAGGGGTAGGCAGAGGCATATTAAACGCCCACTTTTCGCCAGTGTTTTGATCCCACGTAATAGGTGGCGAGCCTATTGCCGCTTATCGGGATATTTTGTTTGCCAGAGCCTCGTCCGTTGATCGGCAGGTGCACCACTTGCAGGTGAGGTAACTAACCAAATAAATCATACAAATTTCAATAATTTTGAATTAATCTGTGAGATAGGGCTTATCCAGAGACGGTTAAACTGGGCCTAAAAGTTAGTAAATGTATCAACTAAAGACAGTTATTTACTGCAGAAGTGTGTAGTGCAAGAAGAGTACCAAGTGCAGAGATTAAATATTTTTGATATGGTGTAATAATCTTAAATTAATTATTTAACTACAATTCAATATTTTTGATATGGTGTAATTATCTTAAATTAATTATTTAACTATAATTAATGTTAACCCATGTTTGCATCTTTTCAGGTATTATTTTAATAATCTAACCGTTAATCCTAATAACGGTTAGATAATTAATTGCGATTAATCCTATATTCGCGAACAGGGTTTAACCGTTATTGAATTACTATTAGCAATAACAACAAACGGATTGTTTAATTGTGCACAACGCATCGGCTGGAAATTACGTGAAATGCTGGTGTACTATTATTATACTGCTGCCGCCTGCCGTTAAAGATTATATAGGAAGAATAAAGTTTAACCTGGCCTGTAAAACATGCCTTTACTTATGTTATAAAGCTGAAGGAGTTTGTTTTTAATTTGTTTGGTACTATTGTTACTCAGTAAAAATACATCCAACGTGCCCGGCCGGCGGCTAGCTAGCTAATGATTTTTAAAGTGCTTGTCAGCAAGCTTTACAATACTTTCAAAGGTTATCCATATATTTAATGTTTAAAACTGATAGAATGTTGGAAAAGTTTGCCACAAGTTTATATTCTGTCCGCTTCGATAGTTTCTTCAATTTCTCGGATAATAGGAACTATTGAACTTTGGTATAATTTTATGTGTTCGAACAATTACTAGTACTTACTAAATGATGGTTAATTTGGTAAGGTATTAACAGTATTACCTGACCAAATTACATATCTACCTTTAATGATACTTTATGTAAAAAACAATACAATTAGAACCGCTGATAAATTTCAGATCAATGATTATATTCTGTCAGCAGTAAGCATACACGTCTGTCATATTTTATGCAAGCCGTAGTTACAATAAAATTGTAGTCACCCTCTTCTTTTAAATGAAAGGTATATTTAATCACAGATATCCAAACTTCATGCGTAAACATATTAAATATTGTAGAATGACATGTGCAGTGAAATCATCATCGTAACAATATCTTGACTTAGAAGTATAATATGATCTTTAAACATACATAGCTATTGCTCATTTCTTATTAATACATCACTAGTAGACTCGTTCAAAAGTGACAAAAGTGACTCATCAACCAATGCAGCGGAATCTCTTTTAAAAGAAAACATGAGTACAACCTATAGTAATTTCTCATTTCAGTATATAAACTCGAATGATGTTATAAAAGCTTTTAATACTATAAATTTAAAGAAGACTGCAGACTTGTGGGGAAATTCCGTTACAATTAGCAAGTCCATTATTGCTTTAGCTGCTAACAGATTAGCTTTAATATTTAATAAGTGTATTGACTGTGGTATTTTTCCTGATCTTATGAAAGATAGCAAGGTAATACCTTTGTACAAAGCAGGTAGCACATCAGACCCCACCAACTATAGGCCAATTTCTGTGCTGCCCACATTTAGCAAAATTTTCGAGAAATTGATACTAGACCAACTGCAAAGTTATTTTAATAACAACGAGCTTCTACACTCTAAACAATTTGGTTTTACAAAGGGGCGCCCCACGATCGATGGCGTGTTAAGCTTGTAAAACATATCTTTGATGCCTGGGAGGATTCACATGATGCTTTAGGTGTCTTCTGTGATTTGTCCAAGGCCTTTGATTGTGTAGACCATGATACATTGATCAGGAAATTACATCACTATGGTTTAAGTAGTTCTGCTCTGCATCTTCTTACTTCATATTTGAGTAATAGGATTCAGAGAGTTGATGCCAACGGGACGCGTTTGCATGGATCTGTAGTCAAAATGGGCGTCCTGTGGGACGCCCATTTTCGTCCTGTGGGCGTCCTGTGGAACGCCCATTCAATCCTCGGACCTTTTTTATTTTTAGTTTATATTAATGACTTACCACACCTCGTTAATGACAAGCACGGGATAGTACTGTTTGCTGATGATACCTCACTTTTATTTAAATTAAAACGACAGCAAATTAATATGGACCATGTAAACATTGCTATCTCAAAGGTGGTTCGCTGGTTTGAGGTTAACAACCTGCTTTTAAATAGACTAAAAACTAAATGTATTCGATTTTTGATGCCTAACGTCAAACAAGTGAACACCTCAGTAAAGGTTAAGGATGATGTGTTGGATCTTGTGTATAACACCACATTTTTAGGCACTACACTAGATTCTAAGCTGCAATGGGGACCACATATTAGTAAATTGTCGAATATACTCAGCTCTGCAGCATACGCAGTCAGGAAAATTCGCCAGTTACCTGACATTGACACTGCCAGGCTTGTATATCATAGCTATTTTCATAGTATAATGTCATACGGTATTCTCCTGTGGGGAAATGCTGCCGACATTCAGACCATCTTTGTTCTGCAGAAAAGAGCTAATCGAGCAATTTATAATTTGGCTTATGGGGCTTCGTTAAGGAATAAATTCAAGGAAATAAACATTTTAACAGTTGCAAGCCAGTACATTTATTCCAACCTAATATATTTATTCCAAAACAAGGCCTCATACTCAAAGAAAAGTGATATCCACAATTTGAATCCTAGAAATAAGAGTAAGCTAGTAGTGCTGGCTACCCGGCTAGAGAAAATAAAAAAATCTTTTCAAGGCCAATGTGTGCGCTTTTACAATAAAGTGCCAAGCAATATTCAAAATTTAAGTTATAATAAATTCAAAAAGATTATAAAATGTAAAATTTGTCGAAAAAGGTACTATTCAGTGCTAGATTATATTGAAGATAAAAATGCTTGGGATTAATTTGCTCGGTCCCACAGGCTACTTATGTTTGATTAGTGTTAAGTTTCATGTGAGTGTGAGTTATTGTGCCTATATTATGCTAGTTAGTACTTTTATATTATTATTAAAAAAGCCTTATTAATTGACAACAACATTATAGACACACCAGCTCATATACCTATGAAAAATTCAATGTAGTTACTAAGTTTTTAAATTGTACAGAATCAAGACGTAGAAAAGAGTGGCCCGGAGTTTCTTGCCTGATTCTTCTCACAAGGCTCTACTTTCTGAACAGGCATTTTTTTCAATGCTCAACTATGTTAATATGCATTTAAAGTTACTTTTTTATTTTTTTATTTGTATAACTTTCTGATATGTCCAAAAAATTTAAACATTTTTATGGAAATAAACATAATTGAGTTTGAGTTTGAGTTTGACTCTTATATCACCACCACGGAGCCTTGGTGATCAATAGTAAGAAGAAATTTTTAGCACTCCTCACAAAAAATAACACTTTGCGATCCACAAATTGATATTTCTAGTTTGGATGTTCTTTGTTTGTATGGACCCTTACTACATAATTCCTAGTGCCGGCGTTATGACCATTAATTTAACACTTAAAACGAACAGCAGAATTCTATGTGTCGGCAGTATCAGTGTTTATAACTGTGGAAAGCAGCCGATTTTGACGAAATTTCCATAGATTCTTCCGGTAATTTCTTACAAAAACATCAGCGATTACCTCACTAACTTTATGCCACGCGTAGAACCAAGCGGAATTTTCATATGTATTATATTTTTTGTGATTAACTGCAAATTGCGTTATGATTTAATAACGCTGCAAGAAAATAAATATCACGATTCTTTTGAGAGACATTCGCAACTGTTCGTAAATGTTTGAGCGGCAACTATTCGCAACAAATTTGAGGAATTCAGACATAAAGGACTTTAAACTAAATTATAAGAGACATTGTTCGAATTTTCGTCGTCTAGTTCTAAAACTATGCGGGACATTTCAATTTAAATTTTGTCACGAAATTACGCGTGAATACACAATAGTTAAATATAAAGTTAGACAAAGTCGTATAGTACTCGCATAGCTGCCTGCTTTTTATAGCTTCAAAATCAGCAAAGTTTCAAACTAATTCTTACTCTTTTTTCCTTTTTGGTTGGAATAAAAATTAATATTCTATAGTGTGTGCCTACGTTCGATAAGGAACCCACTCTTCAAATTTCATGTCCTTGGTTTAATAGTTTCAGTTCTCCGATGTGTCAGTTAGGACAAGTAATTTTAAATATGTATTGTATAATGAAGATGATTACTAAGTTTTTTGATAACCAAAATCCATGGATTTTTTTAATAGACCAAATAAAAATAATAAATACAAGCTATTCTTTTTTACTTTTGTAATTTTAAGAAACTGTCCAAGAGAGAATTTGCTTCATATTATGTTAACGTGTAATGCTTTTATAAACTGTCAAACACAGGATGATGGACGTCTTTATATGTATACACTCGTTTGGTTTATGAGTTCAAAGGAATTACTTACAGACGTTTTTCGGAAGGCTTCCAATCTTTCAAAGATTTGAATTTTCAAAATAATATGTTCTCGTTAAAATAGGTAAAATACAACGTCTCAGATCAATGTTTTTAATACCATTCAGTTAATAAAATCAGTTTTTGGCAGTATAATAAAGCATTTACCGTTTGATATTAAGTTCCTTTCAGAATTTAAAGCTGGAGCTAGAGTTAGAGCAAGAAAAAGAAAAAACGTTTCAGCTTTGTTCTTGTACCTATTTCTACTTATGACTGCAGTAACTATATTCATTACTGCATGTTTGGCAATTAATTTTATTGGAATATATTAGTCCAGCATTATTTAACAAAAGCGACAACAAAACAGCTTATTAGGGTTTATTTACTTTGTCTCTTATTGTCTTGAACAAGAATACAGGTAATTAATTTGATTATCCTGAAATGTTAAACAACGGTATAAGTGATTGTCGTTCTCTGTTAATTTTAGGTATATAAAGAGATATTTAAAGACGAATGTAACTAAAATTTGGTTCTTTGGAGGATACTTCCAAAGTTTAGTTTTCAAATAATGTATTAAAATTTTGACATTCGTTTAGAATATAAATAAACACAAATTAATTAATCAAGACAAAACGGTAAAGTTACGTAAGTAACTAATGTAAAGAAAAGAAAACTTGCAGAAGATCAACATAATCAATTCCAATTTTGTGGAGTTAACTCATAATTGTTACATAATCGATTTGAAAATAAATTATTTTACCAATATTTCAGTAGAAATTAATATTATGTTTTTAGGTTATCAGAATTCAAATCGAATTTACGGCATACCGTAATTTGTTTGTTGACATTTGCGTTGGAATCAAAAAACTTTACCCGCCGCAACAAAATTTGCTGCAAATGTAACGACTGAACCACTTACCAATTAAATAAATTAGTGATCCCTTAATGGTCGAAATGTGACCACAATGTTCATTTCTAACTTTAAATACCACCAAAAACCATTTATCAATTCAATAAAATGTTAGTCCTTTAGTGGTTGAAATTAGACCAGAATCTCGCTACGATTCAAAAACTTTTACTTTACCAAATATTACACTTATCCATGCGCCCGATGCATAAAACATATACAAATTAGCATTCATGTCTCCATTCATATTAATTCGCGTATTAATAGGCACATTAGTCAAACTGTTTTCAACCGCATCATCGCAAAACTAAATTTTAAAAAAACATCACTCCTCACTTACCACCATAAGAATACCATGTTTTTACAATCCATAACACTATACACACCACTAAAAACTTTGTGAAACACTTTATTTACACTGAGGCCGTCGCTTCGAACCCCGTTGTAGTTTAGTACTGAAAACTTGCTGCAGAGTCGTTTGCGTGTTAGGCCGCTAGCAACCCACAGCAAGCCAGTTGCAAACAACATTTGAATTAAAAAATATACTATTTTTCGTATGACGTCATTCGTGACGTATCTTATGAAGAACGATGTGAGGCGGAATGATTTCGGATTAGTGTTTAGCTTTTGTTTGGATTGATTGTGTTGATGTGCGGTTGTCATGGTTACGGGAAGGTTTTGTTCGCAGGAAAAATGTTTGTGATTCATTGTTTTAAATTTTATTTGTAATGTTTTTTTGTGATTAGTCATAGATACTTATTAGTCATATAATGAGTGTCGAGGTTAAATGTAATATATTTTTTAATGGCAAATTTCTATGAAATTTCATGACAACTAGGAATAAAACTTTATTCTATGTTGTTCCTTGTCAAATATTTATATTAAATTTTAATTAATTACACTTCTGACTCACCTTTGAAGAAAATAACTTGGTAAAACACAACTTACTATAACCTCGAACAAGAAAATAAAATACCTATTTAAAACGTCAGAAGAAAATTGCTAAGAAAGTTTCTGGCTGTGTGCTTTAAAATTCAGATCGATGTAATTATCTTAACCAATATAAAAGACGATAGTTACCAAATTTAACACAAGTGCTTATAGCTTACGTGAAAATGTATGGCATATTAAATATAATAACTACGTCATCATAGCTATTAACGACATTGTTTGTATTATTCTTCCGTGTAGAGTTATTAGCGCCGCTTTGAGCTTCTAACGCATTCATTATGTATTAGATTTCTTTGAAAACATCCTTTTGATCTTATTGACAATTTAAATGTATAGGAATTGCCTTAATATAATTCATTCAATTAGCACACCAATTGAAACGTAACATGTCTTCATAATATCAAAATCGATACGCAAAAAATGTTGAGCACCCCAGTATTACCGAACATCGGTCTATCAGTAATATGTATGACATTTGAGTGCGGGTTTCGCGACGTCGCCGACTCGGCCGCGCGCTTCCACCCGACATTGACCAGCCCGCGACCTTGGTGATTACTTACTATAGACCGTGGGGTAAGCAGTAATATAGCATACGATTAGCTAGAAATTGTAACAGACATTTCTTAGAAGTACCCACTTTGAATGGAGCACTTCATTTATTAGAATAATTTTCCTTTGAATAAAATGTGTCACCATAATTATAATTGTGGTAGTCTACTAATATATTTTTGTAGTCTATTAGTAGCGATAGTCTAGTGGAGAAGCCAACAGATTACGCATAGAATCTGGTGTTCAAACCCTCGGCACGCGCACCACTCAATTTTCGATGTTATAACGAGTCGAGTAATAATTGGACAGGTTATTATCGCTCTGGGCGTTCTCTATGTCATGGGTTTCGGGAGTATTCTCGAAAGACATGACATGTGAAGTCAGTTAACCACTGCTTGAGTATAGTAGTCTACTTTATCACTACATAGTATAAAACAAAGTCTGTTTTCTGGGGGCTTATTCACTATGACCACTGAAATAGGTACCATGCTCAAGACGTGTGTCGTCGTGACGCGCACTAGACGTAAACGTGATTCAGTAACGTGACGTACTACGTCAATCAAAATATTGTATTCAGTATGCTATACGACAGCTTGTCTATGCCTAGTTATCAATTTCACAACATTCGTTCATAAATCTTAATGCCGGTTTGCCGGCTCAATTTCAATTTTATAAATATTATTTTACTAACTTGTAATTTTCAGTATAAGCTACAGTACAAATAAAAAAGGTTAATAAAACTTAAATTATATTATTTTAGTTCAAATTCGCCAGGAACAATCTCAAAATAAAAAAATGATCTTCAAAGTTTAGTTCATCTTTTGTACATAAGTCATTTTTTGAACGAAAACATAATGATGACATTGATGACAGACATGACAGTTGTAGTCGCGCTACAATATAAAAAATATAAGTGCGGTGAGTGCAGCAAATAGCACAATTCTAAGAATCTAATATATCATAATGGATTTATTATTTATCCGAAGACGAGTGAGACGCTGGCGCCAGCGACAGGCGTCAATTTTCATAAAACATAATATTTAATTAAATAACTTTGACACGGACACTGGTAAATAAAAAAGGCAAATAAACTTAGCATTTAACCACTAACGGACACTGAAAATAATATAAAACAAATAAACATAGTACTTATTTATCCTCCATCGTTGTATAATAAACGCGTTACGTGCATGTTACGTGACCTCTTAGCTCACGGAATTTTGACTTGTGCTTGTCAAACTTGAAGTTGGCATAATGAATACCGTTTAAGCCAATAACGTGCCCACGTGGGTAACTAGCACGTTAAAACACGTTAAGACTTCAAAATGGTCATAGTGAATAAGCCCCAGGCTGTCTGTCCCTATATAATCTCGGTACATATGCTTATATCTTAAAAACTACGCAACGGGTTTAATGCGGTTTTTTAGTAGATAGAATGATTCAAGAGAAAGGTTTATGTGTATAATTGACGCGGGAGAAGCCGCTGGCGACGTGTATTGGTGGTATATAAGATAACCCTTCTCACTGTTAAAATGGGCTTGTGATTAGCAATCGGAAAGATAACCTATCATATTTTAAAGACTTAGTTGTTGATTAAGCAAGAGTAATATTTAAGCTAATACTTGGTCTGGCAAATCTTGTTAGACTATTAAAAGGATTCCGGATTCCAGACCAAAAATAATTTAAAGCAGTTAATAACGATTATATAGATAATATTAAAATGTTTAAATTCCATTTATGCTCTAATAGTGCCACCTGCTTCGCAAAATCTTTACAAACCACGAAGTTATTGACAAAGAAGACCCAGACTTTGAACACTACTTTTGAGCATATTTTTCAAGGATTTTCTGATGATGCAAAAAACTGCGAACGAAGCACGACGGCTTAGCGCGCTTCCGAATTGCTCTGATGTAAAAACCACGACAAACCATCAAGTGGTACACTTTACAAGCATTGCTTAACATCGTCATTATATTGCGAATGGCAAGTAAAGTCAGTAGCATAGCAAGTATAGTCACGCTATGAGTGCAACTCAATAATAACAAGAATAAGGAAGTGATAACAGATTCGGAATATAAAAGTTGGCACATCAAGTCATCGATAAGTTTGATCGCTTTGCCTTTTTGGCCGTTATAGTTCCTCTACGAATGCAATCCGAGATGAATACTAACGTACAATCGTACATAATTCATTTGAATAACTAGCAGTCAAGTTGAAATGGAAATTCGACAATTTATTCATATCATGCATTTTCATCAGTTTTCATCTACATTTTCAGTACGCATATACAAACGGTTTTTTATCATCGTCGTCGTAGCGTTATCCCAGTTGCATCCAAAACTTTGCAGCTTCCAATCCGTTTTTGGACCAAATAAGATTTGACAAAATACTAGATTTTCCACAGTTGAAGGAACAAGAAAAAGAAGTAGAAGTTACAGAGTTGACTGCACGGTCAATAGTGGTTTAAGCGGCCACCGCACCGTTTGACACTGCGCGAGTGTTGTGGCTTCGATTTTCACACATGACAACAATTTGTTGTTTTTTCGAATCTGGGTGTTCATTCTATCCATTAGTATCCATTAGTATGTTTGTAAAGCACTAGGAATTAATCTTGTGGTATTTATTCCTAGTGCGGTGTTCTGCGGATTCCTAAAAAAATATGTCGGCTGCATTATTTTAAAACAATATTACAGGATTTTCTCAGTTATACCTATAGCTATTTCTGCCCAACCCCACAGGAATCTAGGGGAATCCCTTTTAAGTTCACTCCTCACATAAAGAACATTTATGCCAAATTTCAGATCCCTTTTAAGTTCACTCCTCACATAAAGAACATTTATGCCAAATTTCAGCTGCTTGCGACTAGTAGTTTCGACCTCGGTAATGTCATGTATATTTTGGCCATACGTAGTCTGTTAATAAGGGCTGGATTTTATATAATATAGAAGAAGATGCCCGCAGCTACGCCCATACATTTTATTATAGTTTAACTGTTTCTTCCCTATCCCATGGGAATTTCCGGAATTCCTACCATAATGCAATCCTGTGGTCCTCAAGGAACATACATGCCAAATTTCAGCTGCCTATGCCCAGTAGTTTTGACTGTGCGGTCTGTCTGTCAGTCAGTCAGTCAGTAACGCAAGAATTTTATATATATAGTGATGTATATTGATTAGCTTACTGCACTCATTCTTCTTATTAACCCAAACTGTTTCGCATGGATTGGCATATCCTCCTTACATCACATATTGCTTCTTTACTTTATAACCTATTGTAATATTAGTAACTAAACAACGTATTGTTTATTAGGTACGAAATAAGCCACGCAGAAGAAGCATGGGAAGCCATGGAAGCTACCGTGAGATGTTGTGACATCATGCCTTCCAGCGAGCAAAGTTAAATCGCAAAGTCTGCTTCGGCGTGTCAAATTCAGGCGGCGTGAAGTTGGGAATGTATACCAGATGCTAGTAAATTCGCGTCACCCCGCCTCTTGAAACGTCGCATTTCTTATGCCGGTAAGTCAGAATTCAGTTACTCTAGTATTCCGAAACACCCAATCAACCGTACCCAATTATTTCGCGTTTTGAGTACAACTAAATCATTCACCGGCGGCCACTACTTAAAGAAATGCATGAAAAATTAATCCGTCGACAAAAGACTCGAATGTGGTAACATCGGTGGGCAAACTTAGTCTAGACCCCAGGTCTCTACCCTCTAAACCTACGTTATTATTTTTACAGTTTCAGGCTACTGGAAAATAATAAAGGTCTGCCTATCTAGGTCCTGGACCTAGGTCATCATCATCATCGCGCTAGCGTTATCCCGGTTGCAACCAAGACTGGCACGCCTTGGAGCCCGAGGTCCGCTTACTGGTCTAACCAGATATGACAGAATATCAACTTTTTCACAGAGCGACTGCCGTCTGACCTCCGCAACCCAAAGGGTGCCGAACCCAAACCCATAGCGATATTCCATGGTTTAGACCAGTATCAGTTTATTTGAGGGTACTGAATCCCCGTAACGACTGTCAAAGATCTTCATTACAGCCGGGACCGATGGTTTAACATGCTCTCCGAGGCCCGGGGCAAGCGATAATTAACAATTTAATACACACTTAACTTCGAAAAGTCATTGGTGTGCGCCGTGGATTCGAACCCGATTCCCTCTGCATGGCAGTCCGTTTGTATCTCCACTAGGCTATCGCTGCCTACTTTAGGTATTACTTCGTAACACCACGAAAAACTCTGTGATTATCCTTATAGGTTAGTGCTGCTAGAAATAAACTGAAAGTAACGGTATTTCATATATTATTTGCAGATGCTCGTATGCAGATCGATAACGTAAAAAACGTTCAGGAATTAATATTTTAGTCTCTCGAATTGGTTGTGACTTTTAAACAACTATAATAACAATAATAAGATACAAACCAAATAAAACATAACTTTAGTACAGAAAGTGGCTAAATTTCGATATACATGATTACACAACGATTTACAGACAGCCCCGCCCCTTGACACATACGACTATATGCGCCATCAAAATTCATATCATTTAGGTCAGTGAAGTGTCAGGCGATAGGCTTTTAATTATGTTATTACATTCATAAATATATTATTACTATGACACGTCATGACTACTTTCACTCAAATACGTAGGTACGAAAATAATTATATGATTACTGTGTACTAGTTTAATTCCCCGGCTTTACTCGCGAATGACAAAACCCAACGTCAGAAGAATCGGTTAAGGCGCTGTGTACACTGAGTTCAGCTGTTGCTGTCACTGTCGGATTGTATACATAAGAAAGAGAAGCGCGATGACGACGGGACGTTCAGAACGAGTTATTTATCATTAAATACATTAATCCTTACAAATATCTTATTCCAATCGATAAATAAAAACAACAGTTCCCTTTATTATTATGTATTACATCACTGTTATTAATATTATCAAGATTTGTTTATAAATAATACAGTTACAATTGCTACAATTTCAATTTTAATGGTTATTTTATGGTTTTTTTTATCGAGAAAATTTACCGAAAACGTGTTTTGAACACAACACGTTTATATGATCCCCCCATAAATATGATCAAGATTAACATATATTTTTTTAGCTGCTCTAAAACGTATACATTTGGCTAAAAAACTGTTTTGTGAAGCCTATTTTGACTAGGTACAGCGCCTTAAATATGATAACCGCGATGCTCGTGACCCCGCTTAGGTGGCGTCGAACGACACCGCAGTAGTTTTGCGACCACAAGTAGTAGAATTTCCACACCGAGTATAGAAAATCTAAGTTAGAACCCCATATAAAGTGTATGCACAATTTCATACAAATAACATCCTTACAAACAAACACTGACAAACTCCATAATAAATTAGTTTGGATAACGGAACAAAGAAAAATATTACAAAACTTTGAAACAATTTTGATAACGTGCCCACGCGTGTTCTTTATAACCTCCAAAATTCCGCTTTGCTCACGACAATCTGTAAAACTTTACCGTATACCCGTTTGAATTATTTTTTATTAACTTTCTTACCCTTTTGCGGTCAACAACCCTTGTAAATACCTTTTCGTAGCAATCCGCTGACATAGGTTAGTAAACTACTTAAAATTGTTGGATCGGTTTTGCTTGAAATGGATTCTACCCTCATGCCTAAACTACCGAACATTCGCAGGAATGATATTCAATTTAGTTTGTTTTATTAATTGGTTTTGAAATCGAAATGTTTAGAAACAATGCTTATTGGTTTATACTATATGTATGTGTAGCAAGGGGTTAAGAACGCATATTTTCACGACTCTGGTTCATTTCGTGGGTTTCGTAAGTGGCGACTAAGATAATATACGAAACAAGATCTTTAGTAAGAGATGGAATACATTGACTCCGTTTTTGTATGCGAAGTTTCCTAGGAAAATTAGGCCCAGCGCCCACTATCAGTGGGCATCGGTACGGCTCGTTACAGCTCGGGCGCCTTACGGCGGCTTCGGGCGCCTGAGCTGCCTCCGCAGTCGTAAGCACACCTAAGGACGCCGTAGCTGATTTTGGGTAGCCTCAGAATAGTTCGGGCGGCAGAAACATCGCAGAGCAGTCGTAGCGTTACGTGAAAACAGTTGTGCGTGTGTATTTATAATGGTGGATTGGGACTCGACAGCCTTGTCATCTGGACAGGCTCGGCGTCCTTAGCCATGCTTACGGCTGCTGAGGTAGCCCGAAGTCGCCCGACGCAGCTCTCAGGCGCCAGAAGCCGCCCGGAGCCGCCGTAAGGCGCCCGAGCTGTACCGAGCCGCTCCGTAGCCCACCGATAGTGGGCGCCGGGCCTAAGTGTAGTTCTTATCTGTATACTCACGTGTCTGTCTACCACTTTTAAATTAATATCCTTCAAAAATACTCATTTTTGAAGGATATTAATGTGTCCTTATTCTATTGTGGTTGTTTCTTGCCATATTCTAAGTATTTTTAATTTATATCTGTAATCTGAAAGCAAAATGTATGTTATTATTTAGATTTAGTAAACTGATTGGTGCTTGTGTTCTCTGGGCAGCTAAACGTTCTTGAGAAAGAACTCGTTATTCTTTATTCGTCAAGTACCTTCTTCAACAAAATTCAGATGCCTTAAATTACGCCGACGACCGGTTGGCGCCGCGGACGTGTAAGCGACTGCTACGCCGAAGGTCGCGGGTTCGATTCCCGCTCAAGTCAAACATTTGTGTGCGTGAACATGGATGTTTGTCTTGGTCTGGGTGTTTTTATGTATAATATGTATGTATTTACAAAAAAAAAGTATTTATGTATGTTTATCCATTATCTAGTACCCATAGTACAAGCTTCTGCTTAGTTTGGGACTAGATGGTGTTGTGTGAATGTGGTAGAATATTATTATATTATTATTAAATTGACTGCAGAAATGAGAGATAATTCTTTGCGATTGAACAAATATCTTTTAAATCATGGGACTTACAAAATAACGCGAGAATCTGGCCATGGGTTTTATTGCGCTTCTTTCTGGTGGTTCTACTTATCGCATTACTAACGTGACATTAAATGTAGAATAATCTAGTAAATAAAGTGTGACGTTCATAAGGGTCACTTTATGGCATAAATGAATAAATGATGTCTTTAGCATACCACGCTGGCCAGACGGGTTGTCGATATCAAACCCTATTGATATCGACTCTGGCGTCAGGTCCCATACATACTATTTGCTCCGTGTATTTTCCTTAGTCGTCCCTTACGACACAAGCTGAATGAAATGGGATAGTGACGCGTAGTATTCCTAATACTTAACTACATAATCAATCATGATAGCACTGTGAAGAAGAATTGTTTTTATTTATTTATATTTATAGGCTCACGCCTGTATCCCTGAAGGGGTAGGCAGAGGGGTCATGATAGCATTGTGAAGAAGATTTTTTTTTATTTATTTTTATTTATAGGCTCACGCCTGTATCCCTGAAGGGGTAGCAAATATTACACCCACATTTCACCATGATTTTCTTTTAGGTCCCACGTAATAGGAGGCGAGTCTATTGCTGTTGCCGGGCATCACCAGACTCCGTGCTGCTACTGAGAATTTCCTAACGGAAAAACCCAATAACATTTTGTCCGACCCGAGAATCGAACCCGAGAACACGCGCACATTTATGCCGCGAGACCAACGAGGCAGCAAGAAAAATTTTGCCTACTATTATACCACGCTGGCCAGACGGGTTGATATAGGATTTGATGTAGAGTTTCCATGTATTGTCCTTAGTCGTCTCTTACAACAGCTACATAATAAAATGGGGTAATGCGATTGTGTATTTTTAATCCACTGCCTCCGTGGTCCAGTGGATAGCGTATGCGACTGCTGATCAGAAGCCCGAGTTCGATTCTCGGGTCGGGCAAAAGTGTTACTGAGTTTTTCCTAATTCTCAGTAGCAGCACGGAGTCTGGTGATGCCCGGCAACGGCAATAGGCTCGCCCCCTATTACGTGGGACCTAAAAATTCATGGCCAAATGTGGATGTAATATTACACCTCTGCCTACCCCTTCGAGAATACAGGCAGGAATTAAGTCTATAAAAAAAAAACCATGACAACCGTCATCGCCTCTTGTCTTTGGTCTTAAATGAAATTTCACTTATTTTATTGAGATACACAATTGCGCCATATGTGAATGCCTGACATTATATATGACCAACATATGACTACTAAAGACCTTCAGAATAATCGATAGGGAAGCAAACGTTAATAACGACGTAGGTGATTCAGGTTAATTTTTATTTCATGAATCGTTTATTTTTTAAATGCGCTTTCAAAAGGTAAACACGATATGAAATTATAATTTGTGAAGGTAGTTTAATCTTCGAAGTAAGCAGAATTGATTTTGTCTAAGTGAGAAAAGGCTCTAATGCTTGCACTAAGATTAAGATGCGAATTGAAGATAAGATCCGCTGTACAATGGATATCA
This sequence comes from Euclidia mi, assembly GCA_944739405.2. Lineage (NCBI taxonomy): Eukaryota > Metazoa > Arthropoda > Insecta > Lepidoptera > Erebidae > Euclidia > Euclidia mi. The sequence continues at coordinate 92,170,284 of OX123185.2, read as the reverse complement.
AGCCCAAAAGATGTTTATTTTATATTTTACTACTATATAAATGGGAAAATTATTGAGTATACATGTATGGATGTATGTTACGTTTCAAGCAAAAATTGCTAGACGAATTTTTATGTTTGTTTAGCATTAAAGCTTTCGCTTCAAAATAAGTAATAAGCTAGCTTTTTATCCTACTACGTGTCCATAATTTAATAGTAAGCTTTGATACTAATTGATCCATAATTTAACAGTAGCAGTCATACTAACTGAAATGAAAGGCAATTAAAATAATAATATACACATAAATCATGCATACAACCCATACTTATTTGGTTATCAGCTGTAATAATCTGTCCAAATCATTTTATAAAACTGTGACAGTGATCCAATTGTTGACTGAATAACGACTGAAGAAATGGTCCACAGCCGTTCAATTCCACTCGCCACAATTTTTGCTCAGGACTTTTCTTTAGTAAGAATTTTTGTCATACAATTTTAAACTAACGGCTTACAGATTCATTTGTACTGTAACTTGATCATGTCGTTTCTCTTAGCATATTGAGGAAAGAGTTATTTCCTCAATTTACTAAAATTGTAAATTAATGACGAAATGAAAGATTATTCTTACCTTAAATTGTTAATATAGATTTTACAGCAATCATTTCCTGTATTTCAAGAATAGAATAGAATAGAATAGAATAGAATAGAATAGAATAGAATAGAATAGAATAGAATAGAATAGAATAGAATAGAATAGAATAGAATAGAATAGAATAGAATAGAATAGAATAGAATAGAATAGAATAGAATAGAATAGAATAGAATAGAATAGAATAGAATAGAATAGAATAGAATAGAATAGAATAGAATAGAATAGAATAGAATAGAATAGAATAGAATAGAATAGAATAGAATAGAATAGAATAGAATAGAATAGAATAGAATAGAATAGAATAGAATAGAATAGAATAGAATAGAATAGAATAGAATAGAATAGAATAGAATAGAATAGAATAGAATAGAATAGAATAGAATAGAATAGAATAGAATAGAATAGAATAGAATAGAATAGAATAGAATAGAATAGAATAGAATAGAATAGAATAGAATAGAATAGAATAGAATAGAATAGAATAGAATAGAATAGAATAGAATAGAATAGAATAGAATAGAATAGAATAGAATAGAATAGAATAGAATAGAATAGAATAGAATAGAATAGAATAGAATAGAATAGAATAGAATAGAATAGAATAGAATAGAATAGAATAGAATAGAATAGAATAGAATAGAATAGAATAGAATAGAATAGAATAGAATAGAATAGAATAGAATAGAATAGAATAGAATAGAATAGAATAGAATAGAATAGAATAGAATAGAATAGAATAGAATAGAATAGAATAGAATAGAATAGAATAGAATAGAATAGAATAGAATAGAATTTGTTTAAAATGTAGGTACATATAAATATGGAACAAGGTAAAAACAGAGCCAGATACATTTTGTCATATTGTGACATGCAAATATTGGTAGATCTAATTTTATTAATACATAGAATCATCATTCATCAATCTTATTATTCGCAATAGTTATTTGTGCAACAAGAGAGCAAAGTTGTTTTTTGTTTCGAGTGCTAATTTTGAGTCCCGAGCAAGCGAAGGATTCTATGATTGATTCACGAGCGTAGCGAGTGAATCAAAGTTAGAATCCTGAGCGTGGTGAGGGACTCAACAGCACGAGATACAAAAAACTTTGCTCTCGTGTAGCACACATAACTTTTCACCACAGCAGTGAGAACACATATTACTTAGGAGACATAGAAATGAACAGGAATAGATTGAATTCTGCATAATCACTTGTTGATTTAACTCTTCTGGTGTTAAAGTACAGTCATCATCGCTAGTTTCACTCATCTTTTTAGATTTATTTATATATTAATAAAATTTAACACGTTACGCTAGGTATACCTACTGTATCAGCATCAGCGAAATTTTTATTCCCGCTACTTTTTTAAATCGCGTTTTAATACCGCGTCCCTGATGTTTATTTTTCAAATGTATCATTGTTGTAATTCTAAATAAAAATGTATTGGTTAAATACTAATTGTATACTATTAATGAGACTTATTTTTATTAAAATCCAATAATAAATTAAACATGTAAACAATAACATATAAAAAAAGTTATTTCTTTAATAAATATCTTTTTTTTTTGCGTTGCCGTAGGTGTTTTCTTTGAGGTCGAATTCCAAAATCGAATTTCGAATTCGAAGGGGTTTGTTTTTTCACTCACTTTTTATATGCATGTGAAAGAGACAGAGCTCAGTAAAATTCGAATGTTTCAAATTTATGGCTGAACAATGTCAATTCGTGGCACTGAAGATTGAAAAATTAAAAAGCTACTTTGCCTCACGCTCGAATCAAAATCGCGTTTTGTTCACTGTTGTCTCGCAGCAAAAGCGGCATGTTTGAGCTGCTGTGGTGAAAATCTTATTTGTATGTATATTCCATTATTTGTGTATCTACAGTAATATTCAGTTATTTTCTAATTGTTATTTAGGTATTCAGCTATTGAGTAGAAGGACTTATCTTGTAACCACATTTTTAAGGATATACAAAATCTACTTAAAGTCATGTTTTTCAAGTCATTTGGTAAAGCATTAAAAAAAGTTTAAAAACTAAAACCCGACTACGTCAAAATGGGATCTTAAAAGAACGAAACAAAATCGATCTTAAAAGAACGAAAATAGCTCATTCAGATACAAATCCAGAAAAGTATAAGTACAGAAATGCTCAAGCTAGAGCCGTGGTCGCACCTATTGTATACCTATTTTGGTGTGCCAGGAACACTCAAATGCATTAAACAAACATGGCAGGTAACTACAAGTACACTAGTATAAATAAAATAGGTGCGACCACGGCTCTAGCTTGAGCATTTCTTTACTTATACTTTTCTGGATTTGTATCTGAATGAGCTATTTTCTTGTTTCGTTCTTTTAAGATCCCATTTCGACGTAGTCGGGTTTTAGTTTTTAAACTTTTTATTTTATTTTATCCTTTTCCGTATCCCAATGGGGCATGTAAACAAACTCACCGTGCAATTATACAAGGTTATATAGCGGGTCTTACTCGCGATAACTAATTTATTTAAGACCTAGGTTTTTGCAAACGTTTCGGCTGACTTGCTTCAGCCGTGGTCGCGGCGGGATTGGTGAGCTCAGCGCCGTCCTTGTGTTGTGTGGGTTTTGGCACCTATCCTCACTTGATTTTTATTTTTGTTTTTAACCGCACCGTCGGTACCTCGACAAACTACACTAATGACGTCTACACACTGTTGAGCTGTATCATTGCGCCGGTGTTTACACTTATTGATGACTGGATTCCAAGTTGTTGATAATCTAAATCCATTTACCCGGTTGAAATTCTTGTGTTTTTTTATTTCAATCGCTTCACGCACTATTCTGGAGTAATAGTGATGTTCGGTGGACAAGACCTGTGGTTGATGTAGTTCAATCCAGTGGTTTGGTCCAGACTCCAATAAATGTTCAGCTGTAGTGGACTTATTTACTTGTCGATTTTTCACAGCTGCGATATGTTCCTTGACCCTTTCCGCAATTGTTCGCTTGGTCTGTCCGATATAGGAACTACCACAACCGCAATCGACCTTATAGACGCCAGGTGTCTGAAAAGGAATGGCATCCTTTGGACGGCGCAGATTGTGTGCTATCTTGGAAAGCGGACTATATACAGTCTAAATGGAGTATTTCTTGAGTACTGTTCCAACTTTGTCCGTTACTCCTTTTAGGTAGGGCATGTAAGCCGGCATCCTGCTCACCTCAGGTTTACGGTCCCTCCTCTTCAGACGGTGTATCTCATTCTTGTATCCGTTACGTCTAAGTACCTCCTGAACATGTGAGAGCTCACTGCTTAAGTGTTTAGGGTCACAGAGGTCATACGCCCTAGTCGCGGGTGATGATGCAAAAACGCGTTGAGATACCTGTCAGTGTGGGTCGGTTTTCTGTATGCAGTGTGTCCCAGGGTACCATTGTCTTTAATTGTCACTTTTACGTCAAGAAAGGACAACGATCCATCCACCTCCATTTCAAATGTAAATCTGATGTTCGGATGTATGGAGTTTAATCTGTGTGCGAATTGTTATACGTCTTGCTTATTGCCCTTCATTATATTTCCTTTTCCATAGTTTCACATTAGATGCCTGCATGTCTATGGATTCTTCGAGGTACTCCATCCAGATATTGGTCATTACCGGCGCTACTGGGCTACTCACGGCCACCTCGTCATCTGGAGATAATGTTGTCCACTGTATAAGAAGTAGTTTCCTTCTAAGCAATTCTTTAGCAAAACAGTGTATGTTTTAGATATACCGTTTTGCTCTAACTTTCTGTCAACAACCTCAAGGCAATCTTGAACTGGAGCATTGGTAAATAGTGACTCTACATCAAAACTCACCGTCACCTCGTCTGGTTCCCTTGTCACGCTCTTGATGATGTCAATAAAGTGGCGAGAGTCCTTGACGAAAGATGCCGCCTTACCTACTAACGGTTGCAGTACCTTACTTATGTGTTTCGCCAAGCCGTATGTGGGTGAATTTATTTGGCTCACTATAGGTCGCAGAGGTACATGCATCTTATGAACTTTGGGTAAACCGTATATTTTGGGTGGTTGCACTATTTGAGGTTTGTATCACCGTGCAATATTTACATTGTCATATTTTTTAGAAGAAAGAAAGAAAAATAGGTAACACAAAGGGTCTTAACCGCGTGAATTGTAAGTACAACCGCGTTTTTAAAGTTATATTTTGACTGAACCAGTATAATATATGTACATACTTATAATGTGCTCACCAATACCTTTCTTTTGATACCAAACACGTAATGATTTTGGCAGTTAAATTTTTTTTGAGGTTGGAATCTGAGCTATTGATTCCGTAATAGAAAATTTTGATAAAATCTATATAGCCCATGTCACCTGAGCCATTATTACCAATCTATTGATACCCTATTTATTAAAATTGGTTTAGTAATTTAGGCGCTACGGTGGAACATACAAACATAAATACATAGACTGCCAAAAACATAACCCTTCCTTTTGGCTTCGCCGTAGTCGGGTAAAAATACGCCCACACATTATTATGCTACTCTTTACATACATTGCAGTTCTTGGCACTTTTGGAAATACAATTCTGTCAGGGTGCCGAGTATTTCGCATATAAACATCTTTTGCCGTTTTAAATAGTGTAGGGTGCTGTTTGATAAATTTGGATGCTTCTAAGATGTACATACACGGCAGAGTGAGGATTTTGTACTGCCTAAATAATGGTCTGCAGGACTCCCATGGAGGTATACCTTTAATAGCACGAACACATTTTTTATGTGCTATAAATGCCCTTTGAACGTCTGTAGAGTTACCCCATAAGACAATACCGTAGTTTATTACCGAAAACACATAGTCGTGGTATGCTGCTAATACAGTTTGTTCAGTAGAGGTCTTACGTAATTTGTAGATAACATAGACAATTCTGTTAATTTTATTGCACACATCTTCTATATGCAGTTTCCAATTCAAATGCTCGTCCAAGGTAAACCCTAAAAATTTTGTATGCGTAGCAATGTGAATTTCCTGATTATTATAATTAACCTTTATATTTTTATGGGGTCTACTGTATGTGCTAAATTGAATAAATGTTGTCTTATTTATATTTACTTATAGATTATTATCTGTCAACCATTTTATTATATTATTTAATGTATTATTTATGTCAATGGAATGGAATGGTAAGCTTATTCGTGTGTTTATTAAAAGACATAAACAGGTACTATAGCTTGATTTAGTTGATACCATGAACTTATCTCGAAAGGTTTTGATAGAAACAGGAGTAGATATTACATACATACATATAGTCACGGCTTTTTCCCGTTGGGGTAAGCAGAGACAACGGAACGCCACTTGCTTCTATCCTTACAAACCTCACGCGCTTCCTCTACATTAATTACTCTTATCATACATGCTCACCGGTTCCAGGTGCTTCGGACCTTGCCGTTTGTCAGAACGTCACCAATTTGGTCGACGAATGTCCTACGAGGTCGGTCGCGACCGGCTTGCCCATACACGTTTGCCTCATATATTTAGTGCGTCATTCTTTCTTCACGCATTCGCTCCACGTGGCCAAACCATCTCAGTATTCCTTTCTCAATTCTTGTCACAATATCTTCTTTCAGGCCACATCACTCTCGTATTAATGCATTCGGAATTCTATCAATCAATCTCACACCACACATACTACGCAGTAATCGCATCTCAACTGCGTTAATTCTGCTTTCATTATTTTTCTGCTATACCCAACACTCACTACCATACATCAGCGTGGGCACAAGTACTCCATTATGAACCGCCAGTCGCGCCTCTTTCAGCACAGTCTGATCGTTCATAAAGGCGTGTAGCGCTCCATTCACACAGTTTCCCGCAGTCACTTTCCTTTCAATATCTTCTTCACATCTTCCATCTGTTGTAAACATATTACCCATGTAGATATACAAATTACATATATTTCAAACTTAAAATACGCGTCACTTAAATGCTTTCGGACGGTACTACTTCTCGTATCCACAATAGATTGTTTATTTATTGTATATCCCCATTATTGGATTTTGCACTATAAAAAAAAAGCATGAGACTACTAAATCACTTAAAGATTTAAAGTTGTTTGGAGTATAATAGCAGCATAATAAATGTCGTTATATCATTAAACATTTGAAACGTGGCGACCAAGTCCCGGCGTTGCTATATCCAGTCAGGGTGTGCAAATCAAGCACAGCAGTACGGCCGATGAGCGTTTTCTCCAGGCCTATCCGGATAAAGAGTTTTAAGTAAAACGTTGAGTATTTACAGTGGGCCAAGGCAACCGTCGCCACAACTGGGACAGCCATTTCCGAAATTCTTGATACCTTTCCAACCACTCTCCTCCAAAACGTGTCGTACTGCCACAAGTGCCGCGAAGCCATTATTTAATGACTCAAAGTTCAATTACATACTATTGTTAATCTCCTCAGCTAATCTGAAAAGTCTCGAAAATCCCAAATTAATGGTGCAACGATATTTTTCTCACTAGATCACTTTAACACCAACGTCCTTTGATAAAGGTGTCAGTGATCGACAAAGAGAACCAGTCATATAAATGACTTTCGTCGAGTCATATGCTTTTGTAAATTACGGTACCCTAAAAGGGTCCCGGCTTAACACGCTCTGTGGCTTTTAGCATTCATCCAAGTTTTTCGAGGCAGTCTTTTGTGGAACTCAAACAATTGGACTGAGTTTCAAGTGATTTTAGCTGAAGCTGAAATGGTACATACATAGTATGTTGAAATTCCATTGTGAGTTATTTAATTGAGCATTTGAATGTTGAAAGTATTTCATATGTATGATCGTCAGTTTGGAAAAGTTATGTCAATGCACGATTGTATTCTACTCAGGGCATTTTAAAAATCAAAAATCTGAAACACTTTTCAAAATTTTCTCAGACTTGACTACAGCACTTTATCGAAGAACAATTTATTAATCATTCTCCTACACAAAGATTATTTATCTTCGATATGAATTTAACCATTGAAACTTTAGGATTCCTAGATAACAGAGCACTAGACTGTGCAGATTTTCCTGCATGCCCTAAGATCAAATCAAAAAATGTACTCCTCAGAATATTAGGTTTTAACAAAATATTTGCCGAATATTCAGTTAAAACTATCATCCACAAATCTGCGATGAAAGAAAACTTCAATAAGCCCTTTTACAGTGTATTGTTGAAAGGAATCTATAGTAAATTAATTTAGTATACTTAGAATAAACCGTTCTGTTATCAACTCAAACCGTTTTGTCTGGCAAATTTGCTCATAAGTTGCTGACAAGATAGAACAAAGTCAGTGAACCATAGATTTATATGTACTAACGCACCCGATTGTCTTCAGATATTTTCTTACTTGTAGACTGAGAAGCTATTCTAAAATATTGAATAACAGTTTCATCTTTCATGAGTTTTTTTTTATTTCTCAAAGTTTCGTAGCTATTCATAAAGAAAATCTTGAGTGCCGGATATGGGACCCTATTGTCTATTTTAAAGCTTTTCATAAATTTTGTGGTCAATGATTAATTAAAAAATAAAAGACTCTCCCATAAAAAAACAACTTTTGCCTTTTAGAAGTCCGGATCTTTTCAATTACGACCGCTGCTTTTCTGACTTCGCTTACTACCGGGGTATACGAATCTTTTACAATGTATTTCATGGGCGCTTACTGAAATTACTTAAAATATCAAAATTATATACCTACTTTACAGATATATAAACTCTTTGAATAAAAATATCATCATCATCATCATCAGCCTACCATAGTTCACTGCTAGATATAAGTCCTCCTATGGTACGCCACTGAGCCCGATTTTCGGCTTAACGTGTCCAGCGGCCGCCAGCCACAAAAATATATCGGAATAAAAAAAAAAACAAAATGTGCTTAGCAAACCTCCCATGTCAGCCTAGAGACGTCCACTGCTAAACATAGGCCTCCCCCAAGGTTCTCCATACAGACCGATTTTGAGCCGCCCGCATCCAACCGCAAACCACCAAAGATTTATTACAATACTTTTCATTCTTGCCCTTAATGAATTAAAGACGCATCCAGACGTATTAAAATCCACAAACGGGTTTCCTTAATTTATCTCCGTATTTGAATTTGCTTTGAATTAAACGAAGACAATTATTTAGCTCTTCGCTTCAGTCGTTACGTCGGTTTAAAATTAAATTCGGCTCCTAAATTTAAATTATATTAGACATATTTTGTTGACAAATGTAAGGTTTAGATTTAATATAGTCAGTATATAATTTTATTCCAGTGTTGTGGTAAGAGGCGACTAAGCAATATACACGCAAAAAGTATCTTTGGAAAGCCAAAACTCGGCATTAAACCCGTCTGAAAAAGTTTATTGTATGATTTGGTCTACTATAACACGAATAGCAATAAGCATCTGCGGAAACAAACGGAACTCGACAATATCTTAAAAAAATGTCGATGCGGGAATTTGGCCTACTATCCTGGCCAGGCGGGTTGGTACAGGGTATGACGTCGAGTTTTCCGTCTCTTTGCGAAGATACTATTTGCTTCATGTTTTTTTTTTCTCCTCATAAGACATCCACGGAATGAAATTGGGAAGTGACATCTTGTATTCAAAATCTGTCACTATACTGACTCCACATACACAAATGGCACATATTAATATAAATGTAGTCCGTATGTGTCCACATTGCACTTGACCTTGAACTTGCGCCAGCCGCTGGTGCAAGTCGGAGACGCGACGGGAAGCGTTAGATTGATGCCAGTTGTAAATTCAAAAGGCGAACGGTGTTGTACCTTGGGTAATAGGGTCATAGATCAAAATGTTTGCGACAGACTGATCACTCTTTGCATAGAGTAGATAGTAACTTTATACGAAGAATGACCTCAAATAGTCTACTGTACTGTATAACTGTCCAATATGCTTTATGGTATGGGAAACGTATACTTTTATACTTACGTGGCGATGAAGCGACTGCTTGTGTTTAGATTGTTGCTTCTACGGATCATTTCATGGACGAGACAAATTTGCACTTCAAATCTGTTATGACATTATGAGTGTCTCAAATAATTTGCAAAACACCAAACTTAAATTTCTTTCAGAATTTATGAAAAAAGGATTTGGTTGTGAACCGAGAAACTGAGTGCTATCCAGGCGTGAAACTTACTAACACTGAATGAAAAACTATCGCCTTATAAAAATCATCATAATTGCTATCTATATTATAAAGAAACATAATGACTCTGTGTGTGTTTTATACATTACTAGAGGACGCCAGCAGCTACGCCTGCATTTTTTTTAATTTACCCGTTTTGGCCGATCCCGTGGGAATTTCGGGAAATCCCTTCTTAGTGCACCCCTACGGTCCCCAAGGAACATACATGCCAAATTTCAACTTCCTGCGCCCAATAGTTTCGGCTGTAGCGTGTCTGTCAGTCAGTCAGTAACGCAAGGATTTTATGTATAAAGATGTGACTGATGACGCACTTAGCACTAATCTTAAAGAGTGACGAAGTAACTCTTAGTGACAGCTGGAGTTATGGATCATGATTTAATCCAAGATATTAACTCGACAGCAGTCAATGTAGCATTTTGAGTCTTTTTATAACTTAGGCTTTTTATGTCTTTAAAGAAAATAAAAACAAAGGAGGCTTGCTTGAATGAAGAAATCTGCCATTGATTGCTTTTAATACTGAGTTTTAATATTACTTATCGTCATATTCGTACCAAAATGTATTAATTGCCAGTGGATTTGTGAGAGACTACCAAAATTGATTTCAATATACTACCATTCTGGCGTGAGTCAAACTACATTTATTCCCTTTTTAAAACAACGCTCGCTCTATGAAGCAATCTTGTATTGAAAAAAGTTCAAAAAAGAATTAGTTTGTTGATCACACAAAGCTGTGTCCCGTATGAGGATCAAATCCACAACACTTGCTGCAGTACTAAACAACATGGCTACCGCTAAAACCTCTGTGAAATATTGACTTTGAATTTAATTGACAATGTAACAGACGATGCAAAGATTAGAATAATTCTGATTCTTTTTAATGTTTGCTATAATACTATCTATATTTCAAGAGTAAAATTGTCACTTAGTAGTGACACTCTATAACAGAATACTCTTTATACCTAAATGCCCATCTGCAGCATTAATCTCTGGCATTACGTCCGTCCGTGCGCAATTATTGTAGCGCCGCGAATAAGGATATGTCGTGTGCGCAACGGTAACTGTTATTAACTAACGATTAGGTGGAACTAATTGAGTATTCCACGATGTACAAACGTGAATTATTAATTGACCAATGTACATTAAGTTCAGTAAATATAATAATGTTTTATTTGTCCTCCCTTTAAAATGAATGTAGATGTTTTTATTCCCTTTAAAATTAATGTCGCAAAAACGGACTTTATTGCCTGTTCTAGCTTCATTTTACCTAACTTCAAAATCATTATCATCGTCCAAGCATCGTGAAGCCTGTTTTCCGTGTTATTACGTCAAAATATTAGTCTTTCCACAGAGCGAGTTGCGGCACTCAAAGGATAGCATTATTCCGTGGCTTAGAACAGAATCATTATTCAAGGGTACAGATTGCAATTACGACTGTCGAAGATTTTCATAACAGCCTCGACCGACGGCTTAACATGCTCTCTGAGAGACGGGGCAAGCAGTAATTAACAATATAATACTCGATATGACTTCGAAAAGTCCGTGGTGTGCACTCTGTTATAGCTTGCCTTATACATACGTTTGCACACTATCGCAGATAAATGTCTCTTGGTCTATTTTTACATCAATAACATAAAATATTAACCCACGAAAAGAACGAAAACAAAATAGGTAGTACCTTATTGCCTTTATATTGTGCAGGTTAGCAGCATTTTAAGATTGCTAATTACGCCCATATGGCCACAATAGACTATGATGTCGCGTCTTCTTATTTTCATACTAATCAGCAAACGCCTATAATTTCAAGCTCGAGTTCAAGTCCGATGTCCTCAATTAGTATCTTAGGAAAACTACCATGAAGCAATTTGGTGACTAAGCGTGGCGGCAATGCTGTGTTGAACTCCAGTAGGTCAGGTTTAGTAATGGCGTGATCCGATAAGCCCCATCTGAGGAAGTCGAGGATCTTATAAGAGTCCCCCCAAGAGGAAGAAAGGTCAGCGTTTTAACGTCCGACCTATTTTTGATTTGTAGATCAGCTGTGTGGAATTTATTGGAGTTGCTGCCGGTTATATTGAGTTATTTGAGTAGGAAGTTTGTAACGTCTTTTAATTTATAGAAAGCATGGTGAAGACACTTGAAATTGTTTTTTACATGGTATGATTGTTATATTCGAACACTCTGAGGTATCCTGCAAACGAAATGTCTCCATACAAAATAAAGTTACAATGGACCGGCTGACTTGTTTGAAGCTATTGTGGCGCGACCTAGAAAGCAAATGGACATCGGCAAACCGCCTGAGTTCCGTGCGAAATACCAGTTCCGAGTACTATTACTTGTGTAGTAACAGCTAACGGAACTGATACTAATGTTCATATAGAGTGTTACTCGTGTGCTGAGTATTAACGTCGTGTGAATAGGAACAGAAACTGAATTATGGGTTCTCGGGGCTGGAGAGCTTTGTTTAGTTGTAATTGCGAAGCATGAGGATTCGGATTGAATGCCAATAATATGCATGAGCTAATTATAGTTCAGGCCTTATTTGTGTCAAAGCCCATATGTACACGTAGGCTGATGCAATTTATTTCGGAAAAATCAGCCTCCGATATTTTTGCCGTGCCGTATTTATGCCGTGCATTTGGCAAGTCTCCATTAAGACTGGCCTAACGTTACGGGCGTAACCTATATTAAGTCTCTAGGATTGTTGACGGAAAAAGCCTTGTAGTTTTTGTATGATAAGGAAGCTGAGATATTGTGACTTATGTGTTTTTCAAGAATTCAACGTAAATAATTGTTGAATTATAAATACTCTTATATCTATATAAACTTGTTATAAGCATTTATTTGCTGTTAATTCTTAAAGAATTAACAAAATATAAAGTTGTTGGTCTGCTGTAGAACTACACACATTACTCTATCTTTTTGGACAACATACTATTTACTCCAGCGTAACACGAAAGTATTTATGAAGAGCGAAAGTTTCTTGATATAAATTGTGTACACTTGAGGATGCAAAATGCGAAACTATGAGCCTCCGAAGTCCTACTGCAGGGCAAAGGCGTCCCCACTTTTCTTCTTTATATCTCTATCATATTTTGAGTTATTGCGTTTTCAAAAGATGCAATTACTCAAAGAATTTTGGCCGTTCATCAATAGGCATAAAGACCGCCATATATAAACCCAACCTCACAACCTTTACTTAACGCAACCTCATAACTTAGACTAAGTACGTAATATCGAAATTGATTTATATAACTTTAGGCTGTTAGCCAAAAACCTTACCGTATTCTTATCTCGACGAATTTAATAGCGAATAATAACTTATCTTTTCAAGGCCAATTTCGTTCGATATGATCAACACTAGAGCTGACCTTGGCGGTGGTAATTTGCGACCGGAACACATTACCGACATACAAGGTACCCGTAAAGTGTTATGATTTGTTAATAGAGTCAAGACAGGGGTTAATGATGTGAGCATTTGCTTAGTTCATTATGTTTGACGCTGCTGTATTATTTGATACTTATGGAACTAACTTTGTTCTTTATCTGGTGGGCAATTATGCAATTCAACATAACTTTGGAACATCCGCTTAAAATACTAGGTTTTTTTTTCTGATTATTATAAAAGGCAGCGATACACTAGTGGCGATACCAACAGACTTCCCACTATGTTCCACTGACTTTGAGAAGTCATAAAATGCTAATCTTGCACCGAGCGTGGTCGCAGACAGTCTCTCCGCGACCACGCTCGCTGCAAGACGAGCGAAACGTTGGAAACAAAAAGGTATTTATACCTTAAACAAGTTAATTGTACGCGATTAAGACCCGCTAATTTATTTTGTATGATGCGGATGGTATTGTTAATTATCCCTTGCACTGTGCCGGGATGAACGTTACGCCGTCGGTCCTTACTGCCATGTAGATCTCTAACAGTCGTTATAGTGATTCAGTACCATTGCATATACAGTCTATGAATTCAGAGGTCAGACGGTAGTCGCAGTCGCAGCAGCTGGTTAGGTTCAGTAAGAAATCAGACCATGGAGTCTTGGATGCGATTGGAATAATGCTGAGAGCTTTTTTAAAGCCGCAGAAATGCTCATGTCAACCAATTTTGCTTCATGTTTTTTTAATATTTGTGAGTCACAAAAGTTCCTTTCGTTATGGGGACACGTCATGCGATGTGGTTCATAAATCTTCTACAACTTTGATTTTAAACTTTCGCCATTTGCATACATCATACAATATTATTTAGCGGATCTTACTCTACAAACACCTGGTGTCTACAAGGTGGATTGCACTTGTGGTAGTTTCTTTTTTTAACAAAGACAACTCCCGCACTAGGAAGAAATACCTGTGTCGCGGGGACACTTTACAAACATTCAATCAACGGACACAAAGAACACTCAGACTCGAGACAACAATTTATAGATCACACAAAGTGTTGTCTCGTGTAGGAATCGAACCAAGCGCACGCGGCGCAGTACCAAGCAGCGAGACGACCGCTTAAACCACTACACCAACCGTGCAGTCAAAAATAATATTATAATAATAATAAGAGACAGACGGGCAGACTAACGGCCATTTTTAATATTCGATCCATACATGGATTTTCAGATTCGAGATTCGTGTTTGACATAATTATTATGGCGCTTATGTCAAAAACGAATCTAAAATCTACATTTCTATCTATAGTTCGAATATTGAATTCCGTAGTAAACTAACTATCACTGAAAGGGTCAAGGAACATATAGCAGCTGTAAAAAACCCCTTTTGTTCGGGGCCCGCCTGACCACCTGGCGGGCCAATACCCGTCGGAGGGTGGCGACGAGTGCTTTGGTGATGCCCCACCCTCCGACACACGGGTACATGGTGGAAGTCGAGGTGGTTTTTAGTGGAAACACCACATACTCCGGCTCTTATTTCCCCCAAGAGTCGGAGATCCGAAGGGATTTTCCACCTCGTAAAACAAAAAAAAAAAAGCTGTAAAAACCCCTGCATCCGCGACCACGAACATTGCAAGCTGGTTGAAACGTAGAAGGATAACAGAGGTCTATAAGTCAATTATCGTAAGTAATACCCGCTAAATAATATTTTATGAATTATACTTATCATACGTAATACTACAATTTATTGGTACGTGTATTTGTCATGATTCACATGACATCACTTATTTGTTTGATTCAGTCTATCAATAGTGCTATTTAAACAACAACACACAATTTATATGTACTGGGAATCGTACGCATAGAGGGAGCGAATTAGTGTTCCAAGAAAATCAACAAACTCTGCTCACTGCATGGTATCGTTTAAGTTAACAAGCATATATTATAGTTCCAAGTAAAATGAGTACTTCTAACACATTATTGAGAACTGAGAGCTCAAATACTCGACATGAACCTAGTGACCTAACTTCATCATCATCAGCTCACACAACAGCTCCAGGAGGACTTGGATAGATTTTGGAATTACTGTACGTTAAATAAACTAGATCTGAACACATCAAAATGCTATCAAATATGTTATTCGCGAAAAAAACGTACAATACAAACAAACTATAAATTTGGCAATAGTAATATTAAGAAAGTTGACGAAATATGCGACCTAGGAGTTATCCATGATAGTAAACTTTTGTTTGATAAACATGTTGAGTACATCATTAACAAAGCATCTAAGGCACTTGGTTTTATAATGAGAGTATCAGCAGACTTTCAAACACTTAAGTCACTATAAATATTAAATTGTTCATACGTGCGCAGTCTGCTGGAATATGCCTCACAAGTATGGAATCCGCAGTACACAGTTTACAAGGAACGTATTGAGGCAGTCCAAAGAAAGTTCTTACGATACTTAGATTATAGGGCAAAGCAGTTTTCAGCAGACTACGAGCGATTTCTTCCATTAGAAGTAAGGCGACATATTAACGACATATCTTAGCTAATGAAAATCGCTAATTGTAATATTGATTGTCCGGATTTACTCGCTAAAATTGCACTGTGTACAAACCTCCTTGGCTTTAGACGACGGCCACTATTGAACATACCATTTTCCACTAAGAATTATTGACAAAACTCTTACTTACCACGAAGCATGACCTCCTTCAATAAGTTACCACCTCAATTAAATTTTGATTTGTTTTGTACAAAGCCTGAAAAAGCAAAGCACATCCAAGCTCAGCGGTTCTTTAGTCTTTAGTTTTTGTTAAATTTGTTTGTTTTTTTTGTTAAATTATTCTCCATTGTTTGCTACATTATTTGTCATTTTTTTTAAACACCCTTATTATTAAGAAACAGCAAAGCGTATCCTTGCTTTCCATTGTATTGTTACATGCTTTGATATTGTATGATGTTGTTTTTAAGCACACTATATTGCTATAAAACTGCGGAAGCTTGTAATTGGCAACTTGTGTATACTAAATCACTGATAAATTATGTAATTAGTCCGTAAGCTTTCCTAAAAGTAAATAAAATAAAATAAATAAATCATCATCAGCCTGGCGTAGTCCACTGCTGGATATAGTCCTCTCCAATGACACGCCACTGAGCCTGATTTTCGGCTCGTCGTGTCCAGCCTCTGCCAGCCACTTTGCGTATATCGTCACTCCACCTAGCCGGAGGGCGTCCTACACTACGTTTGCCAAGGCGCAGTCTTCACTCTAGAATATGGTTGTTCTGAATTGAGCTTGTCGAAGACTAAAATCACTTTGCAATTGTAGTAAGCGTTGTAAGGATAAACACACATTAAGGAATTTCTAGACTCCTTACCTTAATTTATAAGGTTTTGCAAATAGCCATTGTTTTATTTTGTTGCATCTCGCTCATATCGAAGACTCTATACCTACTATAAACAACATTTGTTAAATAAATTAGCAGTCACTGATAGTTTTTCAAGTCATTCAAGAAATTGACGAAATTGACAAGACAGAAACGATTGTTGATGATCAGGTACTTACATATTTTATCCTTCACAACCTTTCATAGTCTACTTCTGAACTTGGGCCTCTCCTGATTTGCGTCTTAATATAATGGTATTGTAAGCCACTGGGAAAGTTTGGCCTACTATACCACACTAGCAAGATGAGTGTTATAGCGTTTGATATTGAGTTTTCCGTCTTTTCACAAAATGCTATTTGCTTCGTGTATTCTTCAGTCGCCTCTAAGGACACCCACGGAATTAATACCAACTCTCAGTACCTCATGTGGACAAACGTCGTAGCTAGTTTGCTTTTAAAAAAACATTTTGGTTTTCATGAGTGCATTCCATTTATGTAGAACAGTTCCCTACAAATATATGAACAGAATTTACTGAACCATTTTATAAGGGCTTCTGCGAATAATATGTAAGGTATGTACTTCAAGGACGAGTCATGTTACTCTAACAAACTGCCCAATTCAGAGAAAAGTCGCATTCCTTCCCCGCGATACTTCAATAATTGACATCAAAGACAGAGGTCCTGACTTGCTCCTATTTTTTATAAAAATTGCTTCGTCAGGAAATAATGAACAAAATGAAAATTAGTTCTTTCCAAACGCAAAAATGCTAGCCGGAAAATTGCCGGGTTAAATTGTTTGTAAATCTTTATTCAGCTTACCTTTTTATTTTGGTTTGTTACTTAGTTGGTACACCGTTATTTTCACAAAATCATCTGCTACACAGGAAAAATACCAACAGCAGATATTGTTTTTAATAAATATACAGCAAATGTATAATATTGTCGGAAGCTTTTAACAGAGTAAGGGGTAGAATATCTTACAAAAGGCATCAATAACCTATCAACCAATGGATTGGCAATAACTCAATATAATTGACTTTATTCAATTCTCACTAGAAATGTCACTTCCATACATTTCCTAGCACATCAACCAAACAGAATTCTTAATACAACTGCGGAATACCACAATACATTTGCAAGTATAATATAATATACATTTTTATGGCGTGTACAAATTCAATATTGAGCCCCACTTACCTATATTTAGTTTTACTTGGAATACTAATGTCTTAGTCGTAAACATCTAAAATCGATTTTATTTGGGCTTCAACGTCTGGGTTTCCGACAGCAATAAAATTGCGTCTTACTTAAATAGTTACCGTAGAAATTTAGAAGAACAAGGTATACTTATGACAATATTGAGACACACTTACCTATATTTAGTTTTACTTGGAATATCTGAGTCGTAAACAGCTAAAATCGATTTTATTTGGGCTTCAACGTCTGGGTTTTCGACAACAATAAGATTGAGTTTTTCTTTAAATGCCGTAGAAATTTAGAAGATCAAGGTTATTTCTTAATATATTAATGAGTGTACATGATAAGCAGCTTTAATAAAAATGTTTGATTTTCAAATAAGAACTTTGAATCTGTAGTTGACTTAAGATAGAAGTTAAACAGTGCCTCGCTTACAAATATTTTGACCTTGGAAATAAATGAAAATTGAATGAAACTTAGGACAGAGATGTACGGATTTTCGGGTCAATCGAAAAAGCTTTGTGTTTCAATGCAATAACTATTACTATGTGCGAAGCTATCCGTAAAATTGTCCATACAAATATTATGTTTAAAGTGTGTGAATGTTTGTTCTGTTCTTACGTCAATACCGCGAACCAAATTTGGTGAATGTTAATGTAGATATGTTACATGTCGTAAACATAACATTTGAAGGGGTCGAAATAGGATGTGTGCAAATTACTACAAAGAAACATTATTTATTTGTTATGTTAAAGGATATATTATGTAGGTTTATTCTTAATTATATTGTAATGTCACTTGTCATTCTGTTGGTAGCCGCGGACAAAAACCTGTGTTAAAATATTTCACCGAATATTCAAATTTTCAAAGACAGTTTATATAGTATCTAAAATAAAAAATTAGGCAAGTGCGAGTCGAACTCGCGCACGAAGGGTTCCGTACCATCATCTATAAAAGAAAATCACGTTTGTTATATGTATACTTAAATATTTTTTAAGTTTCTATCTGTTTATTAAGATCGAGGAACAAATTGCTTAAAAATTACGTTTGTTGTATGGGAGCCCCCCTTTATTATTTACCTTTTTTAATTTATTTATTTATTTTGAAAGGTAATATACAACTACATATTCTGTGAACATTTTAAGCGTCTACCTTGACCGTTAGTAATTTTGAGCAATAAATACAAAAAAAACACGTTTATTGTATGGGACCCCCCCTTAATATTTTCATTTTTTTGGCATTTGTTGTTATAGCGGCAACCGAAATACATAATTTGTGGAAATTTCTGCTTTCTAGCTATCACGGCTTATGAGATACAGCCTGGTGACAGACAGACAGACAGACAGCAGGGGCTTAGTAATAGAGTCCCGTTTTTTACCTTTTTGGTACGGAACCCTAAAATGAGTCTCATTTGAATTCAGCCACAGATCTCTTAAGATAAACCCTTTTTCATAAAGAGAGAATCGTGAAAATATTCAGAGCTTTTTGTTTGCATGGATTTTTCAGGAAAGAAAAATAAATGTTGTCGGATTGTGAACGTCTAGGCAAACATCACATATTTTTATTTTAGCTTAGCTAATATTCTGTCAAATCTAATTGGACTAGTAAGCAAGCCCTGAGCTACTAGGTGAAAGTTCTTGGATGCAACCGGGAAAAAGTTAGGTTGATACTGATGATCGTTTATTTAATTGATTGTTTTCTAATTGCAGTTCTATTTTACACTGTTCTAAGAACGTTAATTTACTAATACAATAAACTTAAACATGACTTTTGTTTCATATTAGCTGTGTCTTGCAGGTCCATCGCTTAGCGTCCTTTTTCTTTTTGCTAGACTCTAATCTAGACTCAAATAACACTGTCTACATTATTTCCCTTGATAATTATTGGCTGTCAACAGCAAAAAAGTATTTGATCTGATTGGTATTTCCTGAGAGCAAAGCCTTCTTTGGTTCAAAGAACTAAATTTATCAGTTTTAGTGTAATTTCCGATATCTTAAGATTATTATTACTGTGCTCTATTCAGAAAAGCCAATTTAATTGATGTCTTTAACAAGAAGGTCTTGATGTGGCATTAAGTCTAGAAATTTTACTCGAAGAGCTTGCTCTCGGCAACTTAGCTCGAATAAAGATCTGGTGGTTTCCATTTCCTCACAGACATAATAATTTTTTGTGTGATAAACAAATTGTTGTTTCGAGTTTGCGTTATACTTTACAAATTGGTCGTTAGTTGAATGTTTGTAAAGTCGCCCCTGCAGGTTTAGTTCCTAGTGTGGCCGTTGTCTTTAAGCAAGGAACACGTGCACCTACACTCACACGGCTACTCGTCCATCTGGACACTTAGACCTTTGTGCCGTTCTTATTGTTTAGGCAATAAGTATCAAAATCGTACTCTACCTAACTATAAAGCTTGAATTGGCGTTATGTATGTGTCCTTTGGAGGAAATACAGATATGAATTATATGCCTACCAACTTGTAATATTCGCTTAGACCTCATTAAATAGAGTACAAGTTACAAATTACACAACTCGAATCCTTTTTAGGTCTGAAAGCTAGACTGGAACTTTCTCAATTACGTGATTTCGTTATTAATATTAAAGCGTTTTAACCCACTGGAATTGTTAAACCTCAACTCTATTTATAATTAAAAACTCATTCATTATTAATTCATAGTTTATAATGCCTACATTTAATAATTAAGTAACCACATTCCGATATCCTATTTTTGGGATTCACCTTACTCATCTTAAAAATCTTGTCAAGTAAGTGTCGGGCCTTGCACAATGTAGGGATCCGTGACCCCTTTCCTAGTTCTATTTAAGGATAGAAGGATTCAATTACAATATTCATTTTATCGCTCCCAATTAGATGGCTATTACTCGTTAATTAGTAAAGTCTAATAAAATTAACCCTTAATATGATTTTCGGCACAATTTAGGTCAGTTTACACATCCCTTAATACTTCGGTTTAGAATATAAAACAATACGAGAGGGGTGAGGGTGACTTAGCAATTATTGGTTTAACCCATATATTTCTAAGACTGATGAAATTTTAGTCTTTAGTTTTTAAATACCTATATAAGGCACTTCATACAATGTTCAATGAAAATAAAACGTTAAGAGTGCATCTGAAATGCAGTGTAGAGTAGTTCAATCTAGCATGTAAAGAAGAATGGCAAAATCAGTGTCGCTTATTTGTGAAAGCGAACATGAATGAATTTATATACATTTTACAGAAAGATAGCTGTAGTCTATATATAGACTCACGCCTGTATCCCCGAAGGGATAGGCAGAGGTGTAATAAATATTACACCCACATTTCGCCAGGAATTTTTAGGTCCCACGTAATAGGGGGCGAGCCTATTGCCGTACCGGGCACATTACCAGACTCTGTGCTGCTACTGAAAATTTCCTAACGGAAAAACCCAATAGCACTTTACCCGACCCGGGAATCAAACCCGAGACCTCCCAATCCCACGCGCACATTTATGCCGCGAGACCAACGAGGCAGTAGTTTATTTTATTAGTTATTGCTTTTTTTACTCAATGGGATAAAGCAAATATCTAATAAACAAATATTTTGTTAGATCTGAAATACGCATAGCAATAACCAAATGTCAATAAATTAATAGTTTAAAAAACACTAAAAACACGTGGTTCGGCGTTACACCGAAACCGTAGGTAGGTTCTAGGCGACTTGGAGAAGGAATTAATGGAATGGACTGTATTCAAAGGATAGCGGGTTTAGTCGCTTAGGATTGGAATGGGAAGAGGTGATTGTGAGTGGGTATAGGATATTTCAAGGATGGAGGGCACTCACCTTATACGGTAATCTTCTTCGTTTCCGAAGGGCAGTCTCCTGGTGGTTTCGTGATGCAGCTGCTTGTTTTCACTTCACTCGCGAGCGGGTTTTCCTTGGTGGAAGAGGTAATAATCACATACAACGGTGAGGCGCGGTACGATATAGCGGACACGTTCTCAGCGAGCGGAATGTTCTGGACTGTCACTCGCGTCGACGATCGCAGCGACCAATCCGCGAAAGGCAGTGCCTCTTCCAGGGAGTGGGAAAGAGAGGGACGGAAATACAGTATCGCTCGCACTTGTACGTGGAACGATTGATGTTGATGCGATTAGTTATAGATAGGAAGGTAGATGGCGCTACCATATCACCCCGGCCCTAAAGGGTTGCCTTTAAGAAAAATAGAATTGAACTTAGCTATGTTGGGTGTACTACCGCATAACCCCTCAATAGGCTAAGACAGCGATATGACAATAAAATTAATCTAAATTAACTTTAGCGAAAACTACAAACGCAATAATAGCGAAAACTACTAACTAAATACTTAAACTAAGAGGTAGGTCCAACTTCAGGCTAGATCTCACTGAGTTGGAAGCGGACGCGAGTTGATCAGTGCCTCGACTTGTGCAAGGACAGTTAAAGGCTCTTCGTAAGAGAGGATCTGTTGACCTATAACTTTGAAGAGACGCGTTTTAATTACTTTGACCATGCTTGCCCAACATCCACCGAAATGTGGTGATGCTGGTGGAATAAACTTCCAGTCAATATGATCTATGGAAAGTTCTTCCTGAAGAATGAATGAATGAATGAATGAAACTTTATTCAGTAAAGTCACAGGAAGACATAGTACAATACAATAATTTTAATACTTACCTACTTTACACAAAGATTAACGGAAACATGAAACTATGTGTCCCACGACCAGTCTGAAAAGGTGCCCAGATCAGCTCAATGCCTAGCGGTGACGCCGGACGCTGGTTTTCATCTGGTACCTACATTTCGCGGTTGTCGATATTTTCCTGTTTGGAATGCTATGTGTGATAGGTGTGTGATATTGTGTTTGTTCGTGTGTGTTTTAGTAATGAGACACTTTATATAGTAATATACTTATATAAATTTGATGGTTAGATTAATACATACTAATAATGTGTATGTCGATAAATATAATCATTAATAAGTATTTGTACAAATTAAAATATTAATAATATAAATAATTTAAAAATTCAAACTAATATACGAGTACCAGCTAAAACTGTTTAGTTTTGTCTTTTATAACTTAAAACGTATGAATACGGTTACAATGGCTACGAAAATAGGAAACGTTACTTTGCTGCTCACATACATCCATAATATGGATACATCAAGATTGATGCCGCCAAGGTCACGCTGTACACTTATGAGATACTTTCTCAGGTGCGTCTTAAATGTCGTTAGCGTTTTAAGGTGCCTTAAAGGCGGAGGCAGATTGTTCCAAATTTTTGCGGCTGCGTATCGAAAACTACCTCTAAATGCCGCAGAACAATGTGACGGTACTGATAGCTGCTGTGCGCACTGTCTCACCGAGCACTCTCTCGTACTTGCCACCCAACTCAGCTTGTTATACAAGTATGATGGTTCCTTATATTTCATAACCCCAAAGAGAAGGCAAGCTAAGTGGAGCTTCCGACGAGATTTCATTTTAAGCATCGCGTGCTGATTGAGAAACGGTGTTACATGATTACGGGGAGGGACAGTGAAACAGAAGCGCGCACACGCGTTCTGCACTCTTTGTGTAAGACGCTTAGTCCGACCCAGCAATCTCGGTCCATAAACTGTATCAGCGTAAGTAAGCTTAGAAAGAACTAGCGATTCGACAAGCTGGATACGAAGTTCTTCAGATAAGTAGGGCCTAATTTTATATAGGATCCTTAAACGATAAAAGCAGTTTTGAACCGAGCCCGCTATATGTTTTTCGAATCTAAGATCGCTATCAACGCAGAGTCCAAGGTTTCTTGCCTCTACAACTCTCTGGACTTGTTGTCCCAACAAAATCACATCAAGTGTTTGAGGCACCGAACGAAGTTGATGCTTTGTACCATAAACCATATATTTTGTTTTATTTGGATTTAAAACTAAACAGTTATTTTCTGCCCACTGCGATATACGCTTTAGATCATTAATTAAATCTTTTATGGCAGTTTCATACATATGTGGTTTAAATGATATGTACACCTGAACATCGTCCGCATATATATGGTAATTACAATTTTGGAGACAGGTTGTGATGTCCGCACAATATAATATAAACAAATTAGGCCCCAATATAGAACCTTGCGGAACTCCTCGATTTACTGAAACCAGATCCGAAACCAAGGTTTTACCATCATCCAATTTCAGTTCCACGAGCTGATTTCGATAACTCAGATAACTATGAAACCAACGTAACGTCGCATCCTCGAAACCGTAGTAATGCAGTTTAGACAAAAGGAGGGAAATATCAATACAGTCAAAAGCACGCGAAAAATCAAGCAGCACCAAAATTGTGCACATCCCATTATCTTGGGCAGACAAAATATTGTCTGTAACATCCAACAGAGCAGTGGAAGTGCTTCGTCCTTTTCTGAAGCCCGACTGTAATGGTGGTAAAATAGAATTGTCCTCTAGAAAGCGAGTCAGCTGCTCACATACCACTCTTTCAATTACCTTAGAAAGGCATGGGAGAATACTGATAGGTCTCAAATCAGACGCATTAACAGGATTGGCTTTTTTAGCCAAAGGCCTAATACAGGCAATTTTCCATATTTCAGGTAAACTCGATGTAATGAATGATTGATTAATTATGCACGTAACCGACTCCAGAATATGAGGCATAGATAAATTTAACATTTTTGCAGATATATTATCATATCCTATGGCATTAGATTTGCATTTTTGTATATGCCGCGCAACTAAATCCTGATCAACGAGAGTTATTTGAAACGACGCATCGCTATACCTATGACACTCGTAGTAAGTCAACAAATAAAATTGTAGTATGTGACTTACCCGGCACTTTGAGGAATTCACTGTTCACGTAATCAGGATCTGTGAAATGTGTGGGCAGTTCTTGATTTCGTCCTTGTGGTATTGCCAAAGCTTTAATATTTTTCCACAGTACCTTTGGTTCCTTAATCTTGTTGTTGATATTATGCCTGAAATAAGCACGCTTTTCACTTTCTATTGACCTAACTACTAATGACTTTAATTCCCTATAATATTCCTTTTTTGTATTACTTTTGGTGTTCCTATAATCAGTTAGTGCCTTGTCACGCATTCGCATCATAACTTTAATCGTGTCCGTTATCCACGGGTATGAAGGTTCTTTAATAAAACATTTTTTAACCGGCGCGTGAACATTGAAAAGCGATAACAAGTTTTTGTTAAATATAGTAACCATATCATTGACATTATTCTGGTTGTGTATATTTATCCAGTTAATGCTAGATAGATCAGCGTTGAACCTGTCATTATCTATATCTTTTATTGGCCTATATTCTATAAAATATGGTTTAATAGAGTCCCGTTTAATGTCAAGTTCGCTAACTACGAAACAATGTCCCAACAGCGAACCGAACGGTACAACATTAACATAATTTGCATTGAGATCTGTACATAACAAGTCTATCAATGTTTCGCTGTTTTCTGTATTGTGGGTAGGAGATGTGACAAGCTGAGTAAGATTAAGATAGGCAAGGCATTCACTTAATTTTTTTACATTACTTTCACTCGTACGCAGGACGTTAACGTTAAAATCTCCCATCACTATATAGTGGTCGCATTTGCTCAAAGAACTCACCGCATCAGTCAAGGCATCCAGGAACAAATCAAAATCCAGCCAAGGTGGGCGATAGGCTGTGCCTATTGCATTTTTTTTCCCATTGACGGAATGCGTCAACCACATTTGCTCAATTGCTTCAAACTTGCTATCGATCGGAAAAGTCCACGTACGCGCACTTAGACCACGTCGCACGTAAAAACCGACCCCACCGCCCCGGCCCGACCGAACGCTCGCGGACCGTGGCACATGGCGTAGTCGGAACTCGGGCAAAACCGGCGCACGCCCATCCTCACCCGGCCGCAACCACGTCTCATTTATTGCTACAATGTCACAACAATGATTCTGCATTAATGCTATAAATTCGTCGTGTTTCGTTCCTAGTGACCCCACATTTAAGAAACCAACTTTTAACTGTCTATTTCTGGGCATTATTAATGAGATATAAACAAACAAGAATTGTTCTATTCAATTGTACAGTTTCACTATAATTTAAATAATAACCAAAGATTCGGTTACGTGTGTATAAATACTCATTACTTTTAAAATGTTTTAGTATGTGCAATACATAATACGGTGTGATGTTACATATTATAATATAAAATAAAATAATCAAGGACATAAACAAAAATTATAAGTAAATAAACAGATAGATAAATTGTGTTAATGAGTGTTTTGTTGTGGATAAATAGGATTTCCGACATAAGCCAATTCAGGAGATGCGTGGGACACACAGTCCATAACATATCTGTATACCATAAATTATGAAGTGCCGAGATAATTATTGCAACTCTAAAAAAAATTATAAAAGCAAAAAAGGATAGTAGATAGTTGCTGTACATTTGATAAGTAAGTAAAGCAAGACACAAAGACCATAAAATATATCTAAATGATTCGCTATCACATACATTACTAAGTTGCAAAATAATTAGTGCAGCACTTGAAAAATAATAAAACTTGCCAAGAATATGGACAAAATGTATAACAAAAGAGATACGGTACATTTGATAAGCAAGTAAAGTAAGACACAAAGCCCATAAAATATATCTAAATGATTTGCTACAACATACATTATTATTCTGCAAAATAATTAGTGTAACACTTGAAAAATAATAAAATCTGTTACAGATATGGACAATTACTATAACAACAGAGATGCAGTATATTTGATAAGCAAGTAAAGTAAGACACAAAGCCCATAAAATATCTCTAAATGATTTGCTACAACATACATTATTATTTTGTAAAATAATTAGTGTAGCACTTGAAAAATAATAAAATCTGTTACAGATATGGACAATTTCTATAACAACAGAGATGCAGTATATTTGATAAGCAAGTAAAGTAAGACACAAAGCCCATAAAATATCTCTAAATGATTCGTAACAACCTACATTATGAAGTTGCAAAATAATTAGTGCAGCACTTGAAAAATAATAAAATCTGTTACAGATATGGACAATTACTATAACAACAGAGATGCAGTATATTTGAAAAGCAAGTACAGTAAGACACAAAGCCCGTAAAATATCTCTTAATGATTTGTTATAACATACATTATTATTTTGCAAAATAATTAGTGTAGCACTTGAAAAATAATAAAATCTGTTACAGATATGGACAATTACTATAACAACAGAGATGCAGTATATTTGATAAGCAAGTAAAGGAAGGCACAAAGCCCATAAAATATCTCTAAATGATTTGTTATAACATAAATTATTAAGTTGCAAAATAATGAGTACAGCACTTGAACAATAATAAAATCTGTTAAGGATATGGATAAATTGTATAACAAAAGACATACAATTCATTTGATAAGTGAGTAAAGTAAGGCACATAGTCCATAAAAAATCTCTAAATGAATTGCTATAACATACAAATACATTATTGAGTTGCAAAATATTTAGCGCAGCAATTGAAAAATAATAAAATCCATTAAGGATATGGACAAATAGTATAGCAAAAGATATGCAGTTCATTTGATAAGTAAGACACACAGTATGTAAAATATCTCTAATTGAATTGCCACAACATATATTATTATGGTAGTGGTAAGTAGATAAAATGAGACACAAATCACCTAGTTGTGAGTCATTAAGCTGTGAGTTGCAGTACATTTGATAAGTAAATAAAGTGAGACACACAGTCCATAACTGTAACATACCTCTAAATGATTTGCAATAGCATACATTATTAAGTTGCAAGATTATTAGTGCAACACCTGAAAAATAATATAAACAGACAAGGACATGGCAAAGTTGTATAATTAAAGAGGCGCAACACATTTGATTATTAAATAAAATGAGACACTTAGTCCATAAAATATTTGTGAAAGATTTGCAAAAACATAAGTTAATAAGTTGTAAGATGTTTAGTGCATCATTTGAAAAATGATCAGAATAATAAAATATAATAATACCGACAAATTGAATTACCAATAAGATGCAGTATGTTTCACAATTAAATAAATTATTAAACATGAATGCTAGTAATTTATAATAAATTGACTTTAATTGAAAATAAAAAGCCAAACAATAAATTAGAATGAAGACGAGTACGATAACCCGCGACGTGATTGAAACAAGTAGCGGGAAAAAGTTCAATCAATTTACTAACGCGGTTGGCGACAAAAGTCTGCTAGCGGTGAAGAGAAGAACGAATCCAAGCGAGCACTACTTTGGAGTCGGAAAATGCGTGTATTTTATTAATGGGGTAGTGGGGCAAAACTGTGTCTTGAACCTTGCGGAGCAACTGAGACAGCAGAAGAGCCGCGCACAATTCCAGTCTCGCAACCGAAATGGTTTTAACAGGCGAGACCTTAGACTTGGCACAAACTAACTGCACCGAGTAGTTAGAACCAATGCGGACTTGCAGATATACGACTCCGCCGTAAGCACGCTCGCTGGCGCCAGCGAAACCTATTAAGTTGACGGTACATCCATCTACCAACCCAAGATGACGCGGAATAGTAATATGATTGAGCGCGGTAAGCTCAATACAAAACTGGCCCCAAGCGGCGACAATATGTTCAGGGGGTGTTTCATCCCACTCACACTTTGATAGCCAAAGCTCTTTGATCAAGAGCTTGGCGTACAAAATTCTGGGAGCCACAAAACCCATTCTGTCCCATAGTCGAGCCACTGTGGACAGCATAGTGCCTTTGGTGCACTTATCATCTGGTGGTGAGACGTCAAACCGAAAACTATCACAGGATTTGTCCCAGCGTAAACCGAGAACCTTATGCGGTACAGACTTCTCAAACTCAATGTCTGGAGAAGCTTTATGAGAATCTGGTATGCGTGCGAGAACCTCCTTAGAGTTGCTTGTCCATTTGACAAGATCAAACTGGCCTCGCTTGAAAAGCTGAATAAGCTCTTCACAAAGCGAAATTGCTAGCGGAGCGGGTATGACATTACAGGCAATGTCATCTATATACAAAGCGGATGTGTTGTATAGTATAGTGTAGCGTAGCGTAGCATAACGTAGCATAGCGTAGCATAGCGTAGCATAGCGTAGCATAGCGTAGCATAGCGTAGCATAGCGTAGCATAGCGTAGCATAGCGTAGCATAGCGTAGCATAGCGTAGCATAGCGTAGCATAGCGAAGCATAGCGTAGCATAGCGTAGCATAGCGTAGCATAGCGTAGCATAGCGTAGCATAGCGTAGCATAGCGTAGCATAGCGTAGCATAGCGTAGCATAGCGTAGCATAGCGTAGCATAGCGTAGCATAGCGTAGCATAGCGTAGCATAGCGTAGCATAGCGTAGCATAGCGTAGCATAGCGTAGCATAGCGTAGCATAGCGTAGCATAGCTTAGCATAGCGTAGCATAGCGTAGCATAGCGTAGCATAGCGTAGCATAGCGTAGCATAGCATTGCATAGCATTGCGTAGCATAGCATAGCATAGCATAGCATAGCATAGCATAGCATAGCATAGCATAGCATAGCATAGCATAGCATAGCATAGCATAGCATAGCATAGCATAGCTAATTAGTGCTTTATCTTATACAGTTTTAGCACCCACCTTGATCTCTTGAAGAGCAGAACAACAACAAGACGTAATACAATGAGAAGTATGTAACGTAGGTACGGTACCCATAATCACATACCCAAGTACCGTCTCAATAGCGGGCGGTAAATCATATCGCTCACTACGTACTATTTTAGTTAGTAGCAAATGCGGAAATATTGAAGCTCCGATCAAAAGATCAATGCCTGCCGGATTCGCAAACTCCGCGTCGGCTAGCGGCAATGACTCGAGATGAGTGAGTGATGCTACGTCTACATTAGCGTTCGGCAATGCGTCCGTGATACGCTCCACGATAAGCGAAGAAATGTTAAAATTAATATTCCTATCAAAACGCGAATGTATTTTAATATCTACGGAACCCCTGCAATGCTTTTCTGATCCGCCTATCCCTTTGACGGTTGAATTAGTATTTTTAAAGTTATTCCATAATCCGAGGCGTTTGAAGCATTCCGATGTTATTAGATTGGTCTGAGATGCGCTATCTAGCAGACAACGTACCATGTGCGGCGACCCATTAACATCATATACGATAACTTGCGCTGTCGCTAACAGTACCGTCTTAGACCCCGTACACTGCGTTTTGGCCCTGCGCGGATCATTATAGATGCGCGAGTGCCGTCCTCGCGTGCGCGTCGCCCGCGCAATGGATGTCATACACAACGATACTTCGCCCTCAGACGCGGAAGGCGCAGCTACCGTGGTCTGCACCTGCGGCGCAAGTGTGTCAAGGTTAGCGGCTTGGCTTGACAACGGGTTATCTTTATCGAAATGTAACAGTGTATGATGTTTTTGATTACATGAGCGACATCTCGTTCTACTAGAACAATTACTCGTTTTATGTTTTATGCTTAAGCAGTTAATGCAAGCTTTGTTATCTTTTACGCATTTAAAACGAGCGGTTGCATGCAAATTATCGAAGGCGGGACACTTGTATAAGTGGTCGTGCACTACATTACTGCACAGACACTTCTGTGAATTATTACTATTAGATTCCGAACATGTTACGTAAGATTGTGGATTAGGGACCGAGTTATTATTACTATTTCGCGATTTATTCAACCTTTGTTTGTTGCTGTTAGTGTTAGGCGGGCCAGGTGAACCAGACTGCGTATTATGAAATATTCGACACTGATCTTTGATGAACGAAATAAAACTATCTAGTGTAGGTATTTTATTATTGCGTTCCGTCATCTCGAATGCGCGAATTGTATCAGTGTCAAACTTTTTTAAAGCGAGTTGAAGCAACATAAAGTTGGAAAGATCTTCTATTTTTAAGTTTTTAAGAGAATTAACTGCGGTAACAAAGTTATCAATAAACAGCTGGAAATTCGAGACAGACGCATTGCCGGACAGTTTGAGATTTAAAGCTTGGTCAAAGTAGGTAGACGCTAGGACGCGCGTGTCCTGATATCTGTCAAGTAGTGACTGAAATATGACCTGATAATTCTCAGCACTGGGTGTGACACCTGCAAATATGGACTGGGCTTTCGGTGACAGTTTACCTATTAAATAGTACAACCTGTCAGCATCTGTCAGAGAACCATTATCGTGCACTGTAGACTTAAAACTCGCATAGAATAACGGCCAATTTCGTATATCTCCGTCAAACGACATAATCTCGATTGGCGGTAATCTCGGTTTGCGGGCAACGGGCTCTGCTGAACATTTACCCTCTAATTGCGATTGTATACGCTTAATAATACAATAAAGATCTTCGAATGAGGTATACGCCTGATAGTTCGGTTTTTCATCAGGATTGATAGAAAGTAATCTTGCGTTATAATCGTCTAACAACTTATGAAAATCTGTTCGAATACTATCTACTGTCATACAATAACTGAGAAATGCTTCGCTATTACTGTCAGATATAGATGCGGTTTTTGAGCATTCATAGATGTTTTGAATGCGCTCAAATAAAATATTGCGTTTTGCTTCTAAGATTGTCATCTCTTTGTCTTCCGACACGCGTGACTTCTTTTGTTGTGACATGCTTACGTAAGTAGAAGCTAATGATAACGAAACAAAATAAGAATATCTAATGTACCTATTATTTTACCTAAGTAGGCTAAGTAGGCAACACTTTAGAGCTGAGGAATTAAAAGTTGCTTGAAATATGAGATTTATAAGACAACTATGATAGTTCCAGAATTAATAATTTAATAAGTAGGTAGCTACATAAAAGTTTACCTACTGATGCGGGCGGAAATAACCATGTGACGGTTATGTGAATATATTAGGAGTATAGCTAGGTGCTATAACTGCCTAGGTATAGCGATATAACGTATAAAAACGTAAATGAATCCGACTCGTATGGATAAAAAAAAATGGTTCGGCGTTACACCGAAACCGTAGGTAGGTTCTAGGCGACTTGGAGAAGGAATTAATGGAATGGACTGTATTCAAAGGATAACGGGTTTAGTCGCTTAGGATTGGAATGGGAAGAGGTGATTGTGAGTGGGTATAGGATATTTCAAGGATGGAGGGCACTCACCTTATACGGTAATCTTCTTCGTTTCCGAAGGGCAGTCTCCTGGTGGTTTCGTGATGCAGCTGCTTGTTTTCACTTCACTCGCGAGCGGGTTTTCCTTGATGGAAGCGGTAATAATCACATACAACGGTGCGGCGCGGTACGATATAGCGGACACGTTCTCAGCGAGTGGAATGTTCTGGACTGTCACTCGCGTCGACGATCGCAGCGACCAATCCGCGAAAGGCAGTGCCTCTTCCAGGGAGTGGGAAAGAGAGGGACGGAAATACAGTATCGCTCGCACTTGTACGTGGGACGATTGATGTTGATGCGATTAGTTATAGATAGGAAGGTAGATGGCGCTACCAACACGCTTATATAAATGCACGTAAAAACAAATAATAAATTATGAATCGTTCAAGTTGCCTCTATTTCTTCGCTGAAGTGTAAACTATGTATTTCTTTTAATTATAGAATTTAATTATAAAAGCGTGAGGCGCTGCGCGCTGGAGCAGGAAAGATGCCACCAAAGGATTACCAAAGAGGACCAAAGATATCTCGTATGCAAACAAGAACGCTACATTTTGCCCTTATGTACTTAATTTCCTGAAAGAAGAGGCGTTAAAAATGTCGGTGAATGTCGTCTCTCTTCGCTGCTGGCGCATATTTAGTCTGAGTTCGACAAACTGATACTTTGAACGGACTGCTTAATTTAGAGCTACCTACTATTCGTGCTGCAACTCCAGTTACTGATTATTACATTATTATTACAAAGATTGGCGCTCTAACTGTTAGAGCGCCAATCTGTGTAATCTGCTTCTCGTAACATCTGTTCACAAATTGTTTTTTAAAACAAGTTAAACAAGAACGTCTTTCCTGTTCCAGCGCCACACACTTTAAAAATCAAATATTATAATTAAAAGCACATAGTTTACGCTTCAGCGAAGAGTTAGAGACAACTTGAATGATCCATAATTTATTTTTTGTCTTACGTGCATTTATGAAAGCGTGTTTTTAAACTATTAATTTATTTTTTCATTCCCTCCAACTCAGCCAGTGCGTCTATATTGCATGGTGTTTTATCTGTCAGCTTAGAACAATCTAGCTCATCAATCTGGAGACCACTTAGTGATTTTACTTTACTTAGGGCCACATACGTCTGTCCAGCCGCAAAATTTCCGGGACCCTATGTACACACATAGGGTCCCGGAAATTTTGCAGCTGCGTGGCGTGCGTGGCCCTAAGTAGCGGCGTGTGCGGCACTGCGTGGACTACAATATAAAATTTGTTTGTTAAAACCTTGAAACCTGATTGTGTTCAAAGTCCATTTCCTGGTCTTTCTCACAAGTGCAAACACGACTATGATACGATATTCCATCATGGAATGCCAGTGCCTGTCTTGCGGCTTCATCATCAGACCTTGAAACCTAATCGTGGTCAAAGTTGCTTATAAGACTTTTCTAAGAAATCCAAAACAGCTGTGATACGATTTTCCATCATGAAGTTTCAGTTCATTTATCTTCCTGCTCCATCATCAGATCAGTTTGAGAGTACCATATTATTGCATTGTCATCAGAACTACATACAGCTGCCAATTTTCATTACGCTACGACCCTTAGAAGATGGTTAAATTAGTTAGCTTAGATTCCATTACAGCTAGTTACATACATGTCGAGTTCTGGTTCATATCTTCCGGCTCCATCATCAGATCAGTTTGACAGTACCATATTACTGTATTGTCATCAGAACTACATAGAGTTGCCAATTTTTATTAAGCTACGACCCTTGGAAGATAGATAAATTTGTTAGCTTAGATTCCATTACATAGTTACATCCATGTCGACCTTATAAAAGCATTTTAAAAAGCGAGATTTTATAATAATCATTTAATCCTCCTTGATGAAATCATTGGAAACGGTTGGAAACACATGCTTTTGTTTGTTGTATGTGTCACATAGTTATATGTGTCTTGTCACAGGTCTTATGAATGTATGCGTCTGTACCCATTATATTTATTTTACGTATTGTCATATTTTTTTGTTAACGTGTCGTCGTTTCTGCGTTCAATTGAGCTGTTGAGCCCCTGCGAGTTGAATACATGCTTATAGTATTACACAATTACGTTGTTGTGACAGTGGACATACGTTTGAGACAACACTATATAATATATATTTTTATTTTGAACATATTTTATTTATATAGTTTGCCTACTGTGGGATGTTGATTATTACACATTATGAGCATTGTATGGTGTCTGTTATGTGAAATTCACGTCAAGCTAATATTGTCAGATTAGAGGCATGGAATACTAGTTATGTTCATAAATGGTTTGTGTTTTCAAACATATTTTATTTTACTCTTTATTACTATCTACATGGTGCTCAGTGCTGATGAAACGCTATATTAGAAAACTACCTAAATGCTTTTCGAGATGAGTATAGGTGGTAGAAATAATAATCTAGACTCCAGGATTCAGACAGGTGACCACGATGTGAAATACCGTGAGCGCTTTGCAAAGTATAATTGGTGTAAGTTTGCTGACAGAGTGGTAGAGTATGGAGCAACATAATTACAGAAAAGTGTGATATACAGTATAAAATTACAAAGAAATACGTATTAGTAAGTATTGGAAAAGGTACTCTAAGATGATTTACTATTACCTCCTTACGTATGTAAGTAGATATGTCCTCTAATACATAAAATGCTATTATAACTTCATATAAACAGAGTAATGGATACATCTCTTTAATGATATTGGCGGTATAGGGTATAGGAAAAGTCACCTGGCCTACAATCGCGCATTTCAGGAGGTCGGGCTGACGTTGTCATTACCGGCTGTGCAATGCACATGCGTCAACTTATCTCTGTGACATCTGGTGACATTAGTGACCATAGATTATATACTATAATCAGATTAGTGACTAACTTCAATCAGACCTACCCGCATTGAATGCGCGAGGTGTAACTTACAACTCTGCGTTTTCCATTAAAATCCCATTATATAAAAAATAAACTGTAATTATATTTTATTTTAATAGGCCAGATATATCTTTTTTTAAGTATTTTTACTAATGTTCGCGAAGTCTAAATCCGACACAGAAAATATGGTAGTTTGCCATTGTTCTTATCTCGACGATAACACCTGCTAAGTTATTTTAACGACGTATCATTATTTGCGCTAAAGATTCGGCATACATAAATGTTCAATATGATAAAAAACTCGTAAATTTTTTATGAAACAATTTTACATGAGAAGGCAGCGATAACTTAGTGAGAAGACTAACAGACTGCTACACAGAAGGCACAAGTTCAAAATCACGGCGAGCTCTATTGAATTTTCGAAGTCAAGTGCGTATTTAAATTTTAATTATTACTTGCTAAACGACAAAAGAAAGCATCGTGATGAAACCTGCATGTCTAATAATGCTCTATAATATTCTTGATAGATATTAGGTATATGAAGTCAAACAATATATAGCCTTTCTGATAATAAGCAGATTTATGTGCCCAGCAACTTTTAACTACTACCAAACAGTGCCAAAATGTGTGAAATAATTTATTATGGATGTCCGAAATAATTGCCATTGGTGACGAATTTGTAAACAATTTAAGCGGCTTAATAAATTTTATCGAGATAAGTATATAGTGGCATGTGAATTCATTTTAGTAGTAGGTACTTATAATTATATAAGTCATCATGATATTTATTTAAATTATAATTATATACAATTCCTACGGGTAAGTTATCCAAAAAATTACATGATTCAGTACAATCACGTAAATGATTTGTGATGGATGATTGGATTAATTTCATCATCATCATCAGCTTTCCATAGACCACTGCTCGATATTATAGGTATTGACATAATATACTTTAGTAGTATGCATAATTATATCGATGATTATAGGCCTCTCCAATGGCACACCACTGAGAAAAATCTCGGCTTTTCGGGTTCAGCCGCTGGCAGCCACTTTGCGTATATTGTCACTCCATCTAGCCGAAGGGCAAAAATTGACTAATTTACTGAAATTATATTTTTAAATGTATTCTGTGACGTAATATTGAAAATACTGATCCCTGTAGGCAACCCGTTATGGTTTGTGTGTTCATATACAGGGTTTCACAAGACCCATCACCAAGCCGAAGTCTACTCGTTGTGGACATCATGCCAAGTCATACTAACCAAAAATAATACCTGGGAAACGATTTTTTTTGAGATTTCACATTTTTAAACCGCAATTAAAAGCGCGCGCGTGCAATGCTCGATATACGTACTTATCCATGGGGTTATAGGGCATCTAAAGAACATATTGGCGGGCGATTTTGTACCTAATTAGAAAAATTCCATACTAACTTTGAGCCTCAATATCTCCTGAACCAGTAATTATCCAGGTATGGTGCCGAAGTAAAAAAATGTTCGTACTGATTGGTATAACATGGGATTTCAGTTTTCGTTAAGGGTCTTGTTACACCCTGTATATACTTCAATTTTTGTGTCAGGCAGACAGTAATAGAACAATGTCAATATAATATGTAAGTAGCTGATAACAACATACATGGTCATTTATCATGATTGTCTTTTGCACTTCTTAAACACGTGTTTACGTTGAGAGTATTCTCATATTAATTGTATTTGTTTACAAAAACGTGTGTTCAATCTAAGACAAGTGATAACAAACTCAAGTAAGATACATTGTTGACATTGCAATAACAAAAGCGCTAATATTTACCAAAGTAGGAAGTGACAATTGAGCCAGATCACGGCCAGTTTACTCTAGTAATCATTGCATTCTCAGAACAAATTCTAGCGAATCGTGTAATATCTGCTGTACAGCGATTTGTATCGTATTACATGTGTGAAGAACGTCATTTGTCACGGCAATTTCACAAAATTTTCCCTTCAGTGGAAAGACACCAAAAAATTAACAAGCTGTCTTATTTTGTTTAGAATTTTAAAGAATGAGAATAACACAAACTTATAGTTTTTTTTCGCACGTTTTTAGGGTTCCGTAGTCCACAAGGAACCCTTATAGTTTCGTCATGTCCGTCCGTCTGTCCGTCCGCAGCCTAGCTCAAAGACGCCTGGTGCTAGAAAGCTGATATTTGACATGCATATAGACATACAATATTGCAACAAAACTGTAGAATAAAATTTAGGAAAATATTTTTTTTAAGGGTATCTCCCCTACATAATATAGTGGAGTTGAATTTTTTTTTGGTTGAGTACCCCATTGTGTGGGATATCATTGGATAGGTTTTAAAAAAATATTATTAGTTTGCTCAAATCATTTTTCGATCAAGTGATTGGTTAGTCAAATATCAAGCTTTGAAGTGAAAAAAATTGTTAGACTCAAGTGTCCCCTCCCTCTGTCGGCTAAACTATTAATTTGGAAGAGGTGAAAAAAATCACAGATATAGTGCATATAACGAATTTAAAAGGAAAACTATCACGGCTAAGAAGACATCACTAGTTTACGAGTAATCGTCGGTTAACTTATAAATACCTATTTCTGTGAGTTTACATTGGGAGCGCTGGCTTAATCTTAAAGATGCCCGTTTTTAGTCCCATGTGAAACAGAAGTTATTATCAATAATGGCTATTATGGGCAACTACGGAACCCTACATTGCGCGTGGCCCGACACGCACTTGGCCGGTTTTGATTATATTATTCTTCAGTTTTTAAGATTGGAAATGCTCTGTACAATAGATTAATAAGTTTATTCAGTATTTAACTGACTGTTTCCAACCATCACAACGCATACAATGACGATTATTGTCGCTTCATTAGCACTTTATCATTTATGAAAACGTATCCGCATGCTAAATAAGGGAGTATGTCTATTAGATACTACTCGCGTCATTGTTTCTTCCTAAGAAGTCGTAAGTGATAAATTAATGATGGTTTGATTACTTATTTACTATGTGTGAGAGAAACGGCACTTATATAATATACTAGCTGACCCAGCGAACTCCGTATCGCCTTTTTAAGAGTTTTTATTTAATTCACTTTTTCCAAGCCCCTTTTCCAAAGTTACCATTGACTTAGCACTTAATCTTTTATCATTTCAGATTCTATAAATGATGAACAAACAAACATAGATTTTTATATTATATTGAATTCCCCATTCCTTAAAATATAGGAGACGATACCCATATCGACTTTAAAAAAAAATCTTTGATTTCCTATCCGCTATCTTTGATCACGAAATAGATGTTGTGTTTAGATTCTCCAACCCTTTAATCATCAGAGACGATACCCATATTGATTTTTAAAATTTTCCCTTTCCGCCGCCTTTGATTTCCCATCCGCCATCTTGAATCACGAAATAGTTGTTGTATTTGGATTCCCCATCCCTTTAAACATCGGAGACGATACCCATATTGATTTTTTTTTTAATTCCCATCCGCCATCTTTGATCACGAAATAGATGGTGTTTTTGAATTCCCCATTCCTTAAAATATCGGAGACGATACCCATATGGATTTTTGAAAAAAATTCCCATCCGCCATCTTTGATCACGAAATAGATGTTGTATTTGTATTCACCATCCCTTAAACCATCAGAGACGATACCCAAATTGATTTTTTTAATTTTTCCCATCCGCCATGTTTGATTTCCCATCCACCATCTTGAATCACAAAATAGATGTTGTATTTGGATTCCCCATCCCTTTAAACATCGGAGACGATACCCATATTGATTTTTTTAAAATTTTCCCATCCACCATCTTTGATCACGAAATAGATGTTGTATTTGGATTCACCATCCCTTAAATCGTCAGAGACGATACCCATATTGATTTTTTTAATTTTTCCCATCCGCCATGTTTGATTTCCCATCCACCATCTTGAATCACAAAATAGATGTTGTATTTGGATTCCCCATCCCTTTAAACATCGGAGACGATACCCATATTGATTTTTAAAATTTTCCCATCCGCCATCTTTGATCACGAAATAGATGTTGTATTGCGAATCCCCACCCCTTAAAATATCGAAGGCGATACCCATATTGATTTTTTAAATTTTCTCATCCGCCATCTTTGATTTCCCGTCCGCCATCTTGGATCACTAAATAAATTTCATTTTATAAATCAGCGTCCCGAAAATCTCGAAAACGATACTCATATAGATTGTATCCTATTCGTTTAGCCTTTTTTTGCCCTTGACCAAACCCTCCCCCTTCTCGTTTGACCATTTTATTATTTTTGTCTGGCCTCTAAAAGTTGTGGGGTAATTTTATATAGCCTTATAGCCTTTTGGCATAATTGGGCTATCATAGGCAATAACAATTTTTAAAATCCAACTGCTAGTTCCTGAGATAAGCCGACATTATCTTTTAGCCTTTTTAGCCTTTTGCCCGGCTCCAAAGGGTCGAAGCGTTATGTTATACAGGGTGTTACATATCCATCCGTCCGATCAATGAAGGGGTTGTAGAGTAGCGTAAAATGATGAGATATTTGTCATTATTTCACGGAAATTCAACATAAAATTTTCCCATGTAAATTTAATTAATTTTAAATAATATCATATCAGATTACCCATGGCAACACTAAAGACTCATAAATCGTATTAGCTAGGTATCTACCTAAAGTTCATCAAAATTTGACGGCAAAAGCGGCGCCTTTGAGTGCATAGGCCAACCGACCGCCTCCTTTGACAAAAGCCGCCGCCGCGCGTCATCGTCCTTTACACGTGCCAAGTATTATTTTAGGTATAAACAGATTTTATGCACTTGATGCAACAGCTGATCTTTTGCTTCGACGGTTTAGGCAAAACTCCGTAAAACAAAGTACAGTATTAAGGTTTTCTGTTTGTTTCGTGCGAGTGCGTGGCCAACTCTGGTGTCACTGTTTTCAAACTGCTCGAATACCTACGACATGGCCTAACGATTCTTGGATGCGGCTTTACGGGCCGTCGGAAGCCCGGAAGCGCTTTCATGTAATGTCACACGCGGTCACCCATCTAAGAGAAAATCGTCGCGCTATGACTACGGTACTTACATTAATAACTACCTACTTTTTAATTGGTTTAATCTTACGTAACTAGGTACCTACCTTAATTGATAAAAATATCAACTTGCTGTAAGTTGCGACGGTCATTCTCCACATGTCCGCCGCCCACGTCCAGACACTTACGGCACCTTTGCACCATATCCGAACGCACACTTCTTAACACTCCTGGGTTTAAACTTCGGAAAGCAGAAACGATACGCGCACGCATTTCTTCTTCAGTGTCACACGGTTTTTGGTACACTATTTGTTTAACGTGTCCCCACAAGTAAAAGTCTAAAGGCGTTAGGTCCGGTGATCTTGGTGGCCACGAGATAGGCCCGCTTCGTCCAATCCACTTGCCAGGGAACTGTGCGTCAAGATACTCACGCACAGCTCGTAAAAAATGAGGTGGGGCACCGTCGTGCTGGAACCACAAGCTGCGGTGGAAGCTTAACGGCAACGAATCTAACTCGTCACTTAGAACTTCCCTCAAAAATCTTAAATAATTGGTACCGTTCATGGTTTCATTTAAAAAATGCGGACCAATAATACGGTCGCCGAGGATTCCCGCCCACACATTGATGCGCCAACGATGTTGAAAATGGCTTTCTTTCATCGCGTGTGGATTTTCAACAGCCCAGACGTGTTCATTGTGACAGTTGAAAACACCCGTCCGCACAAATGAACATTCGTCGGTAAATAACACGCGCTCCAAGAACGTAGCATCCTCTTCTACTTTGCCAAGTAGCCAGTTGCAGTATTGTCTTCTGTGGGCATAGTCCGACGGCATAAGTGAGTGAACACGTTGGTAGTGAAAAGGATGTTGTCCGTCTACTTTTAATATCCTCCACACTCGCGCGTTACTGGTGCCCAGTTCACGTGCCGCACTCCTGGTACTCTGCGTGGGATCCTCAGCGAATAATTGTAAGACCTGTTCCACTACACCGTCGCTACTTTGTGGTCTGCCACCATGATTGCGATTCGAATCATCGCGAACACTGCCCGTGTTGTACACCCGGTGGTGAAGCCGTTGAAACGCGCGCTCCGACGGCACGGGTAGACCCCGTGGTCTGGCATACCGTTCCTCGTACTATCTACGAGCACCTGCATAATTGCATTCACTCCTACCTAAGCACATCAACATGTTAAAGTATTCAGGGTTTGAATATGACATACCTAACGAATCTACTATTTCACGCGGAAGTCTAAACAAAAGGAAAGCTAGCGAAAGACTGAGTGTTCAAGTAGGCAAATAGTTAATTCGTAAATCAAATAGGTAAATAAATAGAGATGTAACAAATGGTATTCACTGGAGTACTGTTTCTATCGACATTTTATGTTATTGTTTACCTGATAGAATATCGGTAGCTAAACCCCTAAAACGTCAGCTTTGTGTAAATTTATGTTTTTATTTGCTGTTAATAAATAAAAACATTCCATGGTTTAGACTAGAATCAGTTTATTTAAGGGTACTGACTCCGCGTGACGACTGTCAAAGATCTTCATGACTGTTGCTCCGACGGTTTAACGTGCTCTCCGAGACACAGGGATATTAACTATTTATTACGCACGTAACTTGGAAAAGTCTTATTATCTTATTATGTATTTGATGCGCGCCGTGGATTCGAACCCGATACCCTCTGCACGGCAATCCGTTGGTATCATCACTAGGCTATCATTGGCCTAGTAGTCTAGCAGGCTATCATTCTAGTTTTAACATGTCATGTTAAAATTAAATAAATCGATATTATCTCTTGATCGTAAACATCACTAGAGCGGTCCCTTTGTGTACGGCGGCTCGCTTGACGGTAAAATTGCACTATTTTAAAAAGGCGGCATGCCCTTTGACACGGTAAGCGGCGAAAGCCGACAATTTTTAATAAATTTAAAGGCCTATCCACACGACACAATTTTACGTCCAACTTGACTAAATCACTTGATTAAATCGTGACGTGTAGACGCCAGTCGTCCAACTCAAGTTCATCGGGTGTGCGGACCACCAGATTTTAACCAATTGGGTGGACGGAATGAAATTCAGTCATTTGATTGTGTCGTGTAGACGGGCAAAGCCAATTCCATTGAAAATTTGATCAGTGGTAAAATTGTGCCGTGTGGATGGGCCTTAAGAATCATAAAGGATTCCGCTATTGAGGGGAGTGTTGTTAGTTTACAGAATTTTCGCTAATTTCGGGGTAATGTTTCTCGTTAGCACTGAGCTAAGGAAATTTATTCTGATGTTTTATGATGACCTAGATTTTTTTTATTATTTTTCCTGGTATGCCTGATAAGTCAGTAATATGACCTTTCGAGATCAGACGGGGGTTTATGAAACACACTGTATAGCCTATAGCCTGCCGGAATAACTGGGCTATCGTATACAAAAAGAATTTTTCAGATCCGACCGGTAGTTCCTGAGATTAGCGCGTTCAAACAAACAAACAAACAAACAAACAAACAAACAAACTCTTCCGCTTTATTATATTAGTATAGATTAGTATAGATACTATTTAATTTACGCAACAGACTACACAAAACTTTTCGACTAATTGTCTTCTCTTCTATTTTTACATTGATTTTATAAATTGTTGTTGTTTTCATAAATCTTATCTGATATCTTATCTATACTAATATAATACAGCGGAAGAGTTTGTTTGTTTGTTTGTTTGTTTTTTTGTTTGTTTGTTTGTTTGTTTGAACGCGCTAATCTCAGGAACTACTGGTCGGATCTGAAAAATTCTTTTGTATACGATAGCCCAGTTATTTCGGCAGGCTATAGGCTATATAACATAACGCTTCGACCCTTTGGGGCCGGGCAAAAGGCTAAAAAGGCTAAAAGATAATGTCGGCCAATCTCAGGAACTAGCAGTTCGATTTTAAATATTGTTATTGCCTATGATAGCCCAATTATTCCAAAAGGCTATATTAAATTACGCCACAACTTTTAGGGGCCAGAAAAAAATAATAAAATGGTCAAACGAGAAAGTGGAGGGTTGGGTCAAAGGCAAAAAAGGCTAAACGAATAGGGTACAAACTATATGGGTATCGTTTTCGAGATTTTCGGAACGCTGATTAATAATATGAAATTTATTTAGTGATCCAAGATGGCGGACGGGAAATCAAAGATGGCGGATAAGAAAATCTAAAAAATCAATACGGGTATCGCCTTCGATATTTTATGGGGTGGGGAATCGAAATACAACATCTATTTCGTGATCAAAGATGGCGGATGGGAAAATTTAAAAAAGTCAATATTGGTATCGTCGCGACGTTAAAAGGGATGGGGAATTCAAATACAACATCTGTTTCGTGATTCAAGATGGTGGATGGGAAATCAAAGATGGCGGATGGTAAAAATTTAAAAAAATCAATATGGGTATCGTCTCTGATGATTTAAGGGATGGAGAATCCAAATACAACATCTATTTCGTCGAATAGGATACAATCTATATGGGTATCGTTTTCGAGATTTTCGGGACGCTGATTAATAATATGAAATTTATTTAGTGATCCAAGATGGCGGGCGGGAAATCGAAGATGGCGGATGTGAAAATTTTAAAAATCAATACGGGTATCGCCTTCGATATTTTAAGGGGTGGGGAATCGAAATACAAGATCTATTTCGTGATCAAAGATGGCGGATGGGAAATCAAAGATGGCGGTTGAGAAAATTAAAAAAAATCTATATTGGTATCGTCTGCGATGTTAAAAGGAATGGGGAATCCAAATACAACTTCTGTTTCGTGATTCAAGATGGTGGATGGGAACTCAAAGATGGCGATGGGAAAAAATTTAAAAA
Organism: Euclidia mi; assembly: GCA_944739405.2. Lineage (NCBI taxonomy): Eukaryota > Metazoa > Arthropoda > Insecta > Lepidoptera > Erebidae > Euclidia > Euclidia mi. The sequence continues at coordinate 92,126,666 of OX123185.2, read as the reverse complement.
TCAATATGGTTATCGTCTCTGATGATAATCCAAATACAACATCTTTATCGTGATCAAAGATGGCGGATAGGAAATCAATTATATATAAAAATCAATCTTCGTTTGTTTGTATATCTTTATACATATTGAAATTTTAGATTAAGCACTGCTGGCTTTAGTAACTTTCTTCAGAATTTCCTGGAAAAGTGGTTTGAAAAAAAAAAGGAATAAGAAAAAAGATCTTTAAAAAGCGATACGGAGTTCGCCGGGGCAGCTAGTACTATTATATAAAGCTGAAGAGTTTGTTTGTTTGTTTGGTTGAACGCGCTAATCTCAGGAACTACAGGTCCGATTTGAAAAATTATTTCAGTGTTAGATAGCCCATTTCTCGAGGAAGGCTATAAGCTATATAACATCACGCTGTGAGCGACGGAAGCGAAGCAGTAGCCTTAAATAACGTGGGAATAACCGCGGGCATCCTTTAGTCAGTAATAATTCAATACTTTTGACTTTCAGATCTATATTTTAGTTAGTTTTATTTGTTTATAAAATAGACCAATTTTGAGTTACCAACATCCAACCACTTAGCGAGATCTTAGCAAGATCGACCAACGATCTTGCTAAGACCTTGTAAAAGGCCTCTGATGCGTCGTCGATGCGTGGCCAACATTCTAAAAACCTTCTTGCCCTCTGGCCGTCGGTATTTCGAGCCATGTAGCCTATTCTATGCCAGCTTGAATATTTGGATGTTGTACATATTTTGTGCTATTTCTTAATCAACTTATCACGTATTTGATGTGAAGTAGGACTTCCACTGCGAAAGAGTAGTCATCCAAATTTGTTATTATTGGCGAAATCTTTGGCAGACGAGTTTGCACCCCCTCTTCTGTAATGTTAAGTGGTAACCACCACACATTGAAACAGCTATGTTCCTTTAGGATTGTAAAAGCAGAGAAACCACATCCAAGCTACCTATCATGTGGCAGTCGGCAGAAGGAAGGAGAAGGAAAGGACAAACGAAAGGGGAAATTGAGTCTCTCACGTAATCTCACGCATCGAGCAAAACACGGCAAATACTGTCGTTGTACGTCAATATTTTGTAGTAGGTACTACCCCAGTCGAGCCGGTTCATTTATGCTGAAAACAGCAGTGCTCTTCTGCCTACAAAAAGTTAAATGAAAAATGGCGGACTTTAACAGACCATGTTGAATGAAAATCCAGAAACAGACAATAATTGTCATCCTCCTAGCGTTATCCCAGTTTCAACCTGGGGTCCGCTTACTAGTCTAACCGGATTTGGCTGAATATCAGCTTTTCCACAGAGCGACTGCCTGTCTGACCTCCGCTACCCGAAGAGATAGCGATATTCCATGGTTTAGACTAGTGTCAGTCTTTAGAGGTACTAGCGCCTTATAACGAATGGAAAAGATCTTCATGACAACCGGGACCGACGGCTTAGCGTGCTCTCCGAGGCACGGGACAAGCGATAATTAACAAAAACCTACTCAATATAATTAGACGCGAGCGAGTGCATTTTATTCTTATTGCCGCTGAGTAATGTCTGCTTGATTCTTTGTTGTTGAAAACATAAGATTTCACTTTAAATTGTTAATGGTTCCGCTCCGCTTATAGTGAAAACCGGCCTAAACACATGTAGATACTTGCCTTGATATAATTCTACACATTCTTTATTGAATTACGCATATGAGAAAGGAAACCTGCAAAGTGTAGCCTCTGCCAGTCCTAGTGTTGTATTTCACGATGGTAGACGGTAAGTTTGATATATTATTACTATTTTTAACATCTACGTTCTTGGAATTTTGTCTAGTATAATTTGTGCTTGGATCATGTAGAATATCTTATTAGGCATTGATATTAACCACCTTCTGCTGCGTCTTCGCCCGTGGCTTATGTTACCCGATAAACTTTAAAGCAGTAGTTTTCTATTCACTTAATTTGATCAATTATACATCTTTATTGTTTAACTTCACCATCGTTATAATCGTAAACACAAACCCATCCAAATTGTGACCTCTATAAATGTTGCTTAACTTTACTAACGTTTCAAACGTAAAATCAAACCCATCCATCCCCCTACGAACATTACGTAACTTTACCGACGTTACGAACACACAAATCAGAATCATCCTAATTGTGACCTCAACAATCGTTACTTAACTTTACCGACAATACAAGCGCGTCAGTCACACCATAGCGTTATACATTCCTGCAGTCAAAATAACAACCACTTTTGTCCATAGTTGTAGACACAGGGGTTGTGAAAACCGGGGCTTACAAGTACGAAGATGGGACACGGTACGTCGGTGAATGGAACTCCAAGGGTCAGAAGCATGGCATGGGCCACTTGGTACTGCCTGATGGGACCAGATACGATGGAGCGTTGAACGCTGGCCTGTGTTCTGGACTGGGTCTTATGTCGTTCCCTGATGGAGCTAAGTAAGTAGAAACTGGTTCAGTATAGAAACAACTTTGTATTAGCAATGGGGACAGCTCTTGTTTTTGCTATTGTAGTTTCTGCTCTCTCACTTGCATACTGTCTTTAGAAACATAACAGTCTCAATATATCTATATAATTACGTATGTAATATTATAAAAAAAGTCCGTGTGGTGACGGATTAAGAATACGGAATGTCACCACCCCATATCATCCCATGGGTGTCGTAAGAGCCGACAGAGGGAGCATATTATGCAGAGAACAGCACTGGAAGAGAAGGAAAACTTGATACAAACCCTATACCAACCCGTTTGGCCAGCGTGGTATAGTAGGGCAATTCCTCCTTTCAAAGGAGAGGCCTAGTCCAGCAGTGGACTGTTAAAGGCTGGTGATGATGAATATTATAAAATGAACGAAGTAAGAATTCACGTGGGTGGAGTTGTTAAGTCATTTTGTATGAGATTTCTATCTTAACCTTTTCTATATTTACCCAACATTTTAATCAACAAGCAGCGCAATTGGACGTATACTTGAGTCGGTCTTGTATTAAATGTCAATAAAAAATTATTAACTTATAAAGGTTTCCGTAGTTGAGGTATCGATCTAAAATACCCTTTATATCTTCATCTAAGCAAATATCTCTATCACTTTTAACGCCAAGAATAACATTGAGTTTTCCATAGCGTTTGTAGAAACAACAAAGTTATACTTGCGGTTTTTGAACATGTGCTATATATCTCAAAAAACTGCTGATTACTTTTCGTTGGCAGTTTTTATTAAGATCTACAGCATTATATTATTCTTTACATTTGTCAGTCTCTTACTTTTAAAGTCAGAGGGTGGGGGGCACTAACTTTACCACTTTAGCAGCGTGTAACTTTCAAACGATTAACTTTGAGAAATAACGGTTTTAGGAACCCTAATTAAAATCTATTTAAAGATATCCCGCATGTATATGAAAGAAGAAAAAAAAATTGTTCAACTCATTTCCATGAATGGAGAGCCTCCCCTTAATTCTGTTCTTTTTTTAATATACACTTCGTGAAGAACATAAAATACATTTACCTACTAAATTTAAAACCTGTAGTCTCAATAGATTCGACAAAAGTGGCTGTGGCAAACGGACAGACAGACATGGCGAATCTATAAGGGTTACGTTTTTTTGCCATTTTTGGCTACGGAACCCTAATTACCTCAATTAGTTCAACTATCTGTCAACGCAAGTACAAGTCGTAATTTATATTTGTAAATGCCTTATATGACACTATATATACATATATATATATATATATATATATATATATATATATATATATATATATATATATATATATATATATATATATATATATATATACTGACTGCCTCGTTGGTCTTGCGGCATAAATGTGCGCGTGGGATCGGGAGGTCCCGGGTTCGATTCCTGGGTCGGGCAAAGTGCTATTGGGATTTTCCGTTAGGAAATTCTCAGTAGCAGCACGGAGTCTGGTAATGTGCCCGGTACGGCAATAGGCTCGCCCCCTATTACCCCCCCTATTACCTATATATATATATATATATATATATATATATATATATATATATATATATATATATATATATATATCATCCTTTCATTTTCTCCTTATACGAGTACTATCATTTGTTCCTTCAAATTGTGAGCGGGCGCCGATTTGCGGTTTGCGGGCGAGGAGATGGTAAGTAAAACAGCATTTGTACATCACTTCAGTTATTATTGTAAATAACGAATGGTAATAGAAAATACATCACAACTTCTATCAAAAATTAGCGTCAGCCGTTCACGTGGCCGCGAGCGCCTGTTCAGCTGTTTCCTCGTTGACTGCGATTAAAAAAAACAGGGCTCACCTCGCCAGAGCTCGGTGTTCGCTATGGGAATGTCGTTCTTCTTGGCGGCCTGTAACATTGTAGCAAACCTCATTGTTAACCACCAATGAGGTTAGCCTACATATATATATATATGCTTACACAAATTAGTAGCTATCAAGGAACTTTGTCTAGTTTGTCTATTGTGCCTTCAATTTCTAACAGTACAGTACAGTTAGTAACTTTGTGATTTATCTTGCTGACTCACTAAGTTACTAAAAAATATTATCTTGCATGCAATTGCATAACTGCTTCCATTTTCAAAGGCGTCTAGGAATTATGCATCTTACAATTCTTTTTTCAAAGGTAATTTTTCACACTAGTTTGCTACTGCGGAACAAATATACCTAGCTATGTGGTTTATACAAAGCTCCATATCTTGTTACAATGACAACAAACACAGACAATACCAATGCATTAATGATAACGGTAAAGTCATTGTTCGAGACAAACCTCTTGATGCTAATCAGAGAGGTCTCCCAAAGTAATAATGCGCATAGAAATCTTCGTCACTGTTCGGCAACGGTAGTATTCCCCGAGCGTCGGAAGACGATATGTATATAGAGTGGTTAAGTGCATTTTCCTCATGTATAATTTTGTAGAATTATGTGTTTTATGCCAAAAGAGATAAATATTGAATTTACAGCAATGAATTTATTGGCGAGGCTATGATTCAACAATCATGGTAAACATCGGATGCAAATATTTTATTCAAATAATCGGAATTTCAATTTCTGTTTGGCGACTGAATTTCACGGTAGATTCAATCTATGCAAAAGTTGGTAGCTACGAGTATTGAATGTGCTCCGAAATCGAATTCTTAGTTAAATGATGGAGTTTTTAAGAAAATAATGGCTTCTCTCCGAATTAAACTAACGCGTAGCGTATTATAGACTCTCAAAACTTTAGCAATTTATACTTTAAGAGGTACGATGGAATATGGTGTTCCTTTAACTAGAAGTGGATCCTTTGACCAGAGGGATGATGGCTGGCACATGCGTCATACTCGTGAACGGGTGCTACTTGCGATGACTGGTCGATGACGGTTTTGCGGGCTGGTATTAGATTTTAATATTTAACTGCATCATTTCCATCATGGTTCTGATCACTTTCGCGGATTGCCTGCATTATTAGGTATATATAATGTAAGTGGATGCTCCTGTTTCACCATGTCTATTCTGAGGAAGCTAACCAAAAGTATTATGCTTGAGTATTATTATGTACAGTAAATATATACAAGTGATATAGAAGGTGTAACAGTTGCAGCACCTTACAAAATGTAAATAGTGTATAATGCAAAACCTGGCGATGAAAAAGAGTGACCGTGAGTTTTATTGCCCGTTCTTTCTCATGGTTCTACCTATTGCTTTGCGAACGTGGCAGTAAATGTAAATGTAGAAGCATACAGTAATAATGTTTTAAATTTGAGTATAAGTAATTATTTTATAAATTCATTATTTTGACGTTCATAAGCGTCACATTGTGACCCAAATGAATAAAGGATTTTGAATTTTGATTTTTTTTTGAATTTTGATGATCGTGCCCAGTGGATCGCAGGCCTACTGAAGTTATTGAGAACTTTTAATAGCGCAATCCAGGTTCTAGTTCAGTAGGTTTTCGTTGTGGCGGCAGAGTAATTAAATCAACTTCTTCTTCGTCTTCATAGTTGACGTTGTAAGACAGACGGCCAGCCTTAAGCGTATTACGAATTAGAAAAATTAAATCAAGAGCGGGTAGTCTCGCCCATGCAGTAAATATTAAATAATCAATAATAAATAATTATTATGTTATTATTTATTAATAATTAAATCAAGAGTGGGTAGTCTCGCCCATGAAGGGTTCCGTAGTAGAGTTTACACTAAACATACTCATTGTCTTCACCTAATCTTATACTACTATTACTTTTTCACCAGCACATATAGGTAACTTTATTTTCCATAGTGTTTGTATGTGTAACATGTGCTATATCTCTAAATCTGCGTTCTTATCTAATATAGTTTCGGAATAAAATGGCTGTAATATACGAACGGACAGACAGACATGGCGAAACTGTAAGGGTCCTGTTTTTTGCCATTTTTGCTACGGAACCATAAAAACTGTCCTTGTCATGCTGATCACAAAAAGGTTTGTCCTGGCTGTGGATCGAATGCATCCGGCTTAGCAGTGATGTTCACTAACCGTTAGCTCATTCAAAAGTTCTAAATACGAACGAAAACAAGCGACAGCAATCAGCCTGTGTGAGGAACAAGCACTTAAAATCATCATCATCAGCCTTGTATATATACCGTACCACTACTGGGCACGAGCTTCTTTTCACTGTGAGAAGTGTTAGGACATAGCCCGCCACAGCCAAGTGCGGGTTGGCAGACTTCAAATGTATTGTCTTTCGACAACATTATGGACAACTCTCAAATATGCAAGTTTCCTCACGATGTTTTCCTTCACCGTTCAGCAAGAAATAATATACAATTACATATGCACTTAACTTCGAAAAGTCATTAGTGAGTGCCATGGATTCGAAACCGATACCCTCTGATTAGTAGTCTCACGGTCGCTCCACAAGGTTATCGCTGCTGTCAACCCCTCAACATGAATCGAATATATTACTTTTTTATTTATAAAAGTAGAAATAAGCTTTACGAATTATATGAACAGAAAGTAATTAATAAAAATGATGAAAAATTTTGTCAATACGTAAGAAATTATTCTAAGTTATTTAAAAAGATTTGTCGTGAAGCTAAGACACTTTATTTAAAATCAAAAATTAAAAACAGTGACAATAAAATAAAAGCAACGTGGGATATTATAAACAATGAGACTGGAAGGGTCAAGATTAAAAGTAACGATTACACGCTTCAAGTAAATAAAAAGATAATAAAATCAGATTTTGAGGTTGCCACAGCATTTGAAAATTTCTTCACAGACATTCCAGTCTCAACCACTAAATCCCTGAACTCATCCCCCAATGACGCCGAATCTCTATTAAGACAAAATGTCAATAGGTGTAACATTGAATTTAGATTTAGTTATGTCACTGACAAAGATATTGTAAAAACTTTTAATACTCTTAATTTGAAGAAGACTAGTGATCTTTGGGGCAATTCTGTTGTGATTACGAAATCCATAATCAACACAGTAGCACCTGAACTGGCAATAATTTTCAATAGATGCATTGACTGTGGTGTGTTTCCTGATCAAATGAAAAGTAGTAAAGTAATTCCGTTATTTAAATCAGGTAGCACATCTGACCCCACAAATTATAGGCCAATATCTGTGCTACCCACGTTTAGTAAAATTTTTGAAAAATTAATTCTAGGCCAGCTTCAAACTCATTTTATTAACAATAAGCTGTTACATGAAAAACAATTTGGTTTTACTAGGGGTCGCTCAACTACCGATGCTGGAGTTGAGCTTTTAGATAGTATTTTTGATGCCTGGGAGGAGTCGCATGATGCTCTAGGAGTCTTTTGTGACTTATCTAAGGCTTTTGATTGCGTTTTTCATGAAACATTGATCAGGAAATTACATTACTATGGAGTTAAGAACACTGCTTTGGATCTCCTAACATCATATTTGAGTAATAGGATACAGAGAGTTGAGGTAAATGGAAAAGTTTCTATGGGTTCAGTGGTCACAATGGGAGTGCCGCAAGGTTCAATTCTTGGTCCATTCCTTTTCCTTGTATATATTAATGATTTGCCATATATTATGCAAAATAATGAAGAGATAGTGTTATTTGCTGATGATACATCACTTATCTTTAAACTTAGACGAGAACAATCAAATAATGACGATGTAAATAACGCTCTCTCTAAAGTAGTTCAATGGTTTACTGCTAACAATTTACTGTTAAATGAAAGAAAAACAAAATGTATACGATTTTCAAGACCGAATGTAAAACAAGTTAAACCTAACATATGTTTGAATGGAGAAGAGTTGGATCTTATAGATAACACCGTATTCTTAGGCATAACCTTAGATTCTAGGCTACAGTGGGGCCCACATATAGGTCAGTTGTCGAATAGACTTAGCTCTGCAGCGTACGCGGTTTATAAAATTCGTCAGCTAACTGATATAGATACAGCCAGATTAGTATATTTTAGTTATTTCCACAGCATAATGTCATATGGAATTTTATTATGGGGCAATGCAGCTGACATTCAAACTGTGTTTGTACTGCAGAAGCGGGCTATTCGTGCAATCTACAGTCTTGGTTCAAGGCATTCACTGAGGGAAAAATTTAAAGAAATTAAGATAATGACTGTCGCATCTCAATACATTTATGAGAACTTGTTATATGTCAGGAAAAATATAAATATGTTTACTAAATTCAGCGACATTCATAAAATAAATACACGAAACAAAAACAAACTTGTTCTACCTTCAACTAGACTACAAAAAATAAATAACTCATACAAGTGTCAAAGCATACGTTTTTATAACAAAATTCCAGGTAATATTCAGGAACTCAGTATTAATAAATTCAAAGTATTTATTAAACAGAGCTTGTGTTCAAAAGCTTATTACACAGTTAAAGATTATTTAGCAGACAAAAACGCCTGGAATTGAGTTTAAAAATTATGAATTGACATTAAATTATGAATTGACATTATGAATTTTGACATTTTGAAATTAGTGACATAATATTTTTATTTACATTTGTAGTACTTATATCTTTACATTCTGACATTTTTGATTTGACATTTGTAATTTTATTTATTTTGTTTTGACATTGTTATTTTCTTTTGACATTTAAAATTACTTAAGTAATATATTATTATTTTATTTTTTAGACATTCTTAAATTGACATTCAATAATATTTTGTGACATTTAAATATATGACATTTTATTGTTAAAATTTTTATAATTTTACATATTGTTTACAACATGTATTTTACTATGTATTAGCATGTAAAGTTGTGAGTACGATGTGGGCATTATTAAACATATAAGCAAATAGTTGTGGCAACCTGTCTGATGGCTTAGGCTGACATGCTTATGCATACACCTTCTGATGGCGTGGAGGCATAGTGATACAGATCGTGCTGGCTCCCTCAATCAAGGTTGAGCCGTACGATTGCTGTTGAATGCGGGCCATCAGTGGGCCGAGTCAGACAAAAGCGTCAGATGATTTCCTGCATTGTACTTGCATACTAAACCCTTTTTTTTTGTCTGGACTTTAAAAGATCAAGAAAAGACTAAAGAAATTGAAGTGACAAAAAAAATAATGACTCTGAGTTTGTTTCGGCTTTTCTTCTCAAGAAGTCATTTAGCTAGGAAAAGCCGGCCTCATCTAGAATAGGGTTTTTGACATGTATAAGTGTTGTAAACAACCAAAATGCAGAAATAAATATGTCTTTATGTCTTTGTCTTTAGCACCCATAGATAACTAAAAAGATACTACGAGTGACATTCCAAGCTAAAATAGTTTTAAGAGATTAAATATGAAGAGCCTCATTTGCTTCGTGCGGCTTTTGTTCATTAAAACTTTTTAGTTTACAACGTCACTTTAGAAGTCAGCTACAAAGTGCACTGACAAATTGTGTTTTAATTAAGATTCATCTTTAAAAATAAATGCATTGTTTTAATAACTTTTTAAATATTTTATCACTGTCTACTATGTCATACCTATATTATAATAAGATTATGGATATCATGAATGTGGGGACATTCAATTAAAGTCCGGAATCCAAAACATTACGTGTTTTAAAATTGCAATTCCTATAATTATGACATCCATGATTTATTCTGTTTTGGATCTGATTCTGATAAACACGAACACAGACCCGTTATCACGATATTTTATAGGCAAACTAAATTTATGAAAACGTGCTTTTGTTTACTTACGGTCGTTCCCAATATTAGATATATCTATGGATATGGCTACTAGGGATAGATATTTGACATAATTAATTAGACTGCCTCGTTGGTCTCGCGGCATAAATGTGCGTGTGGGACTGGGAGGTCTCGGGTTCGATCCCCGGGTCGGGCAAAGTATCATTGGGTTTTTCCGTTAGGAAATTCTCAGTAGCAGCTTGGAGTCTGGTAATGTGCCCGGTACGGTAATAGGCTAGCGCCTATTACGTGGGACTAAAATAAATCTGGCGAAAAGTAGGTGTAGCAATAGCAATATACCTCTGCCTACCTCTTCGGGGATATAGGCCTGAGACTATGTATTTATGTTAATTAGAATGGTCTGGAATCTAGCAGGCAAACCCATGGATAGTTCAAATATCGGGATCGACTGTTAGACTGCTTTAGTAAGACAATTAAAATTAATGGGGTTTAATCCAAATATTCAGAAATCTCTAGGATAATCTCTAGATTAAGCAAAAGCTAGACGATATTATGAAAGTGTAAAAGTAAAATTAATTATAAACTTGGCATTTCATTTGGGAACAACCTCAAATCAAAACACCGAAAATTAAGAAATTTTGCTAAGTAAAGATTTTGTCAGTAATTCTAATTTGGGCCGTTTAACCTCTGGTAGTTTGATAAGAATTTTGGAGCTAAATAAATTTATTTTAGCTGTTTAGAGAAAGTTAATTTTAAAAACTATCTAACTTTGGTACCAATTTGCTAAAGTTTGGCTAGTTATTTATAATTACAAGGTGCAAGTAAGCTAAAATATTTTACAAATATGCGTCTAAGTATACAAATCAAGACAAAGTTTAAAGAACAAATACGCTATTTGACTCTGTACAAAACTGCAAATTTAAATAAATTATGTTGGAGAGGCGATCGAGAGGAATAAGGGTTCCAAAGTGTTCCAAAAAGATCTGTCTATCGGGCAGAGTCAGCTGACAAAGCTGAAGACGGAGGATGGCAGAATTATCTCGTCCAAACATCAGCACCTGGAGGAGATCGGACGGTTCTATGGACAACTATACACGACTACACGAACACCTGTTACTACTCCAGCCACTGACGCTAGAGCTGGATTGACCCGACACCACGCCGAAGATATCCTGTATCCCGTGTAGCCCTAGAAAAACTAAAAAACAACAAGGCACCGGGTGATGACGGAATAACTACAGAATTTCTGAAAGCCGGCGGCGCATGTGCTGTGGAAATGCTTCGGAAGCTATTCGATTCCGTCATACTCGAGGGTAAAACGCAACAGGCATGGCACAGAAGTGTGGTGGTGCTTTTCTTCAAGAAGGGCGACAAGACCCTTTTGAAGATCTGCAGACCCTCTCACTTCTGAGTCACGTCTATAAATTGTTTTCTAGGGTCATCGCGAATCGTCTCGAGAGCGAGCTAGATGACTTCCAGCCTCCCGAACAAGCCCGATTCCGTAAAGGCTATAGTACCATAGACCACATACATACGCTGCGACAGGTTATACAGAAGTCCGAGGAGTATAACCAGCCTCTATGCTTGGCGTTTGTGGAAGTCAAAGTCAAAGTCAAAATCATTTATTCATCTAGGTCACCAGGTGACGCTTATGAACGTCAAATTTTAAAATAAATTACTTAATGCTTCTACATTTACTGCCCATTCGCAAAGCAATAGGTAGAACCACGAGAAAGAACGGGCAATAAAACTCGTGGCCACTCTTTTTAATCGCCAGTGTTATGTTACATATTTTGTTTTTGTAAGGAGCTGCAACTGTTTCACATTGTAATTAATTACTTGTAAATAGTAATTAGGAACATACATATAATACTTAAATAATTAATGCAGATTAAGTGCTGTAGTAGCCTTCCAGTGTGAATCTTGTGTAACAGGAGCATCCACTTACATCTTATAATGTAGGCAACTCGCGATCATGTTCAGAACTATGATGGAAATGTATGTTACAGAAAGTGACGGTAGGTATATGAATACACAAAATTTACAAAGATGTTAGTGTACAGCCCATGATCACGAGTTATCTTCATCTAACACAGAAGCATTTTTTTTTAAATTAAAAGGAACAACAATGCAAATGTAAATGTAGTAAGTTGAATGACCTAATAATACATGGATAGTTATTTAAAAGAACTAGAGATATTATATAAAAAAAAACTAAAAGGCAATGTATCTATATAAATTCTGAATAAGTACAAAGATCAAGAGTTGGCTAGTGTAAGTGACCATCTATCCTTATCACTGAAATAATCATTAATAGTATAATAACCTTTCCTAATAAGGCAGTCTTTTATTTTACTTTTAAAGGTACTAAATGGTAATTCTAAAAGACTAATTGGTATTTTATTGTATATAGGAATACCTAGCCCTACAAAAGAATTATTAACTTTATGTAAACGATGATAAGGGGCATATAACTTATGCCTGTTTCGAGTATTTATGTTATGTATGTCACTTTTTGTAGTAAATTATTAGCAAATAAAAATTGCGAGGCTACTGTAAGAATCCCTGTAGTCTTAAAGCGTTCCCTAAGAGTATCTTTTGCACCTAACATGTATATTGCTCGTACCGCTCGTTTCTGTAGAACGAAAATATTCTGAATATCCGCAGCTTTGCCCCATAACAAAATGCTGTAGGACATGACACTATGAAAATAGCTAAAATACACTAAACGAGCCGTGTCGACATCAGTAAGTTGTCTTACTTTTCAAACAGCATATGCAGCAGAGCTGAGCTTTCCTGAAATACATGCTATATTTGCACCCCATTGTAGCTTACTATCTAATGCAATGCCTAGAAATACTGTCGAGTCAACTGTGTCAAGTTCTTCCCTATCTAGCATAATATTAGGTCCCAGTTGTCTAACGTTAGGTAAAGTAAATTTAACGCATTTAGTTTTTTTTTTAATTAAGTACCAGGTTGTTTGCTGTAAGCCATTATGTAACCTGTATAAGTGCGTTATTTACATCATCAAATTGATTCCTATTCCTGTCTACTTTAAAAATAAGTGACGTATCATCTGCAAAAAGTACAACATCACAGATGTATTTTAAATAAAAAGGTAAGTCATTAATATATACAAGGAATAGAAAAGGACCTAAAATTGAACCTTGTGGAACGCCTTACTGTATAGGTAATTTAGAGGATGTAGTCCCATTTACATCGACGCACTGAAATCTCTGCCGCAGGTACGACTCGACAACACAAAGTGCGGTTTCCTCTACGCCGTAGTGGCGGAGCTTACGCAATAGTGTGTCGTGATGAACGCAATCAAATGCTTTTGAGAGGTCACAGAATACTCCAAGAGCATTTTTAGATGACTCCCAAGCATTATAAACGTGTTTTATGAGAGCAACACCCGCATCAGTAGTGGATCTACCTTTAGTAAATCCGTATTGATCTTTGTGAAGCAGACTATTTAAATAAAAGTGTCTTAATAGCTGCTTTAATAAAATATTTTCAAATATTTTACTAAATGCCGGCAAGATAGAGATGGGCCTAAAGTTATTTATGTCATTTTTACTGCCAGATTTGAATAAAGGTATGATTTTACTTAATTTCATCAAATCCGGAAATACGCCTAGGTCAAAACATTGGTTAAAAATTATAGAGAGGTAAGGCGCAACAGTCTCAACTATAGTAGCTAAAATTTTTATTGAAATGCCCCAAAAGTCGCCGGTATTTTTGATATTTATTGAATTATATACAATCAATATATCTCGCGGGGTAACGTGCTCGAATCTAAACACGCTCTTGCATTCAGGTACACTGCTAAGCAAAAAAATTCCAGCGTCTAAAGACGATGATTGTAAAGAGCTAGTAGTTGTTAAAGGTATGTTCGCAAAGAAATTATTGAAGATATGCGCTACTTGAGATGTGTCTATGATTAATAAATTGTTGTCTTGGATTTCAAATTGTTTTTCCAGCTGTCGTGCTCTACCAGTCTCATTATTTATAATTCTCCATGTTTCTTTAATTATATTTGTTGATTGCTTAATTTTACCACTAATAAATTTTGATTTTGCCAAAATACAAACTTGTTTAAAAATTTTTGAATACTTTTTTACATAATGTCAAATCTATGTTGTTTCATACCATATAATTCAAACAATTTGGCACTACTTCTGTATATACCTATAGTGGCCCACTGGTTAAATGATCCAGTAGTACCCTTTAGTGTAACAGTTTTAGTCCTGAAAATATTTTGAAACTCATTATTTACTAGTCCAAAAAGTGAATTATAAGTTGCTTTTGGATTTTACGAGTTCAATATTGAGGGATTTAGTTTAGCGATAATATTGTTTTTAAAACGTGTAAGACGATTGGTAGTTTGAGGCCTACATTCTACTGTATGTGATTTATTATATGTTAAACAGGAAAAACTAGCTATCTGTGCACGGTGATCAGAAGGAAGAGAACTAATAACTAATGGGTTTTTAGCAACACAAGAACTAAATATGTTATCCAAACAAGTAGATAATGTTGCAGAGACTCTAGTAGGTTCACAGAATAAGTTACTTAAATTAAATGACTTAAAAAAATTCAGAAATCTAGTACACAATGAAGAATTCTCTGAATTCTCGGACTATGGGAAAGCCTTTGATTCGATCGAAACCTGGGCAGTGCTGCAGTCTCTCCAACGGTGCCAAATTGACTATTCGGCTACAGCAAGGGGTGAGGTAGGGAGATGTTATATCTCTGAAACTCTTTACCGCTGCGCTGGAAGACGTTTTCAAGCTTCTGGACTGGGACGGACTCGGCATCAACATCAACGGCGAGTACATCACTCATCTTCGATTTGCTGATAATATCGTAGTCATGGCTGAGACCATGGAAGACCTTAGCACAATGCTCGATGGCCTCTGTAGAGTCTCCCAAAGTAGGTCTTAAGATGAACATGGACCAGACGAAATGTCTGGTCCATGAACGTCCATGTTGTACCTGCTCCTATTCAGGTTGGGAACTCTACTCTCGAAATTGTCGACAAGTACGTTTACCTGGGACAAATGATCCAATTGGGTAGGTCCAATTTCGAGAAAGAGGTCATTCGTCGAATCCAACTCGGTTGGGCGGCGTTCGGAAAGTTACGGCATATCTTCACGTCCAATATTCCGCAGTGTCTCAAGACGAAAGTCTTTGATCAGTGTGTGTTGCCAGTGATGATCTACGGCGCTGAGACGTGGTCGCTAACTATGGGCCTTATCCGAAAGCTCGGTGTCACTCAGAGGGCGATGGATAGAGCTATGCTCGGAGTTTCCCTGCGAGATCGAATCAGAAATGAGGAGATCCGCAGAAGAACCAAAGTCACCGACATAGCTCTCCGAATAGCCAGGCTAAAGTGGCAATGGGCAGGGCATATAGCTCGAAGAACCGATGGCCGTTGGAGTAGGCGGGTTCTAGAGTGGCAACCCCGTACCGAACGACGAAGCAGGTGGACCGACGATCTGATTAAGATCGCTGGAAGCGGTTCGACGCGAGCAGCTCAAAATCGGTCTATGTGGAGACCCTTGGGGGAGGCCTATGTCCAGCAGTGGACGTCTCTAGGCTGACATGATGAAGCGATTAAGTCATTGAAGAATTATGTATCGAAAAGCACATTATAGAACTTAATTGACGAAAAAAATTGTAAATGTTCCAGATATGAGGGCGAGTTCATGCAAGGCTGGTTCCATGGTCACGGAGTGTTCTGGCGAGCTGATGGGATGAAGTTTGAAGGAGAGTTCCGAGGTGGCAGAGTCTGGGGACTTGGTGGGTATAACAATCTTATACGGGCAATGGTTTACTGGTACTAAATATATGTCTCACTAGGCACTATTATCGAGAAAGAAGAAGAGAAGACGTATCGTTTGTTACTCTTTCAACTGAAAGATACTAAACGAATTTTGATGAAACTTAGCTGTAATTTTGCTTATACATCGGCATTAAATAGAAGCTAGTTTTTATCACTATGTCCAACACTGGCACCCACGTGGACTAAGACACGGGTTAAGTCTTATAAAAATAAAGAAAATATAAAAAGCAGGTTAAAAGATTTTTATTCGTACCTAAATAACTCAACTGTCCTTCGAGAATTCATATTTTCCGTAAAAGTTTTAAAAGCTCTTTAATTTGTCCCCGAAGTTTGTAATTCACGATTCAAGGAGAAATGTAAGTTTTACATTAAACTTATATTCATCGAGATTTTTCTACAACTTATCGTGTGAGAGATAAGACTAGTTCCAGAGTTAAGCAAGGTTCATTTAAAATTAATATGAAAATACTTCTTGGGACGAACCGATTTTTATGCTGGAAAATTCCAGCAAAAGTAAAAATCGGTTTGTCGGTGCTATTTAGCAGAGTAGAAATGGATGTCGCGTATGCCGTATTATTTTAGGACAAAAGAAAAAGCAGAAGTTGTTTCACTAAAGTGTGAAAAACGTAATTTAGAAAACCAGCTTTTAAAATCTGTGCTTTTGAGACGCTGTCTGATTTAGAGTTAAGAGATATTATTTTATGTAGAGGCAAGTCGTTCAACAAGATATTAGTTTAATTTTCATTGAACGAACTTGAAAATTTGGACTCCATAGGATGAAACGTTTTAAATTATATAGATTATAAGACTTCATTGTACTTCAGATCCAAAGATAATTTCAGACGTGACGGCCTTATTTCTAAAAGTATTTTTTTCCAGACTAGAAGTGCTTCCAATTCAGCGTTCAGGATTTCAATTCTCCTACTAATGAGCTTGATAAAAGACATGATATAGAATATTGAGGCTGGAATTATATAAGATTTCAGGGATGATGCGACGTAGTAAAATTCTCTAAGTGAATCAAATTATTGAATTCAGGCAATATAAAGTATCCGTTTTTGGAATTTTAGCTGGACGGATGACGTAGTAGTTTAAAACGTTTAGCTTGTGCCGAGTGCTACTTGGGTTTGATCCCCATACGGGACAAACTAAATAATTTTTCTTTCTCAAAATTTTTACTTTATGTGATTCACAAATTGATGTCCGATTTTGGGTATTCTTTGTAAATAGCATATGAGTAGGATGATATTTTATGTTTCAAAGAGCTCTTTTGTTGTACGATGGCGCTGATCGTATTCAATATACTCTAGAAATGGAAATTTCGCAGCCAGTTACCGTGGTTTATTTGTTTGTAAAATTTGAGCGTGAAGTTTGAAGAAACACCTTCTAGTAGTAGAAGGCATTTTAAGGTTTCATTGTCTACATTCAAAGTCCATCATCAGACAGAAAGAATATTGTATTGTAACCTATACATATAGTTCCCAAGTATAATGATTATAATAGAATAGAAGCCGATTTTATTACGACCTAATATATTTTTTTAGCGAGCGATAATTAGCATTTTTAATAGACCCATAACTTCGAAAAGTCGGGGCTATCGCCGCGACGACCTCATAAGAGAGTGTTATTAAAGAAGCACACATTCCTTTTCAGTAAAGTAAGGCCGCCCTCAAATTGGGCGTCAGCGTCAACGCAACGACACCTTCAACAGACGCACACGCAAGCGTTCTCAAAGAACGCTCGGCTGACGCAACGTAGACGCTGCGTCTACACGGCGTCGACGCCGAAGTACCGCTGCGTTAACGCTGACGCCAATGTGAGGGCGGCCTAAGGCCTTCCTCACATTGGGGTCATGAGCGTTCCTCGAGCGTACAGTCGGCGTCCTCACGGCGTGCGCCCGGCGTTCTCTTTGTAGGTTCTACAGAGTGAACGCCGAGCGCAAACTGGGCGTACGCTCAAGGAACGCTGACGCCCAATGTGAGGTCGGCCTAAAGGTGCTATTCATACAGGGTAACTTGTTTTCGATAGCTATATTAATAACACTCTCTTATTAGGTCGTAGCGGCGATAGCTCCGACTTTTCGAAGTTATGGGTCTATTAAAAATGCTTATTATCGCTCGCTAAAAAAATATATTAAGTCGTAATAAAATCGGCTTCTATTCTATTATAATCATTATACTTGGGAACTATATTTTATTGTATAGGTTACAATACAATATTCTTTCTGTCTGATGATGGACTTTGAATGTAGACAATGAAACCTTAAAACGCCTTCTAGTAGTTGTTTATTTTTAATCTTTTATTTTATTACTTGTTTATACCAAGTAATTCACATTTACAAGAAATTGGTAACGATATCACGTAACTATAATATAATATTATTTTAGTAAACTTATCACGTCAGTTTGTGCGCTAGATATCACAAATCTAGACTCAAACAATTTTCATCTTATTCGCACAAATAAATCCAATATATAGTAATATAGTTTGTCTGCCTGATTGATGTGAATGTGTAGAAGACGTTTGATTTATTTGATTTGAAATGTATTACGATGAGCAATATTCGACTGATAAATATAGTTATGTACACACTATATTGTTTTTTAAATTAGTCTAGATGTTTTGGAGAAGTTTGGAACAAACACGTACGCAGTATTCAGTATAACCAAACTATTTATAAAATATATTCATGACAATTTATTGTAGGTATGTAAATTTATTTTGATAAATTAATGTTGAAATCGAAATGAAGTGCAGTATGATTTCTATTCCATTGTTAATTTTCACTCCAAAGTTGCACTGTATGATACATGTTATTTTTATAAATATGTTAAAAATGCAATTCATTTCGAAGATGGTTATTCGGTATATTGTGCTATAGTGTCTGTAATTCTTAAAAGAAACTTTCGATGCATATTTATTTTATATTTTTAGCTTTAAAATAAAAATAGATTGTAGCGAATGTATGCAATTTCAATACTAACGGTAATACTGAATAGTACCTTATTGCAATTCTAAATCTATTCGGACGAACTGTTGGCGCCGCGGGAGTGTATGCGACTGCTACGCCGAAGGTCGCGGGTTCGATTCCCGTGATGTTTGTCTTGGTCTGGGTGTTTCTAAGTATAATATATATGTATTTACAAAAAAAAAGTATATACATATATGTATGTTTATCCATTATTTAGTACCCATAGCACAAGCTTCTGCTTAGTTTGGGACTACATGGTGTTGTGTGAATGTGGTAGAACATTATTATATATTATATTATATTCAAAAGGTGATTCGTAAAACATGAAAAATACCTGTCAGAAATACTATTTCAGGATTACCTACGGGTTTAAAACTTAATGATTCAATTTTTATTATAGGTATCGAAGTTGTACAATGTTTTACTCTATCAATACTTTATTTGTGCGGTGTAAAATTTATACGAAAATCCTGTTGTGAAAGCCTTAATGCGAATACTCATTGGTTCGGTAAATGATGAGTTCCATAGTGAGTATATTGGTTCGAAACGCCTACAGTTCTATGAAATTCAATAAAAGACCTTATTTTGCGCTATGGACGTTAAAGAAATACATTGAACACAATATATATCGTCTTGTTCATTTTCCTAAAATAAAGAAAACAAGTAAAATATACTATATTCACCATTTTATTAGTGAGACGGGCCGATCAAAATTTTGGGCCTAAAATCGAATCACCAACTTTCTAAATCAAATATTTGATGGCACACTATTAGACATAACAAATAACTTCTTGTAAATTATACTTGCAGGATTGGTGACCTTCAGTGATGGCAGCAACGGGTTTCCTCGCAATGAGGGTTTCTTCCAAGACTGCAGACTGGTGCGTCGCAAGCGCTGCCCTGAAGTAGTCCAACGAGCCCAGAAAGTAGCATACATGGCGAGAGCTCAGTGCCAGCAGATGTAATACAATGCAATAGAAAAATATTGTGTAGTTTAATTTCTAGAAGGCTCATGGAAATTGTGGAATAAAACTTCTAAAAGTTATTTTATTTTCATAAAATAAATAGTTTGCAACAAAATGTCATCAACCCATTCAGTTACGTGTGAGACGATAAAGGAAAGTACATAGGTATAGCAAATAATATTTTTGTGAAGAGATTGAAAACTCAATATCGAACCCTGTACTAACCAATCTGGCCAGCGTGCTACGGTAGGATAAATCCTCATATAGATCTATAGTGCTACTAGAGTAAGAGCCCAGGGCTGCCAGGCCTTACTTATTGTCTCAGAAACGAAATGTATAGTATAATGTAGTGTTAGTATCTGCTATGAATGTACGCATACTTGCTAGCTTGGATCGTGGGCCAATTTTTAGATATGAGGTGGGTATCCACGGGAACAATTTCCATATATTTTCTAAATGCACTCCCTCGTGGTCTCTACCGATAGCTAGATATTTTGGAAACTTTAAAGCATATATTACTATGCTTTGAAGCGTCTGGTAAAAATAACCGCCGCCGAAATGAATGCGACAGTATTATTTATAAATTTTAATAATATTTTCTAAAACATACATAAAAATCAGCACTGAGAATTTAAGAAAAGTTAGTACTATTTTTACCTAGGTTTAGCACCGCGTACCTAAAAATTGGCCCACGATCCAAGCTAACAAGTATGTGTACACTCAAAACACATACTAACACTACATTATTCTATACATTTCGTTTCTGAGAAAATAAGTAAGGTCTGGCGGCCCTGGGATCTTGGACTATACTGTGAAGCAAATTAGGAGAGGCTTAAGTTCCAGTTGTGGACTGCAAAATGCTGTAAAGGAAGTAGTTCTCGATTTGTCCATCTAGCAGAGCATATTGGCAATTTTGAAAGTTCTGGTGAACGTTGAAGGAAAGCGTTGTAGTGTTTGCATGTTTGAGGAATCCCCATAAAGTTCACGGCAGCCATGTGAAGTCTGCCAACATGCACGTGGTTTGCAGAGGACTATGGCCGCACCCTTCTCATCGTGAGATGAGGGCCGTGCCCAGCAGTTGGACAGCTTATATACAAAGCTGATAATAGTATTATGAGCATAAAAATGTACATTTGTGAGCATAATTCGCATGAGGTTGATATATTAATTTTCCTTTTCTGCACTATTTTATAAGGCCGCGCGCACTTTGGACACATTTTCGTACGAATTTCACTCGTGCGTACACTTACGAACACATACGGATTATCCCGATATTCCAAGTACTATGGGAGCGCGCAGACTGGATGCTTGTTAGTTGTGCGTATACGTACGTGTAGTTCAGACGTCCGAAAACAATCCGAACTTGTTGAGATTTTAAAACACATTCGTACGTTCTACATCCATTTCTTATATTAAATAAGAAATGGATGTAGAAAAGTTAATAAACCTGATTCACGAACATGAATGTTTGTGGGACCAAAGTGATTGTATAAGTGATTATATAAGTCTTCCATGATATGATGAAATACACCAAAATCGTATTTTTAAATATATTTAATTCGGTTCTATTTTATTTAATGTGTTTAATTTCAGAAGAGCATGCTTGAGGAATCTGATGGGAGTGAATGAAGCAAGAGAGATATGTCAGGATCGTTGCAAATGGCGTTCCGTAGTCTCTACCTATCCCTCCGGGAAACAGGCGTGAGTCTATGTATGGTTCTTCGATAGCGACGACGCCACCGCAGTCTTCGAGTGATAAGAGAGTTGTGGTGAAGATACAGATCATTCATCGCGCTCCAACCAAAGCAGACTTCACAAATCCGATATCACTAGAATACTGCTCATTTGACTAATAAAAACGTATACAGTGTGCGCACTCAATTCGTACGACCACGATCGTACGTATACTGTACGATACGAATACGTGTCCAAAGTGCGCGCGGCCTAACACTTTTCTTTTATAATTAATTCGTCCTTATTATTTCCATTTCATTCATAAATACTGTACAACAAAAAGAAGACAGCTAATTGAAAGTATTTAAATTTTTATAACAGCTTTCATTACCCTATTCATAATTATTTCCGTGAATTTAAGAAAACGGAGTCACAAAATACCAATGTATCTTCGACCGTAACATGCCTACAAGTTAAACCCCGTAGTTAATAGGATCTGACTTGATTAAAAGGATGATTTTAAAATAACTGATTTACTTTGACCAATATTATTATACTTCTAAGGTTAAATTGATTAAGCCATTACTGTTGTGCTTTAGTATAAATCTGGAAGGAAATATACAGAAACTTCTTTAATTTTAAGGCAATATACATTAAATTTTACTGATATTTACTTTTATATTTTTTTTTTTAACTTTCGTAGTCATTGATACTGATTTTATATTGTCTTTCGGGATATACATATACCACATTCAGTACATCCGTGAACATGGCGCTTGCAACAGTGCCGAAATATCGGTTACTTCTAATAAAGGTACGTGCGTTGTCACGAAAGACAATTATTTAAATTTATAATCAAGTATTTTAATAGAATTTTGCCATGACAGTATTTTTAATAAATATAAGTAAAACATAAATATTTCTTCATTAAAATGCCTCTAGATGGCGCTACTTTACAAGTTTAGTAAAGTTCAGGCCTACAATTAATTTCATAAATAATTTATTTTAAAAGGAAGCTTATTAATTCTGGGACCGTTATAAAAAATAAGTTAAATAAATTGAGTAATAGGACAAAAAATTGCGAAATGTGGGTATAATATTTCACCTCTGATTAATTATCCCTGCCGGATACAGGCGTGAGTCTTCAAAAAGAAATATCTATTACATTCTAGTTACTTTTTCGCAATTAAATTTTCGTTTGTCCAGACAATTTTGAGTTTAGTCTAAGGTAATTTATACAGGGACGGGTTTAGGATATAAATGTATCTAATTAATAGCTATTACAACTGTCATAGCAATAACAAGAATACATTGTGTGTTATAAACAAAGTTAATGAAACTTTTCATTAACTTTGTTGGTGCCTTCTCCTTCGGAATTTTATTCACGAGTTTCCTCATTTATATTATATCTGTGGTACTAATCCTCCTGAAACACACAATTTATTCTTGTTATTTATTTCTTTATGTCGTTGATACCATTCGTGCACAAAATGTGTGTACTACTCTAGTTCTTAAAGAAACTCGAACAGATCTTGTATCTCGGGCGTTTATAAAAACACCCTTACTTGCAACAACCATTTATGGATCGCACAGTGCTGTACTGCTTAGGACTCGAATGTGCAGCGCTGAACACAGTCTAAAGTGATCTCTTGAACTAGGTAGTAACCTATTATATACAGTCCCTGGAGTCATTAGAGTCTATTATTTCAAGTATATTCCAAAATATTATCTTAATATATAAAATCCTTGCGTTACTGACTGACTGACAGACACGCTACAGCCGAAACTATTAGTCGCAGGCAGCTGAAATTTGGCATGTATGTTCCTTGGGGACCGTAGGGGTGCACTAAGAAGGGATTTCCAGAAATTCCCACGGGATCGGCCAAAACGGGTAAATTAAAAAGAAATGCAGGCGTAGCTGCTGGCGTCCTCTAGTGTTTGAAATAGAATTAGTTTTTATTATAAGTCAAATCGATTAGATCGATTGAGTAACATTTTGTTTAGTCTATTGAAAATTTCTGACAATGGTCACACTGAACTGTCAATTTTTTTTGTTCATTGTCGTTTCCCGCGGTCAGCGAAAAAAGCTAGCTCTGGATAGATTTCGTGTTGTGAGCGTTTTGATCTTGTATTTAGAACCCGTTTGATTGCCACTTCCTTGATCAATAACTGGCACCGGTTAATTGTGATAAAAATAGTATTTTAACGAACATTGTAAAACTTGAGTGAATCCGATGCACGTGGTTGGTGCCGGAAGAATTTGCTGATTGAAGACGCTGCGTGGAGTCTGGTAAAGTAAAGATAATTCACTTGCTAATATTGGCCAATTTTAGTCTCGTGTGTGTCTAACTTGCCTCCAGGACTCCACTCAAGAACATCACCAGGAGATATTTGGTAAGTAAGTTGTTTAATTCTTAGCGCCAAGAAACTTGGCCCATGTGTTAGATCCTTTGTCTTGGGCTAAGACTGGATGAATTAATCGCTTCCACTGATCTGTGTTAAAAAATACCCATTCTTAGCCTTCAAGGAAGTGGCAATCAAACGGGTTCTAAATACAAGATCAAAACGCTCACAACACGAAATCTATCCAGAGCTAGCTTTTTTCGCTGACCGCGGGAAACGACAATGAACAAAAAAAATTGACAGTTCAGTGTGACCATTGTCAGAAATTTTCAATAGACTAAACAAAATGTTACTCAATCGATCTAATCGATTTGACTTATAATAAAAACTAATTCTATTTCAAACATCCACCCGCCCCGGACCGGCCTACCGGTCCGCTAATCGGTTGGTAGACGTGACAATGTTGCAACCGCTCTCCTCAGAATCGAACCGTCCACCAAGACCTCAGCAAATCGGGGAACTCCATCAGCCCCAGTTACCAAATGAAGGATGCGCCCCCTGCGCCATCTGAGTGGCGGAAGGTTAGCCTCCTTGATCAAAACGAGGTCTCCAATCTTGGGTGGATCGGTCTTGTCGGTCCACTTAACGCGTTGCTGGAGTATGTGCAAATATTCCAAATTCCAGCGTTTCCAAAAGCTCTGAGTAATCTGGCGTACCAATTCAAAACGCGAGAGACGACCAGGTCTCGTATCAATATAGGGGTACTCAGGCAAGGCGACAAGTGGGCGACCAATCAAAAAATGGCCCGGCGTAAGGGCCTCCAAATCATTCGGATCTGAGGAGATCGGGCACAATGGCCGAGAGTTCAAAACGGCCTCAATCTTACAAAACACAGTTGCGAGTTCCTCAAATGTAAGAACAGACTCACCGATTGTCCTGCGCAAGTGTGTTTTGGCCGATTTTACGGCGGCCTCAAATATACCACCCCAGTGTGGACAATTTGGTGGGGAAAACAACCAATTTATCCCACGTCGGGCAAGCCTATCACCTATATCAGCTTTGTTGGTTTCAAGGAAATTAACAACATCATTCAAATAATTATAGGTGCCCTTGAAGTTAGTGCCGCAGTCAGAACGGATCAAGGAAGGCATCCCTCTGCGGGATACAAATCTGTCAAATGTGGCTACAAACGCCTCGGTCGTAAGCGAGGAGACCAGTTCTAAGTGTACGGCCTTTGTGGAGAGACAAACAAAAACACACAAGTAGGCCTTAACAGTCTTGCTGTTTCGAAGTGTCGACGTTTTCACCAAAAAAGGACCAGCGAAGTCCGTGCCAACACCGTCAAACGTCCTGCTTTCAGTTACGCGATCTGCCGGTAAGTCCCCCATCAAGGGCTGCATGGTAGAAGCCTTGAGCTTATAGCAAGGGATGCAGCGAAAGACTACACTCCGAATAATTCTTCGGGCAGACAAAATCCAAAATTCGCGTTGCAAAATGGCCAAGAGCGCATTACAACCAGCATGCGAGTTCTTAAGGTGACGGTCAGTTACCAACAAGCGTACCAAATGACCGTCCTTAGGTAACAAAAGGGGGTGACGAGCCCCGTAAGGGAGGTTGGCGTTCTTGAGACGCCCTCCAACGCGCAAGAGACCCGTTTCGTCCAAAAAGGGGTTCAATTTAGAGACAGCTCCCGACAATTTCGATCTCCCTGATTTAAGGATAGCAATCTCCTTTTCAAAATGCGCCAATTGCACAGAACGAACCCAAAAGGTGAGGGACTCCTGTCGTTCCTGTGGTGAGAGAAACGGTGTCAGTCGTTTCTGTTGTGGGTGCCTAAAATTAAAAACAAAACGCTTTATCCAAGCAGTGACACCTAACAACTTGTCGAGGGAGCTGTAACGATTCAACAAAAAATCGGGGTCGAAGGCGCATTCTACCTTCTCAAGAGCGAGTGTTCGTAGACCCGGCAAATTAGAAGTATTCAAAACTGGCGTTCGAGGCCAATCAATTTCTGGTCGACTCAACCATTCCGGACCCCACCACAGCGAATGACCTATCAAACTAGGCGTCAAGCATCCGCGCGAGGCACAATCAGCGGGGTTGAGCTCACCTGGCACGTGTCTCCAAAGAAGTTTGACTTCGGATTTCTGGATTTGGGAAACGCGATTAGCGACAAATACCTCCAAAGTGTGGACAGAAGCCTTCAACCAACAAAGAACAATTTGGCTGTCTGTCCAGGCGTAGGTCCCATTAAGGCAAATGCTTTTACCCAAAGTACTGGACACGTGGTTCAACAAGCGTACAAGAAGGGCTGCTCCCGAGAGCTCCAATTTTGGAATGGTCAGAGATGTCCGAAGGGGTGCCACCTTGCTCTTTGCCATGATCAGGGAAACTCTCACCTGACCTGAGGCACTGACTGTGCGCAAGTACACGACGGCCGCGTGACCACGTTCCGAGGCGTCACAAAACCCGTGAAGGGTGGCCTTGTACTTCCCGGGAGGAAGGATGGGACGAGGCAAGGAGATCACGTTGACGGCAGGAAGTGAGGATACAAAAGAGGTCCATTCCTCAACAAGAGTGCCGTGCAGAGGTTCGTCCCAGGTCAATCCTGCTGTCCAAAGCTTCTGCAAGAAGCATTTTGCCCAAAATATAATTGGACAGATCCAACCATTCGGATCAAAGGTTCTGGCGACAGTAGACAATACGAGACGTTTAGTCCAAGAACACGGCAATTTCAAATCTACGTTATATGTAAAGATGTCTTGGACTGGTCTGTACTGAACGCCGAGAACAGCCATCATGGCGGGGTTGTCAACAATCTCAAATAGATGTGGATCTTGCTGATGATCCTCTGGCAAGCCTTCCAAAAGCGCTGGTGAGTTGGAAATCCATTTGCGCAACTCATAACCAGCGGAGGCCAAAATACCTATCAATTCGTCCCGCAGGAGGATCGCCTCGTCCGCTGTGGAGGCGCCCGAGCAAATGTCATCGACGTAAATATCGTCCTTCAAGATGGCGGAGGCTCTTGGGAAACGTAAGCCTTCGCGGTCTGCGAGCTCCCAAAGAGAACGTATTGCCAAGTAGGGGCTTGACCTTAACCCGTACGTATTAGTATTGAGCTCGTAGACGACCATGGGATCGCGAGGAGACTCTCTCCAAAGGATCAGCTGGAAGCGACGGTCATCAGGGTGGATAATCGTCTGCCTGAACATCATTTTTATGTCGGCCACAAAGACAACCTGATGTCGTCGGAAGCTGGTGATGACGTCACAAAGGTCCTTGACCAACTTGGGACCAGAATGCAAGCACTGGTTCAAGGATACGCCTGTTGAAGTCTGCGCAGAACCATCAAACACTGTGCGCAGCTTGCCAGTCGATGGCTTCAATACCGCATGATGCGGGAGAAAGTAATGCTCCACCGAACGCCAATCCAAATTTGACACAGACATGTGTCCCAACTGTTCATATTCCCTCATGAACTCAATGTACTTCTGTCTGAGCTCCGGATCACGACCCATGCGGCGCTCCATGGCCAACAACCTCTTTTCGGCTAAAGGTCGTGACTCACCAAGCGGAGGCCGAACAGACAGGAAGGGAAGCCTCGTAATAATCCGACCAGAACGGAGACGACCAGTGTTGTTCTGGAAGAACAGCTCGCACTCCTCATGTTCTGGATTCAAACGGGCAACTTGAGGGGGCTCCTCTACTTCCCAAAACCTCTGAACCGCATCAGAGAGAGCAGAGCCTACAGCCAACAAATTATCAAGTTCAGGTGGAGGGGGGTCCCTAGGTACAGGTCCCATCAAAGCAAGTCCAAATATGGTCGGGATGGCAGTCAAACCATTTGGCACCAAGACCCGTTTCCCACCAATCAAAATTCCACCGAGGACATCAGAGCCAATCAACAAGTCGATTTGTCCCGGTGTGTCAAATTTGGGGTCTGCCAGTTCCAATCCCGATGTCAAATTCACCACAGCAGCAGGTAGCTGTTTCTGTGGATGCATGCCCAAAATATTCTTCAGCACAATAGCCGAGGTTCTAATCCTCGGGTGTGAAGATTCATCAGGGCCAAACAAAACTTTAACTTGCCCTTCAACATTAGAGGCTACGTCACCTATGCCCCGTATACAATTCGGAAAAGAGCCCATATTTAATTTAACCTGCCCTACCAAATAAGTGGAAACAATGCAACCTTGTGAACCTGTGTCCAATATAGCACGGACAACAACAGAGGTCCCCGTGGGTCCCCAGACCCTAACAGCAACCGTTGGTAGGATAACGGTCTCAATGGGGGAGGTTGGCGTTATAGGGCAGGGGTCAATGACCTATTGTTGCCTGGGCGGCGACCGTTGGCCAGGACCTGGCAAGTCAAAATGAGGGTGCGGCTTGAAGTCCTCAAAGGCGCGATGACTCGATCCGCGCGCCATCTGTGGGGGGTCATAGTGACGCACCCGCCCAAAACGAGGTGGGCGCGAGTCAAGGCGGGGAAGCTCCGCCAAAGGAGGGGAGTACCTGGGGCAGCAGTCATGGTGCTGGTGACGTTGCGCGGTCGCACATTCAGGTGCGCGAGAGAGAGGAGGCGTGCGCACGCTACGGTTCTCCAAGCGGGGCGAGTGGCGATCAACTGAGCGAGGCGACTCTCGGCTACGCGCCGGTGAGCTTCGGCTGCCACCTTCAAAACACCCGCCCGTGCGCGGCGTCGGCTGGTTGGACAAGCGGCCAACCTCTCTGGCATTCATACAAAGAATGTCCAAATGCTGTCCTCCACAGTGAGGACAGGGGCGAGAATTTGGGCAGTCTCGCTGGTAGTGGGACCCCAAACAAGAGAAGCAAAGGCGGCGGGCATTCGCGATGCGCCTACGAGAGGCGACATGCAGGTCCAAGAATGCCCTACAACTGGCCGTTCTGTGCCCCGTGACCTTGCAGTAGGAGCACTCCACTGGGCTCTGCGTGACTGCAAAGCGAGGAGGGCGCCGGTCAACACTGGCTCGGGTGTGAACGCGAGCCTGCTCCTTGACCTTGGGCGGCTGCGACTTAGCCGGCGTGTCACCACCGGAGTTGTCCAAGACCCGGCACTCATCCTCCAGGAACTTCTCCAGGTCAGCAAAGGGGGGCAGATGGGTCGCGCTATCCCCACCAAAGCGCTGTTCAAAACGCGACCTCAGGTCGGCAGGCAGCTTCTTCAGCACAATGTGCACCAATAGATAGGACCATTGGTCCACGGGCAGGTCAAGGCACTTAAGTGCGTTGATGGCCACCAAAAGCGGGTTCAACAGTTGGGTGCGCAACCCAGAGACCCGGGTGAGCGTCGGCAAGCCCAAAATCTGCTCAATATGCGTGTCGGCGAGGCCACGCTTGTTATGGTACCTACGGGTGATTAGGTCCCGAGCCGTCTGGTACGCCTCGTCAGACACGGGCAGATGCTGGATGAGGCCCTTAGCCTCCCCATCCAGTACCGACATTAGATAGGCCAACTTTTGTGCCGGCCGAAGGTCAGCCCTATCATTCACCAGGCTGTCGAACAAGTTAATGAAGCCCAGGTAGCTTCCTAGGCAGCCATCAAAATGGGGGAGGTCCAAAGTAGGGAGCCTACTCACCAGCCCCGGTGCTGACCTAGGAAGCTCCTGCTTCAGGCCGGGTTGCCCTTCCCTATCGGCAACTAGTTGTCTCGCACTATTGGAGACAGCATCATACAGGTCTAAGACCTGGGCATAGTCTTCGCTGACCTTATTTCGCTGGTCAGCGGTGAAATCATTGATTGACACTTCAAGAGAGCAAGTGCTGAAAGTGCGGAATTGCTGTTCCACACTTGCCAGGCGATCGTCAATCCGCTCGTACCTTTGAAGTAGGGCCTGCTGGCGATCAGGCCGGTTCACTAAAGCACTGGCTGAGGCAAACCAGCGCAAATCTGATGCAATAGCACCAGCAGCCGCACGCAAGTCCTTGATAGCTGACATAATCAAAATTTCAAAAGAGCCCGGACAAGCGTTAAACAATATTAACAATCAAACTTAATTTTTCTTAATTCTTTGAAACCAACAAGGTATTAGCCTGTTTATTGCAAGTGCAGGCAAGTGACAGGTATTTACTGCCCAACAAAATTAAAAGTTTCAGTATATTGAAACAAACACAAAAGTTATCAAAGTTATAACTTATAACAAATTAATAAAGTTGAAACTTCAACTTAATTAGTTAATTATTTGCAACAGACAGACTAACTGTGTTATTTATGATATACAATATGAAGTAAGCACAGAATATGTGTTACCTAGCAATATTATCTATATTATAACAAACAAAGTTTATTAATGTGACCCGCCCAAGTGGCAAGGTCAAGTTTGATTATTACAATGTTTATGAATATATGCAATAAACTAAATTTACTAAATTTATTGATACATACAGCTGTTATGTATCCAAACAAACTGACTTATTAATGCAACAACAAATTTAAGTTAGATTTTCCAACAATACAAATCAACAATTACTGATTGAGGTTATGTGACAATGTGTTTCAAATTATCTAGGTCAACTTATACAATTAAATATTATGTATTTTAGACAATAACTGACCTGACAAACACTACAATACTGTCTACAAGGTGATAAGATACAAGCTCATACCAATCTGAGTTTATACTCGGTAATGCAACAGCGGCTAAATTTCAACTACAGCTCTGCACCAAAAATTATGTGTAGAATTCGGGCTAAGAATGGGTATTTTTTAACACAGATCAGTGGAAGCGATTAATTCATCCAGTCTTAGCCCAAGACAAAGGATCTAACACATGGGCCAAGTTTCTTGGCGCTAAGACTGGATGAATTAATCGCTTCCACTGATCTGTGTTAAAAAATACCCATTCTTAGCCCGAATTCTACACATCTAGTATTAAATAGAACAATAATTTTATTGACAAATGGGCTACCTACTACCCGGGTACGTTGTGGTCTAACTGCATAGGATTATTTGATAGCTCGTAGATGGCTGACTTTAAAAATCTATGTGTTCTCTTGTCGATGTTACGTAAAACTTTTGGTCATATATATACCTACCTACTACGCTTAGTTTGTGAACCTACCTTAGCATAACGAGAATATAAGTGTTCATGTCGATTTATTCATGTACGTAGTGTCGTATAGATAGTACCTACTAGCGACCCGCCCCGGCTTCGCACGGGTACAATGTTTACAGGCACGCGCCGCTGGCCCCCGGCTCTGCCGCAACCGCTATGTTCCTGCATTTTAAATCTGTAATATCTTCGAAAATATTCATTTAAATTATATGCTGTAAACGGCCCTATTAATCTATGTTACATGTAAAATGTATTTATGCTACTTAGTTGGATAAGAATTTATGTTGTATTGCTTAAAATCGCTTCATAAATAAGTAATTTTTTTCACGTAAAAAGTTAAGGATAAAAAATGGTTATTGTGGGTTATCCCTAAAAAATATACATATACCATCGTGGCATTTTTGTTGAGCTTTTTAAAATGTACAATACTTTAGTACATTATTTTGATCCATCTCGTAGGGTTCAGGCAGCGATTGCAATGTAAGCTCAAAAAATTGTGTTTATTTACGACATCACATTAGAAACATCTAAAACTATCAGTGTTTGTCTACTTTATAATGCATGTATTATATATATAAACATACATACATAGACTCACGCCTGTTTCCCGGAGGGGTAGGCAGAGACTACGGAACGCCATTTGCAACGATCCTGACATACCTCTCTCGCTTCATTCACTCCCATCAGATTCCTCATGCATGCTCTTCTGTTCAGGGTACTTCTAACCTGAATACATACAAACATATATATAAACCTTCTTCTTAAATCATTCTATTTATTAAAAAACGCAATAAAATCCGTTGCGTAGTTATAAGATTTAAGCTTACATAGGGACACAAAGACAGAAGACAGACTTTGTTTTAATCTATGTAGTGATTGTTGTATGGCGAGCAAAGGATTATGTGATGTCGGGTAATGGTTACTCATATTTATCACATAATATCTAGCATCTTGGATTTTCCATAATGTGCCTTTTAGGGTACAATAAGTTGCCTACGTCTCGATCATGATTTGAATATCATTATACCTGCTTTTACACTTGAGTTAGTCGTGTATCGTAGCGATGTTAATCTTATATTTTCGACATTGAATTTTATCGTTTGCAGGTAACGCGCATTTTTCTGTTAGCATTCAATACCTGAGAATTAAGCCTCAGACATATTTATTTCGTATTCAAGGTTTTTATAATACTTAGCTGTTTTCATTTTAGCAGTCGCATCTTTTAGCATGTTTTTACGATACCGTATTCCAATTTTTCGCCACCCTAAAGACATTTCACGTTAATGTTCCAAAACACTTAAAGGAACGAAAACAATGTTAATAAATATTGCCTGCAGTATTACAAAGCTCCCCGTAAAAGGAAAAAAGATTCTGTTATAATAATGTAGGCATTTTGGGTTGACGCCCATTAAGATGGCGTAGCCATTAGGTTGAGATGGCTCGGTCATAAGATATTAGATGAGGTTTTATTTTCCACTGATCTTGGCTCTTCATAAACGAATAATTTTTATTTTATTATATTTTACAGTCATAAGACTGATTCAGATTGATCAATGAACAGATCGTACTAATTTGGAGAGAACTTGAAAGTTTATTTCGGCATTAAGCACCTGTATCTGTAATGACAGCAGCTTGATGTGTCATCGGAAACTGTAACGCTACAAATACCAATCTTAATTATACAGGTAAGGGTGGCTTATTGATTTAGGCTGCCTTGTCATAGACGATCTTATTGTATTCATGTGGAAGCCAATGTCCAGCAGTGGACGTTTTTTGGCTGATAATTATCTTTAGCGCTGCCCATCACACTGAGTATTGTGGATTCAACCTTCTACACTATTGTATTTCTAAATTACCTGTTTTTTTTAAGTCTGTCCGACGTTGTCTAAATTTTTGTAATGATTAATATTATTGTCAGTCGGGCCTTGCTGGTTTTACTCCCCTCTTACAGAATATCAACGTAAAGTAACCTATACTGTTGCGTTTTGTTCGGTCAGTGAGAGTACTGGAGGCCCCATTCCCTTTCCCTTCTCGTTTATCACGCTCCTTCTCCTATTCTTTTTATCAATCCCAAAGATCGGCAATACACTTGAGACTCCTCTGGGGTTGCGAGTTTCCAAGGGCGGCGGTAATCCCCTATCATCAGGAGATCCATCTGCTCGTTTGGCGTGTATTAAATAAAAAAGGTCTTTTGGGATACAGGATTTGTTACGTTTTATATTTATAGTGACTGCCTCCGTGGTCCAGGGGATAGCGTATGCGACTGCTGATCGGAGGTCCCGGGTTCGATTCCCGGGTCGGGCAAAAGTGTTACTGGGTTTTTCCGAATACTCAGTTGCAGCCCGGAGTGTAGTGATGTGCCCGGTAACGGCAATAGGCTCGCCCCCTATTACGTGGCACCTAAAAATTCATGGCGAAATGTGGGTGTAATATTTACACCTCTGCCTACCCCTTCGGGGATACAGGCGTGAGACTTTAAAAAAATATTTATAGTCTTTCAGGATTAACAGTAATCAGCCCGAATACTATTTCACTTTTCCAAATAATAAATTAAATCCAGTAGCACGATTTCAAAACTAACAATTACATAGGTACTCAGTTGGAATTATAATAATTATGTTATGCGATTCAAAATCAAAGTGAGCGAATGACCAATTGCTCACTCAATCAGGCACTCAAAAGCTTAATTTTAATCTCTGAAGATTGATTGGCAGGCAGGTGTTTAGTTTTAGATATAATTATAATATGGCAAACAGTAGCTAAGAGTGTATTATGGAATAAGGATATCATGTTATCTGATAGAAAATAGTTTAAAATTGTATTTCGGGTACCTTGGTTTGGAGTAGGCAGCAATAGCCTAGTGGAGATACCAACGGACTGCCATGCAGAGGGTATCGGGTTCGAATCCACGGCACGCACCAATGACTTTTCGAAGTTAAGTGCGTATTAAATTGTTAATTATCGCTTGCCTCGTGCCTCGGAGAGCACGTTAAACCGTCGGTCCCGGCTGTCATGAAGATCTTTGACAGTCGTTACGGGGAGTCAGTACCCTCAAATAAAATGATACTGGCCTAAACAATGGAATAACGCTATCCCTTTGGGTTGCGGAGGTCAGACGACAGTCGCTCTGTGGAAAAGTTGATAATCTGTCATATCTGGTTAGACCAGTAAGCGGACCCCGGGCTCCAAGGCGTGCTAGTCTTGGTTGCAACCGGGATAACGCTAGGACAATGATGATGACCTTTGTTTGGCGTAACCGATTTTTCGGCACTGTTGCAAGCGCCATGTTCACGGATGTACTATACTGTATGTGGTTGAATGTACGAGCAAGTATAGCAGTCTACCCGCTTTCTTACTCATTTTTTGCGTACAGCACCAATACCACTGTTATCATTATCGCACTGTACCCGATCACGACATACTACACTCACAACGTCAGCTCGCGGTTTGACTTTGTCCTTTTCACGGGTTGTACATAGACGTACGACTGGATGCCAGATACTCGACAGTTGAAACCCATCAAATTCCTATATGATCGAAAATAGCTTTGACGTTAAGTCTTTCAAAGTGAAAAATTGTACACGACAATTTTAAAACGAATATCTTTTACACCAAAATTACGGGGCATAACGATTTCTTAGAAAAATGGATCTCATTTGCAACAAGAGTTTCAGCGTATGATATAAAAACATTATGAAAGTACTTTGTTTAGATGAGCAACGACTAAGGAGATGCCTGATTGATGGTGTTTTCAAATCCGTACTCCACTCATTAATCCCTGTTCACTCTTTCGAGAAAACACTCATCTTAATCTTAATCAGCTAAGGATAAGCTCTAAAAATAAATCATTTTATTTTCTTCCTTGAGTAGGTAATAGCAAATCCGATATCTATTACGTTATTTTCCTATTTTTGCTTATTTGCTTGATGTACTTTAGTATACATGACGTGTAAGCTTTAGCGACAGTGGGTGACAACATAAGACTATCACAATTTCAGAGAGCACGGGTAACTACTTAATGCAATTTCTTCTGGTGATTTATAATAGACTACCTTTTTCCCGCCGCTTTGCGCGCGTTAAATTCAGGGTAACACAAATCTACTTTCAGTCTCAAGTTGTGTGAAGACACTCCTGTTTATTCTAAAGGCTTCAGATACGCTTTAGAGTACAAAGTAACTCGGTCAGTATCCATGATATCGCCGTCCCCGGAGAATAAAATGATAACTGCCATTGTCTTAGTTTTAGTGTTATGTCATTTTTGGGATCTGTGGGTGCTTATACATCTGCTCAATTTTTCTCCCAATTTTTTTACAGTTATTTACGAAGTTACAAAATATTACAATAGTATTCAAAGATTTTAAACAAGTTTTAAATTACGAGAAGAAAGTGTTAATATATGTAGTATTATCAAAATTTATTCCCACTTGCTAGTATGACAAACAGTCATAGAATTATGTTCTCATGAAAAAATATGCGACAAGATAATGATAAATACAGTTATCATTTTATTCTCGTTCAAAACCATCCAGTCGCTCTGTATAAGACGTGTTAGTAATATGACTATTATGGATTTGAAAAATGCTAAGTGAAGAGTACAATATTTAATTCTGGTCAGGCTGTACGGAGAATAAAATGATAATCGCCGTTAAACAACTTAGATGATTTATTTTTTAAATAATATC
This sequence comes from Euclidia mi, assembly GCA_944739405.2. Taxonomy (NCBI): domain Eukaryota; kingdom Metazoa; phylum Arthropoda; class Insecta; order Lepidoptera; family Erebidae; genus Euclidia; species Euclidia mi. Next base: position 92,090,995 of record OX123185.2, on the reverse strand, counting down.
TCTATTTTGATAATAAGGCGTATTTCACTAAAACATTTAGAATAAACAAAAACTAACTTTCTTTAAAAGCTTACAATCATCGGTCTACGTCCAGTGTTTAAGGAGCAACCGACGAAAACATGTTTTTTATTTTTCCTGTAAAGTTGCATTTTTGTAGTTATCATTTTATTCTCCGGGGACGGCGATATTATCTACCGTTGTCTACCGAAAGGTACATGCCCGTGGTACATACCTAATAAAATCACCTTGCATACAGTCAAATGTCAAAGCCATGTTCTAATACATGTTCAATATATCTCTATAAACATTTTCGCATTTTTTATATTTGTAGGGAAAATCGTTTCAGCCGTTTAAGCTTATTATCTATATAATTATCAGTTTATATATGCGAACAATTCAATCAACGTGCACAATATGACATTATGTATGACGTGACAGTACTGACACGTACGACTACTATGCGATAGCATATGCGCTGCATTCAATTATTAGCGCATGCGTTCTTACTTCTAAGGGGTAGATTTGTGCCGTACAAACTTCTACCCTCCCTACAATCCCTCCCAGTTAAATTTTTGCAACTTATGGTAGCCCATGTCCGTCTCTATGGTCCAATATATCTCTATATGAAATTTCAACAAAATCGGTTTAGCCGTTTTAGCGCGAAAACGCAACATACATACATACATACACACTTTCGAATTTATAATATTATACTAGGGATAGTAGGGATATTACTTAACCAGATTGCTACCAGATGCTGGCAAGTTTTTAGATAAGCAGATAGATTTAGCTTTAAATAATTATCGTTAGAGATTGCCTATGTTATCATATTTATAGGTATACGAAACGCCTATTATTATTAATAATAACAATCTCCTCTGACCTATTTCAGCCACGGTGGCGGCTTGTCTTCATATGAGGCTAGCCAACTGCGTGGGACATATTAAAGTGCACAAATTTAATTTATGTGCAAACACAAATGCGCTCATTATTCCCTTATTCTCATAGCGGGATGGGACCATATGCGACACGACCGGAGAGAAATTGGGCGTAGGACCAACGACTTAACGTGCTTTTCGAGACACGGGGGTGTGACACCGCCAACTCCCTGACTCTGAACTTCTATTGGATATTTCTTTATAGAAAAACCCAATACCACTTTTTGTTTGACTCGGGAATCGAACCCGAGACCACATGACCCACAATTGCTCACACTACCGCTGGACTGAGACGAAAAAGAAAGAAGAAGCCTGCCTGCGAATATTATTTTTCGACAAATACTTATCAGAACATTTATCAATTATACGATAGGTAGGAACACAAATAAATAGACACCTTAAATAATATTAAAATAATAAAAATATTTTATTTCGTATTTACAAAGCTTAGTATCTATGTATAACTTTTATAACTAGATTCGAATAAATTAACGTATTATGTAACCTTCACGTCAGTTGTTTTTCAATTTTCTCTTAGCTATAGTCTCTTCGTCGTCAAGACATTGGCCGTACCTTACTTCCATGCATTTGCTTCCCTGGAAATAAAAAAATATATATTTAGATAAGATAGAAAACAAAATCAACAAAGGTTATTGACGACCCGGTGGCGTGGCAGGAGTGTAATCGACGAGTGCAAGCCACGGCAAAAGTAACGGGGTCGATTACCGCTCGAGTCAATCATGCGTGTGTGCGAAATAACAAGAAAATATTATTATGAAAAATATTGCAGAGTATTCGAACTTTCTTAAGAATACAAGAGAAAACTTTCTATGTTGAAGAATTTTGTCTTTGTGTTTCAGTTCATCTTGGTCTGGGTGTTTCTATGTACATATTTATTTACAAAAAAATGTATAAACGTTTGTTTATACTATGTCCAGTACCCAAAATATAAGTTCTACATAGTTTGGGACTAGATGGTTTAGTGGGAATGTGATAGAATACCTATTGCTTAAAAGAATACTACTTTGGACCGTGTGGTTGACGGCATAGAATACAAGTGTCACCACCCCCTATCTTCCCGTGGGTGTCGTAAGAGGCGACTAAGGGATAACACGATGCAAATACCATATTTGCGTAGAGACGTAAAACTCGACATCAAACCCTACACGACTGCCTCGTTGGTCTCGCGGCGTAAATGTGCGCGTGGGATCGGGAGGTCCCGGGTTCGATTCCTGGGTCGGGCAGTGTTATTGGGTTTTTCTGTCACGAAATTCTCAGTAGCAGCACGGAGTCTGGAAATGTGCCCGGTACGGCAATAGGCTCGCCCCTTATTACGTGGGACTAAAGTATATCTGGCGAAAAGTGGGTGTAGAAATACACCTCTGCCTACCCCTTCGGGGATAAAAGGCGTGACGATATGTATGTATGTATGTACTACTTTGGTTTAAAGGAAGAATTCATTAAGGGTTTTGCTTTGGAATTTAAAAAATGTATGTAAATTTTAACTACAAAAATGAAAATGTATGACAGAATGATAACTATCTGATTTGTTGTAACACACACAGCTATGCAGTAAAAGTGAAAGTGCTACATATTAAAATTTCAAAATGCTATCAAAAGTATGAGAGAAAATAAAATTTTCAGATTCTATATTTGTCATCGTACTTTCAAACTATCGAAGTGAGAAATTGGCCCTGCCGTTTGCGTGACTTTATGACAATAAGATACAGCTCTTCTTCTTAAAGCTTAGGAATTCCTAACGGAATGCAAATAAACTATGGCATTTACTCAGATGAATCATCGACCATTCAATACAGCTATCTCTGTCTACCTTGGAGTCATTAATGTTTTCAGAAGCGTAAATCTAAATGACGCCTCATGAAAAGTCTACGGACTAGACGAGGCTTATTAATAATGTAATAAATTAATTAATAATGGGGCTTCAGGTGTAACAAACGAAATTAAACGTTAATCTCTTAAAAGAGCTTTGAAATGAACGTTAACTAGAAGTTAGTACATCATTCCTTAGATTAAGTGAGTTAACTCCCAAATTGCATTAATTGAAGAGTGAAATGGCTTGGCGGGCGTCGCGTCGGTGCCGCCGGCATCAGCCGCAGAAAGCCGCCGGGCATCATTCCAGTTGTATAGAACGTAGGTTTGCCAACTTCTTTTTGCGAAAAATAAAGTATAAAATTGTTCGAATATGCCAAAAATACACTAACATTTTTCATTTTTTCTATCTTTAAATGTTTCATTTAAAGATAGAAAAAATGAAAAATAGCTTGTTTGACAATAAAAAAAAAATAAACAATAAGTTTTTAATTACGTTAATTATTGACGTTCTATTTCTTTCTTCTCGCCACCTTGGATTCATCACTGAACTTCTGAAGTGGCGGGGACGGATATACTTAAAATCATATCTCCGTTATGATTTTAAGTATAAATTGCCTCCGTGGTCCAGTGAATAGCGTATGCGTCTGCTGATCGGAGGTCCCGGGTTCGATTCCAGGGTCGGGCAAGGTGTTACCGGGTTTTTCTGAATTCTCAGTAGCAACATGGAGTCTGGTGATGTGCCCGGTACGGCAATAGGCTCGCCCCCTATTACGTGGGACCTAAAAATTCATAGCGAAATGTGGGTGTAATATTGTAATATCACACCTCTGCCTACCCTTTCGAGGATACAGGCGTGAGTCTATAAAAAAAATATAGGGATCCGTTCCATAAATGTTACAAATAATATGTGGTCACAGTTTAAGATGGTAACGGCTAACTGCTTCAATACATCTACTCGAATTAACTTCGCAGAATACATAAAGGCAGATTTTCAAATCAGACGTTTCTTTGATACAGCTTCAGTGACAAATATACTTCAGTGACATAATGAGCCCACAAGAGATCTTTTTATATCGTGTTTTCCCTTCTTAGGGCTTTGTTTTGTTCAAAAGACTAATGATCACTGTCCCTAACGACTCTGTGAGATTTTTGTCACCGATTTTTTGTTAGGGCCCAACGCCAACTTTCAGTAATTATCTGCAATACCTTACCCACCGATCGTTTTTAGGTTCCACGGGTGAAGTTTTTAGGCAAGTTAATAATAAAGCAAGAAAAATGCAACAGAAAAATACAACTATGCATTTATATAAAACCGAGAAACTAAGGCCATAAGGTCTTAGGGTCATGGTACTAAGATACTTCTCTGTAACTTTATATTTAAAAACTAAAAGAAAACTTTTTTTTCTGGAAAAATCGTGAGTAGTTTCAAAGTATAATTTCTATTGTAATTACAATCATTGTACTGAATTCTATGCTCCAGAAGCACACGATAGAAATATCTACCTAACTTTAATAACAAGCCATGAAAGCAAAACCGCGTAATACTAGTAACATGTCACATTTCATACTGCGTTCTTCTATACGTAATCTAAAGAATCTCTTTATTTCTTTTTACCTCCCACTTTTGTATAAAAATGGGAGCAGACTGCCGGGAAGTACCATAACAAAATGTTATGTATAACAATATTACCGCTTTCTACTTCGACACCGTAGTACCGTAATACCCATTTTCCGTCTTCCGTATCTCGACAATCTACACTAGATAATTTGATATCAACATTTTCAATTGCGTTATCGGTATAACGTAAGAGAGAAATTTATTGAGCAATTTTGTGTTTATTTCTCTTACATCATTCATTAGTAGATAAGTAAGTAACTAAGCTTGTAACGTACAATAAACAAAAGGCAGCAACTAGGTACAATATTGAAACGAAACCAAAAACTGACAAATATCATTGATTTCCTGAGAAAATGTTAAATTATATTTATTATTATGCAATGTTCGTTAAACTATGTCTCACATCTTTATATTTATATCGTTATTATTTTATGCTTATTTATTTTTATTTATATTTCAAATATTTGTAAAACTAAAAAAAGCTTTTTTATTTCCTTAGATCTGTATGAAATGTTTGTTTCATTCTTCATTCTCACTGCCGGGCCTTTTAAAATGTGCCTTATATAGCGATCATGATTTTTTCTTTAAACCTGACCTAATAATGTAATCGAATTATTCGGAGATAAATATACCGTTCACATTTCAATCACACTACTTTCAACTTCCCCTACTAAGATCACGAAGTATGAAAGTAAAATGATCCATGACATAACGGTACTCATAACAGTCGTCCGAACTTTCACTCGGAACTTACGTAACAACTACGTAACAGTTATGCTCATTAATCTTCGCTTTAAATTTTATTATAGGCATTTGCTTTAGAGCTATTATGAAACTTTTAGTGAAATTTTAAGGTGTGGTTACTGTGTCAAATGTATGTGATAAATGGATAAGCAATATATCAGTCAGCTGGAAGCTTCTGATACCCATTTTTTAGCGCTGATAAATGAACGATTGTAGGATCTTTAGAAATTTTTGATTCGGTAGATATTGATATTTTGCTGACTGACAGCATAATTCTTCTCGTTATTAAGCAATCTTACCTATACAGACAATATTTGGAGATCTAAAAAGTCATGATTTGCAGTATGTATATGAATTTATGCTTTGCTTAGCTGCCGAACACACGGGTGTACGGGAACGCTAAGAATAGCTCGACTGCACGGGTGTCCGAGTGACGCTCGGGAGGTTAAATCGTCTTAATTATTTTATTATAATAAGAGGTGATGATGTTACCTTTGCCATGTAAGCCTTCATGTAGAAGTTTCCGAAGAGGATGATGAAGGAAATCATGTAGATGATCAGAACGTAATGCATCCAGAGCGGGAATTCGCAGCCAGTCCTGATGCCGTTGATACCGAGGACCAGAGCGCACGTAAACTGGATCTGAAAGAAGTATTGGTCGAAGATTAGATAATATAACAAAAACAGATATCTTTTTAGACCGCCACTGAAGGAATAAATTTTGCGTTGCGAGGAACTTTGCAAATTAGGTAAACGGCCCAATAGCCGTGAAATTCTGAATTTCGCTGACTTTGCAGGTCTGCTATGTTAAGGTTAAATGTTAAGGTTAAATTTACGGAAGTTTATAGAAAATTTATTCATGTTTTCGTGCAATTTTATAGTTTTTGATATATATGACTGTAAGTAAACTTAAATTGTAATAAAGTTAGAAAAGACCCAATTGTACCAGTATCCGGTAGATTTGTCCTACTAAATGATATATTTTCCCAGATATCGGCAAATTTTAACCGCGAATTTGAACCCTATTTGCTTAAAGTTTATAATATTTAAACTTTTTATTTATAAATATTGTGTAAAGTAATTGATAACAATACACAAGTATTTAAAGGGGTCAAAGAAATGATATTTATTTTTATTGAATGTATTTCAAAGGAAATCACAAACAAGAATTAAAATTGTCGTAATACTAAATTTATATCTTTTCAACATCTTTCTAAAATAAACTAAAACAAACAGAAGTAGGTATACCTATATCACATTATTTTGGAACTTTTAAAATTACTGTAAGAAATAAATTCTTACTGTTATTTTCATTGGATTAAAGTTAAACAACAACATTCTTTTGTAGTTTTCTAAAAACAGATCAAATCCTAACGTAAAAGCAATTAACAACAGGTAAAAGAAAATATTGTCTGCCATTGGTTTAATTACAATTTAGTGTACAATTTATAAATTCATAAGGCCCTTTCTTTAATAGAACAACTCACTCACTAGGGAGAAATCCTGTGTCGCGGGAGTCTTTACTAACATACAGCCAACGGGCACGATGAACACCCAGTATTGGATCTACAACACTAAGCAAGTGCCGGGCGGCGAGGTGGCCTCTTAAACCACGACGTCAATCGTGCAGTCAGCTCAACAACCACTCTTTGTTTGCCGAAACGTGGTCTCCTCTCTAAGACTTGTCTGCTCCATCGGTCGTCGGTCCTTCGGCAGACGTGGCCAGCTCATTGCCACTTCAGACTGCTTATACGGCGAGCTATGTCGGTGACTCCAGTTCTCTTCCTGATGACCTCGTTGCGAATTCTATCCTATAGAGAGACTCCGAGCATAGCTCGATCCATAGCACGCTGTGTTATTTTAAATCTATGGACCAGCACTACCGTGAGTGTCCAGATTTCGGCACCGTATATCATTACTGGTAAGACGCATTGGTCCAAGACTTTTGTCTTGAGGTTTTGGGATAGGCGACGAGAAGATCCGTAGCTTACCGAATGCCCATACCAACTGAATCCACTTATCGATTTCCTTCTAGAAGCTGTGTCTACCCAACTGTATTATTTGCCCCAGGTAGACATACTGTTGTACAACTTCGAGCAAGGAACCGTCAATGCACATCGGTCTCAATACGATGTGTTCATTGAACATTACCTTCGTTTTATCCAGGTTCATGCCAAGACCAATCCACCAATTCCGCTTAGCTCTTGCAACGTCTCTGCTATTAGGACGATGTCGTCAGTAAATTGAAGATGTGAGATGTACTCGCCGTTGATATTTGTTGTGCCCACTACAGTAGCGGCCCATCCACTAACGTTCATTCCTGCCGGAATCTACAATCCTTACGGAATGAACGCCAGTGGATTTGCAAGACCAAGAAAGAATGACGGTATTAAAACACCGCCATCCCTCCCGTCGCGATGGACGCGACGCGCGATGTGATCAAGTTAGTGCCTGTTTATTTGTCCGGCGTGATTGACTGCTCGTTTGTTATCATTTTGTGTTCGTCTTCATCCTGGAAGTATAAAATGGATTCCCAAGAAATATACGATAAAGGTGATATTAGAAATGTGATATTAGAAAATCATCAGGTTCATCGCATGCCAGATCTTTTCTCTTCTCTTTAAGTCTTATATCACTATATTTCTTATATCACTTTTTGTTCAACCCGGGCATCGAACCCGAGACCTCATGATCCGCAGTCGCATACACTACCGCAGGACCACAGAGGCAGTTGAATTTTAGGTTTAAATAGATATTTACCTACTCGCAATAAAACTCATAGCAATAGCAATCTATTGCTTACGGGTACACAAGTTGTTGCAAAATGAAAATAATCCATAAAGATAATTCAAAATGACGAGCATTCCTTTTAAATGACAACAATCTTCATAAAATGATAGGATTATAACCCATCCACAGACACACAATCCCTCGGTAGGACTGACAAGATGCAAACTGACAGGAATGTACCTAAACGTGTGTATGGTCATTGAAGGATTGTTTTTCCTGTCGGACTGGCGTGTTGTGATAAAGTCAGGGGCTTCAACGGTTTTATTTTATCCCGTCGCGTCGCTTTTCTGTACAGATTGCACAACGGGACAAGTCAGAAGAAATGAACGTTAGTGGATGGGCCGCTAGTGTCTTGAAGACATCCTCAAGTGCGGTGGTGAACAGCTTGGAAGATATTACATCCCCCCGGACTCCCCTACGCAACTCTAAGGTGTATGTCCTTCTGTCTTGGATCTGAACGGGATAGCCACCAGTTGGTATCTTAACACCTCGATATATCGCCAGCTGTCAAGAACTGCCCAAGTTTCGATAGAGTCGAAGGCTTTCTCGTGGTCCACGAATGTCACAGTGGCTGGTTGTACCTACTCATGGGTCTTTAGTATGGATGTGGTCCACGGTGATGAAGCCTTTTCGAAACCCGGCTTGCACTGATGGCTGGAAGTCATCGAGTCGTTTGTTACAACCCTCAAGAACAACTTGTAGATATGGCTCAGGATTGAAATCTGTAATTCTTCAATAAATTTTTGTCGCCTTTTTTGAAGAAAAGAGCCACCACACTCCCTCTCCGTGTCCGTAGTTTTGAACCTTCGTGGATGACTGCATTGAAAAGACCTGCTAGCTCTCTCAAGGTTGTGTCTCCACCTGCTCAAGTTGCTCAAAGGCCATCCGTACCTCGCTCTGTTCCGTATCCGGGATAGGTAACTTCGGTAAAGTGGCTCGTGGTCGAGGGCTCTGTGGTCGCCGAGTTGGTCTGTCACGTTGAACTCATGTTTCAGTGGAACTCATCTTTCAGTTGAGTTCAACTATGATTTGAAATCAACTTTGAGATGAAGTCAACTTAGACAACGCATCATCAAAATCTGGTTGCGTCAATACGATTGAAACGAGCCCAAACTAGGTGGGCTTGTGTCGTTTTATTGCGGAGTTCTTATGGCCAATTTCCAGCTCCATCATGCGATTAGCTCTATACAAATTAAGAAATGGGAGCAGGGCATCGTTTTTTTCTTATTTTTCATTATAAATAAGTATTTATACCTCGTAATAAAATACGTTTTGAAATATACACATCAAGCCCTTTATATGGTAGGGTTTAGAATCAAGTGGTGTGGTGTACGTCCCAGCATCAGGCAGAATATATTATGTTATTATAATACTCTACTACTACAGTTTCAAAGGATAATGAGATTTATTGCAAGGTATTAAGGTGCAGTAACGGGCTCCAGTGCAATGGGTAGTACGAAGTTAACTTGCGTACCAGTATCCGGTAAAAATGGGTATAATATTTCCGGGTACTGGGTCATGTGGGGGTTTCTGAGTCCCAGTAAATGTAATATGCCAAAATACTTACTGTTTCATGAAATTCATCGCAGCTTCTGGACTATATCGCTAGACAATTAACTTAATTATTTAAGCAAATAAACCCTCTCACTGTGCCGCTATCTGCAGCAATATGATAAGTAAACCAATACCATGTGGTAGCTTCGTAGTTTAGTGACAGAACCTCGAAATTCCACAAAATTTTCGCATACCTCACTTTCATAATAGTATAATTTTGCCACCATCACAATTATTGACCCACGTTAATATTATAATTTTACGAAATAATATCAAGTATGTATTGCAATTCGCAAACTTCAATATTCTTTTGGTAGAAACCTAAAAAATTATAAAAACCGACTAGTTACCGGATACCGGGACACTGCCGGAATTACGGACGTTTACCTTATTCAAACCATGGACACAAAGAATATGTACATTTATTCTTTGATCCATAACAATTTTTGGATCATACAATGTTGTCTAGTGTAGAAATCGAACTCACGATACTCAGAGCAGTGTGAAAAGGTGAGAAGACTGCTTTAATTGCTATGACATACGTGCAGTCAAGTGACGTCTCTCGTGAATCTGCCAGCATTAAATTTTGTGTATCTATATTTGTGTGCTTGAATACTAATAATAAACCATAGTTTTTATGATACACTATTCTGTATGATAACCCATGCCGGAATGAACTTCACAAACACTCAAACAACGAAAACAAATAATTTGTCGACACAAAAAGTTGTCTTATGAGAAAATCAAACCTATGCCATCAGCCAAGTGACTTGCCCACTTACCCCCGTGAGCCATTTGAGCAGTCAAATCCTCAGTCCACCATATACCAAGAATATTGAATTCTATTGACCTTATTTTCCAAGTGTTTCTTTATCCCTACAAACAATTTTGATAAGATCCCTTGATTTTGTTGCTAGAATACTTAATCAGGATTTATTTTGTAAAGTTAATTCTTCAATTTCCACAGAATTTGCCGCTAACCCAAATAAATAGGCATCAACTTCAATTTTTTACCTTTACGAATTATTATCCGTTTCAGCAGACGTCCTTGTCTTGGTGGAACCCAGTTGTTTCATAATTGGGTCCCGTAACACGTGTAATTTATACAGTATTCGGGTAATAAGGGCGTAGGAGGGTAATAAGATTATAATGTACGGGTAAGCGGGTCAGTTATAAATATGAGGATAAATTAAGCAAATTGTTTGTGCAAATTTCTCACAGTATTTTTTAAAGAATGACAAAAATATAAATATTGTAAAAATTACGGAGCAGTACTCGAACTTTTACAAGAATTCGAGAGAAAATACCTACTCTGTGTTGAAGAATTTTCATTTCGATTTTGTTTTAGTATTAAGGCGAGGTTGCAGTACTTTTTAAGATTTTTGAACGTCTGAAAGTCCCATGAACTATGATATTTTAATGAATAAAAATTAAAGTATAAAAGTTGAACATATCTTCTAGTAAATCGTAAAGATAGAAACACGATTTGGAATGATTGGCTCGATAAAAAAAAATGTCAAACATGGCACTAAATCACAATTTTAAACGTGTACTGCTTAGAGATTCCATAATGAATTTATATGAAAGTATTATCAATAGAAACAGCTCTTTATTTTAAAATAAATGGTAAAAACAGATTTCGTAATTTCGTTATCATTTTTCTCCAAGAACAAAAATAGTCAAAATGTTGGCATTATATCGCTCGCCGGCCGTTCATCAGTGCCTGTCTAGGCGTCATCGAGGGCGGACGTACGTCGTTGCTCCGCAAAATCCCCCTCCACCCCCGCATGTACGTTTTCGCAAAAGTACAAAGTAATTCGTATTCCAAACTCAATCGTTCAAACCATATACATACAAGTAAGAAACCGTAGACAGGTTACTGACAAGGTAACATGACGGAGCTTACGAGTGGCACGCATCGCGAAAAGCGTACGCACACTAATATAAATATGTCAAAACGACACACTAAGAATTAGATTAGAAGTGTAAGTAAGATAGCACATCTAATCGCAAGCGCGATATAAAGATAAACATAATACTCTCTGGACCGACGCGCATTGTGACATCATGCTGACCGTTTCACAAACAATAATTTGACTCACATGCGACATGATCACTTTGTCTGGCTTGAGTAAATTCAATTCGCCTCAAAGTAAATTTGATTAATTCATTTAAGGTAGGGAAATAAAAAGTCAATGTGATTTATTTGTAACATTTATTAAAAAAGTACATTTTATTCTTCTCATTTCATTCGATGGAAACCTAAAACAGTACGTTAATATAAAAACTGTGCGCTGCGGACCCACCGTAGCCCTGGCAATACCCCTGGGGGTATGGTAGGTCTTTTAAAGCTTAATAATTCAATGGCTTAACCGTACTCCTGGCTGAAATGCTCGTAGTGTTATACCAACGTGCTACGTGGACATTAAACTGAACAGTATTATCTCTCGTATGATAATGACTTACGTTTTTGTATTTTTAGACAAGCGAAGACAAGCGCTAGTACGATGATATAGTGCAACCAGGAGATAAATTAGAGAATAAAACGTTTAGGTATTACTGCTAATGGTTATAATGCTTTGTATATTATAGGTATAATCTGTGGTACTGTTGAAGACCCGTCATCACCATCATCCTTGCACTTTCGGATCATTCCCACTAGTTCCATTGAACAGTTCTATGATAGAACTAGTGATACTTTTTCCCACTAGTTCTATTAGCACAACTTGATGAGAAGAATAGAACTAATGGGAGACAGTTATAGGAAATTTACCACTAGATCTATGTATGTTTTACAAGGGTAGTGTCACAATATCGCGCTCACATATCCGAATAAATATGCATGTATAAAAATGTGTTAAACGAATCAACGTCTACTAAACAATTGAACGTTTACAAAACAAATGAATGTCTACAAAACAAATGAACGTCTACAAAACAAATGACTACCAGAAAGTGATCAGCTATCGATAGTGATGGCAAAAAACAGGTGCATGCGATTTTCGACCTTATTGACAATTCATGACAAACTTCTTTTTTTGTTTTTTCTCGCTTTCTGGCAATATTAGGGTAATAAAATTATAAATTCTGACTAATGTCAATTAGGTTGAAAATCGCATGCACCTGTTTTCTGCAATCACTATCAATAGCTCATCACTTTCTGTAAGTCATTTGTTTTGTAGACGTTAATTTGTTTTGTAGACGTTCATTTGTCTTACACATTAAACAAATGAACGTCTACAAAACATATTCATTCGGATATATGAGCGCGATGTCGTGACACTACGGATCATTCCCAGTAGTTCTATTGAATACCCTAGTAAAAACATACATAGAACTAGACTGGGTCATTTCCTATTACTTATCCCATTAGTTCTGTTCTCCTCATCAAGTTGTGCTAATAGAATTAGTACAGTTCTATCATAGAATTGTTCAATACTAGGTACTACTATACTGGAAATGATCCCACAAAATAGTAGAACTTTAAATTAACGAACTGAAATTAATAAACTAATTACACAACAATATTATCTGGGAGTACGGTTAAGCTTTGAAAGACCCACCATACCCCAGGGGTACTGCCAGGGGTACGGTGGGTCGGCAGCGAAAACTGTGCAGTACAATCTACTTAGTTGTTTAATACTAAAAGGAGAAAAACAAGAACAAGTGAATGGACTTTGTTCATCCGTCAATGTTTGTAACTTACGTATGATTTAGTATTTCTATAATAATAATATATTGTGTTGATTCAGCCTCAAATCACTTTTATTACTTGACAAAAACACACATCAGTATTTTATTATTACGAATGTCCCATGTACTTTGTTTTTTAGTCTTTGAACACGCATAATACTGCTTCTCTTTTACACTCGCAAAATGCCAATTTTTTTATTCATTCTATTATTTGTGATACTGAATTTATTATGAATTGTAAATAAAACGTTGTAATATTGTAATACTCATGAATGAGAAGTGATTCCATAGCTTTTAGTCATTTTCCTACTTTAGTTTGTGCAAAATCTCATTACACACGACGGCATTTTCAAATGTAACGTACACACACGCGAGTAAAAGAGCGAGCGCTTCCGACCGCAGCGCGTACGCGACTAAAGCCAAATGAGACATTTAGCCTGTTTTTAATGTGCCACTAAAGCCAAATGAGACATTTAGCCTGTTTTTAATGTGCCACTTTTGAAGTTCGCATAACTCATCTACGGTTTTTTTTACGCTGCGCTGTGGCACACGCACACACGAAACCCCCCCTCCCCTCCCCCCGCTCACTCGCTGACGCCACCGCCGTGTTTTTGTTTTTGCGGGGGGTGAGGTCGAGCTACGCACTGTACTGCAACCTCGCCTTAAATACTTATTCGTTACCGAAATAATACACTTAAACATCTCTTCTCAGCAATTACTAATATAGCGTACTTAATCAATCAAACGAATCCAAATCTGAATAGTCAAAAATAATATATATTTTCTTCATCGATAAATTGTATGTCTCGAGGGATTTCACAAACTCTCAATCAAAGGATAAAAACAACAAATAGTCCGGTCAAAACAGACATTTGAATTAGACATAATTCGCATAGAGCTGAAAATTGGCAGAGACGGGATTTTATACGATACGGATGCAGAAATTAAATATACCATTATAAATAAAATGTCAAAAATCCCCATCGATCCTACTTCTGCAATGTTTTTTATCCAAGATCAAACATACAAAATTTAGGTTTTTTAATTTTTTCTCGAAAACGGTAAATTTTATCGTGAATATAGGTCAGACAAAGTTGTAGATCATACAATTTTGTACAAAAATGGTCGAGACACTTTTTCCCGTACGACTCACCATTCGTGAGATATCGCGGTTTTAACAATTACAAAATTCATATTTTACATAGTATAACCCACATTTCCGCTATGGATTGAACGACTGCTAATATTGCTAATGTTTAAAGTAGAATAGGTTACAGGCAGCGAAGTTGTATTTTGTATTTTGTCTATTTTAATTAAACCACTTTGCCAAACGTGCAGTCAAAATGTTAATTTTTATCTATCAAGCGAATAAATTTTAGAGATTTAGGCCCAGTCTCACTAATTTTGCATAGGACTTTAGACGATAAATGAATTGAAACGAAATTTGCACGAGTTATTGACATGACAAATTAATTTTACACGAGACAGCTGTAACCGACCCTTAGGGTACAATCATACCGGGGGTAAATTAAGAAGAGCTATTTGCTTGAGAAACTGGACAGCACGTGTGAGTTTACATGAAAAAGTGAATACAAAAGGTCCAAACACAGACCTTGTTTACTTTGTTTACGGAAGGGAAAGTTCCACAAACATTAATCACTACATAAATATTAATATAACTCTACAAAATACTCCACAACAAAGGAAATTTCACACAATTACACGCATGTTTGCGTGTTATAAGAAATACATAATTATGTCTATTGTCCATAGTCCGACTAGATGTTGTCCCGTAAATCTTTTACGTTAACGGCTCAGCAGTTTATTCGGTGTTTCTCCGTTGCGATTCTATGTTCCCATTACTTATATTATTTTATTTAGTAAATATTTCTTGCTGAAAGTGGGTGTAGGAATACACCTCTGCCTACCTCTTCGGGGTTATAGGCGTGAGACTATGTATGTATGTATTTCTTGCTATTTGTAGCTTAACCACGTTGGTAGAAAACTCTTGTCAGGGCTAAAGGCACTCAGGTGAAACTGCTCTGAAAAGTTTTCTGTAGGGCTAATTTAAAACTGTTGTTACACTGACTGACTGGCTGTATCCCATTTGTAAGTTTAGTTTAATAATCACACTTCGAAATGTTGAGCTTTTAAATTCGCCGTACTAATTTTAAGACTGCCTCATAGACATCGAGTGGCCAGGAATTCAAGTAGTAAATATTATTAAGTACATTACTGATACAAAACCTGTGCTTATGTGGGAATTTTGTATAACGGATAGAAGTGAGTATAGGGACTCATTTCAAACGTTCTAAGCCTAGTAAAAAATATTGAAGTACTTACCAGCTGCAGAATTGTGAGGTATTTCTTCCACCAGAGGTACTTGCTGACGTTGGGGCCGAAGACTGAAAGCCCGTAGTACGTGTACATCAGAACGTGGATGCCACTGTTCACCATAGCAGGAAGGAACGCTGCAAAGAAAATATTTATTATATTAACAAAAAATATTTTTTTAGCTCTCCAAGCAAACTTTTATTGGAGTGAGCCAACCATTCATTCGGAAAGGAGATAAAGAGTAGGCAGACTTGAAACAACTATCAAAGATAACACAAATCAAATCCCTACGGAGGGAATCTCAGTACATTATTCTAAACGACGAGGTGACCGATTCAACCACTACGCCATCTGTTCAGTCAATGTAATTTCGCTCGATTATCTGGCAATTATAAATTGCCCGCAGGCAAACGATGTAGCAAGTGAGGTTGATGAAAAACTATATTCCAAATACTACCAAATATTGTAAAGCAAATAAAATACAAATACATAAGAGCATGAACAAAACTATTGAACCAACCTTCGTCGTCAACTTTTAGAACGAATTATAGGATTTGCAAGTTTTGATTAGTTTTTTTTTCGATGTAAACTTTGTTCTGATTGTTGAGGTTATTAATAATCGCCATTAAAGAAACTTGAAAATAAATATTTTGTTTTTACTGTTTGTGAGATTATAATTATAAAACTGCCACAAATAACGAATTAGATCATTTGTTTACTTTCTTAGAGCAGAATTGAGGTTGGAGACTTCATCAGCTTCCCGTGGATAGCAATCTATCCATATATGCTGATGATAATGGTAAATTATCGTCATCATTTTATATATTTAACTATTCTAGCTGTATTTAGGACGTTTTTCCCCGAAATGTGAAATCCATTTACTACCCTAATCAAATTTCACCGCATATTAGTGTTTCTATAAACGTTTATGTAACGAGAAACACCTAATAAGTTCTAAAATGTCGCTAACATTTCAACCGACAGGAGCCGATGGCGATAGTTTGTCCGTTCCAAACTTACATCTCACCATGACCACGGTTTCGAAACATGAAAGACCGAAAAGAAAGAGAGATAAAATTAAATGCAGTCTGACCATCGCAACTCAAAATATGGCTATATTCACTTTAGTGACTATTGTCTATAATTGTCATGATAGCCGGAACCGATGAAACCGTAGTCTGTGGGAAACGGGACAAGTGAAAATTAACTATTTATCACCCAAATGAAACGTCTGTGTACGTGCCGAGAATTTGAATTCAGGTATTTTGCGCGGCGGTCTAATTTAATTGATTTGCCCACCGAGTTGGGGCTGTTCGTCAATTATTAGAAGAAACTATGACGTGACCCGAGGCTCTGCCCACGTGAATTATACACCTTACTCTTTCTCAGGAATTGCATTATCTATTGGTTAAAACTGTTAAAAATCCGTTCGGTAGTTTGGGTTTATCGCGGTTACATAGACAGATAGGACGCAAAGGGGACTTTATTTGTTAAAAGTTAGTGTTTCGATATTCACACACCCTTCTTACATAAAAAGCTACTGATCTAGATACACCTGTAGCAATATTGGTTGCAAATTTATGCTCAAATAAAGATTGGGAGAATAAAGTAAATTCACCAAAAAAGAAGTACAGCTGGCAGTTTAATTCTGTTTAATCTGAATAAACCTTCCGTAACGAGTTGAACCGCCACCGCATCGTTGAGCCAGATAATAGCGTATCGGGATAATTGAGCTCCGGATAAACGTATCTCTTCCATAAAACTTTTTGCAGAAAAAACAAACAATAAATCGTAAAATAAAAAAGTGATAGAACGAGTAAAATGAAACCCATTCAACTTAATTAATGAAGGAGTAGTTATGGTGATTCTATCACTTCAACACCACATAGTGTTCGATTCGATGTCCATGCGACATAAAGGTAAATGGGCACCTTAGTATGGAAACCATACCCATGGCGGACACAAACGAAATATAGCAGAGTGTATTCATCTATGGACCTCATTTACTATGGCATTAGTCGCATTTATGTGAACTACGGGAATCTCAAAAAAATCAAGTGTTATCTATGTATATATCCATACTCTTTATCTCTGAAACTACTGATCCGATTTGAAAAAAAAACTTTTTGTGTGTGATATATTCATGGGCAAGGTTATAGGCTACTTTTTATACCGATATTCCCGCGGGATCACTGAATGAGGTCGACGAAGTCGCGGACGTCCGCTAATTAATTGATATAAGTAAGAAAAATAAAATGCTAATTCATTAAAATATTTTTATTCAATTTGATCCAAAGCAATCATAAAATCATTTAAAAAGGCAGTGGGTGTGTCTGTTGCTTCCTGGTGTATGGCCCAAGACAAATAATAAACAGTGCTAGCGATATGGGCGCAGCTATTTATGCGCGAAAAAAAACCTGTTCAATGTGCGAAAGATACAGTGTATAACGTATCTCTAAACATTAGGTCAATTCGATATTATTTCTATGGCTTTACAAGATGAACCTTTAATACCGTTGGATTTCTTTTTCAAATGATCCTGTACATTTTTCACCGACGATTTTTAATCAAACAATTATATGCAATGAAAGTTCATAAATTATTCCCCTTTGTTTAAAACTATTTTGGTTAATGTCCGCCACTGTTCGCAAAGCGGGTTAGATATGCCCAATAACCTTTGTTGCTATATTTTTTAAATTTCGTCATTTGTACACTAACATAAATTAATGTAGCCCAAATTATTCATGGTTATGTTCTTGACCATGGTCATGGAACGACGAAGAAAAGAGGACTAGAAAGTATTTCATCTTTATTTACGAACTACCTAGGCCCGCAGTTACACCCGCGTTATTAAGGATTACTGCACGGCACCAGTGGCTCTCAGCGTAATGTTATAATTTTGCTCATAGCATTGCTCGTTAAATGGACTATCCGACACAAAATAAAATCAAATCGTACCGGTTGTCCCTGAGATTAGCGCGTTCAGCCAAAACTACAAACAAACTTCTCAGCTTCATAACATTAGTATAGATACGTACTTGCACGATGGAGAACCCTCGGCATGCCTGGTAGGGTCTGTCAGACCCACAGCGGCATATAAATTATTGTTGTACACTTAAATTTGAATGTTGCGCGCTACCGCTCTCAGTAGCTGGCTATTATGAACTCGTCCACATCCTCCGCCCTCTCCCCAGTCCGCAGCAAGCGTTTGACGTAGAAGGACACGTGTAAACGATCATTCAATTCTTTGGTGTGCAAAATGCATCGATACTAAATCCCAAGAAAATGTTGATTCTGGTGAAGAAGACTGATTATTTTATTATTATGTATAAGAATATGTCAGTGCCTTACGTGTCATAAAGTCTGATTTGGGATCTCGTATAATTTACAAATACCATGTTATCAAAGATTTTAAGTCTACTTTTTTTTATAAAAATTATAGTATTCTTTAATTGAACAATCAATAAAGATAATTTGATTGATATACATTTTTTTTACATTATTATATATGTTTTATTCCTTTACAAGGGCCTTAGGATGCCTAACAAATAAAAAAAAATATAAAAATATCCAATAGGATACCAGGACTGGCTTGTAACTTCTAACTACCAGGCATGCCGAGGGGTTAATTACGTCATAAATGTTGGTATAAAATTAGTGTAACCTATAAATTAAGGCGATAATAAGGCAGCGATAGCTGAGTGGAGAGACCGACAGACTGCTACGCAGAGGGTCTAGGGTTCAAATCCACGGCACGCACCAATGATTTTTCGGAGTTAAGTGCGTATTAAATTGTTAATTATCGCTTGCTAATCGGTGAAGAAAAATATCGTGAGGAAACCTGCATGTCTGAAAGTTCTCCATAATGTTCTCGAAAGACATTTGAAGACTGACAATCCGCACTTGGCCAGCGTGGTAGACTATGGCCTTACCCTTTTCATAGTGAAAAGAGGCCCTTGCCCAACGGTGGGACAGTATAAAGGGCTCGTGATGATGATGATCTTGAATCTATAAAATAATATATTTAATGTTCTGGGAATATCAGATATACATAATTGTATCTTTTTGTGAGTGACTCACAGTTCCAAATTATTATCATGGAATTATTATCAATAGTCATTAATATCAATGAGATTACCAGAACTACCGTAAATTTATCTATTAAAGCGATATTTTATCACGAGACAATATATTATGGTAGATTATTGCATTAACTTTCAGTGATGAAAGATATGGTCTCATTTAATGAGCTATTAAAGCCTAACTTCCACGGTGAAGCGATGATAAGCGACATATAGCTAAGTCAAATAAAGAGTAACAGAGCGAGATCTGTGACACGGATTACTAAAATTTGAGAGAAACGTCATTGTGTATAAATTTTGTATGTCTCAGCTGAAGATATACCTAGTATAAAAAAAGTTTGGATTTCGCATATATAATTTTATAGTCTTCCGTGTAAAGGCTATTGGGATATGATATTGCGATATAATATTGCCATGATGACCTTCAATATGGCATCCATGACCGCTTTAGACCAAGAGACATGGAGTCAATTTGATAGACAACAATAAAAATAAGTATTATAAAACTCGCGAGACTATCACGTCACAGTTTAATTTTGAATGTGTGTTTTTTTATCATTATTTATTTATAGTCTCACGCCTGTATTCCCGAAGGGGTAGGCAGAGGCGTGAATATTACACCCACATTTCGCCAAGAATTTTGGGGTTCCACGTAATATGGATGTTATTTTTGCAGTGGAATAGCAGCTTAAGGATACGCATGTAAGCGTATTAGATAATTCGGTAAGAGGATTGCCGTATTAGTTGTTACGGGATTATTCCTCTGCCTTTTTTACTCATATAGATAAAAAAGCTATTATACAACTAATATAGGTCCCGACAGGCAGATTAAGTTTTATATTGGAAAAATAGATCGACTTCTTAATTACTATTGACTAGCAACACAAAAAATCATAAGAAATGATTACGCAGTACAAAAAATGTTATCAAACAAATTATAAATATTAAACAAGAATACATGAATAAAATATATTTATCTTAGTATCGCAAATAAAGTCAAGGACATAATATTCTGTCTTAAAAAACCACTAGAAGAGATTACTCAATTATTTCCTTCAAACATTCGAGATAAGCTTTGTAACAAGATTTTGGTTGAAAGAAATTCTAGTTAACTGTCCCAAATACATATATTTAAAAAGATTCAATTGCTTGGTAAATACCCAATTCAGCTAAACCGACAAATCCAATATGTACTCATATAGTATATTACATTTAGTGCCTAAACAGATGATAAATTGGACTCTTCACGGAATGGGTAGGAACAGATTATTCAATATTATGAAAGGGTTTATGAATGTTTTATTCAGTCGGTTCGAGGAAACTATTACAAAGAATCGTTCGCGAGAAAATTATTATATGGAAATTTTACAAACTTCTACGAAGATAAGAGATGAGAAAACCAAAAAGAAAATAACATAAAAGTAATGAAAGCACTCCAGCTTCTGAAACAAATTTTGCACGAAATCTAGTTTCATAGATTCTTACTAATAACGCTTAAGAGGCAATAATCGTTTTAATTTGCGATAGCCTGTACTTTAACGTAAAAGCTTCTCACTTAATCATTCTTCTCTCTTTAATAGTTTTCAGCCGAAAAATATTCAAAGAAAATAAATTTCGAAATTGCTAGATAACATCCATTGAAGAGGCGAAGTGGGCTATTTTCGTCAAATTAGTTGATGAAAAATTCAATTTAAAAAATTCTAAGGCTTTATAAATCTCGACTAATTTCTTTAAGGTCCTAAATTAATCTTTTTCAACAAATTAGGCTTGAGTATGAATAGAGCACGTAATTTCCGCAGGAAATTTGGAAAACGATGTCTAATTTAATTTAATTTTATCCGTGCGGTCAATTAATGTTAAATAAACCGGTCAAGTGCGAGTCGGACCCGCGCACCGAGGGTTCCGTACAAACCTGTAGGTAATATATAATTATTTTTTTTAAATGTGATGTAACTAAAAATTTAAGGTTTACAAAATTTTTCCTATGTGACCACTATAAAACGTTGTTTTCTGCCAAAGAACAATGCCCATTTTTCTTAGAGATCATCCGGCCTAGATGCGGACAGTAAAAAATTGTAGAAGTTATTATTGTATTAGATAAAAACTCTTTTATCTTTAGTTAAACTAGAATTTTGAGATTGATTAGAGGTCCACCACATTCATAATTTTGTTACAAGACATACTTTTATAAGCTCAAAAAACATAAGGTGTGCACATACTTTTACTAGGATAGTTAAAGTATTTCGTTGTTTTGAGTAGAAAGGAATGAGTTAATCGTTTGGCTTGGAATGAGTTAACCCTTACCAAACGATTAACTCATTTATTTCTACTTTTTCTTTCGGAATTTTGGCTTTTTCTTTCAGATTTCTACCCAGAAATCCGAAAGAAAAAGCCAAAATTCGTAAAAGAGATCCAAAACATAAAATAGTATTTACAATGCGCACGGGCAAATAACAAACATAATAAAATAAATTGACTATGGCATTATTGACACTTACTAACAGTAAAAAAAGTGTTGCCATTTTGCAGTTTTTAAATTATATTGATTAATCGATATAGATTTCGGACAAGGTTATCAATATATATTTGGTTCAAAATCGAAGTTATTTGTAGTTAATCACATATATTATATACCTTAAAAAATACACACGTCAAGAATGTTTAAGGACCAAGTAAGGATTTGCAAGTCACTAAAATCATTTTGATTTGAAAAAATATCAAATCGATTAAGAAGAAGTGATAATAACATGATAATCGATTTAATATTATGATTTACTGGCAGTTTCTGATCTATTACGTTTTGGCTATTTAGACGCTAACACATCTTTTTAAACATCTATATTGAATAACTTTCTCGGCACACTTTTAGTAATGCCTATAAATTAAGTAATAAATAAAATGATTATTCAACAACAAAATTGAAATTCTATTTAATTGTACTGTTCATGAGTTCCTTACTGGGCTAGAAATAAGCATTGTTCTTTCAAGATTCTAGATCGGATGGAAATACACTTTAGTTTTGACTTGAGCATTTGATATGAATTTCAATTTTTATTTTATTTGGTTCATAAAAAGGGGCCTTTAAACATACATACATACATATCGTCACGCCTTTTATCCCCGAAGGGGTAGGCAGAGGTGTATTTCTACACCCACCTTTCGCCAGATATACTTTAGTCCCACGTAATAAGGGGCGAGCCTATTGCCGTACCGGGCACATTTCCAGACTCCGTGCTGCTACTGAGAATTTCGTGACAGAAAAACCCAATAACACTGCCCGACCCAGGAATCGAACCCGGGACCTCCCGATCCCACGCGCGAATTTATGCCGCGAGACCAACAAGGCAGTCGTATAGGGTTTGATGTTGAGTTTTCCGTCTCTACGCAAAGATGGTATTTGCATCGTGTTATCCCTTAGTCGCCTCTTACGACACCCACGGGAAGGGGGTGGTGACACTTGTATTCTACGCCGTCAACCACTCGGCTTAAATTTATTTAAAAATATTTTAATTATATGATGTAACAAAAAATGTATGGATTTCGCAATTTTTCCTTTATCTGTGCTATAAGACTTTGCTTCGTGCCAAATTTCAAGAGTCTGAGCTTACGGGAAGTACCAGGTTTTGATTCCCTTGCGAGAAGTTCCAATTTCGAAAATATGCTTAAATTGCTGTTTCTGTTGATTGCGTGGACATAGAAGTTTGATTTTATTTCAGCTTAACGGTATTTTAGACTTGAGTATTTGATATGAATTTTAATTTAATACCTTTACGCGTTCATGAGAAAATAGTTATAACTTTAAAATTATTAAATGTATTTTTATTATGTAATGTAACAAAAAATTTACGGTTTTCGCAATTTTTCTTTATGCGTGCTATTTTGCTTCATACCAAATACATTGCTTCGTACCAAATTTCAAGATTCTGAGTTCACGGGAATTACCTTGTAGGTTTTGATTCCCTTGCGAGTTTCGAATATTTGTGGAAATTTGCAGCAAAAACGACTGTATCTTTTGATTGCCTTGGCTTAGAAGTTCGACTTTTTCACAGCTTCAAGGGACAGTAGAATTAACTATTTGATATAAATTTCAGTTTGATACCTCCACGCGTTTCTGAGAAAAACAACAAAGTGATCCTATAAGGGTTCCGTTTTTTCATTTCAAGGTACGGAACCCTTAAAACATGAAACGATATTACTTTTTAACAAAATTAGGGTGCATGGTTGGAACAATGATTAAAACGATGGCCTCCCTGTTTAAGACATCATTGTAAGTACAATTCCTTTAGGAGGCTTTACTCTTTCTATGATTTTCTAAAACTGCGTACCTACAGTAATAGTTCTTCTCAATGGGGCATAATTGTCCAACGATTGTTGCGATCGTTTCGTGCTCCCAACGACCACTTTGCACACAGACTATACATAAAACTTATAAGTCAATAATCAAATACCCAATTTAAATTTCAACAAATAGTCTACGATTTTTTAATATAAACCAGTCGGCGCCTACTTTTATAAATTGATCGTAAAATTTTCATAACGAATTAGTATGTTACCATCGCGATGGCAATTATATGAAATGTACGCGAAAAAGTTTAATCGAACTTAAATTAATTTCACAATTCACAGCTAATACGCATCTGTGACTAACGCTATGCGTAATAAATCAATTTAATGGCGAAAAAATTTGGAAGCCATTTGCAATTTTCGTGAATTGTAATGAGGCGAACGTTGTCACTTTTTTATGAATGAGAAATCTGGCTCTTGAATGTTACGTCCAGGTACATTTTATTGTGCTTTTTATGGACTGTGAATTTTGCTCTTCATAATTGTGTTAGTAGGGCGAGTAAGATGATATTGTTGCGGCACTGTGACATAGATATCGTTTACCTCTGTCACAAACAGGTCTTAAGTCCGTCTGACATCTAGCTCAAAGTATGTTAACGAAGGTCTGAAGTCCGTCTGGCCTCTGGCTCCAAGAATTTTGACATAATTGACACTACTCACACAAACTTTATAATCTATACAGATAATTATAGAAATTTGAAGTATACTATTGATACACGTTTATCATATCCATCCGTTAAATGCTATTCAATTACTGAGACGATATTCATAATTTATATTATAGTGCTATTTATGAAGTATCCTTGGTCAACTACCTAAATCAAAGTTATAATTACAGAATTACAGAAGAGTTAACTGAATAATTAAAGTCATTATACTAAGTTACTCTAACGTTAAATCTAATATAATAATTATTTCATGGAATATAGAGTGGCCCCCCTCGTGGGATCTCCACCTTGCCGTGGTGGGGGGGGGCTCAGTAACCGTGGATTGGACACCCGCGGTGAAGCTAAGAGAGATCCCGGGAGTAGATGCTCCGCGTAGGCTTAGAGGGGCCTGCGC
This sequence comes from Euclidia mi, assembly GCA_944739405.2. Lineage (NCBI taxonomy): Eukaryota > Metazoa > Arthropoda > Insecta > Lepidoptera > Erebidae > Euclidia > Euclidia mi. The sequence continues at coordinate 92,066,003 of OX123185.2, read as the reverse complement.
AGGATGCGTCCAAAGGTGCGGGTGCGGGGGACAGTTCTGTCTGTCCCTCGCAGTCGGACGCGGTCGCGGGAGGAGAGGCTTGTCGGTCGTTCTATCTCCCGTGACCAAATGGGGGCGCACCATTGTTGAGTCGTGGTGGGGCTGCAGAGGAAGAGGAGATGCCGTGTTGCCAGGTTGCCGTCCTCCCTATCCTCTGCGGCCGCTGGGTGGCTTTTGGCGGTGGAGCTCAACACCTTCATCCGACGCCAAGAGGGTTTTGTTCGGGGCTCGCCTGACCAACTGGCGGGCCAATACCCGTCGAGGGGTAGCGACGAATGCTTCAGCGATACCCGACCCTCTGACACACGGGTACATGAGGAACACGGGTTGGTTTTTAGTCAGTAAGAGTTTGACAGTCCCTTCCGCCCTTTTCCCCAGGGCGGAGGGACTCCAAGAGGATTTTCCAACCCGACACCAAAAAAAAAATGGAACATAGAGTGGCAATTAGGACAGGTTTGAATCCATCCCATTAGATGTAACGCGAAGAACTATTGTTCGATATTTTCTACAAAAATACTTGAAAATTGTAGTACTAGAAAATACAAATACTTACTAGATCCACTGGGCACCCACTTGATGCCTATCCACCAGAAGCTAAACATAGTAGAGTGATGATACACATGTAAGAATGTCAACTGCTCGTCTTTCTTCCTCAGGATGAAGAAGAATGTGTCGCAGAACTCTAGAAGCTTTGAGAAGTAGTACCACCATACAGCATCCGCTATCTGAAAAGGGAAATAACTGGTAGTAAAAATCAAAATGTCCGTGTGGTGCCGGATTAAGAATACGGAATGTCACCATCCCATGGGTGTCGTAAGAGCCGACAGCATTTTGTGCAGAGAACAGTACTGTAAAAGACGGAAAACTTGATATAAACCCTATTCCAACCCGTTTGGCCAGCGTGGTATAGTAGGCCAAGTCCTCCTTTCAAAGGAGAGGCCTAGTCTAACACTAGGACTATTTATCTGTCTCTATTTTTCTGACAGAAAATATTTCTTTAGAATCTATGCATTATTGAAATATTTTGGACCGCTGCTTTTGTTGGCTTTTTCTGTGTGGTGGAATTGTAGGTTAATTTGTGGTTTATATACTTTAATAACTTCGTATCCCTCATACATGGAAATGTTATGCACTCTATATATCCTTTAGAACAATAAAATTATATTGTCAAGAATATTTTAATTTGTTAGATAAGCTTTAAGCCTCGTATTCATTAGGGGACATTTGTCCCGCGACCTTGTCGCCCGACACGAATTCTACGTGTAGAGCGACGTCGCGGGGGACATCGCCCGACATCGCAGGCGACATCTACGTATCGGGGAACAAGTCGCTTGTCGACGTTCCGATAGCGCCGACCTTGCGCGAATTCGTGTCCCTCGACAGTTTCCGACGGCATTTAACTTGTGAGGACGTGTGTTGCTATTTTTTCCGCGACTACCTGCGATTATAGCACACTTTGTTGGTCCACACTACCAACGAAACTGTTAACACTTAGGCGACATCTTGATCACAATGCCGGTATGTGGACGAGCGAAATGTCGGTCGACATTGTCGCGGGACAGTCGCACGTAAATGTCCTGCGACTGTTCGCGATAAGTCAAGCGACTTTGTCCCCTAGTGAATACATGGCTTTATATACACATAGCGTATACAGGTGGATTTAATGCCTTAGGCTATAGTCTGTAAGTAAAATCTTTTCTGGTTTTGTTATTCCTCAAATAAAATCTAAGACTAGATTAATCTGCCTGCGTTGTTCCTTTTGAAACCCAGATAGTATTGGAAAACAAATTAAAACTTTCAAAACATCTAAACTTCAAACTTTGACGCAACAATTATGATTGATTATTTCTACTTTATCAAAAGTAACAATTAATTAAAAGCAAGTTGGGAAGTTTATTTGAGTACTGAAGTTGTGCGATCTATTATATTTGAGCTTGAGCTTAATTTATGTATTCAACTGGTAATTCTCAACATCCTGCGAAAGTTTTTCGTCAGCTAACTTTAAATTTGCTGTCTTACTTCTATACAAGGTTAAAAATATTAATTGTATGTTATTAAATAGAATAAGATTTTTTTGACATTTTTCATCGGATATATTCTTTCAAGAAATCTCCTATAGGTACGTGATATAAAATAACATACACAAGAAACACCTAGATTCGAAAGAGCAATTTGCGGATCACATAAAGTGATGCTCGTGTGGGAACCAAACCCACAACACTCGGTGCAATCTAAAACAGCGAGGTGGCTACTTATACCACTACACTAAACATTCACTCAAGTCTATTCAAACGTATCTAGACTTCAAGCTCCTGAGATGGATTTGATCCCCAGGCGAGTTGACAATCACAAATGTTATTGTTATTGGGAGTGTAAGTGTGCTTTGGGTTGATTGAATGTTAATTAAATGGAATTCTTCCTGAAGGCCAATTCTCGTAATTTTATTTGTTTAAAATGCAGTTTATATCTAATGTCAGTATTGTGCTTAATGTCGTAAATGGAATTCTCCTAAATGAACTGTTATTTGAATGATATCGCGGCTGAGTTGTAAAGTGAACAAAGCGTCAAACAATGTGACAACGCCATACTATTATATCGAGTGAGACAAAAATTACATTAAGTTAGCAGAATACCAATTATTATTGTGAGTTAATACAAAATCTTATCGCATTTCGTTCAAAATATACTTTCGATGTCAGGTAAAATACGAGAAGCAGTCTTCTGGTATTGTAGCCAAGCTTCGAAGAAGGTTTTGCTGACGCCCTTTAAAAAAATATCCCCATCAATATGAACATAAATTAAGGATCTAGATCAAAGAGGCGGGAAGAAACTTTATCCTGAAAATTACTTATGCGTATAAGAACCCGTCTCCAAAATTATATTTAAGCAATTCATCTCTTACAAAATTTTCCTTTTACTTCATTAAAGACAAGAAATGTGTAGGAGTAGGTAAATTCTCTTTATAACTTGTTTAACGCATGGAAGTACTTTGTAGATTTAATGGTATTACAAGGTACTGTGAACGGTGTGAATACGCAGGGAGAAGTTATATTTAGAACAATTTTTTTTTTGAAGCGTAAATGGTTCGTAATAGTCGCAACGTATTTACGCAATACGCAGATAGTATTGAAATGTTCGAACAGTCGCATGCAAATGCAAATGGAAATGCATAAGCATAATATTAATCTGTGATGTCCATGTCTTTACTCCTCTATTAGTCTTTAATAGTGGTTTAAATTTTTCACAACAAATGCAAAGTAACATAATGGTGCTGACACATTTGAGCATTTATTCAATATTACAAAACCGAAAAACAAACGAGTGTGTTTTAGCGATCGTTCTTACGAACGTTTCATATTCTTCTGACGAGCGTTTTAGTGAATTGACAGTATTTTGATTTGACGTTTTTCCTGATTAGACTGTTCGCTGAAAAGATCGTGAAAATATTCGTAGCAATGTTCAGCTTAGCAGGCCAATTCTCGTATTTTCATATGACATTGAAATAATATTTTGAATTGACTTGGAAACCGTATTCTGCTAACCTAACGTCATTATCGTATAATTTAAAATAAACAGTTCGTCTTTGACACATATTTTGACACTTGTTTCTATTTACGATCTCGTTACAACTTCATTTAAATATCAGATAATTTAGAAGAATACGATTTTTGTCACGTAAGTATTACAATGACATTATATCGAAACTGTATTTTGTTAGGAGAATTGGGCCCCTGATCTTTGATCAGTTCAACAAAACAAAATAGCGACTAATGGTTTTGTTACAAGTGAATACTCAGGTGTATCAGCACCACTATATCCAACTCTTGCAAGGCAACTCCATGACTGAATGGTAGTACCTATTACCCCAGACATCCAAACATTGACTCTTTGATTCCTTCATTACTTATTCAATAATTATGCCTTTAATATGTTATACTTACTTGTAATTCATCCGGATCATATTTCTGCCTACACGGCTCACATATATAACTATATCTCAATCTAAACGAAGCCGTCAACAACCTTACAGCTATATATGCGTTCAACGCCGCCATAGCTAAGTTGTACGGGACAAGTAGCCAGTTCAACTTGAAGGGCCGCCGGTTCTTCATGAGCTTGGGGCCTATCCAGACTATGAAGAGGTACAGTAGGGTGTAGATGACCGTTGGTACTGGGGAGTCGACTAGTGGCCAGCCTTTCGTTCTGTTATCTGTAACAAAACACAAATGTATTTAGCATGAAATAATCGATGTATGTTATAAAATTAAGTTCCCATTTTGTCCTGATCGCATCAATCCCATTTTGTCCTGACTACTAGGATATGAACGCAATCAACGCAAAAAATTCCGAACATATTTTTGTACGGATTTCACCAAAAGATAATGTAATTCCTGATGAAGGATACCCAGTGGTAGCTAAGCGGTCAAAGCTTCGTTAAGTTCTAAAGTTAGATTTACTATCTAATTATTTATATTACACCTCTGGCTACCCCTTCGGGGATACAGGCGTGAGTCTATAAAATAAAAAAAATATTAAATTAAGTCATCCTAAAATTAGATTGTAAGTCTCGGTCTCGGCTATTAAACGATTTACTATGGAGTTTAAATGCCAACCCTTGTTAAAACATCTGCTACAGCCGTCATACGAAAGCTATCATCTACACAGTGTAACTTTGGATGCCATAACAGTTTGCAAAGTGGGTGCCATATTTACGTGCCGTAATTGGTATGTTCCTTGTTTATAAAAGGAGAAAATGACGTCATATCTAATAATAATTATAGACGAAAAATCAATTACCGGCATAAGCTTTACAGCTGTATGAAGTCGCAGTAGTAATATAGATCAGATATACTGGATATATCAATAACTTTATAGATCTTTTTAGGATGAATTTTTGGCTAATGGATTTGAGTATTCATTAGGAAAAATTCCTCATAAAAAGATCCTTATCTTATCTCAAATAGCCTTATCCATATAAATGTATAATAGTTGATTCAAGGCACTATTATATCACTAGCGCGCCACTGGGACGCCAATATTTCGATTACATAAAAAATGTGATTAACAATTTACTGTATGTTCTATTTGACTTGTTTTTAAGAGCAAATTTGTGTTCCAAAATGTTTACTCCTTAAAACAATTATTTGCCGGCATTACTGACATAATTCTACATCCTGATTAGAGTACCTTCATTACCAAACAAAATCAAGTTTTCAAACAAACAGTCCTACGCACTACGAATGACAATTTTATTTGCTGTTTCTAATTAGAACATTCGTGAATGTTTTGGGCATCAAATTTCCATAAGATAATCAAGGCCATTGAGAGGTTTTGAGAATGATTAAACAACCCTTAGCAAATATATTGTGTGCCAAACAGCTCACAATTTACTAATTTGTAAATTCTTATACGTTACTAGAGGATAGGGTTCCCACCAAAAACTTAGGGTCCCAAGCCAACCCCACCTGCAAGTGGTGCACCTGCCGATCAACGGACGAGGCTCTGGCAAACAAAATATCCCGATAAGCGGCAATAGGCTCGCCACCTATAACATGGGATCAAAACACTGGCGAAAAGTGGGCGTTTAATATGCCTCTGCCTACCCCTTCGGGAAACAGGCGTGAGTCTATGTATGTATGTACTAGAGGATGTCCGCAGTTACGCCCGCATATTTTATCTTAATTTAATTGTTCCTACCGGTCCCGTAAGAATTTCGGGAAAGATTAAATTTAGTGGTCCCTAAAGAACATATGTATATGCCAAATTTCAGCTTTTTGCGACCAATAATTTCGATATCAATCAGTAAGGAGCGCAAATAATTTAAAATACATATTATTATACAGATTGATTTATTGACGGGCCTTAATGTCGGGCCTTAATACCTATTATAATTTTGTGAGGCTTAATACTTATTTTTTCGACGTTTCTGTCATACAGACCAAAAATTTTGACCCTTAAAATAATTATTTAATATATACTAAATACAAATCGCGAAATAAGAAAATAATGTTATGGAGGGTTTCTTTCCATCCGTAACTTGATTTTGCCGGCCGTGTAGCTGTCAGATCGGTTATAGCATCACAAAGTGGCCTATGTGCTATTACGATCATTATAAACTTACTTTCTGCTAAAATGAACAAATATCCGGGTATCATTGAACTAACTACATTTAAACCGAATGATCTAGCAAACTACATTATTTGTCTGATGTTCCGATTACTTTACTGTAACCGTGATCGCGGAAGACTAACAATATCCGTTCAGTTGTTTATGCCTGAAAGGGTATCCCATCAAACCAAACTCATAAACTTTAATGTTTATATTTATGTTGTATTACAATTTGATACAATGTTTAGCTACAGCTACCTATCCCAAACAATTTATTGCACAGCGATGATTTGGCTGATTTATCCCATGATGCCCACACATTATAATAGTTCAATCACGTGAACAGGCGCAAAATTATTCAGGGTTCGCCCCATGTAATATGTATGACGTCGATAGGCCGGTTTGCTTGTGTTCTTAAGTAATCAGGATGTGGTGATTTTTGTTTTGTTTTGATGTTTTTCTGAATCAGTTTCGTTTACATGGAAACGAGTTACTTATTTAAATTTGACTGTAAATGTTGAAAGTAATACATTGCAAAGGATACAAGATAGCTTTTCGATTAAATAATTTTGAAGTCTGCCAACCCGCACTTGGCCAGTGGGGTTGATAGTCCTGGTGGACTATCTTGTATCCCTTAGCCGTCTCATAGTGATAACAGGTCCGTGTCCAGCAGTTGGCCAACTTCAACATTGTGACATTTACTAATTTAACGACACCAAAAATTACGCTAAATTTGAATTTAACTGCTAGAAAGTCTTGAAGGTACATCGTTATTATTATAATCTAGCTTTAAAACGTACTAAACCTATCATATACGAAAAATAAACTTTATTACTTTGGACACGTTTCGGTGGCGTTGAACTTCTACAAAACTTTTTGAAGTAATGGAAAGGACAGGTACAGTGTTTTACGATTTAGTTAATGAACAAGCAATTTATCAAATACGTAAGTAAGCATAAAACGGTAATTGACGGGAGAAGTAGCAATTTACATAAATTTAGGTAAGATTAAACTTGCAAATAGGAAGGAAGGAGGCTCGGAGACAAGACTAATGGCGTGCTAAACCTGCGTCTAGTCATTTAGTCTGACTATATTAACTTTATGTTACCATTTTAGTAATACGTGTGCGTGATGAGATTCACATTTATGCGTAGTTAATACTTATGAGTCAAAATAAATTCTATATAGTTCCTTGTTTTTTTTTTAAATTGAACTTCACAAAACCGATGTTCAATCTTTCATGCAACAATTTATAGTATATTCATAGGTAAAAAGTTTGATTAACATCTACTCGATGTGAATCTAACATGCGTTCAATGTAAGACGATTTGATTTGATTCAATTGTATAAAATGAATTAGATACAGGGCAATTTGTGAATACGTATTTATTTAATAAAGTTGTGTTTTAGTAATGGACATGTGAGGCAGGGTTAATTATTATAATTTTATTTGGATGTGGCCTGAAAGAAGATGTCGTGACAAGGATTGAGTAAGGAATGCTGAAATGGTTTGGACACGTGGAGCGAATGAGTGAAGTAAGATTGACGAATCAAATACATGTGGCAAAGGTGTGTGGGCAAGCTGGTTGTGGCAGACCTCGTAAGACGTTCGTCGACCAAATTGGGGACGTCTTGAAGAACGGAAAAGTCCGAAGCACCCGTAACCGGCGAGCATGTATGAAAAGAATAATGTATGTAGAGGTAGCGCGAGAGGTTTGTAAGGATAGAAGCAAGTGGCGTTCTCTTGTCTCTGCCTACCCCGACGGGAAAAAGGCGTGAGCATATGTATGTATTTTGAAAAATTAAAAAAAGCCTAATTTTTAGAACCTGATTTTACAATTTTATTACTTTTAAGTTGTAATTATTTGATTCTATAATTGAAATTATTTATTTTTTATATCAAAGTACTCCATTAAAGTAAACTATGCGTTCCTTTTGATTGGTGTTGACTTCTTAGATTTGGTCGCATTCAATTTTCTGGCTGTTCTAATTTTACACTAGCAAATATTTGTAAACTAAAATGGCTTCAATTTTCATCGCAATTTATAGGCTTTTTCGTTTTATGAGCCATTTATTCTTGCCGTTGACATTTATATTTCTTACTTTCGATTTTAAGCTTATTTTCTTTCTATTATAGTCATTTCTGTAAGCCTGATTGTAGGATAAAATATGATAACATCTTACCTGAGAGTGACAATGTCCAGAGATAATAGTCGTATGTGTCTTTGAGGACGCTTTGCGTCGAATTCATTATTATTTCAGCCATTTTGTACTTTTGAAGGTATCTGAAACAACAGAAGAAATATTGTTATTATATATATTTTATTCATTGAACAAAATAATTTACAACGGTATGGTGGAACCGGCAGGCTACAACCTCACACAATTTTAAGACATCATAAGATATAGGTATAAACCACTATCTTACATACATACATACAACTTCACGCCTATTATCCCCGAAGGGGTAGGCAGAGGTGTATTACACACTCACTCTTCGCCAGTTATGTTTCGGTCCCAATGTAATAGGGGGCGAGCCTATTGCCATCTACCGGGCACATTGTTAAGCGAGCGATAATTAATATTTTTAATACACACATATTATTATCTTCGAAAAGTCGGAGGTGTTTGCCCGGGGTAATTGGGGATGCAACCCGAGACCATCGTCTCTGCAGTCCGTTACGTACACCACTACGACTCACGCCTGTGTCCCTTAAGGGGTAGACAGGTGTGTTGGTAACACTTTTACCTGACCCGGGAATCGAACCCGGGACCCAATCAATATACGGATGTACTCGACCACGGAGGCAGTCCTTATTTTAATACAATCATTTAAACGATAGATACAAAACCTAGGCACAAAACACATATTTTAGGTCGTTAAGCCACCCGCAACCAAGCCGCTTCTCATTTGTTATATCTCACTGAATTATTTTAGGTAGCGTGGGCATTCCCGGGAACAGATATAAACATGCGTCCTGACAATCCTCGGTAGTCGTAAAAAAAGCCCGTAAACATGAGGTGTACAAACTTTATCACATCATTATTAAAACGGTCTGAAAATGCTACGGAATATTTTTATAAAATGTATTTACATACATTTTCGCTCAACTGAAAGCTAGACTGTTAGTACCTAACCAACGACGTAGTCTTTCGCATTTGTAATTTGCGTGAAATGGCTAACATAAAGCCCTCCGTACACAAGGATACTTTTATCTTCGATACCCCAAGATTTTAGCTTCTATACGACTACAGGTATATAATTTTATACAGCTTAGTATACAGAATAGCGTCGCCAATACCTCTCGAGGACACAAGTTTGTGCCTCTCAAGAACAATGTACTGAAACGACTAATTTAGACACACATATTTAGCTAAAACCAAGCAGCGACAGCAGAGTGGAGAGACCGACAGACTGGTACGTAGAGGGTCTCGGGTTCGAATCCACGGCACGCACCAATGACTTTTCGGAATTAAGTGCGTATTAAATTGTTAATTATCGCTTGCTATCGGTGAAGCAAAACTTCGTGAGGAACCTGCATGTCTGAGAGTTCTCCATGATGTCCTCGAAAGACATGTGAAGTCTGCCAACTCGGACTTGGCCAGCGTGGTGGACTATGGCCTTACCCTTCTCATAGTGAGAAGAGGCCCGTGCCCAGCAGTGGGACAGTATGAAGGGCTGATGATGATGATTTAGATGAAAATACTAGCCCAATTTTCACTATTTGTGATGTTAGCTGGTAGATTTAAGGCATGTGGATTTAGAAGCTTGGCTCTACACGATGTGTGATCTGATAATTTTTGACAATGCGGACCATAATTTTAGTCTGGACATGGCAACATTTCAGATAAAAATGTTTTTGTTAAAATCGGAGTTTACGTATACTTGTGTACAAAGGCCCTAAATGGGTCATCAAGTTAGAAAGTTTAGTATCCCTAAATACAACCCTGAATCTGTAAATATTTTCCCTAAACCGCTTTCGGTATGTTGTGGCCTAAATAAACAATCCTGATTAGTGCCTGTAATATGAGAAGATAATTCACGGACCTAGATTATGTACGACGAAATTTGTGGGAATTTTGTACTTAGCTGTGCGTAAAATTGTTACATGATTACACACGAAATGTAATGTTTGTATTGGAAATTAAGTAATCCAAAACCTCTTAAATTGTAAATTTGAATAATCCATCCTTAGACAATGTACCGAACGGCTATCTGACGACCTTGGTAAAGATAGACAATTCGTCAAAGAAGTTTGAAAATATTTGCTATCACTATATGATTTAGATAACAAAACACTGGCCAAGTGCGGGTTGCAAAATATTCTGCGTGTAAATAAGAGTTTAAAACGTCAACAATCTCAAAGGGAAGGTCACTAGCTGTGTGTTTAATATTAATTTAATCCAAAAGTTTTCGTTATCTTTAGTGAGACACGAGTAGAATTAGTTGTGTTTAATTTTTCGCCTATGTTGTGGAATCCAAGACAGTCTATTTCTTACAGAATTTCCGCTATAATTCGCTGCTACTGAAAATTCTTATGCACTGGCATGTAAAATACTCATAAAGCACGATCAGTTTTAAAATACATAGGATTTCGGCACAACCATTGATAGCCCCGTTCTCTCTTCGCAGAAAATATCCAATAAATGCTAAACCACTCTAAGAAACAATAGAGTTTCAAAGCCATTGTGTCAAGCGCATGACTATGCATAATGTTGGTCTCATAGTTTAAGAATTAATGTAGCTGCATTCTCAATACAGTTTGCTGTAGAAGAGATTTATTGTAAAAATAAGTGGGTCGCGGTTGTATTGAGGTGAAACGGAACTGTACGGAACCATCTGTGTTTTGACGATGTTCGTGTGAGGTACCAAAGTTTGGATTGAAAGTTATTTGTGCTCTTGTTGGCATGTCGTGTTCGTGTTTGAGCAATATAATTGTCGATTGTATGATGGGCAGACGTTAATGCTTATTTGTTAATACGTAGGTATTATTTGGATAAATTAATGGTTTAATCTAAGCATAAGTTAGTCAACGCAGTGGGTGTATTTGCGTCTTAGATTTGCCGCGTTACAGATAATACGAGACTAAATCCTTTCAAATACAGCGCAAGAGTACAAATTTACGAGTAAGGCATAGTAGTCATATTTTGCTTACTGTTTTTAATTCTTTTTTTTTATAGGCTCACGCCTTTATCACCGAAGGCAGAGGTGTAATACTGCACCCACATTTCGCCATGTATTTTTAGGTCCCACGTAATAGGGGGCGTGCCTATTGCCGTTACCGGGCACATCACCAGACTCCGTGCTGCTACTGAGAATTCGGAAATACCCAGTAACACTTTTGCCCGACCCGGGACCTCCGGAATCAAACCCGGGACCTCCGATCAGCAGTCGCATACGCTATCCACTGGACCACAGCTTACTGTTTTGATAGCTGCATAATGGGTGAGTCTTCATTTCAAATGATGGTATAATTCTTCAAAAGATCATTTATCTGAACAAATTCAACTGACGTGATCAATGCAATATTGCGCAGATATAATTATTACTAACCATTCACAAAGACTTTCGTTTTCACCAAGGTCTTGAAAAAACGATTAATTACCGATAGGTACCAGCAAGTTACAATGAGAACAAACTGTTAATTAGCAAGCACCATTCGTGATAAATTTTCCCAGAATGTACTGAGTGATTTTCTAGTAAGTACTTTTATTCGTTTCTTTTACTATTCATTCATCTATTGTAATATTATAAAGCTGAAGTGTTTATTTGTTGATCAGACGCTTTAATCTCCGGAACTATTGAATTTATTGCAAAAATATTGTTGGATAGTATCACAATCTTAATCAGCCTATCGCGGTCCACTATTGGACAAAAGCCTCTCCCACACAGTACAGCTGACTATAAATCAGATGGATCAGAATCTTTCATAACATTATTTTAAACTACTGGCACCCGTGGCTTTATATAGCCTTTGGCCTTACTGAATAAATGGGCTATACATACATACACATACATAGACACACGCCTGTTTCCCCGAAGGGGTAGGCAGAGGCATATTTAACGCCCACTTTTCGCCAGTGTTTTGATGCCACGTAATAGGTCGCGAGCCTATTGCCGCTTATCGGGATATTTTGTTTGCCCGAGCCTCGTCCGTTGATCGGCAGGTGCACCACTTGCAGGTGAGGTTGGTTTGTGACCCTAAGTTCTTGATGGGAACCCTATGCAATGCAAAAATGGGCTATGCAACAAAAATAATTATAAAAATCGGACCAGTACGGATATAATCGCGTAAGTACAACAAAACAAACTCTTCAGCTTTATTAAGTATACTAGTATAGATTATGTAATTGCATCAGCTTAACTTCTGTATTGGCATAGTGTGTGGCATAACAGGAATTAATATGCATCATGAAAACCAGTTCTGTTTGTGGGACATCGAAGCTTTAATGCATTTTTATGAGGAAAATGTTTAAGATGAAAGTTGTTTCGATCGTATCGGTTTTTAATAGTACGTCAGTCTGTGAGCAGTATTTTTCGGCTATCTAACATTTTGTCCAGTACTCTCGTGGCTATTGTTTGTTTTTAGTATGAGTGTGTGGCCAACTCTGGTGTCGGAGTTTTCAGACCGCCCGATGGCCTCCGTCATGGCCTAACGATCCTTATCCTAAGACAAGAACCGGGACCGACAGCTTTACGTGCCCTCGAAATCACGGTAGCGCTCAGATGAAAATGCCACACACGGTCACCCATCCAAGTGGTGACCTGTGCAAGCGTTGCTTAACTTTGCCGATCTGTTACGAACGGCAAGCCAAGTCTCGCTATGAGCGCTATGGATATTGTTATATGTGTATGTATAGGGCTATATTTCCGGGTCATAATAAATTTATTATACTTCTATTGGCCTGAATTTCGGAATCCATTCATTCCTTAGATTATCACGATTAGAGAAATTATCACCATCCTAGCGCTATACCAGTTACATCCAAGAAAGTTTTAAAACATACCTCATTATGAGAAATCCCTACTAATATTATAAATTCGAAAGTGTGTTTGTATGTATGTATGTTCCGTTTTCACGCTAAAACGGCTAAAGCGATTTTCGTTGAATTTAATATAGAGATATATTGGACCATGGGGATGAACATAGGCTACCATAATTTGCAAAATTTAAACTAGGAGGGATTGTAGGGAGGGTAGAAGTTTGTACGGCACAAATTTACCTCTTGGAAGTAAGAACGCATGCGCTAATAATTGAGTGCTGCGCATGTGCTATCGCATATCTGTCAGTACTGTCACGTCATACATAATGTCATATTGTGCACGTTGATTAAATTGTTAAACGGCTGAAACGATTTTCCCTACTATTATTAAAAATGCGAAAATGTTTATAGAGATATTATATTGAACATCTATAAGAACATGGCTTTGACATTTGACTGTTTGCAAGGTGATGTTATTATGTACTTTTCGATAGATAACTGTAGATAATGTCATGGATACTGACCGAGTTACTTTGCACCCTATAGAGTTTCTGAAGTCCTTAGAATAATCAGGAGTGTCTTCACACAACTTGAGACTTCAAGTAGATTTGTGATATCCCGAATTTAACGCGCGTGAAGCGGCGGGCAAAAGCTAGTATTAGCATAAATATCCATAAATTTTGATCAGTTAATATTACCAATTATGTATTGTGTAATTTGGCTTATTGTTCTTACGCAGTGTCCAAATATTTACAGTCACGATAATTTACATATACTAATAATATAAAGAAGTACATCAAACAGTCCTGTGAATAAACATTATAACAAGATCGTGACGAGCCTTAATACTCTTATACATATTTGGCGATAGTCAACATGTATTTTGTAAAATTCATAAAGGATTCCTTGATGCGTACGTCACGTCCTGTTGATAAAGTGATTTATTATTTGGTAAAAAGGCATTTAGTTGGTGTGGTGACGGACTAAGAATACGGCATGTCACCACCCCATATAATCCCATGGGTGTCGTAAGAGCCGACAGAGGCAGCATATTATGCAGAGAACAGCACTCTAAGAGAGAGAGAAAACTTGATACAAACCCTATACCAACCCGTTTAGCCAGCGTGGTATAGTAGGCCAATTCCTCCTTTCAAAGGAGAGGCCTGATCCAGCAGTGGACTGTTAAAGGCTGATGATGATGAAGCATGCATTTCTCAACAACAAGCAGTTGGGGAGGTCTTAATATAATAATAATTTTAATTACTAGATGATGTCCGCAGCAGCTACGCTCGTACATTTTATTTTAATTTAACCGCTTCGGGCCAATCCTGTGGGAGTTTCGGTAAATCCTTCTTAATGCATCCCTACAGTTAGCTTGTTGCGCCTAATAGTTTTGACTGTGCGTTGTCTATCAATCAGCTTCAGATTTTTTTATATATACGGGTTACGACGTATTTTGTCTTGTAAATTTGTACTAGTATATTGTCTGCAAGAGACAACAACACGTACAATACATAACAGCTTAGGTAGGTACTGATGACTGGTTTATCATCAAGCAAATGTGCAATTCACCTCTAGGAAGATAGATCAAAAAATAAAAATAATATTGAAAAATTTCTTCTATATAAAACGTTGTTTAAAAACAACGGTACAAACTTATCTTATAATCTCTCAATCAACAAAATATAAAAGTAATCTGGTGGGTTGCTGAATGTCCACCTAGTACTATTATAATTAAGATTGCGATGGCTTATTAAGTACTACATATTCTTTTTATATTGCATGAAGTGCCTAAGGCGACAGGTATTGAGGTTTAAACATTCAAGACTCAATTAAAATGAGTTGTTGACTTTAGAATTTGTAGTTTATTTAATACAATACAATGCATGTTTTTTTGTGTTTAAAAAAATCGACCGAGAGCAGTAGTCTAGCTAAAAAAAAGCTAAACGAAAAATAAACCTACAAAGTGTTTGACGATAAACATTATTCACAAAGTCAAACCTGTATTTCATCGAACTAGCAAAGTTGTTTAACAGACAGATTTATGGTAAGCGCACGGAATTAATAGCTTTGGTTACGGATCAGCTCAACTTGTGCGTTCGGTATTCTTTGAGCCTTTGCAGTTCACACTTATCAGCAGTGGATTACCTCGGACTAAGTTGATGGCTCCGTATAACGTGCCGAATTCAATGTGTTTTCGAAACACTGTGTGAGCTTACATGAATTAAGTCCTACGTAGTAGAAAGCTATCCACTAGGTACATTTTTAGCTATAGTGTTGTTATGGGACGAATTTTTGTGCCAGAAAATCCGAAATCAAATGTACTGACTTGGGCACGAAGCTTGGCACTAAAACGATTATTATATAGGTACTCAATAATCATACACAATAATAATAATATGTTTACGATACAAGTCGTAATGCATTTAAATTAAAAAAATAAAATAATATACATGAATTTTGTAATTCATAACATTTTAGGCCCCATATTAATGTCGAAAAGATTACAAAAAATGTATAAAATGTATTTAAAGAACCGCCAACTTATTTTTAAACTGCAATAAGCAATTATCGTCAAATATTGTCTTTAAATATAACTGTTCAACACTTTTACTTTCTCGTGAACGGTAAAACAAGGTAATACACAATATCTTTAGAGTGCACGATTCCGTGTCACGCTGTCTGAGACAAACAGGTTACCAGGTTTTGTGAGTGACGCGTAGGATGAACAATAATTCATAGCTGTCTTGCGACTAATTTGAAATGACGTTTTATCTTTCTTGAGACAGAAGACATTACATATTTTCTAAAGGTCAATATTAGTCAAGTGTTTCCATTTATTTTGAACTTTAAAAAAAATGTTTTGAGTCAATCTAACTGCTGAAAGTTGGACTTCTAACCAAGGAAACAAAACTGAAAGTACAAATTCGAGGCTTGTAGGTAATTGCTCCGTAAGGGAAGATGCAAAAAGAGTGAACAAGACGTACTGACGTATATACCTTGTTTGTTTTGCAGCCACTTAACAGTGTAATGTTGCTAATGAGAATGATTGAATCGAAAAACCCTGAAATACTTTTCTAATGCTTGCATCGAAATTACTACCTATTGATCGTCAACAAGAGTAAACCAGCATGTGGCCAAAGCAATTAAGTAATTCTACGACACGTTGAGCAGATTTTTTCCTAAATTTAATTTACATTTGGAGAAAAGATTTGAAAGCCAAATAATTTTTTAGTAGATTTATATTTCCAACCTTTTTATTATCTAAAATAACTTATTAGCACAAAAACTGCAGCGTAAGCCGACAAATGGCGGTCACCCATTGTTACTTCCTATGTCGATGGTCATTGTAGAGAAAGTGAAATCTTAGAGGAGGACAGGCAATCCATCTGTATAGGTGTGAGTGAGACGACGATAGGCCTGAACCACGTACCGTTTTGAGATGCGAGTGTTCCGTGTTGAGCAACCGCTCACTTTGCGTCCGATGAAGTTAATGTGGTTTTGACACTTAAGTGTTTAAGTTGTTAGTTAAGAAGTTGCGGTGACTGAGTTAAGTAAACGATGAGTGTTGAATATTAGCTGGGCCATTGGTTTGTAGGTTTATGGAAGCGTTTCTACTTCTTCACAGCGTGGCGCGAGTAACTATAAGTTTTCACGATAAACAGTCTAAGAAAGGAGCTAAAACAGAGTGCCTAATTTATCGTCTGCAAACTCAAGCGTAGACTTTTATCACTGAACTAACGGGTCATAGACTGAAAAAAGTAGCGAATATATATATTTCCATTTAAAAGAGCGATTTGAGGCTAAAGAAACCTAAAAGACTATATAAAATATATTAATACTGTCGACAATATTAATAGTATACGCAAGCTTACCGTTTGACCCAGTCTTCATACCATTATTATTATTTGCATTCTAACGTGTCCCACTGCAGGGCAAAGGGCTCCCTCTCCTCTTTCCATCTTTCTCTATCGAGAGCTGTTGTTACTCACTCTTTATTATATATATCTTGTAAATAATTTTGCTGCCTAACTTTAGGTCAGCTGAGGCCTCTTTCAATCAGGGATCCACAGAGAAAAATAAAAAATATTTCAATATTTCTGAATGCCCAAAAATCAATTGCTGTTCGTTATTCTTGCAAAAGTTCAAATATGGCTAGACCGCTTTGAATATTTATTTTGAGGTCCGTCTTAATATTTGGGTGGCTTCGGAAAAAGAACATAGGACTAAAACTAGCAAAAACTAAAAGCGAACTATTGGATAGATATTGTTACATATTTAAACATAACATAACATATCTTCACGCCTTTTATCCCCGAAGGGGTAGGCAGAGGTGTATTACACACCCACACTTCGCCAGATATGTTTCGGTCCCAATGTAATAGGGGGCGAGCCTATTGCCATCTACCGGGCACATTATTAAGCGAGCGATAATTAACATTTTTAATACACACATAACTTCGAAAAGTCAGAGGTGTGCCCGGGGTAGCTGGGGATCGAACCCGAGACCATCGACTCGGCAGTCCGTTACGTACACCACTGGGCTACCGCCGCTATATACATATTTAAAAAAACTATTAAATGTGTTTTCATCAAAAATAAATACAAAACAACAAAATTAAACGATTAAAACCTATTAAAACAGTATCTTTGTAGGAAAAACACGCTTTTATACCTAAATGCACGTAAAAACAAAAAATAAATTATGGATCGTTCAAGTTGTCTCTATTTCTTGGCTGAAGTGTAAACTATGTGCTTTTAATTATAATATTTGATTGTAAAAGCGTGGGGCGCTGGAACAGGAAAGAAGACCTTGAAACCTATTCGTGGTCAAAGTTCATTACAAGACTTTTCTAAGAAATCCAAAACAGCTATGATACGATTTTCCATCATGAAGTTCCAGTTCATATCTTCCGGCTTCATCGTCAGATCAGTTCGACAGTACCATATTATTGTATTGTCATCCGAACTACATACAGCAGCCAATTTTCATTACGCTACGCCCTTGGAAGATGTTTAAATTAGTAACCTTGGATTCCATTCCATTACATACTCGTAGTTAGTTATATACATGTCGACCTAATAAAAGCGTGTTAAAAATAACAAAGCTCAGCCAATAAAATCTCTTTGAGATATCAGTATCACACAATCGCTTTCACAGAACTTTCAATTCAATGAAACAAAATACATCAGAGGTGTCACAGTTTATGATGAACTATTTATAGTAATGTTTGGAAGCTCTCGGAACATCGAACCAAAATTCGCAAAACGGTACAGGAAAGGTTATGATTCCAGGTATCATGTAAACTGTACTATTGAATGGTTTTCTGAGGACAAGCATTTGTGAACTACCAAAATGGCTGTCTGTGTTCACCAGAAACTGCGCATTGTTTACAATATTCTCGCTTTCTAGTATAGCCATCCAAATATAATTCTCAAAACATTGCACTGATATCATCATCATCATAACGTCATAATACATAACGTCACGCCTTTTATCCCCGAAGGGGTAGGCAGAGGTGTATTTCTACACCCACTTTTCGCCAGATATACTTTAGTCCCACGTAATAAGGGGCGAGCCTATTGCCTTACCGGGCACATTTCCAGACTCCGTGCGGCTACTGAGAATTTCATGACAGAAAAACCCAATAACACTGCCCGACCCAGGAATCGAACCCGGGACCTCCCGATCCCACGCGCACATTTATGCCGCGAGACCAACGAGGCAGTCGTATAGGGTTTGATGTCGAGTTTTCCGTCTCTACGCAAAGATGGTATTTGCATCGTGTTATCCCTTAGTCGCCTCTTACGACACCCACGGGAAGATAGGGGGTGGTGACACTTGTACATATTACTTCCGGTAGGTTCAAATGACGTTAACCATGGGGGTTAAATAAAATGAAGGTCCGGATGTGAATTCGAAACACTTATGTAGTTTGAAGGCATTGATCGTTTTAAAACTTTAGTATAAACTAAGTCTGATTAGCGGTTTGGTGGATCAGAAGAAGAAACAAATCATGTATTTTTTTAATTTGAAATGAAATGAAATGAAATGAAATGATATGAAATGAAATGAAAATTGTTTTATTTGACTACAATTAAAAAAAAAATCGGGATATATACTACGAATCTTTGCTCTAAGTAGGTATATAAAAAATAATGCTCACATAAGGGCGAAATTTTGGCTTCAGTAGGTACTAAGGACTAAATAATATCAGCAGCTTAAGTATGTAATATTCTCTTAAATACACAAACTTGAAATCTTAAATTCTTTAAGTGTTTTCTTATTACACTTTTAAGGCAAGAAAGGCGATGTTGTCGATAAAAATATAATATTGTAACCACATAATGTTTACGAGCATCATAATATTTTAGGACGGTCAACCGATGATCGTGTAAGGCCGAGGTCATAAGCTGCAAAAGGATACTTCATTTACAATGAACAAGTGTACGCGCGTGAAATTGACTGCAACCCTTTGACGTTGGGATAGTTGTACATACATACATAGACTCACGCCTGTTTCCCGGAGGGGAAGGCAGAGACTACGGGATAGTTGTCGGTAGAATGAAACTAAATACACAATTTTTTTCTGAATATGATATGATTCTTCTTATAAAGTAGACATTACTACACAATTACCACTTAAAAAGTATAAATTCCCTGATGATTGGAATTTAAATCTAATACTAATATATAAAGCTAAAGAGTTTTTGTTTGTTTGTTTTTCGATTGAAAAATTCTTTCAGTGTTAGATAGCCGATTTATCGAAGAAGGCTATAGGCTATATAACATCACGCTATGAGCCACGGCAGCAGAGCACTATCTTTGAATAAAGCAGTTGTAACCGTGGGCTCATCTAGTTAATTATAATAATATTCTTTGTATGTTGTTTAATATGTTTAAATATTCGTAGCAAACTATTTATAACTATTAACAATAGTACACATACGACTCCGCCTCAACATTATCCTACAAAATCATATTAAATTCAATAAACGTACATGCGTGTAGCCAAATTGTTAACAACAATCGGTATTTATAAAATCCTTGCGCTAATGACTGACCGGCAGGCAAGTAATTACGCGCAGGAGGCTGAAATTTGGCATCTGGATCATGGATATTCTTTCAGTAAATAAAGAAAGAGAAGAAATAGAGGCAGCGATAGCTTAGTGGAGATATACCAACAGACTGCCATGCAGAGGGTATCGGGTTCGAATCCACGGCGCGCACCAATGACTTTTCGTAGTTATGTGCGTATTAAACTGTTAATTATCGCTTGTCCCGTGCACGTCGGTCCCGGTTGTCATGAAAATCTTTGACAGTCGTTAGAGTTCGTCAGTACCTCTAAATAAACTGACACTAGTCTAAACCATGGAATATCGCTATCCCTTCGGGTTGCGGTATTGCGGATGTCAGACAGGCAGCCGCTCTGTGGAATAGCTAATATTCAGTCAAATCCGGTTAGACTGGGGAAGTCCCGAAATTCCTACTGGATATACATATATATATAGGCATATACTCTAGTTTCATATAAAAGACATCGTAAAAATTTAGGTAACAAAATGAAACTAAATCTTCAAGAAGACAAATTGTTGGAAAGGGAAGGTTAGAAAGCGAAGTTAATTAGAAGTCACAATAGCGATCACAGTTTTATGACATCAAGTTGATTGACCAGTGAATTTACTATAAATCTTAAGGGCAACGTACAAAAGAAAATCTACTTCGAGCTTCCGAAGAAATCGAATTTTATTTAAGTTCAACATTGCTTCCACTTCACTTCCATCTCAGCGTTTTGCTAACAAGCAATCTATCTGATTGCTAGAAGTGTTATCCCGTTCGCTATAATACATATTTTGAAGTTGACTTGGGTATGTATTCTTACTAGATAACAGTGTTAATACTAATCACTACTCACTTTATACTGTGAATCTACATTGGAAGGCAAACGTATACTCTATACGTTAAGGGTGTAAATAAATCTTAACATTACAAAGTAAGTATTTTTAGTAGGTAATCATTTGTATTCACAAAGCTAGCAGTTGTCTATGTAGACTTTGCTACTTCTAACGGCGGCGTTTAATAGCTGGGTGGATCCAATTTTGAGCCATTTAAATAGTTTTTGTCCCTCAAACTACAAATACCTTAGAGAAATATGCATGGCCTAACCATATGGTGCACAATACCTTACAACACCGAATCAACATTACGCAAGCACCGTAGGGCGTTATTCAATTATCAATCGACTTTCGCGCGCAAGCGGCTTGGTGTGGGTTTACATCGTTTATTTCTTGACCAGCCGCTTTTAACTTCCCGTTGAGTAGTTTATTTATTCATTCTGCCTTCATTTTACGTGTCCTACGAATTCGACGAAAGTTTAAAAAAAAACCTTCCCATGAAATTTTATTACGTAATATAATTCGGATGCTGAGTTGAACATTGACGCAATATTGAATTGTATGTTCGGAAAGGCACGACATTTTTTTAAATAAATTTTATGGAAATATGTCAGCCATTCATATATCACTCTATGCGAATTTCGCAATAAAGAATTGTGATAGATTATTTTGTTGATGGACTGTCGACAAAACCAGCAAACATTTCATACAAAAATAAGCTTGTGAAAACAGCAGTTTAAAAAACAACCAGAAGTAAGTCTTTTCTTGGTAGTATCACATCTCATCTAAATCACACCTTTTTGTGATTACGTACTATAGAGTTTGTAGTAAAGGGTAATAAGGAAGCTTGAAACTTATCGCCCTATCGTAAAAATATATGGTGCGGCAAAGGACACATTGAAGAATGATAGTGTAAGCATCAGTGCAGGACAAAACGGATATCGGTAATATTTCAACCCAGTTTTTTTAGTAGATTATTTTACAGTAATGTTCGTTTTTTTTTTACAAATTATCTTCTTCTCTAGCAGCTGTTACGTTCTGCTCTTCAACTGGTATTCTTTACTATCTGGTCACCTTCTTCAAATGTGAGTATTTTCAATGAGATTGCAGATTATTGTAAAAAGTTCACGTGCTACGCATCGTTACCAAACGATGCAAGTAGGATAGAAAAAAAACTACATATTACCACTCACGTCAATATGTATTGGCATAGATGCATTTTTGGGTCTGGTAAGATTAAAGCCACTTTTCTATGCATTGATTTCTACAAAACTTGATATCTTACTACATGACACTATAATATATCAATATTCCGAAAATACTGCTCCCCAAATATGGCAATTGTACCATAGAAAATAAGGCAAATTTACTATAGAAACCTATCAATATCCAGGTCATCTCTTTCCCATATTTGCTCACAATAGACCACGACTTACTTAACAAGAATGACTCGCCCATAATTGACGAGGGATCGATGCGTCAAAAGCTGGCATACTCTCGACAATGCCTCATATTAGCGTCGAACAACTTTCTGACATGAATTATGGTTTGGTTGATAACTTGATAGTCGTTTGTGGTAGTGGGCTGGCTTTGGAATCAATTGACTTATCGTATAGTTCGCAGATGTGAAATAATCTAGGATAGATCATGCCACATTTTATGACTGAAGTTTACGAGCGTGAAATCTTGAGCTGAGCAGATGTTTTGGCAAGTAAATAGAATAAATATGCTTTGTATATAACTTTTTTTGTATTACTGACTGGCTGACCGACATCGCACAGCCAAAATTATTGGGTGCAGGAAGCTGAAATTTTGTACTAAGATTTCCTGAAATGCCCAAGAGATTGAAACGTTTAAATTAAAAAATAATGTGCAGGAATAGCTGCGGCAATCCTCTAGTATGATATAATACAAGGGCTGTGAGCAATCTGTGAGCAGATAGTTGTGAAGTGTGTAAGAAAAAGAGATCTCTGCCTTTTCGCCGAAAATTGTTCAGCCGATTATCACTTGCCAACTAACGTTTCGCAGAATTTTATTTCGCAGAATAATCATTTGCCAACTTGTGATATCATTTTGTTTTTATTTCCCAACCTCACAGTTGCCAACTTTACGTTTGGTCTTCCTTTTATTGTCGCAGTTCTAACCTAACCGATGAAGCATATTTAAATGCCCTGTGTAGTGAAATAATTTTCTGTGTAGTGTATTAAATAGATTAGGTTTTGGCACTTCGCCGGCCGCTGCCGCGGCACGCTCGCTTCGCTCGCTTGGCTCGTGCGTAGTGGTCGCAGTTCTAAACTAACCTAACCAGTCATTGTTTCAGTTGACGTGCATTGTTTATCAGCATACTAACCTAACCGCTTCCTTTCGATTTCACCTGAACTTCCCGAAACATCACCTGAACAGACGAAACGTTATTGGTCTAAAAGTTGTCTGGCCTAGTAATTTGACAAAAGATAAATGCCCCAAACGTTTTTTGTCATTACAATAATCAGCTTAACAATAATTCTACCAAATGAAACGTTGTCATACAAAAATTTGACAACCGTTAGTCGTCAAAGTGAAAAATAAACGAAACGTTGGTTGGCAAGTGATAATCGGTCAAACAATATTCGGCGAAAAGGCAGGATCCCAAGAAAAAGATATTCGTTATGGCTGACCTAAGTCTGCTATTTAAATTATCCCATATTTTAAAAGTCGTCTATGGTCAGCAAGATCATAATTTTAAAATTGGATTCTATGCGGTCCAGTTCAAATATAGATGATATTCCAATTTATAAATGCAGACTGCAAATAACAAACGGTCGTTGAAACTTTTTACATTACAAAAGTTCGTGTTAAGTGGGACTCGAGAGCCACAACTTCCAGTCACCGAGTTTTAAACACATAATCCTTGTAAAGTTATAGTCTGAAAGTGCAATTGTCTCTCAGTTTATTTAAATTTAAATCGTGTTTATTTTTTAGAAACTCGACGAAGAAAGAAGTGTCCGTTTAAAGTTTATAAGTGGTTACATAGAACCTTGTTTCCATTATACTCCGTGTGTCGGTACTTCAAACATTTCATCGTTCTAGCTTTATTTTACCTTCATTTCACCTCATCGCGTCATACTCGTATTTCATATCTTACGTCTATCAATCAAACCAAATATGAATTCTTAAACCAATAATTGAATTTCAGACTTTAGTCGTGAATTAGTTAGCCTCACCTTAATAAACCAGTTTAATAATAATTTTGATCAATATCAAACTTTATTATTAAACTCTTAGTTCGCAAAATCAAACTAAAACATTATAATCTTAATTCTTAGTAGCAATCAAATAAAAGCATTTAGTTTAATAGCAATACTCATAGTTTACAAGAAACAGTATTAAAAATAATTGACACATTGGATAAAGATAACAAAACTTTAGCTAGTTTCAATTGTTTAAAGCTAATGAAATATTTTGAGTTTGAAATTATCACAGTTTTGGCAAATACAAACTTTTACTCAGAGAGTAAAGTATTTAAATAAATACAATAATTAAGTAGCTGTCAGGTACAGATTATATCTCTTACAATAGCCATGATTGAAAAAATCAAACAGTTGTTTATTATTTTACAATTTCTAAGTCTGACTGTAGTAGAAGATTAATCAATAATATTTAAAATTCACTTGGTTAACGCAGCGATAGGCTAGTGGAGATACCAACGGATTGCCATGCAGAGGATATCGGATTCCAATCCACCGCGCACACCAATGACTTTTCGAAGTTAAGTGTGTATTAAATTGTTAATTATAGCTTGCCCCGTGCCTGTGGCTGTCATGAAAATCTTTGACAGTCTTTACGGGGAGTCAGTACCCTCAAATAAACTGATACTGGTCTTAGCCATGGAATATCGCTATCCCTTTGGGTTGCGGAGGTCAGACGGCAGTCGCTCTGTGGAAAAGTTGATATTCTGTCATATCTGGTTAGACCAGTAAGCGGACCTCGGGCTCCAAGGCGTGCTAGTCTTGGATACAACCGGGATAACGCTAGGGCGATGATGATTTAAAATACACTTGGTCCACTCAAGCAGGGTGCAGGATATGTCATTGTAATTTTATTTCCGTGACCTTGAGATTCACGATGGATCGTTTGAGGAATACCACGGTAGTTTTAATGAGGAGGCCCGAACGCCTAAAGAATTCTCATAGTTCTCCTTGACCAAGCACCAAGTTCTGGCTAGGGTCTCTTGCAACATTTTTGCCACCGTACATAATTAACCACCATACATAGGTAGTACATAATAAAATCGTATAGTTACATTTAATTTCAGCAAATCTTTTACCATTACAAATAAATAAAATCTTTATAATCTTCTTGAAATCTGCTGCATTGTGAATCCAAATTAAAATATTTAAATTGAGAGACAATTGCATTGCAGTGAACTCAATAGCTTTATAAAAGCACGCACAATTTAGCGAGACAATTCAGATAAAACCATACATGTAGCTACTGAACTTAGCCGAAACAATTTCGACACTGTATTTCGATTCAACTATTAAAAATAAAATACCACATTCGTATAGTATTTTGGGTAATGCTTATATAAAAGCTCTGGATTCAAATTGAAAGTGCTTTAATGGAATAAAAAAGCGGATTGTTCGAGGATTAAGGTTAACTCTTTTAACCGTCTGCGTATTTTTTAAGACGTGGTGGGTGGTGATCATCACAATTTACTGGAATCTAGTGTTCACAATTGAACGTGTAAATTTTTACATAATGATTTGAAAGGCTATAAAGGTAAATGAAATTAAAACACGTAATTAAGTATATCCCTAACTGAAAATGTTATACATTTTGTAGTACCTTTCACTCCCTTTTACAACCCCTCAAGATTTATATTCGCTACAAAAGGTCCATTTCCCAGTTCTGGCGTATTTATCAATGTATAATTACCAATTTTTTTCAAATTCTGTTTAAGAATTTTGATGGAACGCATATACACTTTAGATTTATGATGTTATCCAGGATGGAGCTGGACTGTAGAAATGATACCATTCAGTCTATAAAATCATATTATCAAATCAAGTTAGTAGGCCGTTTAGATTTGGTTGGTTAATGACCATGAGATTGAACATTAATCGTCTAATGTTTTGACTTAAGTACGTAATGCGATTGCTCGGCACTTATCCCTTTATTTCCTAAAATGTGTGATGAGAGCGAGCCTAAATAATGAGTTAATGTGGTAAGCTAGTCTGCGTGTTGTAATATCTCAAAATAAAAGTTGGACTACTATAATTTCCTAAAAGAGAGCTCTAGCTGTAGGAATATACACTAGGACTTTTTTGAACATCAAACACCATCAAGCAAAGGGCACAGAATACTGCCATAAAAAAAATATTGAATAAGATTATATCAGATAGGATTAATTCAGAACTGTTGAGGCACTTTAGTAGTAGCTGATAAAGTGAACTAGCTGAGTTTTCAAAGTACAAATATCACCTTTTCTCCGAAACGTTTTTTTGGTCACCCATTCAAAAACTTGATTGTAACAACGTTGTTTGACCTCGCTGCTTACGTCATGGACCTGTTTCCAAATAATGTCGGTATCATATACGTGAACGTAAGATTCCGGTTTATGTAAATGTCTTCAACAAATTATCTCATTATATCCGATAGTGAAAGTGTTGAAGGGCCGGGTCCCACTTAGTCACATAAAATTATGTTCGGAAAGTGAATCTTCTTCTTCTTCGTACAGTATAATGATATATCATGAAACAAACATTAACTAACTGTCTTGTAGCACAAACATGGGCCATAGATACCGTTGAGCCATTGTTGTTGATTTAAATTAATTTGGCGTTTTCATTATTTTTATAATTTAATTAATTTTTGTTAATTTTCTTGCCGTTTAACCGGCCGCGGAGACGGCGATGTGGTGTACGTGTCAAAACCTACCAACCTTTTAAAGCCCTGAGATATACCAATCAGATCTCATACATACGTAATAACCTACCCTTGCACATCAAGTATTAAGAAACAAAAATGTATTCAATGAAAAACGCTGCCAGCATCTGATTGCACCGATTACCGTAAAGATAACCAAATTCGTGGAAGCAGGCACATCAGTGGGGTCCAACCTTTAAAACAATGCCATATTCGGTTGCGAAGGGCTATTAAACACTTTTAAAATTTATTGACTATAAGATATCGAATTGATTGATCATTATAAAGGCGAGAGTACAGTCATTATCTTATTAAATTAAAGATACGCCCTGTCCATAAATGGAAGGATAGCTGGTGAAAATGACAAGAATAAAATGTGCTAAGTCAATACAGTGTCGATAAAAATGTTGGTTACTGGCAAAAATATGGATGACATGTTTCAATTCCAAATAATTAAATGTATTGTTTTGATGATAGAAAGAGCTGTTGAATTGACCTAGACCCCTACAAGAGCTGGATTTAGATTGCGTGTTGACTAACAAGCCTGTAAAGATGTGGCGGAGACCTTTGCTCAGAAAAGTGAGCTCAAAAAATGAACACGCTCATCGAAAAGCCTTGGCGATTGGAAGAATTCTGACAACTCTTATAATATATAGATTCAAACTGTGTCAATTCGTCGACTTTCAGATTTATGTAACGAATCACAATCCTATCATTATCTAAAAATAAATTACCTATCTTATGCTTGTCAATATTTCGGCGTGAATTACCTCTTGCGATCAATTAATCATCTTATTGCTTTAAATTCAAGTGACAAAACTTATAGACAATTTATCTGGGAACCATAAATCAAATCTGAAGTGAAATTTTAAGTTACAAGAATTTTGGCAACTGACAATGATAAAGGAACTTCTCAATCTTTAGTATACCTGTATGATAAAAAACTACTTGTAGAAAGTCTGAAAACATGAATTTGACTTTTAATGATTTGCGTTCGATCTAAATCAACAAAGTTAAACGTTACGTTTGCTTACATAATGCTAAAACCATTTTCATTGAGATTATGGACTTGTTTGTAAATATCCCTGACGTTTATCTTTCAAGATAGCTTTAATGAATAATTCAAAAGCATCAAACTTTGTGTACTGTCAAAACTGTTCAATGTACCTATAGGAATCTGAACAAAAAAGTTCACAAACAAATCTTTGCCTCAGATCTGAACAAATAATATAATTTCAAGCTATGCAAAACCGCTTATTTTTTTATTATCTTCAGTAGCTTCTTAGCTGGGCTTAAGAGAGATAGAATATTTAAAAAAAAAATTCTTGTAAATCTCTGTTAGACGTGATTTGAAATTAATATAGTGCACAGGGATAGAGATAGGTCAGATTACTACTAAAGGATATGGTTTACCAATATTTTGACTATAGCATATGCTATAATATAATACCACAAAAACATCATCTTGAAAACGATATCTCGAACGAACCGGAAAATCATATCAATCTTGAATACACGCAGCGGACGAAGTACGGAAATGTTAATAATGCTACAGTGTGAACTTATCTGAAAATTAAGTAATTAAATCTAAAAGATATTTTATTTTTCGACCTTCTTTATTCATGTAAAATACCGTACAACTTTTAAATTGGCCGCACCTTACCGTCAAGCGTTGTATAAGTATGTCATTTTAGGGAAAGCCCGATTCTCTGTCCCACACTTTGTCAGTTTATATAAGCCATTATTACTTTAAAATTGTACTTCAGGATACCTATCTTTATTTCGTTTTTAATCCGTTATTTCGGCACTGTTGCCAAAATTTTCATAGTTAAATTCTTGCCTTGAATTCCAATAATAAAGCCTTTAAAGTATAGTCGAATAGGAAATATATTCATAATTATATACATATATGAAAAAATAAATCAGTGTACATAGAAATCTTCAGTAAGAACTTTTATTATTGACCAAAGCCCAAAAATGAATAAATGCCAAAGAAAGGTAGCAGTCAGACCTTGCTCACGTATAATTACGTACACGGTAACTGTTCAAAAGTCCAATTCAGTTAAGCAAAATGAACTTGTATAAGAAACTTGACATTATTAAGATTAAATTCCAGACGAAACTGCATCGAAACGAGAGCAAAATCGCTTTCCTTTCCGGAATTATGAAATCACAGGTCGGTATGGAGGCTTTAAAAAGCACACGTGTTCTTTGACGTATTTTACATATGTTGATGGAGCAATAAATTTTGATTATGTACTTTCGTTGATCGTGTTATGGGAATATGTAAGAACTATAATTTAGTTACAGTGATCGCTTTGATTGCATAATCGATGTTTTATAACTTACGGCCAATTTGGATAAAATTTTAATAAAATATTTTCTTGTTAGCAACAATGAATCACAGGCAATTTTCCCGCCAGGTATCTATCTATATAAATATGTTTTTTTAGCGACAAGGAAAGTAAGCTTTGTTATAAAAAAATAATAAGCTCTTTGCCTACCAACTTACAACATAAGAAAAAAATTACTTCTTATACATACTTCTTTTGATAGGTATATTATTATCTGTCTTGCTCTAGGAAGATATATGTACACACAAAATGTGCATGAATCTCTTCTCTCCTTCTAAGGTATGCCCACGAAATGTACGTATCTCCTGATTTACGGTAAGACCAAGCGCAATAAGTCGTATTGTAAGTATTTTATACATAAGTCAGCATGATTAAAGAGCTATCCATTGATAAAAACTTTTAGTGTATGGCGATTCTACGGTTATATTAAATTCCAAACTTGTAAATTCGGCTTACGCATATTTTCTGCCAATTATTAGGTACAGTCGCGGTCAGAAAGTGTTTACCACCTTAAGGCTTATAATTGCATGAACACATCAATGACACAAGGACGACGATATTGTACTAGGCAACCAAAGAGATTGGATTTTCTTCTGTGTAGGCAACCAATCTATGATAACATGCGTTGCGTAGCAACTGGTGTCAATAGCGATTTATTATTCCACATTTATAATATACGTTCATTTAATTACAAGCGTGATATTTACACTGAAACTAAAATATTTGTAGTCTTCAAATAATGTAATTTTAAACTTGCTATTTACGATTTTGGTATTTGTAATTAATAAGTTTATCAAATGACTTTTACATTGACAGATTATAATGAAAGGGATGGCAAAAATACGACATCCTGAATATAAAACCTTTTTGAAAAAAATACAATATTTATATCGTCTAGTGTAAGACTGCCTCGTTGGTCTAGCGGTAGTGCATACGACAGCTGATCATGAGGTCTCGGGTTAGATTTGCAGGTCGGGCTCGGAAAATTTTGCTAAGGTTTTTTGCTGTTAAGAATTTCTTAGTGACAAATTATTAGGAATTTCTGTCAAGAAATTCTTAATAACTAGCCCGAAGTTGGCGGTGTTTCACACCCGTGCATCAGAAAGCACGTTAAACAGTCCCGGCGGTCATGATCTATGGCAGTCATTAGTGGGCAGTCAGTGCCCTCAAATATACCTACTGACTACTTAACTGGTCTAACCTTAGAATGATATTAGATGGCAGTCGTTCCGTGTATAAACTGATATTCAGTCAAATCTCGGTAGACCAGTAATAGCAGGCCCTGGGCTCCGAAGCGCAAGCTTGGGATGCAACCATGATGCAACTAAGAAAATGCTAGGGTGATGATGATGATGATATCGTCTAGCGAAAATCAGGGCGCGGTCAGACTGTGAGCTAACATGATAGCGGATGGTATGCTAGTCACGTTAAAGCGCGTGCTGATCACATAAGTGAGCTTTTGTTTAAGCCATCTTCATGAAGCAATATTATTTCAGCTCTTTGTTGCACTGTTAAACTTGCCATTTTCTTACAATAAGAAAGTGTTTTTATAATAATATTAAAGTACAGAACTTTTACAGCAACATAAAAGCAATTCTGACATTATGTCAAATTATTTCATCGACCTAAAAATATTCATACTCTTTTTGTTTGAATTGATGCCTTACCAATTATTAAAAAGTAATAAGTACACAGATAAAGCATTTTAGACCTTGCTGAACCCAGCGTGATAAAGAATGTAAATTGAAAAGTGGTAAACATTTTTAGACCGCGATAGTACATTATCCATGAGATAGTGTAGCCGAACTTCACTCACAAAGATTTACAAATATAGAAATTATTTGATTACCGCGTACATGATAGCTTTCAGGTAACTTATGAACACTTCAACTATAACTTATGAATCTAATTACTACAACGTATAAGTTTTCTAAGCTTTTGTCTAATGCGATATTTAAAAATGTAAATGCCGTTGACCGGTGTGCTTCCTAAGATTCCAGGATTAATATGAATCTGTGTTCTGAGCAAAATTACCAAGTCTGTGTTTGAAATTTACGAATGCATAATTATTATTATTTATCTAAGTTTATGAGGAGTATGATTGCGTCAGCAGGTATAAGCTATAGCTTATATGTGTGAATTGAGCGTGAGATGTTTTGGAAACAAAAATTATATTTTCTTAATAAAATGACAATTTAAATGTGGTTAACAATATTTTCGGAATCATTTGTGATGATGATGACAGTCGTCCAATACTCTTTTTTTCCCCTTTCTATGATTGACTGTCTTCCTTCCTAATTACATTAGCATTATGAGTGCGCATTTTTAACCGACGAAAAAAAATCTTCACAGCCTTTCGTTCATTCCGCAATGGTAAGAGCTACACAAAATAAGTGAAAGTTAACACAAACCTGTTACTGTGTAATAATATTGATACTTGAAATGTGCAAACTTCAAGTCTTATGTAAATAATATACTTAGTACTTTTTACAATTAGGAGACATGACTTTCGAAATGATGAGTTTTGATGTCTGTCTATTAGATAGACTGTCGTGAATAGGCATTTGTATAATAGCTGACCCATTAAGATTGCCGGGACGAATCGGGTCAAGAAACGCATAGCAAGACTACTACTGACAAGTGAAAATACTATTTCAAAGAAACCTAGAAATATTACTGTTTATTAAGTTTTGATCTTTAGCTGAAAGATTTTATTGGATTATTTTATTCGACAATATGGAATGGCACAGACTGAAATTATATATGCTTTCCTCGAGATGCTAAAGATTTTCGACACATAAACAATTTGAATTAAATAATTAAATTGACCATAATTCTAAGATTTTAATAAAAATAACTGGCGTTCATGAGAATATATAATAGAATTCGCCACTCTTTAATCTCAAAAAAATCGCTTGATATGATAAATTTCTTTTTATCCCACTACGAGCTATATAAGCTAGTTGGTGCCCACTTTAAGTTAGTTTGAGTATGAAATTGTACCTTATATAATAAACATTTAGGCAAGGAAATAAAATTTTTGCTGAACCGATCTCACAGCTTGAAAAAAATTCATGTTACCTATCCTATCTTTCGGTCAAAAAGTCACTTAAAATGGGCTTTGGCTATTTTATTGCAATTTTAACCATATTGAAAATACTTATAACACGTTTCAAATATCAATAAAAGCCTTTAGGGATCTTGAATGTCTTAGAAAATATTAGACTGAACTTAGGTGTAATATTCAGATTTTCTTTTCGTTATTATCAAGATATTTGAGAGTTCAAATTGCCAATATATTTACTAAAGAATCTGATTTGTAATTTGATGTGGTTCTGCGTCAAAAAATATGCGTGTATATTTAGATATTTTCTGAATTCGGATTACTTGCTTTCTTTATGAGAAATGAAATCACTGGTCTGTATAGCAGAGATAATTACATAATTTTCTTATTTATTTATTGGTAATGTATTATATCAATTTTATTGTCCGTGTGGTGACGGATTAAGAATACGAAATGTCACCACCCCATATCATCCCATGGGTGTCGTAAGAGCCGACAGATGGAGCATATTACGCAGAGAACAGCACTGTAAGAGAAGGAAAACTTGAAACAAACCCTATACCAACCCGTTTGGCCAGCGTGGTATAGTAGGCCAATTCCTCCTTTCAAAGGAGAGGCCTAGTCCAGCAGTGGACTGTAAGGGGCTGAGGATGATGAATGTATTATATAAATCAAAAATATATATAAATATTAATAAATATTAAATATGTATTACATTCTTATAAAGAGTATGAATTGGTGTCTCTTTAAGCTCATGCTGAACTATAATCAGCAAGCAGACCTAATTTTTGAAAGTTAAATAATGCAAATCTAGAGCTTTTAGTCTACTTTGAAAGCTTTTTTATGCAAGATTAGCTTCGAATGAGTGATGGATATGAATACAACGCTTAGCTACGCTGCAACAATATAACTATTAAGTTCATATGTATGTTTGAATTGTTAGTCAAGAACGGTTGAACGGTATGACAAACTGAGGACTCACCACGGATAGAACCCTTTACAGTGTATAAGCATAAGACTAATTTGTGACAAAACCCATTAAAAACTATATTAACTTGACCAAAATAAATAGCTTCACGTGAAAACTTTCTAATGATTATTAACAAAGGGTACAAATCCGAAGTACTTTCTTCATTATAAGAAATTTGTATCAATCTTGACCGATGCAGTAAGATGTTTTTAAAATAAAATCATTTTAAAACTGCCCATAACATTCCCACTTATATAACAGTCACGACAATGTATACCTACGGTCTGTAATTACCCATTTAGTGTTATTAACTAAAGCATTCGTGTTATGTAACGATTCAAGCTTTAGTTAGCATCATCATTGGACCTTTCTAATCTGACTAACATCATACCATCAAACACTTCCAAATTCCCACTACCGAACGCCATTTTGTAAATTAAAAAGAGACAAATAACATCAATAATGACTAATTGCTTATCAAATCGATTTACTAAAACGAACATGATTATATGTAAATAAACGTGTAAAGACGTGAAATAAATTGAGCCTAACTGTTAAAATTTAGTAATTTGCATCCGAAATTTATAAATAAGCAAATTGCATGCTAATTTATTCATAATAGCCGTATATCACTTTTTGCACATCCATTCTGTAGATGCCTCGCCGTTATGTGAAATTAATTGCTTAATTTTTGGTTACAATTTCACTTGCTATGCTAACGACGATAATTAGCGTCATTTATGTAATAGAGGCCTTCGAAACCACTAGTATAATACGAAAATTTCATCCCCGTATAATAATTGTTTCATTGCCTAGTGACATCACATGACAGGCATCATGCCACTACCCTCCCGTTGGTGGTGTTAGCCCATATTCCAACACGCTTTTCAAATGCTGCTTCGCAAACTTTACATGTCTTTCGAGAATATGATGAAGAATTCCCTGATATCCAGTTTCTTCACGACATTTTCATTAGCCGTTTACTGAGCGATAATTTCAAATATACTTCGAAATGCCGAGTGCCCAGTGGGACAATCCCGAGAACCTTTCTTAACTCCTAGCCTTACTCTCTGCGTAGTAGTCTATTTGTCTCAACTCCAGGTTCAAACAATGGCTGACTACTGAGACTTATCATGAAATTTTTGTACATAATCACCGAAGTTTACAAGATTACTAGCCTAACTGTATTCATCGTATTAGTTATGTACGTAATTATAAAGTTACACACATACAATTAACTACTTCAGAAAAAGATTTATTAATTTAAGCTACTTTAATCAAATATTTTATGACTCAGGAATAAAATCTAGATCCATAAACGAAATAAAAAATGTTTTCGATGGCAATTTATTTTTGTTTTACGACATAATTCGCACAATAAAACAAAATTGCAAATGAAATAAAATCTTACGAGAATTTTATGCAAGAAATTATTTCACTAGTTCAAGTGCAGCATCCGAATAATTTTGCATAACATTCGCATAAACGATAACGCGATATGGAAGTCGCACGCGATTTGATATAACGACACGTAATAATAAATGACATTATTGTCATCATATTTAATTTTAATATGTATTTTATTATTTTATAATATTATTTTTATTTATAGCAAATTATTTTGGCCGAAATTTATCGTCTAAAAATACTCAAAAACTATTCTACTATTAATGTAATAATTGTTCGTATACTAAAACTCACCTTTAAAAAATCCTAAAAAAAAGAACTAAACTGAAACCTTAAAAATACAACACACTGTCACCACTCGGGCGCAGCCGATGCGCCTCAAACACGAACCACAACTGCGCAGGTTAACCGCCTGACGGTCCAACCTAAGTTCCTTTCCTTCAAAACAGGGTGGTGCGTTTTCAACGATAATTAAGCTTACATAATATAATAACTTACTACGTAGAATGGTATGATGTTTTGCTTTTTTCGGTAATTTATCACAGCGTGATCAAATTTTTGGGAAAGTACAATAAAATGTAGAGGATTTACTCACGTCTTTAGCTTTTGTTGCCATGTTGTGTATATGTATTTAATATGTGTATGAGAAAAAGTATTTATGGTGGAAATGTTGGGACATTTAATTGATGCTGTGGTATGAATGTGTGGCCACGCTTGCGATTCAGTCCATTTACTTCGAGCTTGCTTTTCTGTCTTTCAGTATTTATTAAATTTAGATAAAAGCCGAGCTATATCTCACAGCCTTTTGCAATTCACTGGTGGACATATGGCTCTCCTTATTTGCTTCATCATCAGTCCTTTATACTGCCCTAATGCTCGGCACGAGCCTCTTCTCACTATCAGAAGGGTAAGGCCATAGTCCACCACAGACTTCACATATCTTTCGAGAACGTTACGAAGAACTCTCAGACACGCAGGTTTCCTCACGATGTTTTCCTTCACCGATTAGCAAGCGATAATTAACAATTTAATACGCATATAACTCAAATTCATTGGTGCGCGCCGTGGATTCGAACCCGGACCTTCTGCATAACAGTCTTTCGGTCTCTCCACTAGGCAATCGCTGCCTTGCTGCTCCTAATTTGCTTCACTATAAGTTAAAATTGTTAGTCAATAGGAGGATTTGGCCTACTACACCACGCTAGCCTGACGTATTGGTAAAGGGATCGGTATTTCTAGTATAGGAATATAATCTATAACACATGTCTGCCTCGTTGGTCTCGCGTCATAAATGTGCGCGTGGGATTGGGAGGTCTCGGGGTCGATTCCCGGGTCGGGCAAATTGTTATTGCGTTTTTCCGTTAGGAAATCCTCAGTAGCAGCACAGAGTCTGGTAATGTGCCCGGTACGGCAATAAGCTCGCCCCCTATTACGTGGGACCTAAAAATCATGGCGAAAATGTGGATGTAATATTACACTTCTGCCTACCCTTTCAGGGATGCAGGCGTGAGTCTATAGAAAAAAATGTCTGTATTCCTAGTCATATGTATAAAGAGATCAATCTCGTAGTAAGACGTGTCAAGGTACAAAATATACCTCACGTCTGACTTACCAAGCCATATCCGCAGTAAAAAGTAAATCGTCAGGCAACTTGCGTTTCTATTCCACATAATGCAGGAAGTGTATAGACTCTGTCAGTAACGTCAGTGCGGACATACCGCCTAGATGTTATGAACTTACCTATAAGTTTTAAGTGCCCTCTGTAGCACGGTAGCGTTCTGACGTGACTGTCGCACGCCGTCACTGATGCAAATGCCAACCTGTGCAAGCGTTGGTTAACTTTGCTGACCTTTGGCTTTTAGGAAACAACCTATTTCAATGAGACTTTTACGCGTCCTTACTTTTGTCACAATTGGTCATTTTGTTCCAACAAATAATATTACAGAGACAGATGTTTCTCAAAAGAAATAAACTGTTTATAAACATTTCAAATATATTTTTTCTGTAAAATTTGTACATAGAAACCATATATGACAACTTTGAAACAGCTAAGGCTATTGCTAAAGTTCAAATATATTCAGTCCCAACTCTGTAATAAGGCCCACTTCTCACAAGTTTCACGAGTCTAGTTGTCCCAGAGAAAATTACCTCGTTCGTCGCTTTAATACTTTTTATATTTTATTTATATATTTCGTAAATGACGTACGGCCAGCTGAAGATAATAAGAATACTGGGAATATAGCTACGCATCAAA
Organism: Euclidia mi; assembly: GCA_944739405.2. Taxonomy (NCBI): domain Eukaryota; kingdom Metazoa; phylum Arthropoda; class Insecta; order Lepidoptera; family Erebidae; genus Euclidia; species Euclidia mi. The sequence goes on along the minus strand of OX123185.2, from coordinate 92,029,020 downwards.
AGCATCTGCAACCATATTGTGCAATAAAACCGCTGCAATTTATCTTAGATGAGACTGAAGCAGCTTGAATTCATAAAACGCCTATGTCGAGTCTGACTTCAATACTGTGTAATCTTTTCGTCTTACTTTATGACAATATTTTTTTATTCTTTTGGGATATGAGTTTTAATTTTTTCTGTTAGTATATAAAAACACAGAATGCATTTTATTTGACTTTGTCTATTGTTTCTTCAACGAAATTATAGAACAGGTTTTCTTGACTCTTATTTTAACATAAACTTACATGTTCGGCAAGTAGCTGTTAGCGAAAAAGGGCAGTTTTCTATGTACTCTTTGAAGTAATACACAAAATCATAAAACACTAAGATGTTTTACACGTTTTATAAATTTTAAAGCCATGTCGGCAGCCTTCAGGTGGGCAAACTCCGACAAGAAAATTGGCCACACGCTCGCACGATACTATTATTTAATTTGTCATGGCACTAATTTAAATTGTATTACTAAGTGAAGCATTTACCGTATTTCTTCTTAAACACTTTTCCCACCAGAAATAACTCATGTGTCACTGGGGTCTTCACAAATTAATATTCGAACAACGACCACAAAAAAACTCATACACTCGACACAACAAGTGCTAACTCAAGTGTTGAGCGTTTGGAAATTGAACCTGCAACATTGGTATAATTCTACTTGCATGTGATGTTGTTTAAAGGTAAAGGATCGAGAAAGCGATTTAGAGGAATACAAATAAATCTTCGTGTTATTTATAACAACGCCACATCTAATAGGCAAAATGTCCAATATTAGGAAACTTGTAAAAATTCATATGGAAAATAATTTTGCTCGTCCTTCGTCATTAAATGATGATGAACTACAATTAGTTGATACTGATGATGTTTCCGAAAAGATGCCGATGATGGTGTGACTTTCCGTGTCATAACAGAAACTAATGGGCCTGTAAAAAATACAAGGAAACCCTTTGCATTGAACAATCGTGCGCCTCTGTCATTTCCTGGAAAATAATAATTATTAATGTCTGTTTTCAGATTTTTTCCTTGTATATTTTTAACTATTATTAAACGAATACATTTAAAAAATTATGTTGTTTCTTGATCTTCAGCCACAAATTGGTTAAACCTACTTGCCATACGTGACAGCTCAATAGAATACTGCTGCGATAGTTTCTAAACTTAGGCCCATGATTTCATATTTTCATATACTGTACATACCAGCTAGTTCTAAAGAAGTCGTAGGAAGAGCACCCGCAGGGATTATTACGACACTAGGTTCTAACCGTCTAGTTTGAAACCGCACTTGAAGTGTTATTAGCATTGTAGTGGTAAAAACCTAATGAAATTTAAAAAAAAATAGTGCGCAGTAAATCATTAGTTTACCACTTTATTCCGGCCTGAAATTTCATAAACTTGCCATACTAAGACAGACTCTTATATATTGGAATCCACCTTTATGTATCATCATTTGCACAACTATTTGTCATTTTAATGTATCGCAAAGAACAATGGCCATTTATGACCTGACTAAATTTCGAAACGACCATCAATGATTGTTCGCTCAAAAAATTGGCATAAATGTTTATATTAAATTATGGGCATTATAATTTTTTATCGACCGTGGATTATTTTAATAATTAAATATCAAAAAGGTGCTTTTTTTTCTATATTTCATTTACTTGGAACGCATCCAAATCGTTTCTGACATAATCTGTGATGTGTGTTTCATTTTACACAGAATATTGTTTTTAAATCTGGAATTTCTTAGTTTTGTCTTCACACAATAATACGGTGATTTTGTATCATAATGAGTGTTTGTTAAGTAATAAAATATACATCAATGATTGCTTCAAAAAAGGTTTTAATGATTGAACATTTTTACAATTTGAACTATTTCATAAAACGAAACGTATTTTAATACGACTACTATCAAACCGCGTTTGTTTACATTTTAGTTTTACCGCGGCACCGCGCAGTCCTTCCTTAGTCCTTCTTATCAGATAACACAAGTACGTTCGTACTATGGCAATGAATACAGAGCTCTTTGCTATGGGGAACATGTGAGATTTCATGGGGGGTATAGGATTGAAGTGGCGAGTGAAAATATTGATTTGAATGGATACAATCTAAGAGGAAGTAACGACAATACTCTGATACGCGGAAAAATAAAATGTAGACACATAATATGTAGAAAGCAATATTATGTATATGTTTTAATTGAGAATAATAGATAAGGTATAGCAGAGTATTGTTGTAACTGTTTGGTAGGTTGTCGCACAGTTGGATGTATGTGTGCTCATGTGATGACGCTGGTGTGATACCTTGCATGGGCCCCCTGCTGAGTACTTAGATGATGTAGTATTACTACTACCTACCTACTTTCCCTTACGGGAAGATATTGAATAATGCATAATCACTCATGAAGCAAGAGAGGTATGTCAGGATCGTTGCAAATGGCGTTCCGTAGTCTCTGCCTACCCCTCCGGGAAACAGGCGTGAGTCTATGTATGTATGTATGTATAATCACTGTTTTTATTTATTCCTTTACTTTCTTCGTTTCCTATTATGAAATGTGGCTTTACTGTCATCAGCATTCATATCAAATCAGCAGAAGCTAGATCTGTCTCAAGATATTACATTTTTAGTAATGAACCTACCTACCCGGTAAGTACCTAATAGTAGTAGTAACTTGTGTTTATACAGATCAGTTTTTTTTATTGTAGGTAATAAAAAAGCGATGTATATAAACACAAAAGTAAAAGTAGATAATATATAGTTAGATTTAATTGAAATAGCAAGCAAATCTGGTACACATAACATGAATCATAACCTTAAAAAATACATATACAAACTTCTATTTTGCTATGTTACTCTGCTTTCTAAAAATATTTTCTTTTCAGTATTAGATTCAAAGCCTGTAGATTAACCAATACACGCATACATCTTTCATGGTCGCTTGATTTGGTAGTCAGGTCTTGGCATGTATGGACAATGACCAATGTTCTTTAAATATGGCGAAAAATGTTAACTAATTAGGAGTTCTAAATATGCTGAAAACGATAATGGATTTACGTTTAAAAACAAAATGAAGACTAAAGTTTTTATATGTATAAAAAATATTTTAAACTGTAATTATAGTATTTATGTTTAATAAAAAATAGGATAATTTATCACAAGTAACGTAGAACAGCCAACTCCAGTGCTGCTGAGCTCAGGAATAAGAACGTCAGTTTTTTTTTATAACCAACGCTGTCCCACTGCTAGGCAAAGGCCGCCCCCAAATCTTTCCACCAAATATAGGCTGAAAAATGTTGGTTCCGTCAAATGACCACTTATGGTAGTTCATACGTCCATCAGACATAGCTAGTTTGATTGTCATACTAAAATTTGAGAAGCGATGTGAATTCGCTTGACAGAACTATCTCATAACAAATTTCTGCCACAATTTGCTATAAATCTACCAAATGGAAAGTCAGAGAGAGGTCTAAAAACACACATTAATTGCTGTCTTCCAGTTGCAGTGTAGTACTGAACTAAGGCTGGGTCCTCTAGGCTATCGCTTCCAAACATATTCAATGGTAGGCATACTACGTCATTGCCACGTTGATTTCGCAGTCTTAAAAAATACATATTTACCGACAATTTCCTTCAACTTGACCAGTCCTTCAGACCTCCTTACGAAATTATCAGAAAGCTTAAACAGGTTCTTATCTCCGCAAACGTTTTTACAAGTCCAATAGTAAGAACTTGTTCGTTTATACTTTTACTTACGCAATTCACGTGTTTGAATGAAATTGGTTGTAAGACAACAATAACTGTACTATAAGTTCTATATCCATAAAATCTTGCTTGAATTAACCATCAACACACATTTTTACGATTTACTGTCAATTTTAGATTCAACGTAATCAATACATATTTTAAAAAGAAGTCCCCGCCGCGTTCTGTATGTATCAACGCGATAAAAGTCAAAACGAATGAACGGATTTTTCTACGATTTTCCTATTTCCCAATAAATAATGTGATTCCTGAGGCAACGATAGCCTAGTGGAGATACCAACAGACTGCCATGCAGAGGATATCGGGTTCGAATCCACGGCACGCACCACTGTCTTACGGAAGTTACTTGCCAATTAAATAATTAAGCATCGCTTGTCCCGTGCCACGGCGAGCACGTTAAACCGTTGGTCCTGGCTGTCATGAAGATCTTTGACAGTCGTTACGGGGAGTCAGTATCCTTAAATAAACTGATACTGGTGTAAACCATGGAATAGGTATACATATCCCGTTGGGTTGCGGAGGTCGGATGGCAGTCGCTCTGTGAAAAAGTTGATATTTTGTCAAATCTTGTTACACCACGAAGCGGAACCTGGGCTCTGAGGCGTATGAGTCTCGGATGCAACCCGGATAACGCTAAAACGACGATGAGCGTGATTCCTGAGGAAGGTTTAGATGGAACCGCGGACGAAGTATAGTAAGAGATAAAAAGCAAGCGTGTATTGGCCTGTGACTACATAAAATATGAAGTGACTACGGTTAACTTGTACTATCATTATTCTTCTTTTCGTGTAATTGTGTGAACACTAGTTTTAGCTGACATCAAACCTGGGACGTCCATATCAAGACCCGGAACAGAAAACATCCTACGGATAAGACAATAATAATGTGCTATTAGTAATTTCACTGCAAAATAATTAGTAGATAATTAAGTTTTATTGCCATGAGAAATTAAATCTGCGACTTAAAAACTGCGTGCAATCTTTGAGATGCGTGCGCGATGGACAATTTAATGGCATTCTTAAATTACGGTAATTATTTTTATTAAAATATTCATGCATGTTGATGTATACCCACTTATATTTTACTGCATTGATGGCATCGTGGTTTTAGGAGTCACTTGTTCGTTTAGTACTGAGCCGATCGCGATGTAGGCATGCCCGCTACGCTTCCTGTATGTGACGAAATTTTGTGCGACCAACAATGAAATCTGTGTATTTTTTGTTTGAATGTTTGCAGTATTTCAGTCATAACTTGTCTTTATTATGGTCTAATGCATGAGTTGTTTTCAAAAATATACATTCGTCTGTGCCCTATCAATGGTCATTTAAAGATTTATTAGACGAGATATAAATTTCCTATCTAATATTATATTAGAAACATTAAAACATTATTATTTCTCTTACTCGTCGAAAGCCTAATGCCAACAACCAGCCTTAAAAAAATAACATCACGTACCATTCAGATCCATCAAATCGTTCATTTCGTTCATCATTGTTCCCGCGACCATGCATTCGCGTCTCGATCAGAAGCGGAACAAACAACATAAAAGTATAGTGTTGTGTGTCAAACAAACACATCCTAAGACCTTGGCGGTTAGCAGTGTTTGAACGACGATTTCAAATGGAAAAGTGAGTTTGAAGGAAGTAAATAAACGCTATCGTTTATACGTTTTCTCGAATACACGTCGCACAATAATAAATAGCGATATTGCCAGTGGGGAATAAATACTAAATACACAAAATTTTATTTAATTTTCTTTTTTTTTAATTTTCATTTATACATATATAAATGGTATTGTACACTCTTACAATATCATTTTCACTCGACAAGCTCATTCGCTTGTTGGCGAGATAGGCTATTATTACATATTTATAAATACCACATATAATATTATAGTTAAAAAGAAAACAACAGAGAAAGGAAACAAAAAAATAATTCTAACTTATAGATATGAAGCTTAGAAATTGACTGCTCGATAATTTTGGTGAGCCTCAGCAATCGCGGGGTCGCTAAGCTTATTATTACAAATACTTGCTATATTTTGGTTTTACTCTTAATATATTAATTTATTTCATTAAATATTTTTGGGACTAGATATTAAGTCATTCTCTCTCCGTAATATTGTTAGACTTTGATTTCACCAATTTTCTTTCCCTGGCACTTCTAGTATTGTTTTCTATTCTATGTTTATATTTATCAGTATATAGTTCTCTAGGGATATTAAGAAATTAACTTTTAAATCTTAAGGTAATATCTTACATACAGTTTTGTATATACTTTAGTTAGACAAAACTAGCACCAGGAATGGATCCTGTATCACGGGGCTCTTTACAAATATTCAACGAATGGACGCAAACGCAGGCTCAAAATTAGGTACAAATACATACATACATGGCCTGTCAAAATCATAACCCTACTTTGGCTTTGCCGTAGTTGGGTAAAAATTGGTTCACACTAATAAAATTGCTGTCCCGCGTGGGCATAGTGACCGCATTAACAATAACGCCATTCATGGAGCCACTAATTTAATATTTTGTTTTCTACACTACACACTACAAGAGGATAAATTAGATTTTTGTTTCTTTGTTTGTTTGTAATGGATAAACTCAAAAACTACTGTACCGATTTTAAAAATTCTTTCACCATTAGAAAGCTGTAAAAAGAGTAAAATAGGCTGTATTATATTTTAGAAAAAATAGGGGTCCGTAAGATACTTGGGTTTTTCGGTTACACGAAGTAGTTCCCTCAGGACGTGGGTGAAACCGCGGGAAAATGCTAGTCTTATAATATTATGAGTGATTGATGATAATAGACTTTGGATCGTGTGATAATAGTAAGTTACACCTTTTTTGTAAGGTTATATTGCTAGCTCTAGTATTGGAGTTTATAGGCCAGCCGAAGGCGTTCAACATGGTCTAGCGACACCTGTCTTGATACAAGTGATACAAGTAAATGAAGTAAAAATGTCATCCATTCACGTGTTGGTCTTAGGCAACGTTGCTTCACTTTCCTATGCACAGCAATTCAAGGCATGCATTGAACGCTCCACAAGTAAGTCAGTTGCCACTGCCTTGCCTATTCTGTCAGAAACACACAGCTTTATATCAAAATAAAATTGGCCAGCTAAATTTGGATTGTTGATTGGAAATAATTCTCCTGTTCTAAGGAAGAATGGCCCATATGCAAACCATTTATTAATTTATTTGGGAAACAAACAGATATCACAAAAAGAGAATACAGTTAAAGATACATAGTCCCAACATCAAACAATCTAAAACAGTTTCCACAAGTTACATATGCTTGTTTAAGTATGGTAACATCTGACAATTATATTAACAATTTGCGTACATTAATTTTGAATTTATGTAAAGAAAGGTGAAGGATGTCTATATTGTTTTTGCAGCGATCTTGTTGTACAAACTACAGTTTCTTTTAATAAACATTTTTTACCACAATTGGTTCGTTAAAATCTAACATAAAAAAAAATTTCCTTCTACTACTTCGTGGACATTTGAAATAAATCTTACTTAGCAAATACGGGGAATCTCTTTGGCCTCTTATAATTTTATAAAGAAATATTGTATTACGCTCCGCACGACCGCCTCCAGAATTTGCAAGAAATGCATGTCAGAGCTTATTCAAAATCGCCATTTAATATAACTACAAAATTTATTTTGCAGTCTCTGAAGTTAATATATTATTTAAAGGTCACTGGATTTTTCTTTTTGGTAAAAGATATACATTACATTTATTTACATTAAGGAAGACAGAGTTCTCTTTGCAGTAAAAATGTAAATTATTTAAATCTTTCTGAAGTGCCATGCAACTTCTATTTCGTTTATAATCTTATATATTTTACTATAGTTTGCGTAAAAATTAATTTTGATTTATTGAAAACTTTGAATATATCGTATACATATAAATTGAACAACAGAGGTCCCAGGTGCGAGCCCTGTAGCTATACCTGTGGCATAACCATGGCCACAAAGCCACCGGCAGGATAATTAGAGTAAAATAATAATTTCCCGGTAGACTTCATTTTCATAATTAAATTACTAATAATAAGCGAGGACATGGTAAATATATATTTGGTCGTTACATAATTATACAGCACTAGACGATGCCCGCAGCTATGGCCGCAATTTTTTTGCCGCGGGGATTTCAGAAAATCCCTTCTAAGTGCACCCCTACGGTCCCCAAGGAACATACATGCCAAATTTCAGCTTATTGTGCCCAATATTTTTGGCGTTTTCTTTTTGTACGTTGTCTTTCAGTCAGCACAGAAGATATTCTATCATAATTCGATTCCCAAATTATATACATGACGTTCATATGGAATTTTAATTCGTCGGTTATTATATTAATTGAATAAACAAAGTTATGTAAATAAATACCATTATATCACACATCCAAGTTAACAGTTGCTAAAATTAATTATGAAAGTAAAGATCTTGGATTTAAAAACAAAAATGAAACTTTGTAGGTTTTAATCATCCACCACAAGCAAAGTTATCTTTCAAATATTTTTGAATTTCAAATTCATGTTGCCCAATTAAATATTCGATAACTTTCGTTTAAAATATGTCACAGGTATTTACCAAACCATTTTGTTTCCCATACTTTACACATTGTTTCAAAATTATGTCAACCTAATTTGATGTAGTCGTAAATATTGTAGTCTACCTTAGTACCTGGGTTTACAGCTTTTATTGCCTTTTCTTGCTCTCTGTTAAATTTATATAAATAAAATGAATAACTGAAATGGTTATTCCCGAATAAACTTTCAAATGAGAGCACCAAATTGGATAAATCTTTCTTGTATGTGTTCCTTATGGTCAGGAGAAGGTTTGTATAAAAAAGAAAAGGAACAGCAAATATTTAACAAAATATATGGCAGTACGAAGTTTGCCGGGTCAGCTAGTGTCCAATATATAGATGTATGGAGATGTGCATATATGTATGGTAGAGGAAACATATTGTGCTTTTTGAATACCAGTTTGTAACTGCCGAGAAAGTCGATCTAACACACTTCTGTGCATTGATAACTATGTCGGCTTCCACCGAGTCATTCCAATCAATGGTACCGTACCGGAGAATAGACGTCACGTAGGCGTTGTATGCAATTATTGTGTTGAACTGATTATCCAGCTGAGTTATTCTCTCTAATGGATAGGTATACAGAGCGATATACTTCAGTTAATAATCTCTCAATATTGCTGTTTCTAAAAACATTATTAGTTGACACTTAGGCACTAGATAAACAAAAAAAAAATGAATAAAGACTGGCAGACATACAACGGACATCCGAAACTTTTGGGCGCAAGAAGCTGAAAGTTGGCATGTACATTGTACATGCCAACTTTGCGTCTAGTAGTTTTGGCTGCGGCTTGTCCGGAACGCAAAAATGATATAAGTATATACAGACAGATGCATCCACACGAAACTTTAACCCGAAACTATAACTTGTTGCTCTCTGAGAGTGCCTTCCTGTGTGGGATCAAACCCAAAACACTCTGAATAGCGTTTAGCGACGAGACAACCACTTAAAGCACTGCTCTATCAGAACCGTCCGTTCAAAGCAGGCCTTAAAAATCCTGCTTATCACATAATATGTACAAGCCGTAACTCTAAACGAACACATTACGTATTCTCGAAAAAGTTCATTAACATTTGAATTACTTTATTACATAAACTCATTATATTATGATTATTATGAAAAGAAATGGAAAGTGACTTACGGTAGAGTGATTTTGTAAGATTAGGAGCATCCGTTGCATATACATATTTTAATTTATTTACTTCAGTTCTACCTATACTAATGATCAAGTTTAATGCTTTCTATGTTTTTATCACTTGTTGTGGTTTATAAATCACTAGCTGACCCGGCGAACTCCGTATCGCTTTTTAAGAGTTTTTATTCCCTTTTTCCAAGCCCCTTTTCCAAAGTTACCATTGACTTAGAGCTTAATCTCTTATCATTTCAGAGTCTATAAATGATGAACAAACAAACATAGATTTTTATATAATATTGAATTCCCCATTCCTTAAAATATCGGAGACGATACCCATATCGACTTAAAAAAAAATCCCGTCCGCCATCTTTGATTTCCTATCCGCCATCTTTGATCACGAAATAGATGTTGTATTTGGATTCACTATCCCTTAAATCATCAGAAACGATACCCATATTGAATTTTTAAATTTTTCTCAACCGCTATATTTGATTTTCCCTCCGCCATCTTGAATCACGAAATAGATGTTGTATTTGGATTCCCCATCCCTTTAAAAATCGGAGACGATACCCATATTGATTTTTAAAATTTTTCCCATCCGCCATTTTTGATTTCCCATCCGCCATCTTGAATCACGAAATAGATGTTGTATTTGGATTCCCTATCCCTTTAAACATCGGAGACGATACCAATTCAGATATTTTTAAATTTTCCCATGCGCCATCTTTGATTGCTCATCCGCCATCTTTGATCACGCAATAGATGATGTATTTCGATTCTCCACCCCTTAAAATATTGAAGGCGATACCCATATAAATATTTAAAATTTTCTCATCCACCATCTTTGATTTCCCGTCCGCCATCTTGGATCACTAAATAAATTTCATATTATTAATCAGCGTCCCGAAAATCTCGAAAACGATACCCATATAGATTGTATCTTATTCGTTTAGCCTTTTTTTGCCTTTGACCCAACCCTCCCCCTTCTCGTTTGACCATTTTATTATTTTTGTCTAGCCCCTAAAAGTTATGGCGTAATTTTATATAGCCTATAGCCTTTCGGAATAATCGGGCTATCATAGGCAATAACAATTTTTAAAATCCGACTGCTAGTTCCTGAGATTAGCCGACATTATGTTTTAGCCTTTTTAGCCGGCCCCAAAGGGTCGAAGCGTTATGTTATAATTATAGCCTATAGCCTTCCGAAATAACTGGGCTATCGTATACAAAAAAAATTTTTCAGATCCGACTGGTAGTTCCTGAGATTTGCGCGTTCAAACAAACAAACAAACAAACAAACTCTTCCGCTTTATTATATTAGTATAGATAGATGTAAAAGCAAAATATGTTTATTGTACCATACCATTGTAATTATACCATTGCGGACTTTTTGTAGATCTATTAAAGAGGTACAATCCCACCATACATTGTTTTGTTATAACTCGAAAGGTTTTGGCAGCGTTTTCGAGGAAAGCTCCCGATCGGCTCAATTTTTGCCAACGCGTTGAACTAATATCGTCGTAATATCGTCAGTTTGCACAAAACCTAAACTTATTATACACTAAAACCTCCCTCAGGGATCACTCTCGATGTTGTTGAAAACCGTATAAAAATTTGACCAGTACTTTTCGAGTTTTAAGCGAACAGAGAGACAGACACCGCGGCGGGGGACTTTGTTTTATAATATGTACTAGCTGACCCGGCAAACGTTGTTTTGCAAATTTTTATTTTTTTTTTTGAAAAATAGATGTTGGCCTATTCTCATAGATACCGGATAAGCACAAAAAATTTCATCAAAATCGGTCAAGCCGTTTCGGAGGAGTATGGGAACGAAAACTGTGACACGAGAATTTTATATATTAGATAGATAATTTTACACTGATGTTGTAGAGATACAATTGAACGTAATAAATTTTTGTTTACTGTTTCTGTGCTTTGAATAACTGCTTTGTTTGATCCGCTGCTAGAATGGAGGGAAACGTTGGGGAAAGGGGTAGGAAGATGAGTGGGATGAAGAAGAAGGAATAGAGGATGGGGTCTCCAGCACTCTTACTGACGATCGAAACGCAACAGGTTAGGTACTACTGTAGGTACTTCCTCGGTCCGGCCAGTCATTCTATCTGAAATCAGCAAGACTCTACAACCTACAGAATACCATGCCATTATACACTTAAATACTTTTTGTCAAGTCGTCAAGTCATGCCTCATTGCATCACATGCTGAAAGTATCGAGAGGCAAAATAAAATAAAATCAGTCAAAGTATTTAACTTGCGCAGTGAATGTGTTACAAGTAAACAATTTCTAGAACTATCTGCATTACGCAGTTATCTTATACAGTTTAATTACATTAACTTACGTACCAATGGCGTGGTAGTCAAAACGTTTAAAATTGCGCCTCTGTGTTATGGGTTTGATACCCACACATTGTGTGATCCACATTATTTGTTTAGATTCAGGGAGCGCTTAGTGTCTTATGATTAAATTATTACTTTTTGTAAAAGCTCCCGTATAAATGTGCGGGAGTTGTCTTTTTAAAACAAACAAAATAAATCTTAGTGTTTTTTTTCAGTAACAAGTGATACTTTCGCTTTGGAAACCAGATAAATTAATCGATATGTAAAATTTTAGTTTTTATTTCCTAGGAGACTAGAAAGCGAGAATTATATTAATTGATTGTGACTCCTGTGGTGTTGCTTGTGTCTATGGGCGGCGGTAATTGCTTACCATCAGGCGATCCGTCTGCTCGTTTGCCGCCTATTAATATATATAAAAAAGACTCGGTACAGAAGGTTTAATCAATATCTTTACGTGCTCATCCTCAGACATAAAGGGGCGAGCTAAGTTTTCAGGTAACAAACCACCTGGTAATCTATTGGTGCTTAAAAGACTTTCTTCAAAGAGGAACTTTACCGTGTATTAGCATTTATATGGACGGTTACTCAATAACACAGAGTGTAACACGCTGGTGTAAAAAACAAAACCTGTTTTGTTATATTATTAAGTAGGTATTTTACATAATAATATGTAAAAAAGTGTCTGAAAGGTATCTATGGGCTGTATTATGATACCTGAAAATAAATAATAATTATTGTTTAAATCCACCGAATACTTTCGATGTGCTGGAGAGACGAAGCAGCGATAGCATATTTTCGCGTTCCATCCTCAGGGTCAAAACGGAACTTGTTTTTGAACTCTATGGACTTTCCATTTTTGACAAGGAAGACAAATCTTACTTTCATATTTATTTGAAAGTTAATCTTAGGTCATGTCTATAGGTCAAGCTATTGTATCGAATGTTTTGTGATGAGTGTTAAAATATGACACAGCTTAAGGCTTATAGGCGTAGCTTGTGAACTTTGTTTTACAAATATGTTGTCCAAATTCTAGTTAGATTTTAACGAATTTTTTAAGGCCCATAAAGAAAGTATATCTTTTTCAATGGCATTTTATTGTATGAGTAAATGTGCAACTCATATAGCAACAGACTGCCATGCAGAGGGTATGGGGCTAGAAACCTCGCCGCGCACCACTGAATTTTCGGAGTTATGTGTGTATTAAATCGTTAATTTTTGCTTGCACCGTACCTCGGATAGCACGCTGAGCCGTCGAGCCCTGTTGTTATAAAGATCTTTGACAGTCGTTATATCTTCCACTTCTTGAATCCGTACAGCAACACGGACTTACATTGGACAGGCATATCTTAAGCTTAACTCTCCTAGTCAATTGCCGATATTGGCATACAGGACGTGCTTTGTTGCTTTCACCTTGGCGATTCTAGAGGCAATATCCTCTTTGGTTCCTCCAGTTTCTGAGCTACCGATGACGCAACAGCCTCCGTTCCAAAGAGTAATGGCAAAATGTTTGTTGCACCGCACCTTATTTTCTGGGTCTTCCTGGTGATGATTTTCCGTTGCTGTTCCATAGGTGTCGTAAGAAGTGTCTTAGGAGAATGCGTGAAGTAATTATTATTAGTGTTTAGCAATAAAACCAAAAAAATCGATATCAAACCAAATGCCTATCCATCCGGCATGCGTGGAACGGTAAATCAAATCCTCCTATCGTCTCATTATGCTAATGTGTCACAAATTAGGACAGGCCTATTTCCAGCAATGAACTGCGAAAGCTGTATGATGACATATATAATAGTATATATAATTGTGTATGAGTCATTAATGTGTTAAGTGAAACGGTTCGTGACTGCGCGTAGATGCGTGAATGTTATGACTATCAAAAGCTCTTGAAGATAGCTAGTGTTTTAGACGGGCTGTCGCGATGCAAACTTTTGTTTTGTCTGCATAATTTGTATGTTAGTGTGACAATTGGTTTTTCTTTTCACTAATAAAATATTCCCTTTGACATATCATCTCAGACCCTAAAGTACTGAATCTAGAAACATGAAATTTGAAAATGGCTTCCTGTGATATGACGTATGCCTACTATATTTTTTTTTATTAGATAGGAGGCAAACGAGCAGACGGATCGCCTAAGCGATTACCAACTAAAAAAGCGATGTTTGATATTTCATCACTATTGTGGTTGTAGCGGCTGCTGACGCTACAAATTTTATACAAGGCGAATTATTGAGTAATCGCGGCGCAGCAGTTTGTAAAGACAGTTCCAATTCTTTCACAGTAATTGGTGTACCTACTTTGTCTCCGTTGATTGTTTGTTTGTAGCGTCCGCCGCGATACTACAAACGACCAATTAATTGTTGTTTTAATACATTATTATGTAATTGTGCGTCAGTTTTTCAAGTAATACAATTATCGTCATTTCATATTTCCGTTCCGTTACTTAGTTTGTAATCGAAGAAAGTATACACAAACACTTTCGCATTCGCATTATAAGTAGGCATAAATATGTATATTCGCCTAGTGCTAATTATATGGCACTGCACTAGTGCGTAAATTTTTAGGCGTTATTAGAAATGTCGAGGTAAAATCAAAAATATAAAATGTTGACCCTCTCAAATCATATCGGTACGGCACTCAAGCAACCGACAGCGCTAAAGAGAAAAAATACAATTTTAAACTTTATATATATCATCAGAAGAGATAATATTGCTTGATATTTAAAAGAGTCGCGATCAGGTGATCACTGTGATCAGTCTCGCGGCGTCGACGCTGTGTAGATCCGTCTAGCAAAATTATGTTCTTCCTTCATGAAAATATGGTTTAGATTTTTTTGTTCCTTAAACTGCACAATGCTGAGTTGCCGGTCTGTGAACGTTCTTTGTGATTTGAGCCTAAAACATCAGTATCAGTAATGAAGCAGTGAAAGGCGGTGGAATGCCACTTGCTTTCGACTCTCGTATCGCAACACCGGAACTGTTTAGTAGGGCTGCCCAATTAGACGCAGTAGGTTAGGAGCTTTATTGTATAAACACAATAGTTTTTTACTGCCCTTTATTTATTTATGTGGTGTTACTTCACAGCGTATAATCAGTGATATCGACGCTATGAAGTAAATATTAAGGAACATTAAAATAAATAGTGCTTAGTACTGTCCAGAGTGTCCAGTTCAGGAATACTTAATATATCTGGGAATTTAAACTTTCTTGGTCACTAACATTACTTTTTAATTTTCTTACGGGATATATATTGAAGCCGCCAGTCTTTCTGATGCAACCGCCAACACCAAAACTGTGATACGTAAATAGTAGTCTTTTCGTTTCTTCACTTTATGTATGTATTTATCGTCTTTCTGTTTACGTGTCAATCTTATTATGTATATACCTTTTTGTCATTTCTTATTACTTTGTTTCGAAACTTATTAACTCAAACATCGCTATTTTCTCGCACACTCAATCCAATTCGAATGTTTTGTTTAAAATTTCAATGACAATTTATTTATAACCTAACCCGTCAAAATAATGTAGTGACAACTGACAGTTATCGGTTGCGTTCGGAAGTTAGTTCCCATGATATTTTTGTATCCAGTTACAATATGTTTCGTTTTCCCTGTATATTTTTGTTTATTTCTTTTGTATGTGTGTCTGCTGGCAGGTGGTGCGTAAGCACATTTATATAATTGTAGTTAATGATATAATACAAATTTATTTATATTTAGATTTAAGTTTATATATTTTAGTTATCAATTTTATCTAATTAGTTTATGTTATCGGATGTTGATGATGATTCGTTTCATTCTGCTTATGATTCCTCAAACTCTTCTTACAATGACAGCTTTTGTTCCGTTACTGATTCGCTGGGTGACTTTGTCAGGCGAACTTTTGATGAAACTTCAAAGCACATGCTGAATGTCTGTCATATTAATGCCCAAAGTATCCCTAGCCATTACAACGACCTGTTTGAAGCTTTTCGTGATGCTAACGTTCATGCCATTCTGATTTCAGAGAGCTGGCTGAAACCTCATTTACTTTCTACTGCTTACTCTCTCCCCGGTTTTGTTCTTCTACGCAACGATAGGGTGGATAGGAGAGGTGGTGGCGTAGCCATATATCTCCGTAGTACACTCTCGTACAAAATTCTTTTATCTTCACCGCCTAATCATTCTGCTTCCTCTGAGTATCTTTTTCTTGAGGTTTCAGTCAGTGGAACGAAAACCGTTCTAGGAGTAGTATATTGTCCACCCTCCGTTAATTACTTCTCCAGTCTCGGATCGATTCTGGAATCTTTAGGGTCGGAATATGCACACCATATTATCATGGGAGATTTCAACACGGACCTCCTAGCCATCAATTCCTCTCGCTCCCAGAACCTTCTAAAATTGATTGAGTCTGCCAGTCTACACACTCTTCCTCTCGAACCCACTCACCACAACATCGGAGGTGAAGACACTTGGTTAGACTTGATTATTACCTCTGCCCCATCCTGTGTACATTCCCATGGCCAATACCTTGCTCCCTGTTTTTCTCACCATGACCTCATCTACCTATCCTATCTCCTTAAACCTCCTAAACCTCGCCCTAAGGTTCTGCACATGCGTTGTTTTGGACGTATGGATAGCGAGAAGCTGCAAAAGGATGCTGCTCTACTGGATTGGTCTTATTTGTTAGCAGCCAACACCGTAGATGCAATGGTTTCGATCTTCAACAATACTGTAATCGGCCTCTTTGATAAACATGCTCCTATCAGGAGAATTAAATTAAAACGTCCCCCCGCTCCTTGGCTCACTAGGGGCGTTCAAATGGCCATGAGGCGCCGAGATCGAGCTTTCCGGAAGTTTAAAAAGGAGCGATCTGACGAGAACTGGAGTCTGTACAAAACTGCAAGGAATCGGTGTAATCAGATGATACGAAACGCTAAACGCCGCCATATTTTCGACAATATTAATTCTTCTTCCTCTGCTAGTATCTGGAAGTTCCTTGGGACCATAGGTATTGGCAAACAGCAACGGACAACTCCTCAAATTACGACTGGTTTGGATGATTTAAATAATCATTTCACATCGTCTTCTCAACTGGATCTTCAAACCAGGCGTAATACAGTTGACTATATTGCTGGGCTTCCCCGTCCTAATGTTGCAGCATTTCATTTTTCTCCAGTTGCATTGGGTGAGATCAAGAAGATTATCCTGTCTATTAAATCCAATGCTGTGGGCTTTGATTCTATCAGCCGCCGCATGATAATCCCGATCCTTGACCATCTTATCCTTCCTATATCCCACATTGTGAATTTTTCAATTGACAGTGGCTCTTTCCCCTCCCTGTGGCGTAAAGCCTTTGTTATTCCGCTGCCTAAGATCACGAACCCTTCTCTCCCTAACCATTTCCGTCCTATCTCTATCCTGCCTTTCCTATCTAAAGTGCTGGAAGCCTGTGTACATAAGCAGTTGTCTGAATTCGTGTATCAAAATAACTTGCTTAGTCCTCTGCAATCCGGATTCAGGCCAGGCCACAGCACGACTTCTGCACTCCTCAAAGTGACTGGCGATGTTAGGGCAGGCATGGAGGACACTAAAGTCACTGTACTGACTTTGGTTGACTTCTCGAACGCCTTTAACACCGTCAGTCACGATGTCCTTCTATCTATCCTCTCCTATATCATGATCTCTCCTGATGCACTGGAATGGTTCTCATCGTATCTTCAGGTACGCCAGCAGTCTGTTCGCTGTGATGAAAGGTCATCTAGTTGGCGCGACATTAGCTCTGGTGTTCCTCAGGGTGGCATTCTCTCTCCTTTACTATTCTCTATTTTTATTAACTTCTTAACTCCTAATCTTCGCTGTTCGTATCACCTTTATGCTGATGACTTGCAGTTATACTCCCAAGCGAGAGTGGATGATATAACAGTGGCCATTGCTGATATGAATAGGGACCTTGAGTCAATGATGGCCTGGTGTAATAAATTTGGCTTAGCCGTGAACCCAGCAAAGTGCCAGGCCATTATTATAGGCAGTCGCCGCTTAATACCCAGCATAGACTTAAAAACGTTACCACCAATCATGTTTAATGGCTTGGCTATTCCATACTGTTCAGAGGTAAAAAACTTAGGTATACACATGGATACTACTCTCAATTGGCAAGCGCAGGTGACGAAAGTCAGTCAGAGGGTCACTGGAACTCTTAGAGCACTTTACCGGTTCAAGAATTTCCTTCCTTCCAAGACCAAGACAATGCTTGTGCAGGCCTTAATATTTCCCATAATCGACTATGGTGATATGTGCTATTATGACCTGAATGCAGAACATCTCAATAAGTATGACCGACTTCTCAATAACTGCATTCGATTCATTTACAATCTTCGTAAGTATGACCACGTCTCTACTTATCGTTCCGAACTTAAATGGTTACCAATTCGCCAGCGCCGGTGTTTGCGTGCTCTCACTACTCTCTTCTCTATTCTCAAGTCTCCTTCCCCCCCAACTTATCTCACACCATACTTCCAATATCTATCTTCCATAAATGATAGAAATCTCCGTTCTTCTCATAATCTTCTTCTTTCTTGCCCTAGTCACACTACTGGGTTCGTCAACTCTTCCTTTGTTGTGCAGTCTATTCTCTTATGGAATACACTCCCTCCTGAAGTCAGAATGGCCACTAACCGTTTTACATTCAAAATCAAAGTACGAGAGCTTCTTTTCAAGAGATTAGAGGAATCAGCACATCACTCTCATCCATTATTATAAGTATTTATGTATATGTAGTATGTATATATATTTAGGTTTATATATGTATATATACATATTTATGTATAAGTAAGTTTATATAGAACTATTTATTGTGTATGTATTATATCCCTATTATGTAGAAAATAATTATTAAGTTACACAATAATTATTAGTATTAAGTCATAACTACTACTCTAGTTTACAGTCTAATTGCACCTACCACTTTTATCTCTTCACCACCTTAAGGTTGACAGGTAGAGAATGCCTTATGGCATTATGTCCACCTTTGTACATTGTTTGTGCATAAATTTAAATAAATAAATAAATATTTAGTCAAAACAAAGGTACTTGGTATATATCCCGTAGGAGTATTAAAAGTTATGATATAAACATGTCGTATTTATTGTATATATCGCAACCAACTAGGTTAATCAGCCATTCAATTAAAAGCCTAGCCTGTTTATGGTGCTGTTCAACATAATTAAAATAAGGCCTGCTGCCCGAAATAATAAAGATAACCGCAAGTCGCTCGCTTTTAAAAACCCCCAAGTAAATAATCTTGTCTTTTACTCGGAGCTTTCTGTGACATTATATTTTAAACCACTATCTTAAAACAGCATTGTCAATCTTTCCAAGTTAAAATAAACAAATGGCGTGTCTGATCTTTGAATACTCAACCACTAAATACTACTATTAATGAAGTGATAACAATGTTGAGTCGTATTTAAAATATTATAATCCTCTTGCTGTTTTTGTTTCGGTTATCGATAAAGTATAGCTATACTTTATCAAATATAGCTATACTTTAAGATAAAGTTCTTGCGAAATAAGC
The DNA here is from genome assembly GCA_944739405.2 of Euclidia mi. NCBI lineage: Eukaryota > Metazoa > Arthropoda > Insecta > Lepidoptera > Erebidae > Euclidia > Euclidia mi. Next base: position 92,009,592 of record OX123185.2, on the reverse strand, counting down.
TTATTTCATTTTTTCCTCTTGCTTGAAGCGACTACGTTATCCATTGCTGTAATCGAAAACGGTACCTAAAAGAGCAAAATATGTCAACGAGTTTAGTTAAAAAAAGACAAATCCGCACTAGGGATAAATCCTGTGTCGCATGGGATTTTGCAAACATGTAACTAATGGACTCAATAAACACCCAGATCTGAAATAATATACGATTTATGAATCACACAAAGTGGTTACCTTAAACGCTCTCAATCCCATTGTTTGTTAAATTTTGTAAACTATGCTCGAAGAAGCAGGTAAGCACGTTAAATCCTTTTTATTTGGTAGAAGCCTTAAAATACAACAAGCATTCTCATCCTGTGCAAACGACGGAAACACTTGAAATACTCGTAAGCATATTTTCCCCTTTGGCAACATCGCAGACGTGCGAACAAAAATTGAATACCTAGTTGATGAGCTGTGTATTTTCATTCTTATGCAATTTGACATAAATAACAAAAACCTGCTTTACCGAAGCCGTCTTTGGACAAGTCTGTTACATGAAGTCGGAAACACCTCTTTTAATGGTGCCGATACATTTGAGCATTCGCCTGTAATGAGCATTCTTGCGAATGTTACAAAACAGAAAAAGAAACAAGACAAGTGTGTTTGAGCAAGCATTATTACGAGCGTTCTGACGAACATTCTAGCGCCTTGTTGGTTTTGCTTTGACTTTTTTACTGATTAGAGTGTTCGCTAGAAAGATCGAGGAAATGTTCGTAGCAATGTTCGGCTCTGTTCGTTGTTCAGTTTGACAAAACAAAAAACCGCGAATGCTCGGTGTTCTGTTACAAGTGAATGCTCAGTTGTATCAGCACTATAAGATACGAATCTTTCTTTATAGGTGTAACGGACGCTTGTGTGTTTCTGTATACATGATTCTTCATAAGTGTGAATGTATGTTAATGTAGGTAATCCCCACTTTGTGTAGCAACGAAAACGTTTAAGCAGTTGCGTGTCAAGTGCGAAGAAATTGTGGACATGCCTTGGTCATATGATTGATGGTGTTGAATTATGATAAAAGCGAAAGTTTAGGCTAGGCGGCGGGACCAATTATGACGCGCTTTGGCGGTGCGGTGTGCATGTGTTGCTAAGGGAATAAAGGCAATTATATTAAATACTAGCTGACCGGGGAACTTCATACAGCCATAGTTTATTTTTTAATATTTGCTGTTATTTTTTAATACAAACCTTCTCCTGACAATGACAAACACATAAAAGAAAAATATATCGAATTTGGTGGAGTCATTTGAAAATAATGCGCGTACAAAAATTTCAGTGATTCATTTTTATTTATATAGATTATTGATTTTTTTGTTGGGATATATTGTCTCTCTCTCGTCTCCAAGGAGGACTGACGATCTGTTTAAGATCGCGGGAAGCAGTTGGATGCGAGCGGCTCAAAATCGGTCTGTATGGAGAACCTTGGGGGAGGCCTATGTCCAGAAGTGGACGTCTCTAGGCTGACATGATATTGTTTCTCGCAATTATTCTATTATGAATGGGATTTGTATAACCTACCGGTGTCCGGTGTCAAGGAATTACTAGATGTTTTCTATTACACTATCATTATGTTATTTGTAGACTGTATTTTATTAAAATTATTCAAAAATTTATTTCAGTATGTTAAAAAAATCTAACTAAGAATAAATATGTGTAACACGTAATCAGGGTATTTGCCAAAAAACAAAATTAAAGGAATTGGGTTACATTTTTATGTTCATTGATTAAATGTATATCAACAAATAGATTATTCACTATAATATACTCGTTTATAAAATTTTAATTCGTATGGGTATAAAATGATTCCAGTTTAACTCAAAGCTGTTAATTCAGACCATTCGAACAAAGTGACAGAGGCCTTCAATTAGTGAAACTAATTGTACTAACGAGGATTTAGACTGATTGGAAAGCCAAAGCTTTTGATTGAAACGTTTAGACTTTGGTTGTAACATTTGGTAATTGAAGTGTAATTATATGTAACTAGATGATGCTCGCGGCTGCGCCCGCACATTTTTTTCATATTACTGTTTCTGCCTCCGTGGTCCAGTGGATAGCGCATGCGACTGCTGATCGGAGGTCCCGGGTTCGATTCCCGGGTCGGGCAATAGTGTTACTGGGTTTTTCTGAATTCTCATTAGCAGCCTGAGTCTGGTGATGTGCCTGGTAACGGCAATAGGCTCGCCCCCTATTACGTGGGCCCTAAAAATTCATGGCGAAATTTAGGTGTAACATTACACCTTTGTCTACCCCTTCGGGGATACAGACGTGAGTCTATAAATAAAAAAAAATACTGTTTCTGCCTGATTCCGTGGGAATTTCATTTCCCAAATGGGCAATTTAGGAAAAATATGCCCAATTTCAGCTGCCAATAGTTTTGGCTGTGCGTTGTTCTGTCAGTCAGTGAGTAATGCAAGGATTATATATAATTACAGATGTGTGTCATCATCATCCCTCAGATACCTATCTTAGCTGAAAATACTATATACCTAAGTCTGATTAAAACAGTTTCCTCATAAATTCATTTAATCAGCCATATAAATCAGAATGGAACATGCGCTAACTTTTGCACGAATCATATCTGCCAGTTTACCTACATAATAATTTTCTTTTAGGAAATGTATAAACATTTCGAGAACTACAAACCAACCTTTTCATTTATTCTACAGTTCAATGTGTCAAAAGCTTTATTGCTAAACCTTTCTTTACACAATGAAAGTGCCAAAAAGCTACTTACTATACTGGCTTTTCAAGTAAGTTACGTATGCGGACCCATGTTATCATTTGAATACCTCTAAGTGTTAATTGACTATTGTTTGTCCAGTAAATAGCGTCTGCAGTCAACCCTTTACGTCCCAACGATTATGTAAGCTTTTATTATGCTCAGAATGTTCTTTATTCAGGTGACGTCACATTACGGTTGTCATCAAATGTGTCGGCAAATGCATCTTATGCTTGAGCTGATATTTCTTTAGGATCATATTTAATGTCAGATTGTGGTTTTTTATTACATACAACGTGATGTTCGCTGCCACTTTCATGCATGTCGGTAGAATTAAAGTATCGAATAATTTTAACTATAGTAACTATGTCAACTCAGATTTTGCTTGAATACAGTATACATATGAATACCTACGTCCATTACAAAATATACTCATCTCGTCCCAAGACTTTATTTGCTATGGGTATTCTTCACTATTAGAAAATATTTCGTCGAAGAAGTGCAAATTTCATAACACAAATTTTAACAAAAAAGCAAGTCATAAACTTCTTAAGTGAGCTTAGATAAAAATTCAACTCTCGCTGATACACTTGAAACTTCACTTGTAACAGAATAGCGAGCATTTGCCGTTTTAAATTTTGTCGAACTCAACAGCGAATAGAGCCAGGCATAGAGCTAAACATTTCCAGGAGCTTTCTAGCAACAACAAATCTACTGTCATTTCGCTAGAGTGCTCGATAGAATGCTAGATAAAACGCACTTGTTTGTTATCTGTAATATAACATTCGCAAGAATGCTCATTACAATATGATGAAAATGCAATTATCAAACGAAAAAAATTAAGGCAATCAAAAACCATCCACTAAAAAAAAAGTCGTCTGTTTTGTAATTCTAAGGTTTTGTAATTTGGACTTGACACTGCAAATAACAAAATTCACAATTCGGAACTAATAATGGCATTGGACAACATTGTTTGATCTTACGTTCTATCTATACGTATTACAAAGTGAAATTCCCCGGCCGAGTCCGCGTCCGCGTCTTTACCTTTTTATACTGTGGTATAAGTATGAAAATGGAATGGCATTCGAAAGATTTTTCAAGATCTACAATGATTAAAAAATAAATAATTATAATTAGTAGAACCTAATTAAAAATATGTAGGTAGTAAAAGTATACAGTAAGAACAATAACACAACTTTATAATTGACATTCTGTGACGATACATAAATTAAAATTAACTCGTGCTCATATTTTCAACATAAAAAAACCTTAAGTAGATAATAGAACCATGTTAGAATACTTTACACTTTAATATTTCAACATTATATTGTATCATAGTCTAAAGTACTTATTTAATAGTCAGTAAACAGCACATTCAACGCCATTAAAACGCGTTTAATCGTTGTTATCGAGCTTTATATGGCTTTATCTTTGAACAAGTTTATTAGCCTATTAGTACCACCTAAGTTATTTACTAATAACAGTTATGTTTAAATTTACTAGCTCAAGATTAAAATGTACAAAATTTTAAGAATTTCTTATTTTGTCTCCTTCTTTGAGGAACTTTCTTTATTGGTAGCGCCATCTACCTTCCTATCTATAACTAATCGCATCAACATCAATCGTTCCACGTACAAGTGTGAGCGATACCATATTTCCGTCCCTCTCTATCCCACTCCCTGGAAGAGGCACTGCCTTTCGCCTGATTGGTCGCCGCGATCGTCGACGCGAGTGACTGTCCAGAACTTTCAAGAACATTCGATTCGCGATACGCGTCCGCTATACCGGATCACCGCGCCGCTCCCGTATAAGTTATTACCGCTTATATAAACCGCTCGCAAGTGGAAGTGACTGTGTAGTGAAGTGAAAACAAGCAGCTGCATCACGAAACCACCAGGAGACTGCCCTTCGGAAACGAAGAAGATTGCCGTATAAGGTAAGTGCCCTCCATCCTTGGAATATCCTATACCCACTCACAATCACCTCTTCCCGTATCCAATCCTACATCCTCTTCCTTTAAATACAGTCCATTTTTCCAAATCGCCTAGAACCTACCTACGGTTTCGGTGTATCGCCGAACCATTTTTTTGGTCCTTCGAGCCGGATTCATTTACGTTTTTATACTTTATATCACTATACCTAGGCAGTTATAGCACCTAGCTATACTCCTAATATATTCACATAACCGTCACATGGTTGTTTCCACCCGCATCAGTAGGTAAACTTTTATGTAGCTACCTACTTATTAAATTATTCATTCTGGAACTATCATAGTTATCTTATAGATCTCATATTTCAAGCAACTTTTAATTCCTCAGCTCTAAAGTGTTGCCTACTTAGCCTACTTAGGTAAAATAATAGGTACATTAGATATTCTTATTTTGTTTCGTTCTCATTAGCTTATACTTACGTAAGCATGTCACAACAAAAGAAGTCACGCGTGTCGGAAGACAAAGAGATGACAATCTTAGAAGCGAAACGCAATATTTAATTTAACCCCTTTAAAAACTTCTATGAACGCTCAAAAACCGCATCTATGTCTGACAGTAATAGCGAATCATTTCTCAGTTATTGTATGACAGTAGATAGTATTCGAACAGATTTTCATAAGTTGTTAGACGATTATAACGCAAGATTACTTTCTATCAATCCTGATGAAAAACCGAACTATCAGGCGTATACCTCATTCGAAGATCTTTATTGTATTATTAAGCGTATACAATCGCAATTAGAGGGTAAATGTTCAGCAGAGCCCGTTGCCCGCAAACCGAGATTACCGCCAATCGAGATTATGTCGTTTGACGGAGATATACGAAATTGGCCGTTATTCTATGCGAGTTTTAAGTCTACAGTGCACGATAATGGTTCTCTGACAGATGCTGACAGGTTGTACTATTTAATAGGTAAACTGTCACCGAAAGCCCAGTCCATATTTGCAGGTGTCACACCCAGTGCTGAGAATTATCAGGTCATATTTCAGTCACTACTTGACAGATATCAGGACACGCGCGTCCTAGCGTCTACCTACTTTGACCAAGCTTTAAATCTCAAACTGTCCGGCAACGCGTCTGTCTCGAATTTCCAGCTGTTTATTGATAACTTCGTAACCGCGGTTAATTCTCTTAGGAATTTAAAATTAGAAGATCTTTCCGACTTTATGTTGCCTCAACTCGCTTTAAAAAAGTTTGACACTGATACAATTCGCGCATTCGAGATGACGGAACGCAATAATAAAATACCTACACTAGATAGTTTTATTTCGTTCATAAAAGATCAGTATCGAATATTTCATAATACGCAGTCTGGTTCACCTGGCCCGTCTAACACTAACAACAACAAACAAAGGTTGAATAAATTGCGAAATAGTAATAATAACTCGTTCCCTAATCCACAATCTTACGTAACATGTTCGGAATCTAATAGTAATAATTCACAGAAGTGTCTGTGCAGTAATATAGTGCACGACCATTTATATAAGTGTCCCGCCTTCGATAATCAGAATGCAACCGCTCGTTTTAAATGCGTAAAAGATAACAAAGCTTGCATTAATTGCTTAAGCATAACACATAAAACAAGTAATTGTTCTAGTAGAACGAGATGTCGCTCATGTAATCAAAGACATCATACACTGTTACATTTCGATAAAGATAACCCGTTGTCAAGCCAAGCCGCTAACCTTGACACACTTACGCCGCAGGTGCAGACCACGGTGCCTTCGCCCTGCACGCCTCAGGGCGAAGTATCGTTGTGTACGACGTCCATTGCGCGGGCGACGCGCACGCGAGGACGGCATTCGCGCATCTATAATGATCCGCGCAGGGCCAAAACGCGATGTATGGCGTCTAAGACTGTTCTGTTAGCGACGGCGCAAGTTATCGTTTATGATGTTAATGGGTCGCCGCACATAGTACGTTGTCTGCTAGATAGCGCATCTCAGACCAATCTAATAACATCGGAATGCTTCAAACGCCTCGGATTATGGAATAACTTTAAAAATACTAACTCAACCGTCAAAGGGATAGGCGGATCAGAAAAGCATTGCAGGGGCTCCGTAGATATTAAAATACATTCGCGTTTTGACAGGAATATTAATTTTAACATTTTTTCGCTTATCGTGGAGCGTATCACGGACGCATTGCCGAACGCTAATGTAGACGTAGCATCACTCACTCACCTCGAGTTATTGCCGTTAGCCGACGCGGAGTTTGCGAATCCGGCAGGCATTGATCTTTTGATCGGAGCTTCAATATTTCCGCACTTGCTACTAACTAAAATAGTACGTAGTGAGCGATATGATTTACCGCCCGCTATTGAGACGGTACTTGGGTATGTGATTATGGGTACCGTACCTACGTTACATACTTCTCATTGTATTACGTCTTGTTGTTGTTCTGCTCTTCAAGAGATCAAGGTGGGTGCTAAAACTGTGTGTAAGATAAAGCACTAATTAGCTATGCTACGCTATGCTAAGCTACGCTACGCTACACTATACTATACTACACTTCCGCTTTGTATATGGATGACCTTGCCTGTAGTGTCATACCCGCTCCGCTAGAAATTTCGCTTTGTGAAGAGCTTATTCAGCTTTTCAAGCCAAGACAAACTGATCTTGTCAAATGGACAAGCAACTCTAAGGAGGTTCTCGCACGCATACCAGATTCTCATAAAGCTTCTCCAGACATTGAGTTTGAGAAGTCTGTACCGCATAAGGTTCTCGGTTTACGCTGAGACAAATCCTGCGATAGTTTTCGGTTTGACGTCTCACCGCCAGATGATAAGTGCGCCAAGCGCACTATGCTGTCCACAGTGGCTCGACTATGGGACATAATGGGTTTTGTGGTTCCAACAATTTTGTACGCCAAGCTCTTGATCAAAGAGCTTTGGCTATCAAAGTGTGAGTGGGATGAAACACCCCCTGACCATATTGTCGCCGCTTGGGGCCAGTTTTGTATTGAGCTTACCGCGCTCAATCAAGTTACTATTCCGCATCATCTTGGGTTGGCAGATGGATGTACCGTCAACTTAATAGGTTTCGCTGACGCCAGCGAGCGTGCTTACGGCGGAGTCGTATATCTGCAAGTCCGCATTGGTTCTAACTACTCGGTGCAGTTAGTTTGTGCCAAGTCTAAGGTCTCGCCTGTTAAAACCATTTCGGTTGCGAGACTGGAATTGTGCGCGGCTCTTATGCTGTCTCAGTTGCTCCGCAAGGTTCAAGACACAGTTTTGCCCCACTACCCCATTAACAAAATACACGCATTTTCCGACTCCAAAGTAGTGCTCGCTTGGATTCGTTCTTCTCTTCACCGCTAGCAGACTTTTGTCGCCAACCGCGTTAGTAAATTGATTGAACTTGTTCCCGCTACTTGTTTCAATCACGTCGCGGGTTATCGTACTCGTCTTCAGGAAGAACTTTCCATAGATCATATTGACTGGAAGTTTATTCCACCAGCATCACCACATTTCGGTGGATGTTGGGCAAGCATGGTCAAAGTAATTAAAACGCATCTCTTCAAAGTTATAGGTCAACAGATCCTCTCTTACGAAGAGCCTTTACCTGTCCTTGCACAAGTCGAGGTACTGATCAACTCGCGTCCGCTTCCAACTCAGTGAGATCTAGCCTGAAGTTGGACCTACCTCTTAGTTTAAGTATTTAGTTAGTAGTTTTCGCTATTATTGCGTTTGTAGTTTTCGCTAAAGTTAGTTTAGATTAATTTTATTGTCATATCGCTGTCTTAGCATATTGATGGGTTATGCGGTAGTACACCCAACATAGCTAAGTTCAATTCTATTTTTTTTAAAGGCAACCCTTTAGGACCGGGGGGATATAGTAGCGCCATCTACCGTCCTATCTATAACTAATCGCATCAACATCAATCGTTCCACGTACAAGTGTGAGCGATACCATATTTCCGTCCCTCTCTATCCCACTCCCTGGAAGAGGCACTGCCTTTCGCCTGATTGGTCGCCGCGATCGTCGACGCGAGTGATTGTCCAGAACTTTCAAGAACATTCGATTCGCGATACGCGTCCGCTATACCGGATCACCGCGCCGCTCCCGTATAAGTTATTACCGCTTATATAAACCGCTCGCAAGTGGAAGTGACTGTGTAGTGAAGTGAAAACAAGCAGCTGCATTACGAAACCACCAGGAGACTGCCCTTCGGAAACGAAGAAGATTGCCGTATAAGGTAAGTGCCCTCCATCCTTGGAATATCCTATACCCACTCACAATCACCTCTTCCCGTATCCAATCCTACATCCTCTTCCTTTAAATACAGTCCATTTTTTCCAAATCGCCTAGAACCTACCTACGGTTTCGGTGTATCGCCGAACCATTTATTGTATCTCCAATTTTTTTCATCATAACAGTTTCCTTGTTCCACGAATCATATATGATTCATAATTTTTTTACATTTATGCGTTATCTGTTTTCTTCTATTTTTAATTATAATTTACGTGTTGTTTCATAACAAGTCAGTAAAACATTTATAACCATTTTAATTTCGTATTGTCTCACGTTGGTTAGCGAATGACGTTGTACAATACATATATAATAGTTTATGTAACATCGCAAAATATAAAAAAATTGCAGGGCACTATTGTACCAGACATTTTTTATTTACATTAAACCTATTTAATTATAGATTTCCTTATAAGTTGCTAATATCGCTTAGTAATGTACAAACACACATCAACATAAATAGCTAACTCTGGTATTAACATGATATCAAAATGATTATATTCACAATAATGAACTCATCATAATTTTCTAAATAAGATTGACAGAACAGACCCAGTGATCCAATATAAGACATGCAAACTTAATTTAGCTGTTAAGAAACGATTTATTTCATAAAAGTTAGTCAAAGTATATAATGTTTCAAACGTAAATTTAAATTGGAAAGATCTAGACTAAATTTGCTTCGTTGAAAACTAAGATTTTATGTTAGTTTAATAATGTAGTTAGTATGTAATTACTAGTATTATGTGTAATAAGCTTTATAAACACATTGAAGTCTAATGTGCCTTGGTTTTATAATGTTAGTCATAATGATAATAAAGTAGTCGTATAGTGATCTTTATAGTTAATAATTGTTTTTTAAATAACATCTACTGCACTCGCAATATATTATGTGCCGCGGAGGACTTTACAAAAATACAACCAACCAACCAACGGCCACAAACTACACCGACATCTTTGATTAGGTATAATAGTCGTCCATTATTCTCTCTTTTTCTTTATTTTTTTTCTCTTTCTTTAAACAACTTCCGCTCTAGGAATAAATCCTGTATCGCGGGGGACTTTACAAACATACAACCAACGGACACAAAGAACACCCAGACTCGAAGCAACAATTTATGGATCACACGAAGTGTTGTCTCGTGTGAGAATCGAACCCACAACACTCGGCGCAGTGTCAAGCGGCGAGGCGGCCACTTAAACCACTACGCCAACCGTGCAGTCAAAAAGTATTAAACGTCTTATAAAAGACCCAGACTCGAAACAAAAATTTACGAATCTAACACAATTTTTTCACGTGTGTCGATCGAACCCACAATACTCGGCGCAATGTCAACTAGCGAGGCGGTTGGTTAAATCAACACGCCAACCTCGCAGTTAGTAGAATTCAACTATATCAAATGGCGAGAACAACAAAGAAGTCGCTATAATAACTTACATATTTATTTCGCCTGTTTTGTAGACGGCGGGTTCCGTGATCACTAAAGTGATAATGTGTAGCTTTTCAAATTCTTTGCCAAGTCTAGATTGTCATGATTCTATTTAGTACATTCAATCTTCAAATGAGTAAACTCGATATACATAAAATGAAGACCGCAAAGCGTAGCATTTTCAGCGATAAACTCCACCAAGTGATACGTGTTCACACATGGCACAACACAATGTGTGATCCACAAAATCCGGGCGTATTTTTATATCCGCCGCGCGCCGTTTGAAAGCTTGTAAACTCAAGCCTGCTTGACTTTCGATTGTTATATAGAAATATATTTGCATTAATTATAAACGACCGTCATATAACACACTAGGATATGCTTGCAGTAAGTCCAGTGGATAGCGTATGCGACTGCTGATCGAAGGTCCCGGGTTCGATTCCCAGGTCGGGCAAAAGTGTTACAGGGTGTTTTCGAATCCTCAGTAGCAACGCGGAGTCTGGTGATATGCCCGGTAACGGCAATAGGCTCGCCCCTATTACGTGGGACCTAAAAATTCATGGCGAAATGTGGGTGTAATATTACACCTCTGCCTACCCCTTCGGGGACACAGGCGTGAATCTATAAAAAAAAATAGCTTATTATTTTCCAAGTGACTAATAACTTAAAAGATGACTAAATGTTTGCAATGATAAAATAACTTGCTAGATATTGAATATTTTCGCGACTATTATATTAAATAAGATTCAAAACTAAGGGTGTTATAAAAACTAAAAACTAGGAGCTGCATATAGGTAGTAAATAAACTATACAAGTCAATCGAAATAATAGCCGAGGAGCTATAAATAATGACTTGGCGACTAATAACGTTAGTAGTAGGTTATGTTAGATTTTCTTGTGACCTTGTGCCCAAAAATAGGAGCCCTGCGAAGCAGGGCTCCGTCAACTTGGATTAAAACACTGAAGTGTCTTATTTATTATACGAAACACTTCATTTAAGATAAAATGCCGTTCAGTATTAATAAATAATTTGCCAAATATTGAAAGAACAATGGCAGATTTTGGTCTGGGTTTGTTGTGGCGACCTTAAACTTCATATGAACAAAACAAATTGTTTTTTTTTCTACCATTTTTTATATTTTCACTTTGTCTCGTTAAAGCTGGAGTATTTTATGATGATAAAAAGCATTCCAATTGATTACGAATACTTTATTATTTGATTGTTGCCATAGACAATGGTGTGGCAGGAATAGACGTGAGTGCTATATCCGTATCGATTATTAAATAGGTAATCGATCGACCTTTATAGAGTTGGTTTGGTTTAAAATGCAGTTATTTAATATTTAATCAACATTATATCAATAAGCTAATATTACTGAAGCAAAAAAACGTTTAAATCAAATAAAAACGTCACATTCGATGGTCTTGGGTTCGATCCCCAGGTACCCCGGGCACACACATCTGACTTTTCGAAGTTATGTGTGTATTAAAAATTAAAAATGTTAATTATCGCTCGCTTAACAATGTGCCCGGTACATGGCAATAGGCTCGCCCTCTATTACATTTGGACCGAAACATAACTGGCGAAGTGTGGGTGTTTAATACACCTCCGCCTACCCCTCGGGAATAAAAGGCGTGAAGTTATGTGTTATGTTAAAACGTCACAGCATCGTTTTAATTTTGTATCGATTTCACATAAAATCGATTTAAAATGTGCAGCTCTGCTTTTGACTTTGGCTGTGACAGATAGATCCTACAAAATACTACCGCGTTTTGATGTCAATCTGACATAATTATGTCATTTGATAATTCAAACGTACCTACCTACATTGTTTAACTTTCATACTATAACTTTCCTTTTACCTACATTGTTCATTCTTAACTAAAAATTCAAACACCGGTATCTTCTTTTTCCACCTTTCCTGAGTGAAAATTGAATAATTTATAGACTCTGTTACTTACGCCAAATTTTTTGATATATTTTTTATTACTGTACGCTTCAATTTAATTTCAGACATTTTGATGGATGGAGATCTGCCATTGTCCTTTGTATTATTTATGAATGCCCATTTTCAATTTTTTATTCATCATCATCATATAAAAATAATTAAGTTCTGCGCTTCTTAACAACGTCTTCGTTAGCTAAGTCGTTGGATAAGGTGACACTGTGATGAAATGATAATATCTGTTACCTACCTACGTGTTACTGACTGACTGACAGACAGCGCACAGTCAAAACTATTGGACGCAAGAAACTGAAAGGTATTTATTAAAACAAAACAGATATAGCTAATTTATAAATCAAAGTGCTGTAGGGTATTTGAAATTTTCGAGTCAGCAAAAACAACCATTAGTGTGGCTGGATATTACCAGCCATACTAATGGTTTTTATATAACACATTAGAAAGTAAAATTGTTTACAGCTGTTTTAACACACTTTAATACTACGGATACAAGCACCCACATATTTCGTCATAAACCAAATTTTTATACACAAACAACTAGATAACAGCTATAGCAAGCCTAATAATCCGATTACGAATAAAAAAAACATATAATTATTATCTATCTATCTATTGACGATAGATAGATAGATAATAATTATATGTTTTTTACGCCTGTCTCCCATTGGGTAGGCAGAGACTATGGCACGCCAAACGCTCCGGTTCAAACACACCTCTTTCGCTTCCTCGACATTCATTAACCTCATCATACATGCTCGCCGGTTATGGGTACTTTTAATTTGGCCCTTTTTTAGTACGTCACCTATTTGGTCGGCGTACGTCCGTCTTATAATTATATAATTATTACATAGGCATAAAAGACTAACAAAAAAATTCTAATATCTAATCAATAATAAATCAAATCCTACGATACTAATATATTCCATGAAACTGTTACAAAGTTATTTTAATTAACTTTAAAAAGAGTAGGATTTCAATTTGACGGTATTTTTTTATAGTATGTGCTACCCCAGGGATCAGTAGAGATTTTTTTTGCAAAATACATCAGTATGTCTTTTGCCAAAAAACTTCTTAAGGCTCTCAACAGAGCAATTTTATACAAAAATAATAACAGATATTTAACCAGCGTCAATAATTTCTTTTGAACCTTTCAATGGTATGACAAATGAGGTACCCATTTATTGAGTTGTCAAATGAATTGCATTAAAATATTTTTCTAGACTGATTGATTATGGTGTCAGCGTCAATAATAATTTATTTTGAACCTTTCTATAGTGTCGGCACCATAATCCATCTGTCTAGAAAAATATTTTAATTCTTAATATCTAACATCTCCTAAGCTCAAGCTGAGAATAAGATGGAATGTCAGATTGAGCTTAATGGTACTAATTACAGAGTATGTCTATTCAAATATTATAAATGCAAAAGTACCGCTTACTATAAGATGGTAAGGAAAAATATTCTGTGAACAAATATTAAAACTTTTTAACACACACAGGGTCACCAATATAAGCAGAGCCTGCACAATGAGCAGACACAGGACATACAAATAACCGCGATCATCACAAAAATATTTGTCCTACGTGGGAATTGAATCAACCTCCTGTCTAGCAGTAACTATCCAGTAGACCGATCGGTCATTCAAAATGTATTTAACCCGGCTTTACGACTCATGGTGTTCTACTTGAAATGACATCTAAGTACCTGAATGTCGTAAAATAGAAGGGACTTACTAGCAACAAGGCATAGTTTTGCCGCAATCCTTCGGTCATTTTAGATAGGCATACTAGTACAAAACGCCGGATGTTTCCTAACTGAAATAGGCGCAATATCTAGACTGTGACTATAATAGGTTTACTGACCGATTGAGCAAAGGGTTTTCTTTTAGAAAACTGACTCTATTGAATTTTTAACGCAATATTATATAGATGCCCCTTATTACGTGGGACTAAAGTATATCTGGCGAAAAGTGGGTGTAGAAATACACCTCTGCCTACCCCTTCGGGGATAAAAGGCGTGACGATATGTATGTATGTATGTATGTATATTATATAGACTTTATTTAAACTGACCATGACTGACTCCCCTTCGCCTGAGGACAGAACTCCTGTTGAAAATAGACGTCACCTTCTTTACTATATCGCCTGAAATATGTTTTGGCCGATTATAATGTTTAATTTGCTGTGTTTCTAATTTATTTTAAAACTACAGCCTATAGGCGCTGCAATACTATACGGCACGGTTCAATAAACGAAAATTGGCGTATGCTACCACAAGACATGGCTAGAATCTACATAAATTAAAAATAATATAATAATATTCTACCACTTTCACACAACACCATCTAGTCCCAAACTAAGCAGAGCTTGTACTATGGGTACTAGACAATGGATAAACATACATATATACATTTTTGAATGAAGCAAGAGAGGTATGTCAGGATCGTTGCAAATGGCGTTCCGTAGTCTCTGCCTACCCCTCTGGGCAACAGGCGTGAGTCTATGTATGTATGTACATACATTTTTTTTTGTAAATACATATTATACATAGAAACACCCAGACCAAGACAAACATCCATGTTCACGCACACAAATGTTTCACTTGAGCGGGAATCCAACCCGCGACCTTCGGCGTGGCAGTCGCATACACTCCTGCTGCGCCAACCGGTCGTCCGAAATGAATCACCGAAATGTTCCACTTAAACTTCCAAAGAACTGGACCAAATTGGATAAATCTTTCTTTTATTTGTTTGTCAATGTCAGGAGAAGATTTGCATGACAAAAAATTGCTAATATCGAAACGAATATGGCGCGACGAAGGTCGCCGGGTCAGCTAGTATTTAATATAACAAAACATTATTAAAAGAACACTACCCGTACTAGGAATAAATCCTGTAAACATTGATAACTCCGTTAAACAATATTTTATTTATAAATTCACTTCATTCATATTCAAAGCAAAATGTAAACATAAATCTCTCTTTATCTTTGTAAAGGCAAATATTTGTATACCAGACCTATTTCTTTTGGAATATGTTTCCAGAAAATAATATAATATTTACAGTTTTTTTCGATTTCGTGGCAAATTAAGAAAACGTATTTTTATGTCGTCCTTTTCACGTCGCGTTATACGCAACCGTAGTTTTAATAATAAATCACGTATTTGAGATTATTTTTTTGTTTACTAGTTGGTATATTTACACGCCCAGCTTTGGCCTGGCGTTTTATTCGTTTATTGGATTTATCATCTTGTTGGCGTAGGTATTCCTATACAAGCGTCATGTGAGCAAATTAATTCCTTTACCTATTAGAGAACAAGGTTCAGAGAATCAACTACCGCAGTCTCGTAGTTGCCATTACCGTCTCAAGGCCAAACGCAGCGTGGCCCGAATAACAGCAGCACAAGGCATCAGCCTTAAGAACATTTTTATCACCCTGTTATTCATATTTAGAACGATGATTTCGTCAAGCTTGCAACAAAATGATCACATTCCATATAACATAACATTGTCAAATATAATCCTTGGTGGTCTTCACCACCAAGGATTATATTTTGACAAAATCACTAACATGCAGTATATCAAAGACGAATGGAAACTTATTTTTTATTACAACATGTCAACGTATTGGCGAGGTCTAACGAGCATTGAAGCTTATATCAAACACCTACAGGATCTGTGTAAAAAATGGAATTCTCAGTATCAAAGAATAATGCTACAGTTAGATCATGAATTGAATGAAATTAATAATTATATAACTGCAGCAGCTCTGCGTCCAGGAGAATCCAGGTTTGAGGTTTGAGTTCCAGAATTTTCCAGACAAACAAGTAAGTCCGTTTCATTTATCAACATGGATACTCTGATTGATCGTCAAATTGAAATTATTAGCAACATAAAACGGATACAGGCCAACTTTAGCAAGGACTCTCCATCTAGGAAAACTCCCGAGTATATTCAAACTAGACTCGAGGCCTTAGATAACTCATGAGGAGAGTTCTTTGAAAATCATTCGGTTCTTGCCAAGTCCAAGGTGAATGAACATCAATATTTTAGAGAAAACTTTTTTGACCAAACAAAAGAGTTATATGAAAATACGTGAATAACCATTTCGTCCGTCGGAAAAGAAGACAAAGCAATACAGCCTAGCGGATAAGTCGACTCATTGTTATCATTGCAAAGAACTGAAGAGTCTTCAATCGACTTGTGAAGGTTATTTATTAACTACGGAATTCAGTATTCGATCCATAGATAGATTTGTAGATTTTAGATTCGTTTTTGACATAAGCTCCATACAAAATATGTCAAACACGAATCTCGATTCTCAAAATCCATGTATGGATCGAATATTGAAAATGGCCGTTAGAGAGCATTTCCGAGAAGTGGGAAATAGAAGATGAGTTGAATAATATTCAGACCAAATGGAATACGATCGATGAGTTGCACATCAAAATCAACAACCTACTTCAAGGTGGTGAAATAGCATACGAGGACGAGTATATTAAACATGAAAAATCTTAAAAAGAAGATGAAAAGAGCACTTAACGAGAAATTATCATCTAATATCCATATGCAGAAGTACACACCTAAGCTGGAAATTCCTGTCTTCACTGGCAAGTACACGTACTGGCCTACATTTTACGATTTGTTCTCAGAGGCACATAAATATACATAATAATAATATTACGAAAGCTCAAAAATTTCAAAATCTGAATGGCAAGATCAGACGCGAAGTAGAGCGTCTTATACAACATTTGAATATTTCGGCTGAAAATTACGGTGCGGTTTGGGAAATATTAGTGCATACATATAATAACCTGCAAGTATTGTTTTCTAAACATATGGAAGCTTTTCTTAACCAAAATAACATTGATAAGCCATCCTGGTATGAATTGAAGAAACTGTATGATACGTCTACTGTATTCACGCTATTCATAACCTTGGCGTTGATACAACAACATTGGATCCCTTACTCGTGCACCTCTTATGTAAAAGTTAGATCCGCAAACTTACACAGATTATAAGGAGTCCCGTAAATCGCCAAGGTCATTGACTACCTTGGATGAATTTATGGCCTTTTTGGAGAACATACAGAAAAATCATCGAATAACAAACCCTATTATCAGAATGTTAAGAATCGCGCAAGTTGAAGTGCACTGATTTCTCAACAGTAGTAGCACTTAGCCTCAAACACAGTTTCATTAAGCGTTCCAACTACCTTTCGTTCATTGACAATATTTGTTGTAACATTTAACGACTGTGAAATAACGTTTGGCAAAACTGCCACTTTCTCTCAGCCATTATTAGATATTTAGATTGGCTTTACTCAGACAGATACATTAGGTATCATTTAACCTGATAATAGTTTGCGCTGACATCTACAGCAGATGGTTAACAAAAAATATCTACTATACCGAAAGCGAAATTGTTTGAAAAGTCATGTTAAATAAGGATAAGTATGTTACCTATTTAATTTGTCAAGGTTTATTATCCACTTCTAAACACGCTCGGTTCAAGTTGGGTTCGCGTTCCGTAAAGCACTTTAAAACATCGTTCATACACAGGAACACAGAGATGTTCAAAAGTACCTTGTGACCGGTGATCGAATTAGTAACCAAATATTCCATTTAGCTCTGTATCTATACTAATATAATAAAGCGGAAGAGTTTGTTTGTTTGTTTGTTTGTTTGTTTGTTTGTTTGAACGCGCTAATCTCAGGAACTACCGGTCGGATCTGAAAAATTCTTTTTGTATACGATAGCCCAGTTATTCCGGAAGGCTATAGGCTATATAACATAACGCTTTGACCCTTTGGGGCCGGGCAAAAGGCTAAAAAGGCTAAAACATAATGTCAGCTAATCTCAGGAACTAGCAGTCGGATTTAAAAAATTGTTATTGCCTATGATAGCCCAATTGTTCCGAAAGGCTATAGGCTATATAAAATTACGCCACAACTTTTAGGGGCCAGTCAAAAATAATAAAATGGTCAAGCGAGAAGGGGGAGGGTTGGGTCAAAGGCAAAAAAAGGCTAAACGAATAGGTATGGGTATCGTTTTCGAGATTTTCAGGACGCTGATTAATAAAATGAAATTTATTTAGTGATCCAAGATAGCGGTCGGGAAATCAAAAATGGCGGATGAGAAAATTTTAAATATCAATATGGGTATCGCCTTCGATATTTTAAGAGATGGAGAATCGAAATAGAACATCTATTTCGTGATCAAAGATGGCGGATGGGCAATCAAAGATGGCGGATGGGAAAATTAAAAAAAAACAATATTGGTATCGTCTCCGATGTTTAAAGGGATGGGGAATCCCAATACAACATCTATTTCGTGATTCAAGATGGCGGATGGGAAATCAAAAATGGCGGATGGGAAAAATTTTAGAAATCAATATGGGTATCGTCTCTGATGATTTAAGGGATGGTGAATCCAAATACGACATCTATTTCGTGATCAAAGATGGCGGATAGGAAATCAAAGATGGTGGACGGGATTTTTTTTAAGTCGATATGGGTATCGTCGCCGATATTTTAAGGAATGGGGAATTCAAAAACACCATCTATTTCGTGATCAAAGATGGCGGATGGGATTTTTTTTTAAATCAATATGGGTATCGCCTCCGATGTTTGAAGGGATGGGGAATCCAAATACAACATCTATTTTGTGATTCAAGATGGCGGATGGGAAATCAAAGATGGCGGATGGGCAAAATTTAAAATATCAATATGGGTATCGTCTCTGATGATTTAAGGTATGGTGAAACCAAATACAACATCTATTTCGTGATCAAAGATGGCGGATAGGAAATCAAAGATGGTGGACGGGAGTTTTTTTTTAAGTGGATACGGGTATCGTCTCCGATATATTTTAAGGAATGGGGAATTCAATATTATATAAAAATGTATGTTTGTTTTTGCATCATTTATAGACCCTGGAATGATAAGAGATTAAGCGCTAAGTCAATGGTAACTTTGGAAAAGGGGCTTGGAAAAAAGGGAATTAAATTAAAACTCTTAAAAAGGCGATACTGAGTTCGCTGGGTCAGCTAGTATCTGTATATGGCGCCTGCCTAATGATAAGAGGCTATTTAAAACAATTTAATATTACATTCGAGTAGTTGTTACATTTTTTAATTAAAGATTAAATAGACAAGTAATTGCTTCTTCATTTCATTTTCGAAATTGTGAAGATTTTTGTAAGATGTTTAGCATGGTAATAGTATAGCATTTTGTTTTACGATGAATCCTGTGGACCATTTTTTCCAATATTTGAAATTAGGTTTTTGTGTTAGATCATTCCGTTCTTAGTTTCTGTAGTTTTTGTGTAGAAACTAGCATGGGTCATACAGAACTAACACTAGCGGCCCGTTCCCACTTTGCAAACAATACATGCATATTAAAAATGAGGTTCATTGTTCAGGAATAATATAGCTTGTTATTTAATTGGTGACAGAATTTTTGAAACCAGCGTGTTTGAGTATAATTGTTACCAACATATAAATATTTTCTTTATTGTATTAGAAGAGTCTCAAAAATATTTCTCTTCTTTAAGAAAATCCAAGGATTTGTACATTAACAAAATTGCTAATTAAAGATAAGTTTAAGCCTACTCAACATCTTACTCAGTCAAGCAGCCGGTTATATTCTGTCTGAAACTTTCACCGTCGGTTACTTAATTTGGCACTCGTTACAGACTGATCTTACGATGAATGTTACTCAACAATTTATTGATAGTTTTTTTGTTTGATTCGAATCTAACATGCGTTTCGAGTTTCTTGGTTTTTTTTCTGCTTGCTAACCCGTTTTGTTCGATATATTATGCAATTCAATGATATTTTTAAACTTAAGTAGTAGTCTTTTAAAATGTATTTGAATGCCAAAATTAAATATAATTGATAAAATTTTTATGATCCATGAACTACCGATGTTATCGCTCTAAGTCCTCCTATAATAATCTACTATTGAAGTTTTCTTTGCCTACATTAGAATCAAGAAGAACGCTTTTAGACATTATATTCTTATATGACATCTGCCACAATAGATTTAACTGTAATCAGCTTGTAAATCAAATAAATATTCGTATACCTCATCGTTCAACGGCACTTCGAAAATGTTGTCTGTTTGCACCAAAAAAGTATAAATCCAATGCAGGAGACCGCTGCCCCTTGCGTAGAATAATGAATGTGTATAACACTGGTTTTACTGACGTTGAAATATTTGCATGTCTGCCCTCTAGTTTTAAAAAACACATAAGAAATACAATTGCTTCTGAATAGAATTATATTTTGCTACAAAGATGTCTATGATGCAAGTATTTGTTGCTTATATGTTAAGTATACTATGTAATTGATAGTGGAAAGTACTTTCTGTAAAGGCACAATTACTTATTAATTATTTGCGGACAATGTAGCTGGTTTCAATGTAAGTCAGTCATTTGTCGTTTATATGTATTAAGTTATCAGTGTTACTGTTAGTTGACCTAAATAAAAAATAAAAAATCTTTCTTTATTGGTATGACCAAAATAGGGCTGTAGACCTAACGGACCTGCATGGATATACGTGAAGTGAAGGGCGTGATGAAATAAGAAGAAAAAAAACCTTCAAGTATTATACGTGACTAGATGTTAACCCACACATTACTTTTTTAATTTAACCGTCTCATCCCGATCCGATGGAAATATCGGGCAATCCCTTTTCAGTGCACACATACTGTCTCCAAAGGACATATATGCCAAATTTCTGCTTACTGCGCCTAGTAGTTTCGGCTGCTCGGTGTCTGTCAGTCAGTCAGTATCGCAAGAATTTTAAATATGTACACAGATGAAATGATAATGACACAAGACAAGTACAGGATCTATATAAAGCACAAGTCCAGTCCTGCATGGAGTACTGTTCGCACCTCTGGGATGTTTCTGCCAAGTATCAATTAGGTACATTGGAGTCAATTGAGAGAAAAGCTGATGACGATGATGAAAAGCTGATCGCCGATGATTCTTCTAATCATCGGCGATGACCAATTGGTTGACGCAGGACTCCAAAGCCTGGAGCATCGCCGTAGTGTCGCCAGTCTATCGGTATTCTATCGGATACATTTTGGAGAGTGCTCAGAGGAACTACACAATCTGATTCCTCCTTCCCCTTTCTTCCATCGGACGACCAGACTAACGAGTCAGCGTCACCGTTACATGGTGGATATTCCGCTTATACGCACGAAGCGCTTTGCTGCTTCCTTTCTTATGCGTACCGCCAAGGTGTGGAACTCTTTACCCGAGTCTGTGTTTCCTGACGAGTACAACCTGGTTGTTTTCAAGTCGCGAATGAAGTACCTTCTAGGTAAGCGTGCTCCATCTTAGACCATATCATCGCTTAACATCAGGTGAGATCATGGTCAAACGCTAGCCTACCAGTAATAAAAAAAAAAGAAAAAAAAACTATATTAGCTATTGCCGTTGAATAAAACGGTACACTGTGCCAAAGAAGTTTCAAATAATCATTTCAGAAAAAAGTTTTTCAAGGTGATAGAGCCTTGCTGATTTCAGCATGAATGGGCCGGCTCGACCGGGGAAGTACTACCCTCTCACAGAAAATCGACGTAAAATAACAGTACATAAACTGTTGTGTTTCGTTCGGTGAGTGAGAGTGCCGGAGGACCTATCCCCTATTCCTTCTCCCTCATCCCACTCCTCATCCTATCCCTTTTCCCAACCCAAAGGGATGGCAACGCACTAGTGACTCCTGTGGTGTTGCTTGTGTCCATGGGCGGCGGCGGCGGTAATTGCTTACCATCAGGCGTTCCGTCTGCTCGTTTGCCGCCTATTAACATAAAAAGTAGCTCTTCTCTTTAAGTTTAATCTATTTGTGTATTTATGTAAATGAATACAATTCGGTTGAATCGTTTTAAAGCAAAAATAGTGAAGCAAAAATACATTTTAATATACGCACTTTGGTATGAATAATATCATTATTACTACTGATATTTGTAAAAATATTCTTTGGGCAAATTATTTTCAGATTCATTTTCATTATATTTATATTGAAATAATTGTTCCGCGAAATAATTTATGTTCAATGATCCATACATATTGTGGCCAACGTTAAAAAATAGCCGTCTATTTGTATAATTAGCAATTCAATTTGCGTAGTTTTGCTAGTGTACAAAATATTTTTCATTTCATTCAAATAATCATCCTTCTAGCGTTGCAACCCGGGGTCCGTCTTATAGTCTAACCAGATTTGTTGGAATGTTAGGTTTTCCGCAGAACAACTGCTAGTCTGCGCTATCTTTTGTCGCTATACCTCTGTGGCCCAAAGTATAGCGATATAAGTGAAAATAAAACGGTCAAGTGCGAGTCGGACTCGCGCACCAAGCATTCCGTTAAAACCTGTAGGTATTTTTTTTTAATTTTTTTATAGACTCACGCCTGTATCCCCAAAGGGGTAGGCAGAGGTGTAATATTACACCCACATTTCGCCATGAATTTTTAGGTCCCACGTAATAGGGGGCGAGCCTATTGCCGAACCGGGCACATTACCAGACTCCGTGCTGTTACTGGGAATTTCCTAACGGAAAACCCAATACCTAACACTTTGCCCGACCCGGGAATCGAACCCGAGACCTCCCAATCCCACGCGCACATTTATGCCGCGAGACCAACGAGGCTATATTATAATTATTAAAAAAATATGTGATGTAACTAAATTTTTTTGATTTTTTCCTATGTGCTATAAAACGTTGCTTCATGTAAAATTTCAAGATTCTAGATCTACTGGAAGTACTCTTTAGTTTTGACTTGGACATATTTTGATATGAATTTCAATTTATATCTCTCCGAGTTCACGAGGAACGGGGTAGTACCTTTAAAACTATTAAAAATATTTTAATTATATGATGTAACTAAAAATTTTAGGATTTTTGCATTTTTCCTTTATCTGTGCTATAAGACGTTGCTTCGTGCCAAATTTCAAGATACTGAGTTCAAGGGAAGTAGGTTTTGATTCCCTTGCGAGTTTCGAAAATTTGCGAAAATTTGAAAAACGGCTGTATCTTTTAATTGCGTTGGTTTAGAAGTTTGATTTTTCACAGCCCTAAGGGACAATAGATATGAATATTTAAAATAAATTACAGTTTGATACCTCCACGCCCTTCTGAGAAAAAGGGTCTTGACAGACGGACAGACAATGAAGTGATCCTATAAGGGTTCCGTTTTTTTCATTTCGAGGTACGGAACCATAAAAACCATCGGACTACCACGCTAAAGATGTGGGATTCAGACCCACAACGTGCACCTTTGAATTTTAGACGTTGATTAGATTGTTTTATTTTAATTTTTTTGAGATGTTGATTATCGCACGGCAGTAAGAAAACGGTCTTATTGGTACTAAAATAAACCACTGTAATTGTTTTTAAACCAGCACCTACGTTTTTTCTAAAGGTATGATAAGCTTTAAAAGACATAATAATAAGCTTTAAACAAAATAGGTCAAGTATGTATCTCTCGTAGCCAAATCCATGGATAGTTCAAATATTGGGCCCCATCAGTAAAGTTTTACATTACAATAATATATATACAAATTCCCGTTCCGGCCTTCTGTCTGTGTCTGTATGAACGCGATAGACTCAAAAACTACCAAACGGATTGTGCGGTTTTGGGCAATCAAATAATATGATTCCTGAAGAAAGTATTTCAGGCGGGCGTAGCCGCTTGTGAACTGTAGTAAACTATAATAAACACAGAAATTAGTTATTCTAAAAGAAAATATATACCTACTACAGTCCTGAAAATGTTCAAGTATTTTTGCCTACAAATTGTATACATACATACCATCGTCGTGAAATTGAGATGATATTCCTGAATATGTAATCACGTAAAAGGGTGAAGGGTCTTTGCTCTAAGGGAGATGAATAGGTATTTAAGTCTAATCTTAAGCCGCGTTCACATTTCTCTGACGTGTCGCAACTGATGCTCTCTGTCGTAATTACTTACCGTTCACGTTCCGTCGCCGACTGTCGCGATCTGACGCAATTTTGGGTTGCCAACCCAAATTTTTAAAATTTTGTAGATTACGAGCTAACAGTCGGTAGAAGTTGGTACAATGTTACACACAAAATCGGTAGATCTACCGATCAAATCCTGTTATTACTATTTTGTACCTATTTTTAGTATAAAAGAGTTCAATATACTCGGCATTGTGCTGACCATTATTCGTTATGATGTCCTAGTACGTAGTAATCCTTCCAGGCTGCCTGTTTACAGCCTATTACTTTGTGAGGTTCCAAAATGTCAATAGTTTGAAACGATCTCTCAATATTTGCACTATTATGCAGCAGGGCAATGGAACTAATTCAGATAATAATGGTAACATATTTTAGAGAAGCGATATGTTGCCAAAACTTTTTGGGACAGCATTTTTTCTGGAATGGGAAGTGCTGTATACTGTACTATACACAGTAACAGTACATTCTTTTTTCCCTCATAACCCCTGTGTACAAGAGTGGTGATAGAACAAATCCAACAAACTATAGGCCAATATCGGTACTGCCATCAAATTCTAAAGTAGTCAAAAAGCTTATAAACACTCGATTAATAAAATACTGCCTCGTTGGTCTCGCGGCATAAATGTGCGCGTGGGATTGGAAGGTCTCGGGTTCGATTCCCAGGTCGGGCAAAGTGTTATTGGGTTTTTCCGTTAGGAAATTCTCAGTAGCAGCTCGGAGTCTGGTAATGTGCCCGGTACGGCAAAAGGCTCGCCCCCTATTACGTGGGACCTAAAAATTCATGGCGAAATGTGGGTGTTATATCACACCTCTGCCTACCCCTTCGGGGATACAGGAGTGAGTCTATAAAAAAAGAATATATAATATTTAATAAAATACTTAACTACACAAAATATACTCTTACCATCACAGTTTGGTTTCAGGAAAGGTCTAACCACAGAGGATGCAGTCCTGGCCCTTGCTTCCACTGTAGCTGAAAAAGTTTACAGTGGAAGCAAGTGTCTGGCTGTCTTCCTCGACCTGGAAAAAGCCTTTAATACTGTCTCTGTCTCAATTCTTTTACGCAGACTGACTTAGGTATACGAGGTACACCTCTGGAGTTATTTAAAGGGTATCTTAGCGACAGAAAACAACAAGTCAAAATAGGGGACAGAATTAGCTCCGAGGAACAGTGTCGTACAGAGTCGGACAAGGGTCTATCACCACTCTTGTACACAGGGGTTATGAGTGCTTGTTTTAAAGCAGAAGGAAAAACGAATGTACTGTTACTGTGTGTCGTACAGTATACAGCACTTCCCATTCCAGAAAAAATGCTGTCCCAAAAAGTTTTGGCAAAATATCGCTTCTCTAAAATAAGTTACCCTTATTATCTGAATTAGTTCCAAATGATTTGCTTTAATGCCCTGCTGCATAATAGTGCAAATTGAGAGATCGTTTCAAACCATTGACATTTTGGAACCTCACAAAGTAATAGGCTAAACAGGCAGCCTGGAAGGATTACTACGTACTAGGACATCATAACGAATAATGGTCAGCCCAATTCCGAGTATATTGAACTCTTTTATACTAAAAATAGGTACAAAAATAGTAATAACAGGATTTGATACGCATTTTAAACTACGCTGAATTTGGTCGGTAGATCTAACGATTTTGTGAGTAACATTCTACCAACTTCTACCGACTGTTAGCTCATAATCAACAAAATTTAAAAAAAAATGGGTTGGCAACACAAAATTTGCGTCAGATCGCGACAGACGGCGACGGAACGTGAACGGTAAGTAATTACGACAGAGAGCGTCAGTTGCGACGCGTCAGAGAAATGTGAACGCGGCTTAAGATTAGACTTAAATACCTATTCATCTCCCTTAGAGCAAAGACCCTTCA
The DNA here is from genome assembly GCA_944739405.2 of Euclidia mi. Taxonomy (NCBI): domain Eukaryota; kingdom Metazoa; phylum Arthropoda; class Insecta; order Lepidoptera; family Erebidae; genus Euclidia; species Euclidia mi. Next base: position 91,983,327 of record OX123185.2, on the reverse strand, counting down.
CCCTTTTACGTGATTACATATTCAGGAATATCATCTCAATTTCACGACGATGGTATGTATACAATTTGTAGGCAAAAATACTTGAACATTTTCAGGACTGTAGTAGGTACATATTTTTTTTTAGAATAACGAATTTCTGTGTTTATTATATTTTACTACAGTTCACAAGCGGCTACGCCCGCCTGAATTACTTTCTTCAGGAATCATATTATTTGATTGCCCAAAACCGCACAATCCTTTTGGTAGTTTTTGAGTCTATCGCGTTCATACGAGGCTCAAACTGAAAGTTCTTAGAAAATCAAAAACTGATTACATTAGCCAGTTATTAGTTTTATTATATCTTTTCAAAATATTGTCCATTGACGTCAATACACCGCTGCATGCGATGGAACCACTGGGAAAAGCACTTTGCCCACTTGTCCTTAGGGGTCTCTTCAATGGCATCGCGATACGCAGCCACCGCTTCTTCAGCATTCATAAACCGCTTTCCTTTAAGTTTTTCTTTAATTTTTGGAAATAAATAAAAATCACAAGGCGCGAGGTCGGGGCTATACGGCGGGTGACCCAGTAATTCAACGTTTGATGTCGCCAGATAGTCGATCGTTCGCTTGGCGGTGTGCGACGAGGCGTTGTCGTGGTGAAGGAGGATCCTACTGCGAGGTCGTTTCTCTCGAACTTTCTCCAAGACAAGTGGCAAACAATTGGTAGTGTACCATTCTGCAGAAACTGTTTTTTGATCCTCTAACACAATTGTTGCGAAATGACCTATCCTTCCAAAGAACGAGGCCACCATTTTTTTTCCCGCACTTCGATCTCTCTTCACTTTAGTTGGCAACTCCTCGAAAGGAAACACCCACTGAGCAGATTGTCTTTTGGTTTCAGGATCATAACAGTAAATCCAGCTTTCCTCACCTGTTAGTATGTCGAACACAGCATTTGAGTCACCTCCGTTAAATCTTTCAATCATTTTACGGCACCAATCCACACGATGGAGTTTTTGAGCCTTAGTCAAATTATGAGGTATCCACCGGGCGCAAAGCTTCCTGACCGCTAAATGTTCGTGGAGGATTTTGTGCACTTGACTCATACCGATGCCTAAGCTTGTCCGAATCTGTTGATAGGTCACTCTTTTGTCAGTCTCTATCATACGCCGCACAACACAGATGTTATTTTCAGTCGTCGCCGTAGAAGGCCGTCCCTCACGTACATCATCAGTGAGATTTGTGCGACCACGTTTAAACTCATTACACCAGTTGTAAACAGTCGCACGAGATGGGGCTTCATCGTGAAAGGCCAATCGTAGTCTATCATAACTTTCTTGTTGACTTAAATGACATCGAAAGTCATAAAAAATCATTGCACGAAAATTTTCTCGTGTTAAATTCATGTTGACGTGACACAGACAATTTTCAATTTGCCGCCAAATCGTAAAACAAATGACAAATGAATGAAATATATACTCAGTAATATTGGCAAAGAGTTCTATTTTCAAATTTTAGAATATTTTTTTTATTATATTGTTTATAAGTGGCCAGTTCTAAGAACTTTCAGTTTGACCCTCGTACAGACACAGACAGAAGGCCGGAACGGGAATTTGTGTAGATATTATTGTAATGTAAAACTTTACTGACGGGGCCCAATATTTGAACTATCCATGGATTTGGCTACGAGAGATACATACTTGACCTATTTCGATTAAAGCTTATTATATGTCAAAATCCATGCATAGATCCAGCCTTTAGAGAAAACGTAGGTACTGGTTTAAAAACAATTACAGTGGTTTATTTTAGTACCAATAAGACCGTTTTCTTTTTTTATGGTGGTAGCCAAATAATACGTAGGTATGTTCTACACCCCCCCGTGGGATCTCCACCCTGTCGTGGTGGGGGGGCTCAGTAGCCGTGGTTGGGTCACCACGGTGAAGCTAAGCGAGATCCCGGGAGTGGACACTCTGCGTGGGCTTGACGGAGGCCTGCGCAGGATGCGTCCAAAGGTGCGGGTGCGAGGGACAGTTCTTTTGTCTCTCGCAGTCGGGCGCGGTTGCGGGAGAAGAGGCGTGTCGGTGTTGCGTTGCCGTGCGCCCTATCTCCCGCGACCAATTGGGGGCGCACCATTGTTGCGTTGCAGTGGGGCCGCAGAGGAAGAGGAGATGCGGTGTTGTCAGGTTGCCGTCCTCCCTATCCTCTGCGGCCACTGGAAATTTTGGCGGCGGAGCCAAAATCCGCCACCAAGGGGGTTTTGTTCGGGGCCCGCCTGACCATCTGGCGGGCCAATACCCGTCGGGGGTAGCGAACAATGCTTCGGTGATACCCGACCCTCCGACACACAGGTACATGAGGAACACGAGTTGGTTTTTAGTCAGTAAGAGTCTGACAGTCCCCTTCGGCCTTTCCCCAGGGCGGAGGAGACTCCATGAGGATTTTCCAACCCAACTCCAAAAAAAAGAAAAAAGGTATGTTCTACAGAAATATCCTAATTTTCAACTGATATATAATGTATTGAATCCAATTAATCAATTAAAGGTAGGCATTTGGACCGCCTACCCTGGGTCGTGTAGGCCCAATTAATTATTTTTAGTAGATTTACGACGAAATACGTCTCTTTTTTCATTTATAAAATGTATATTTTTGACCAACAAATAAATTAAAACATTTTCAATCAAATATTTATTTATAAAATAAAAGATAAATCTGCTTTATTCTAGTAATTGAAACGGGATTAGAGAATGCTTTACAAAACAAAAATGTATGGTATCTAATAAAATTGTACGCAGATATTTTTTATACAGAGCTTCCAACTATACAAATGACTTATCAATTAAAAATTCACAATCCTAAATTCTAAAACATACGTCCTAAAGTAATAAACAGAATATGAAAGTAGAGGCCAATAAAAATGGTACACATTGGAAATAAACCATTTTTAGTTGTTACATTTTATTTTTTGTTTATTTTTGTCATATTTACATACATACATACATAGACTCACGCCTGTTTCCCGGAGGGGTAGGCAGAGACTACGGAACGCCATTTGCAACGATCCTGACATACCTCACTTGCTTCACTCACTCCCATCAAGTTTCTCATGCATGCTCTTCTGTTAAGGGTACTTCTGACTTGTCCTTTTTTCAGGATGTCTCCAATCTGGTCAGAGAACGTTCTCCTAGGTCTTCCCCTTTGCCCTGTCCCATTCACACTAGCCTGATATATCTTCTTTGTCAGTCTATCGTCATTTATCCTCTCCATGTGCCCAAACCATCTTAACATGCCTTTCTCAATGCTTGTCACTACATCTTCTTTTACCCCACACCACTCTCGTATCACATTTATATTGGGAAATATTTCGTGTCATATTTATATTGGGAAATCAAAAGGAACGTATAATTTGCGGACGAAATTTGAAAATGTACTAATGTAGGAATGATAACGTTTCCACACGCCAAAGAAATATATTTTTCACCACAGCAGCTCAAACATGCCGCTTTTGCTGCGAGACAACAGTGAACAAAACGCGATTTTGATTCGAGCGTGAGGCAAAGTAGCTATTTAATTTTTCAATCTTCACTGCCACGAATTGATATTGTTCAGCCACAAATTTGAAACATTCGAATTTTACTGTGCTCTGTCTCTTTCACATGCATATAAAAAGTGAGTGAAAAAACAAACCCCTTCGAATTCGAAATTCGATTTCGGAATTCGACCTCAAGGAAAACACCTACGGCAACGCAAAAAAAAAAGATATTTGTAAAAAAGAAATTAGGTACTTTTTATATGTTATTGTTTACATGTTTAATTTATTATTGGATTTTAATAAAAATAAGTATAATAAATAGTATAAAATTAGTATTTAACCAATACATTTTTATTTAGAATTACAACAATGATATATTTGAAAAGTAAACATCAGGGACGCGGTATTAAAACGCGATTTAAAAAAGTGGCGGGCATAAAAATTTCGCATATGCTGATACAGTAGGTATAGCGTAACGTGTTAAATTATATTGATATATAAAATAATCTAAAAAGATGAGTGAAACTAGCGATGATGACTGTACTTTGACACCAGAAGAGTTAAATCAACAAGTGATTATGCAGAATTCAATCTATTCCTGTTCATTTCTATGTCTCCTAAGTAATATGTGTTCTCACTGCTGTGGTGAAAAGTTATGTGTGCTACACGAGAGCAAAGTTTTTTGTATCTCGTGCTGTTGAGTCCCTCACCACGCTCATGATTCAAACTTTGATTCACTCGCTACGCTCGTGAATCAATCATAGAATCCTTCGCTTGCTCGGGACTCAAAATCAGCACTCGAAACAAAAAACAACTTTGCTCTCTTGTTGCACAAATAACTATCGTCCATAATTACATTTTTCTTGTTACATTCTCCAGGAATAGTAATATCGCAGTTCCATCTGTCATGTTCGATCTGAACATTGTACCGCCAGCATTTCATGTGATATAATTTCGAAGAAATGTAGTAACGCATTACTATTTATAAAGTGTGTTAGATTGCTTGCGATGCCAGTAATTTTTGTATGAGAGCGATATGTTATTGACAGACACGTTTATAAAAGAAAACATTTTGATAAGGTAAATCTCTGGTATTGTGATATGAAACGTGATTTTTCGCTTCGTAATTTTTTGTTACACAACTAACCATGAGGTCAAAATACACAAGCAATTTTGATTTAATTCAATTCTGACGCGTACACGCACTCTGATTGAAATAAAAATATTAAGACAATTCGATATTATGTTAGCTGCTATAACAGTAAATACTTACTAAATAACTGTTTCTGATCGGTACAGTTTTACATTGTGGAATCACAGCAACGCCTTGGCTCTTACTGCGCGATTAACTTCTGCTTGCCATTGAAAGAGCAAAAAATTTTCGTACGATACAATACATATTATTTGTATGCAAAATGGGTATTACAATTTATTTATTATTTGTATGCAAACTGGTTTCTATTCTGCTAGTTACGGGTTATTTTCATTTTCTTTTCTTTGTTCCAAGATCTTGTTTATAAAATGATAGTGCGGAGTTGCTAAGGGTTATGGTTTCAGGATGAACCAAACGCTCGTGTCTCGAATCCTGTTTTCTAAGTGTGAAATATCGCTTTATCGCAACATCGTAAGGAAAACATGCATGTGTGAGAGACCTTAATAATGATTTCGAAAGACATGTGAAGTAAATGAAGTACGCCATACCACGGTGACTCCACCGATCACCAATCGAAATTTATATCAAAGGTTAGATAATTTTATTACAAAATCAATCATATAGACTTGCCCGCAAAAAATCGTACTTAAAGTATTGTTGCCAAGCTAAAAACTTTTAGAGTTTTTGCCATTTGAAAGGTGCGAGACAGAAAGTAGAGCGTCCGAGGTCCATGTGGTAGAACAGGACACAACACGGCAGCTGCACTCTACCTGACCGTTGAATGTATCCGAGTGCGCATGCTCGTGTATAGTCAAAAATCCATGGAAAAAATCATTTATTAGTGACAACACGTGCTAAATAATATTAATTGTGATTTAAAAAATGAGTAAAAAGTGTTTTTGTTTGGTACGAAAAAAATATTATTGACTTTAAAGAAAGTTCATTTAAAACATGCCATTTAAAATTGGCTTTCCGTAAAAAACAAACCTTTAATAATAATAATAATAAAACGTCAACATGAAAATTTTCTTGGATATTTTTAATTCAATTTTAATATTACTCTTATAGCTCAGTATATTATATATTATAGAAAATAACAACAACAAGGAGAATTTATTTTATGAACTATCATTTTTACGGAACTAAACCTTTACAAACCATATAAGAAATCAAAGATAACAACTGTCAAACGAAAATCATCGAAATATGAATTTAATCTGAAAGAAAGGAAAACATCTAGACAATTATGTTGACTAGAGCCAGGGCAGCCGCAGCAGCACGCATTACACCCCCGGACTCGTCGCTCAGCTCCGCCTCGCAGCCGCCGCCGGCACCTGCATCAGCGTTGTCGGCAATTGCAGAGGCGTCGAGCTCGTCGAGCGACGAGTACTTCTCGCCGCCGACGTCACCACCACCTGTACGTCGGCGAGGGAGAGGCCGGCCACCGACACGCTTGGGACCCCGAGACCCACCGGTTTCGAACAGGGCCCCCGCTACCGGTGGTGATGTGCACCGCATGAGATGGACGAGTTCGATGAATGAAAACGTCATGCGGGCATATTTTGTGGCCACAGAGAGGGGAACTAACCTCAGTGCGTACCGTGATCGGATGCTGCCTTTGTTTCAGGCGCTTGAACCAGCTGTCAACGTGTCAACACAACGCCTATCGGATCAAGTGCGGGCCATCCAGCGGTGTCGTCTGTTGGATAATACCGTGCTTGAGAGACTTCGCTCTGACGTACGGAGAGGTCTCCCCATCACTTCTTCATCGCAAACTGGGACAGTGATTGCTGATCAGCAACATCTTAATGTCGTCCATGAAGAGGTAGATGACGAGACTTCTCATGTAAGTACCCAGTATAATGATCAATTAAGGAGCACTTTGGAATGTGCTATTGGGGAATACCGATCCATGAATCCAAGTATTTGGCCTCGTTTGCCTCGGTTGCCCATGCATAAGAAAAACATAGCGCTAGTGAGTGCCTTGGATTCACTATTGTCAATATATTTTGACAATAGTGAAAATCTCAGCGATACACAGTCAATCCTGTATTGTGCGGATGTTACGGCATGTCGAGTAGCAGGAGTTAAATTTCCTGTAAATAATACCGCTACTCGACGGTCCGTTATGGTGCCAGCATGGCAATGCAGGATTGAAAGTCGTATCGCTGAGACCAGGGCACTCATTGGCAAGCTGTCCTCCTTTAGAGCCGGCAATACACGACCGAGAGTGATGCGCTTTGTGACTCGGGCCTTCGCGGGAACTGGTATCAGTTCCCAAGATTATTTGTCTCGAATTACAGAGCGCATCGACTTCCTAAAACAAAAGCTTTATGCATGGGCAAACCGTATTCGGCGATATAAAAAAAGAGTGGATCGATATTGCCTGAATCGCACATTCCAGAGAGACGAAAAGTGTGTGTACCGGAGATGGGAGTACCTTGATTCTTCGGCCAGTAATGGTGATGGGGGTCGACCAGATGATGACCACTGTTACTTTTTGGCGCAGTATCTGGTCGATGCCCGTCAACCATGAAGAAGGTGATTGGATTGGAGATGTTGAGCGAGCATGTGAACGAATTCCATCTATGGAGCCAATATATATAACAATTGACGACATAGCCAGTGCAGTCCGTCCGTTACAAAATTGGAAGTCAGCGGGACCGGACGGACTGCACAATTTTTGGCTTAAATGGCTCCGAAGTTCACATGCTTGCTTAGCATCTCAATTTCAATCATCATTGGAATCAGGGTCGCTGCCTGATTTTTTAACATCCGGCGTTACACACCTACTTTATTAAGTCTGGTAGTACCACGGACCCCAGGAATTATAGGCCAATTACGTGCTTACCAACTTTATATAAACTTCTTACATCCATTTTGAGAACGAAATTATCTAAACATTTATTTGATAATTAAATTTTATCTGTTTCTCAAAATGGATGTAAGAGTGGGGCTCGTGGTACTAAAGAGCTCCTTCTGATAGACATGGCCATTAGCCAACAGGTGCGCCGTAACCACAAGAATCTATCGACATGCTGGATAGATTACAAAAAGGCATACGACTCCGTGCCTCATGCGTCGCTTTTGATGGTGCTAGAGTTGTACAAAGTAGATACAACTCTATGCAGCTTCTTAAGGGCGTGTATGAGGCAATGGAGGACCGTATTGCGCTATCCAGGGTGTCGATCGACCTTGGGTTGCGACGCTCCCATAATGATCGAGCGAGGTATATTCCAGGGCGACAGCCTGAGTCCTCTGTGGGTTTGGCTGGCCCTGAACCCCCTAAGTACCTTATTAGAGGCTTCAGGGCTAGGCTATCAGTTGAGGAGAGGAGGTCATGTTACATCTCACCTCCTTTTCATGGATGACCTGAAATTATTTGCCCCCAACAAATTCCAACTGACTGCATTACTTAAGGTAACCGAAACCTTTAGTAATTCAATCAGGATGGAATTTGGTGTGGATAAATGTGCGGTCATGCATGTGAAGAGAGGCAGGATTATGAAATCTGCAGGGATACAACTCTCAGATTCCATACAAATTAGATCCCTTTCCCCAAATGAGACTTACAAATACCTGGGTATGTCGCAGTCATTGAATATTTCTGAGACTGACATGAAACAGACGTTGCAGGCTCGGTTCTTTGGCCGCCTGAGAAAAGTACTTAACAGTCTTTTATCAGGCGGCAACAAGGTGCGGGCCTGCAACGGGTGGGCCATGCCAGTCCTAATGTATTCCTTCGGCATACTCAGGTGGACCCAGACTGAACTAGATGCCCTGGATAGAAAAGTCCGTTCAATGCTGACTGCATCTCGTATGCATCATCCACGCTCATCGGTAATGAGGCTGTACATCCCGCGGAAATGTGGGGGTCGAGGCTTTTTATGTGCTAAGACCCTACACAACCGCGAGGTGTGCAACCTCAGAGATTATTTTCTGCAGATGAGTGTGGATGTGCATCGCGATGTAGTCAGAATTGATACCGGGCTTACCCCGCTCGCTCTGGCTAAAGAGAACTGGCACAAACCTGCAGTACTTAGTACTGAGGACCGACGAGAAGTATGGAGGGGCAAGGAGCTGCATGGACGATTCTACCGGGCCTTACATGGGCCCGATGTAAATTTTAAAGCTTCCATCTCCTGGCTGCGATTTGGTGATCTCTTTGGAGAAATCGAAGGTTTTGTCTTTGCAATTATGGACGAAGTTGTCATGACAAACAACTACCGGAAGTATATTCTGAGGGATGGGACGGTTGACATATGTCGGGCGTGTCACCAACCCGGAGAATCGCTCAGGCATATAGTGTCCGGTTGTTCGAGTCTTGCCAACGGTCAGTATTTGCACAGACACAACCAAGTAGCCAGGATAATCCATCAGCAACTAGCCCTTAAATATAATCTCGTTGGTTCAGAGGTACCGTACTACAGATATGTGCCCGACCCAGTTGTCGAGAATGGTCGTGCATTGTTGTACTGGGATCGGTCTATCATTACAGACAGGACTATTGTAGCCAATAAGCCTGATATTGTAGTGATAGACCGAGCAGAGCGACTCGCAATGATAATCGATATCACCATACCGCATGACGGCAATCTCGTGAAGGCAGAAAAAGAGAAGGAGATTAAATATTTGGACCTAGCTCACGAGATTGTTGACATGTGGGATGTGGATTCGGCGATCATTGTGCCGATAGTCGTGTCGGTGAATGGGCTAATCGCCAAGAGCCTCGATCAACATCTAAAGAGGCTCGCACTAGGCAGCTGGATCAAGTCCTTGATGCAGAAGGCAGTTCTTCTCGACACGGCACGCATCGTGAGGAAGTTCCTGTCTCTGAGGTCCTAACCACCGGTGGCTTGGTCCCTGTACCCGACACCGGTGGGTCTCCGTGGTCCCTTTTATATTTCTAAACTTTTTTTGTAATATAGTTTATTAATATAAAATTAACTATGAGAAATGTAAATAAATAAAGTGAATAATAATAATAAACATGTGGGATGTAGATTCGGCGATCATTGTGCCGATAGTCGTGTCGGTGAATGGTTTAATCGCCAAGAGCCTCGACCAACACCTAAAGAGGCTCACACTAGGCAGCTGGATCAAGTCTTTGATTCAGAAGGCAGTTCTTCTCGACACGGCGCGCATCGTGAGGAAGTTCTTGTCTCTGAGGCCCTAACCACCGGTGGCTTGGTCCCTGTACCCGACACTGGTGGGTCTCCGTGGTCCCTTTTATATTTGTAAACGTATTTTTTTTTCTAATGAAATGTACTTTATTAATATAAAAGAAACTATGTGTTAGATAATAAATAGAGTGAATAATAATAATAATAATCCATTTATTTCAGAAATTATATCCATACATTTTGGTAGTAAATACACTATTTAACATAATAACTATGTTAGTACATGCAAATTGCTAAAATATTTTATAATCGGGCAATCATATTGAAATTAAACTACAGTTTACGGATTTTATCGCGATGTATTGGTTTCACTAAGTTATTACATTTGAAACGAATGATACTACAATTTTAATTTATTACTAGCCGACGTTTCGAATTCTTTACAAGATTCATGTTCACGGCAGACTGAGGTGATATTTGTCTTTTTCTTGAATGTATAATTTATCTCAAAGTACCCGAACATGTTTCAACTACTGGTGTTACTATTTACGCAGAATGAGCTCACAGTGTCCTTAGGTCTTCTGGTGACTTTGTCTTCTTGGGTTTCATTAGCCTTATGACTGGGTCTCAAGCTGGAGGAACATTCCAACCATCTTTCCTATTGAAATTAGGGTGTTTTTTAATTTCAATAGCCTCTCGTATCATCCTTGAAAGAAAACGGTGTTCTTTTGCGAGTATCTGTGGTTCATCAAATCGCAGGTAGTGGTTGGGTCCTTGTTCCACATGTTCAAACACAGCAGACTTTGTTGAGCGTTTATGTTTTATGTCAGCTATATGTTCTTTGAGTTGAATGCCTATGCTTCTCTTGGTTTGTCCAATGTATGAGAGCCCACATTCACAGTCGATTTTGGAGTGGGCTCTTTAAAAAGCTCTTTAAAATTTATAAGTCTTCCATGGACTACTCTTTCAAAGATCACTACTACTTTTGACAATTTTGACAGCTCTCAATTCTATATACCACCATAACCTCGAAGCAAATTTGTATTGCAAGATGTCAAAAGTGTCGTCCCTCGACCACTTCCAAATTTCACAAGAGGCGCGCGAATAATCTTTGCATCGCCAAATACTAATTAAACATTTACAATTAGCAATTTTTTCTTTCATATCATTTTTTGCTTTAAAAAAGAGCCGTATATTCAATTGCAAAAAAATTGTCACTCTTTTAAATGTAAACTTCTTATTTATAAAAATTTTGTAGCTCCCAACAGCCTCAAGAAGTCTTAATTCTGGTGATAATGAACCTTCAGAGACAACAGCTCTTGAAGATGACGAAAATAATACAGAAAATATTGCAAATTGTAAGTATTTACCACTCGGTTGTTAACATTGGTAGCAATTTTCGGCTGGCAATCTCTAGTAGTAATACTGCCACCACTAACTGCAAAATTCATCATCCGATTTATCCAACCGGTGCGGACGAAAGGTTAGCGCAGCGTGAGTGTAAGCGACTGCTACACCAAAGGCCCGGGTTCGATTTCCGCTCATGTCAAACATATGTGTGCGTGAACTTGAATGTTTATCTTGGTCTGGGTGTTTCTATGTATAATATGTAGGTACGTATTTACAAAAATATGTATATATGTCTGTTTATCCATTGTCTAGTACCTATAGTACAATATTTATGTTTACTCTGTAAATATGTATTTATTACTTTTTTATAGTCTCACGCCTATAAAGGGTAGGTGTGAAGGGGTCGGCACAGGTGTAATATTACACTCACATTTCGCCATGAGTTTTTAAGTCCCACGTAATAGGGGACGAGCCTATTGCCGTTACCGGGCACATCACCAGACTCCGTGCTGCTACTGAGAATTCGGAAAAACCAAGTAACACTTTTGCCCGACCCGGGAATTGAACCTGGGACCTCCGATCACTATCGTGGTATAGTCATAGTACCTCCACTTCCTCTCTCGCACCTATCAAATGGCTAAAACTCTAAAAATTTTTAGCTTGGCAACAATACTTTAAGTACGATATTTTGCAGGCAAGTCTATATGATTGATTTTGTAATAAAATTATCTAACCTTAGATATAAATTTTGGTTGGTTAGCAGATCGGTGGAGTCACCTATATTGACTTACCTATTCACATCTGCTTGCCAGGTAGCCGTACACGAAAATGAGTAGGCAAGTCTACCTAGGCATATTCTGTGTGTTAAAAACTATCCGTTGAAATAAAATTCATTTGGTTATCAAAAGAATGAAAGTTATGAACGAAAATCGATTAAAGTTAATTAAATAAAAAATAGCCATGAGCACTTTTTGATAGGCAAGTGATCATAGGCATATTTGTTTACAAATTATATTTCATAAAAATACGTCTCATCTGGTTATCAAATCGGTGAAGGTCGATCTTCTACGTCTCCTCTACTATTAGAATGTTATTTGCCATAATGTTTACTACTTATACAGAATGTTGATTTGCATTTGCAAAATATTTTAAGGGGTGGCGAAAAATAAGTCACTAAAAGTGAAAAATAAATGTTCGTCATCATACACTTTGAAAGTTAACTCGGTGTATTGACCGCCGCCACCGCTCAGCTGATCGCTATTGCAGGTGCCTAACACACACAAGCACACGTACCTACCGTGACTGTGCGATTCAGTCTAATTTTGCACAATTTAACAGTTTATTCTGATTAACTATCTTAGTAACTTTGAATGAAAATAGGGTCTTATTTTATCGCACACTGTGTAAAATAACTTTAGGTTGAGAAGTATAGTCTGTGTAGTATTATTAAAATATTTTGCAAATGCATATCAACACCCTGTATAATAAAGGACTATAAAACCGACAATAAACCAAGAACTTGATAAAATTGACTACTTATCTGGGTATGCGATAAAATGTACATATGTTTATAAATTAGATGCTAAATAGCTTAGCCATCAGTCCCGGCTATCATGCAGATCTTTGACAGTACTTATACCTCGTACCCTTGGTTAAACTATCAGCCGTAAACTGTTTGCTTCAGCTGGATCGTTACGTAGGCTGCGGAACTTTCTTCCCACCACCACCAATATTGCGCTTGCACAATCCTTGCTTCTCCCAATACTCGATTATGCCGATGTCAGCTATCTTGATCTTAATGAGGACCAACTTGATAAACTTGAGCGTCTCCAAAACTTCTGTATTAGATTCATTTTTGGCTTACGCAAATATGATCATATATCTGAATTTCGATCCAGGCTCAAGTGGCTCCCAATTCGACTTCGCCGGAATACTCATATCCTTATGTTACTTTACAATGTGTTGTTCAATCCTAATACCCCCACGTATCTCAAAGAACGTTTTAAGTTCCTTCATGACACACATTTAAAGACCTTGAGGTCGTCGGTGGATCTGAGACTGCAGATGCCAGCACATACCACAAACTACTACGATAAATCCTTTGCTGTTCAAGCTGTCCGTCTGTGGAATGCGCTGCCGGTCGAAATTAGGCAAGCTAAATCGTTGAAAATATTTAAAAATGCACTAAAGAAGCACTATCTGTCATTGTAAACAAATTGTATCACTGTATATTGTGTTTATATTATTATATGTATGTATATGTATTATATGTAAATTGTACCTATATATATATATAAATGTATATTATGTATCATTTATGTATATTATGTATTTATTTATATGTTTAGCACCTATCATATCTATTGTATGTATGCCTGCTTATGTATGTATATATATTATGTATGTATATAATAAAAACAATTTCTAGTAAGCAGATAATTTTGGTCGCTACACATTTTGATGTGTCTTGCTTTTTGTCATTTTCAGTCTGTCCATCCTAAGGTTGCCTGTAAGAGATCGCACTCAGCGATAAGGCCGCCCTTGTGCATTTGATATGTATCTACATTTAAGTTATTTACACCAAATTTGTACAAACATTTGCACAATAAAGCAATTATCTATCTATCTATCTATCTAGTATAACCCCTGGAATATCGCTATCCCTTTACTTGCGGGACTTGCGCCCGGTCCCGATTTGGTTACTAGCTCCAGCCTCCATTAGCCAATCATGGATTGATTAAACGACAGTAGCTAGTCGCTCTGTGGGAAAGTTAACATTCTGAGAAAAATGGTTAAACTGCGTACCTCATATTGATCTTTTCCAATGAATTTTACCTAACGCACTGCCTTGTTAGTTAAATATTACCTACGAAGCAAATAACCCCTACTATGATAATGATATGATTATTGAAAGTAACAGTTTATCGTGCGATGCCGTAATACTAAAACCAACTAAGTGCGTGCAAATTATAACCTACGCTACGAAAATGATTAGGCAAAGCAAACGCGAATGTTAATGACTTACTTGTTACAGATATTTCTACTCTGTTACATGCGAATAGCGTTCAATTCAGATTGACAATTCCTTATTATGAGCGATGGAATTCACAACCTGTCTTCAATTCATCTATGCTCAAATTTGCATTCTATTCCACATATTTACAGTTAGATTTTGCGTGTGAATATGTAGATTAAACTACCGTACTCATTCCCTTACTGTTTTCTTTTACTAAATATCTTATTATGGATATTTTATTTTGAACAACTTTCAACTTAAACATCATTCTCGTACAGTGCCTCCTATGGGTAGCCTTTGCACGATGTAATGTGTGTTTAGGATGTTTTTGTGAAAAGATTGTGAAATTAATTGCCGCTTGTGGCAGACTGTGGATTATGGATTAATGTTGGAAGCAGTTAAATTAAAATAGAAGAGTTTATTTAAGTTGAACGATTTGATTTATTATGGAAACTCTGTTTTATTTGGTAACATTTAGGTCAGCAGTACCATAAACAGAAGAGCATACATGAGAAACTTGAAGGGAGTGAATGAAGCAAGAGAGGTATGTCAGGATCGTTGCAAATGGCGTTCCGTAGTCTCTGTCTACCTCTCCGGGAAACAGGCGTGAGTCTATGTATGTATGTATGTATTTAAACGATTTCTGGTATCACGACGTGACGATCAAACCGCCCACTGGTGGATTTCTTCTCTAGTGCAGTCAAGGCACCGCATGATAGCGGTCAAATCATCCAAAGATACTTAGCTGGACTTTTTTGGAATGCATATATTTAGCTATGAACGTCTTTTGTCTCTATTAGTACAAAAAATTACTGTGTCATTAAGTTTATGTTTTTCTAGGCAGAATTATTTGCTATTGACAGCGCCTTGATGGCGTGAAAATAGGTCCTAGTTAAAAGAAGCTTACACATTTTGTAAAAATACAACCGAGCACTATGTGTGTCATGACCTATCGGACATATTGGCATCGCAGTCTAAACTTGTGAAGCTAGAAACATGCAATTTGAACAGTGAGTGCGTTTTATGATTAACCCCTCTCCCCTCCCCCAAGGAACGATATTTTTATATTTTGTCCTTAATGGAGTAAACTAGGCGTTGCAATTTTGTTGGAAAAGTCCATTATTTTGAAGCTAAATCTATGAAAAAGTAGGCATGTTAATGTCCAACCCTCATGGTATTTTTACAGGTAACGACCGATTTAATTTTGAATTTTATTGATAAGCAGCGATAGCCTAGTGGAGAAACTGGCAGACTGCTACGCAGAGAGTCCGGGTTTGATTCCGCGCACCGATGACTTTTCGAAGTTATGTGCGTATTAATTGTTAATGATCGCTTGCTAAACGGTGAAGGAAAACATCGTGAGGAAACCTGCATGTATGAGAGTTCTCCATAATGTTCTCGAAAGACATGTGAAGTCTGCCAACCCGCACTTGGCCAGCGTGGTGGACTATGGCCTTACCCTTCTCATAATGGGAAGAGGCCCGTGCCCAGCAGTGGGATAGTATGGGCTGATGATGTTTATTGAACAGAGACCAACTCGCGATTCAATAGATCTAACTAGTCTCCTACATCATTGTGACTTTCTTGCGACCCAGTGGCAAAAAGTGATTCTATACTTAGGGTTGTTCAGACCTAATGGCAAAAGTGATTCTATATTTGACGACCGGTTGGCGCCGCGGGAGTGTAAGCGACTGCTACGCCGAAGGTCGCGGGTTCGATTCCCGCTCAAGTCAAACATTTGTGTGCATGAACATGGATGTTTGTCTTGGGCTGGGTGTTTCAATGTATAATATGTATGTATTTACAAAAAAAACGTATATATGTATGTTTATCCATTATCTAGTACTCATAGTACAAGCCCTGCTTAGTTTGGGACTAGATGGTGTTGTGTGAATGTGGTAAATTATTATTATTATTTAGGATTACTCGGACTCAAAGGCAAAAATTTGTATTGTAGGCAGGTAGGTACTTAGAGTTCCCATAAAGTGGAAAGATTTTTCCTTTTCAATGTATGTTTTTTTTTTTTTTTTTTTTTTTTTTTTTTTTTTTTTTTTTAGGGTCTTCCAGGATCCCCCCCGTGGGATCTCCACCTTGTCGTGGTGGGGGGGCTCAGTAACCGTGGATTGGGCATCCGCGGTGAAGCTAAGAGGGATCCAGGAGGGGACGCTCCGCGTGGGCTTGGAGAGGCCTGCGCAGGATGCGTCCAACGGTGCGGGTGCGGGGGACAGTTCTGTCTGTCCCTCGCAGTCGGGTGCGGTCGCGGGAGGAGAGGCGTGTCGGTGTTGCGTTGCCGCGCGCCCTATCTCCCGCGACCAAATGGGGGCGCACCATTCGATGCGTCGCGGTGGGGCCGCAGAGGAAGAGGAGATGCGGTGTTGCGTTGCCGTCCTCCCTATCCTCTGCGGCCGCTGAGTGTTTTGGCGGCGGAGCCCAACACCTTAATCCGCCGCCAAGGGGGTTTTGTTCGGGGCCCGCCTGACCATCTGGCGGGCCAATACCCGTCGGGGGGTAGCGATGAATGCTTATGCGAATCCCTACCCTCCGACACACGGGTACATGAGGAAAACGGGTTGGTTTTTAGTCAGTAAGAGTCTGACAGTCCCCTTCGTCCTTCCCCCGGGACGGAGGGACTCCATGAGGATTTTCCAACCCGACACCAAAAAAAAAAAAAAAAAAAAAAAAAAAGGGTCTTCCAGGATAATTTATATTTATCAAAAGTTGATATAGGTAGCTCAAAACAGCAAAGTAACGATTAACCTGCCATCCTTTATAACACAATTAAAATTTTACAGTAAGATTGAATATAATCAAATTAACATTATTATATAATTCTTAACCACGCTAAAATTATACAGCCGGAAGAGAGGAAGCAATCTCATTAGAAAACAATTAATTACGCTTTCTGAATAAGTATGCCTAACGAAGGCGCGCATCGCTGTTCTATTTATAGTAAAATAATAATATCTTATACTTAACTGTATAATCAGTATAATGTACTGAAAGGATTCAACATCAGGTCAAAGGTTAGGGTTTTAGACGAGCCGAAGATCAAAGACTTACGTGGCTGACCCGCAGCGGTTTATCGAAAGACACTGTCATGGTTCATAGTCCGACCTTACGATATCTTTGAGTGATAATCCGTTTAAATTAATCCCTTGGGTTAATTCCCCTGGTGGGAACGATCCTCACACGAGATATCACTTTGTGTGTTAAATCTTGTGTCCACAACTCATAATTTAATCCCAGTGCGAAAATTATCCTTTAAAAGTAAGAAGTACCTCGAGCAATCTTCTCAAAGTCAAAGTCAAAGTAAAAATCATTTATTCATTTAGGTCACAAGGTGACGCTTATGAACGTAATTTTTTTAAAGTAAATTACTTACTGCTTCTACATTTATATTTACTACCTCGTTCGCAAAGCAATAGGTAGAACCTGGAGAAAGAGCGGGCAATACAACTCGTGGCCACTCTTTTTAATCGCCAGTGTTATGGTACATATTTTGTTTTTGTAAGGAGCTGCAACTGTTTCACATTGTAATTAATTACTTGTAAATAGTATTAAATATATAATAGTATATAATCTCTGAATATCGATTATAAGCTTGAACGCGTTCGCCTTATGAAGTCTACGCTCCGGCCAAATTTCCTCCAATCCGTGGTTGGATCTGAAACTGGTTGGAGTGGTTGGAGGTAAAACTGGAAAACCGGTTCGCTGCCTTGGAAACCGCAATAGACGCAGATATGGACCAGGAACTCGATAAAGTGGTGGAAATCCTTCGGGATGAGGGGACGAAACTCTTTAAGACGCAGCACACCGGCAGGAGATCTCAACTTTCGCGAGAATCTCTGCAGCTCATAGAGATGCGACGAGAAAACCCGGCAGGCACTTCGTCAGATCTAAATAAAAAGATCTTCAAGCTGGTAAGACGCGACCTCCGTAGCTCCAATACACGCTCTATACAAGATGCGATCGAGCGAAATCGGGGGTCGAAAGTTTTTACTCAGCATTTAGGTCGAAGTCATCTGACAAAGCTGACCACGTCAGACGGGAAAGTCGCCACTTCTAGACCGGAGATTCTTGCGGAGGTTCAGAGCTTCTACGGCAACCTCTACACCTCGAAAGCGTCCCGTCCCCAACCCGACTCCGAGGATCCAAGAGCCACTTTAACCCGCCACTTCACGGAAGAGTTGCCAGACGTCAGCCAAGACGAAATCGTGGTGGCCCTGAGGCAGCTTAAAAATGGAAAAGCCCCCGGGGAAGATAGAATTACGACGGAGCTGCTAAAGGTAGGTGGAAAACCTATACTGGTGCAGCTCCAACGCATATTTAATTCTGTCCTGTTCTCGGGGAGAACTCCAAGGGCGTGGAGCAAGAGCATAGTCGATTTGTTCTTCAAAAAGGGAGACAAAACTCTGTTGAAGAACTATCGACCGATCTCGCTCTTGAGCCACGTCTATAAGCTGTTTTCCAGGGTCATCACGAACCGTCTCGCGCGTAGACTCGACGAGTTTCAGCCGCCCGAACAGGCCGGTTTTCGAGGAGGGTATGGCACCATAGACCACATCCACACAGTGCGGCAGATTATACAGAAGACAGAGGAGTATAATCAGCCCCTGTGCTTAGCTTTTGTGGACTATGAGAAGGCCTCTGACTCCATCGAAACCTGGTCTGTTCTGGAGTCTTTGCAACGGTGCCAAATCGATTGGCGGTACGTCCAAGTGCTGAGAGGTCTGTATAACGCCACGACTATGACCGTCCAAGTACAGAACCAGCAGTCTGAACCTATCCACCTGCATCGAGGTGTGAGACAAGGGGATGTTATCTACCCCAAATTGTTCACAAATGCAATGGAGGATATGTTCTAGACGCTGCACTGGAAAGGACGCGGTATTAACATAAACGGCGAGTACCTCTCACACTTAAGATTTGCAGACGATATCGTTATCGTGGCTGAAACCGTGCAAGACTTGCAGTATATGCTGAGCAGCCTAGCTGATTCTTCTGCTCGCATCGGTCTCCGGATGAACTTGGATAAAACCAAAATAATGTTCAATGAACATGTCTCTCCGGAACCGATTATCCTAAACGGGGTCCCTCTCGAAGTTGTTCAGGAGTACGTCTACCTTGGGCAAACCTTGCAATTGGGTAGAAACAACTTCGAGAGGGAGGCTTGCAGTAGAATACAGCTTGGCTGGGAGGCATATAGGAAACTCTTACGAGTCTTTTCGTCATCCCTACCGCAAAGCCTTAAGACAAAAGTCTTCAATGAGTGCGTCCTACCCGTTATGACTTACGGTGCCGAGACGTGGACACTGACGGTGCGACTAGTCCACCAATTTAAGGTCGCTCAGCGAGCTATGGAGAGGGCTATGCTCGGAGTTTCTCTGAAGGATCGAATTCGTAATGAAGTGATCCGACAGAGAACCAAGGTAATCGACATAGCTCAGAGAATTAGCACGTTGAAGTGGCAGTGGGCTGGTCACATCTGTAGCCGTGAGTAGCCGTGTTCTAGAGTGGAGACCGCGCCTTGGCAAATGTAGTGTAGGACGCCCTCCGGCTAGGTGGAGTGACGATATACGCAAAGTGGCTGGCAGCGGCTGGACACGAAGAGTCGAAAATCGGGCTCAGTGGCGTGCCATTGGAGAGGCCTATATCCAGCAGTGGACTACGGCAGGCTGATGATGATGATGATGATAAGGATATAATCTCAAGTAAGTATATGGCAGATCTGATCCCAGCAGTGGACAGTGGAGTGCAAATCGAAGCCGCTATTTCGATGACAAAAAAGCATTTGACCTAGTCGACAATGACATATTGCTAAAGAAATTAGCCGGCATTGGTTGTACTCCACACTTGCTACACTTTTTTGCCAATTGCATGACAAATAGACAACAATATGTCGAATGTGCACGTTACGACTCAGAGCCATATTTTATCCGTTCGGGCGTAAGTCAGGGGAGTAATCTTGGGCCGATGCAGTTTATCAGTGTATTATGATAAATGATTTAGCCGATATAGGTAATAAAACACAAAATATTTATTATTCGCAGATGACCTAAAGTTATATAATTATGCCTCTAAGAAAACAAGATGACTGCGATTACAGAGGGATATCGATAGAATCGTAGATTTGAGTACGAACAATCTTTAACAATTTAACCACTCTAAGTGTTTGACCATCACGTTCTCTCGCGCACGTACTCCAATCAAATACGAGTATAATATCGAAGGCGCTCCGTTGGCACGAGTTACTGAGGTTAGAGATTATTATTACAACTGATAATTGCCTATATCCTGCTATTGCCCACTAGTTTCCGTTGCAGTAATAAGAAATGCTTGACTTCTGACTACACGGTTACTGATAAAGTGTCGATGAGGGTTGTTGTTTGAGAAACTGGTACATAATTTAAGGTGGTGGCCTCTGAGGTGGATATTTTTATTGCGCACAATTAATAGGTAGTGTATCAAACTCCTCGATGTCATAATGTCCGATTAAGATCGTTTAAGATTTAGGAGTAAATATTGATATTGGGCTGACGTTTCGTGGTCACGTGGTTAGCATCTGCAAGAAAACCTACAGAAATTTAGGTTTCCTATTTTGAACTGTTCAAAACTTCACTAATATTACAGCCATTGTTACATTGCATAACGCGCTAGTAAGAAGTCAATAAAATTAGAATGCAATGCAGTCATCTGGAGCCCACATTAAATTAAATATAATCTTATGTTGGAGCGAGTACAAAACAAATTTATTAAATATTTATATATGAGGTATTATGGCGCGTATCCCTTTTACCCTTTAATGTATCCAACTCTATTTTCTTTCTGGGTATGGTTGGTTACAATGAGTTCAGGGTGAGAAGGGATCTGGCAATCGCCTCATATATACTCAAGGTTTTAAGGGGCAAGATAATAAACCCAAAAATGCTAGGATATTAAATTTCAACGTTCCAGATAGGTATGCATATCGGCGATGGAAGACCGCAGTTGCTGAAAGTAGCACGCGAACGCACCAACATGCTGCAAGAGGCGCCTCTGACGCGCGCACACAATACTCTCAATCTCGTCGCTGATAAATTGGACCTGTACTGTTGCTCAATGAGTGAATTCACAAAGATAGCTTTATTTATAATCTGTTATAGTAATGTGTAGGTATAAAATTTATAATAAGATTAAGGTGTATAGACTGTAATAAATATAAGTAGGTATAATTAAATAAGTAATAATTGAAGACCATACGATCGCATTAAGGATACTTGTAATGATAGTGTTGTGTATGTATAAATAAATAAATAAATGTCAGTCTCTCGTATTTTTTTCTTAATCTTTGAAACTTTACCCTTTAACCACGCACTAGCATATATGCAGTGACTTAAGAAGAAAAATTGTGATGTGTTTGTGTGTAATTCTACCGATTTAAAGCGCCTTACCAAAATTTAAGAGCAACATTTGTAATACAGCATAAACACATTGCCATCACAAAAAGTGCAGGCGTTTTAAAATTAAAAGAACCATTACACAAGCGTTCCAAAATAACTAGTTAAACACTTCGTATAAAGTAGGGTGAAAAAGTTTATGCTTTTTTTAATGTACGCTTTTTCGACGATTGTTTCGGCTATGAACGAAAGTCAAGTTGTTATTACACATTCCTTTTCTATACGTTAAAACTCAAACCTTTTTAGGTTTTAAGTCGTTTTATATTTACGTCGTTTGTTTTAATATATTTTTGTACCTCATCTCGCCTTTTGCAGCTCATCTCGGTATAGAGTCGCCCACTGCTGGACATAGGTCTCCTGCAAGGCTCTAAACACAGACTGACCAAGACCCGGTAGAATCCCACTGTTTAACCAGATGGTTGGCGATATCTTTTCTATTTATTACGAATCTATTTAAATATTTATTATTTATAAAATCTGTTCGTAGATATTTATATTTCTTTGACACTGTGGATGCCATGTATAGGGTTCCCACCAAGAACTTAGGGGGGTGCATAGGGTTCCCACCAAGAACTTAGGGTCCCAAGCCAACCTCACCTGCAAGTGATGCACCTGCCGATCAACGGACGAGGCTCTGGCAAACAAAATGTCCCAATAAGCGGCAATAGGCTCGCCACCTATTACGTGGGATCAAAACACTGGCGAAAAGTGGGCGTTTAATATGCCTCTGCCTACCCCTTCGGGGAAACAGGCGTGAGTCTATGTATGTATGTATGTATGTGGATGCCAGCCAGCAATTAAAAGATGTCCTCGCCTCCTTTTATTCCTATTCAAAGCCCCTTCAATATATAGGAATACCGGCAATAAGAAGGAGGTCATTATTGTAGGTATCCACTACAGTGCCCTACACCAATCAAAACACAAAACTAGGAATATTGCTACTCTACGTCAATCTTTTGTGAGAACTTTGTAGCCGATACGACTCCACTTATGTCGTACATTCATGCAACACTCTCGATAAAAAAGAATTAGAAAGATTGAGGAGTATATGATATACTATATTTATCTATAGTATAGATTCTACTATCTAGACTATGGCCCTTACCCCCTTCTCATAGTGAAAAGAGGCCCGAGCCCAGCAGTGGGACGGTGTATAGGGCTGATGATAGATTCTACAAGTATGTCGCGCTCTACTATACCACTTACAACGTGTGCAATAATATAAAGTAAAAATATGAAATTAATGATATTATTTCACCGCATAAAACTCAATATTTATTCATCTTGTCTCGTTGATCTAGTTAAAACCGACGCAAGAGCTAACGTCTAGAATATTATGTTCAACTAAGTAAGATACAATGTACCGGAAGATAAATGTTCGTAAAAGGCCCTAGAGAGAACTTATAGTCACAAAATGAATGTTCCTTCTCGTACACGAGCAAAGTTTACCAAAATTATCCTTATCAGAAGGACAAAGGTCCATCATCGTAAAACCAAGTTTTCATACCAAACAAACATCTGCGTGAAAAAAGAAGACATAAAACACTGATGTTGCATCTACAAGGAAAATCACGTCTTCAGTATGTGAAAAAGGTCTCGAAGATGTAATCAGAGCGCGACACACAATGAAAAGAATGCGTAAACAAATAAATTTTGAATTTTGACACTTATAATATACTAGCTGTCGTCCGCGGCTCCGCCCGCGTGGATGTCGGTTATCGCGATAAAAACTATCCTATGTCCTTCCTCGAATCGGGTCTGTGATTGATAGACGGATTAGTTATTGGTATAAAAATCAACTTGTTAGCTTAAAGACGTACGATTGTGATACGAAGAAAGTGTTTAATAAAACAATTTTTTTGACAAACTGACAAATAGACTTAATTTATTTTAGATTCTTGCTCTATATATAAGTTTTTTTTTTGGAAATATATTCTATGTAGGTACAGAATTTTTTTTACTGTTTATATGTATAAATAAAATTGCCTTTTTGTGGTTGTATCATTTTAAGTTGAAAATGATACTAATAATTATATGTAGTTACAAATAACTACAGTTTCCAAGATGATAATAACTTGGTATAAAACGTTTTCTCAAAAAAATTGTTTATAGTTTCTGGGAAATTGCAATTTAAAAACTGCAGTACTACGAAGTCAGAATAAATTCAGGTGAAAATGAAATAATTTTCGTAAACACCTAAGTATTTATTTCCATACTTACTATTACAGAAGTTTTGCTCAATGCTCAACCTCTGAATAAGTTTTTTTTTTAAATGAAACAAACCGAGGAGGATATTGTCACAGAAAAGCCTACTTCAACATCGAAAACATTTATTTTATATAGCGTCTATTATTTTGTAGACTTTAGGGTACTAAATAAACATGATATTCAAGCATCGATAGCAGTAATGTCCCGTTTACTTTGTTTACTTAAAGCAGGTTATCTGTTTGCCTACATCGACAGTACACACGTATCCACACTTTATTTACCTGCGAAAATGGAAAAGTCAGTGACATTTATAAGACAATTTTGGATCTTAGATGACGTCATGACACACATATTCACCATTCCATTATCTCTATTGTTTTTTCAGCCAAAAGACTGTTCCGGCTGCTACTAAAACCGGTACGGTGACTCCTGCAGTATTAGAGCCAGAAGTCGATCAACTTATACAAAATAATTTGATGTTTTTGTATAACGTTCTGTAATTTTACTTTTGCCTCAATAAATACATAAAGAAAATCAATATACTATGTTGTGTATGTGTATTTACAAATTCTCATTTCATATAAATTATCAGTAGGTACGCCTGTTTCATCTTTTCTTACAAACGCTATACAATCAGCCTCATCTATTTTGAATTCACAGTTGAACTACATTCAATGGTTAGCTAATTCGTGACATACGTCAAACCTGTTTCTTAGGACCAGATTTTTATTGGCTCTGTCCCGCGGTTTTACGTAGATCTTTTAACGTTTTTACGTGATAGGAAAAGTATGTTTGTTTTAACTTAAATGATTGCTTAGCAATCAACACACAGCGTGCGTTTGATAATTCTGTCAAAATAATTCTGTCAAAAAGAGAATTCCAGTGGCCCAAATCTCCTAAATAAATACAGTTTCGATATAATGTCAGTGCCATACTTACGTCACAAAAAGCGTATTCTTCTAAATTATCTGATTTTTGAATGAAATTGTAACGAGATCGTAAATTGAAACAAGTGTCAAAATATGTGTCAAAGACGAACTGTTTATTTCAAATTATACGATAGTGACATTAGGTCTTAGGTTATCAGAATACTGCTTCCGAGTCAATTCAAAATATAATTTCAATGTCATATAAAATACGAGAATTGGCCTGTAGATCATATTGATAGCATAGAGATAATAATTATATTATTTACTTAAAGCACTTGAGTTATAGGCGTATGTAGAGAAACTTAAAATAAAAATGTAGCATTGATAAAAAAAAGAATCATGAGGGGACATTGGAATACGTTTTTCTCTTATGTCTTTTATTGAAGGCCAATTCTCGTGTCTTATCTGACATTGACACTGTATTTTGAATGAAATATGGTTAGATTAATTGGTATTCTAATAACTTAAAGTCATTATCGTCTTATTTGACATATTATAGTAATAATATATAAAAAAATAATTATAGAGTACGACGTTGACACAATATGTAGTTTGACACTTTGTTCAATTAACGATCTAGTCACAATACAATTCAAATAACTTATGTCACAGACACCACATTGAAACTGCATTTTGAACAAATATAATTAAGAATATTGTCCTCTGATAGGTTTCTTCTGCAATCGATGAGTGAATACTACTGAAAAAAAAATTATTTTAAAATTAATTTTGTTTCTCTGTCCATTGAAGCAACAACACACATCTTATTGCTTGGATTGCCTACTTTGTGTGCTTTACTTGCACGATCGTTAGTACTTAAGTCAAGTTCGTTCAAACATACAGTGAATCTCTTCATATTAATATTAGACGATATAGATAATTAATTTTCATCAAATCCTCACATTTATAGAAGGAAAACAACTTTGTTCGTTTTCTTCTTCAATGTGGATGGGATGACGAATTATTATTGTATTAAAATCTTTGTTATGTAAATTTCATTCATGTTTGTGTCTTGATCACGTGCGTTGAGATACCGCACGCCTGTTATCTAGCATTAGGGTTTCCTTCCATGAATTTATTATGATATTTTTGGTAGGGCATTTACAATATGATTCGAAAATTACATCAAGTTCATCCAAACGAAACAATGTCCTTGGCATATCTATTACTGATATTCGGCGGTGCCACAGAATGGGGCGCACATCAAACAACCTCAAGCCTAGGTCCATAGTTTTGAATCAGACGCACTGAGGTCAAACTTGTCCTCTAAACCACTTTGAGCCAGTTACAATTTTTACTTACATTTTTGTACGGTTCATCGAAGCCATGTAATTTTACAACTGAAGAGTTATATAGATCTTAAATAAATTAATATTAAATATGCTCAAATCAAGATGAATAATAAAGCGAACTGGTCTAGACACACCCTTACAAATACTAGCACGACGCAATCAATGTGGAATAATTAGTTGTTACAGTTGGATGAGACACGACGTTATTCATATATAACGGTAATTAGAGTGGAAATGAAGATAGTGTTCTAAAGACACTGTACCTTCATCATTCGCGATCACGATTAGGTGGAGTTGCAAAATGTTCGATACTTTGATAAAGTTGGTGATATTAACTGTGTTTTTCTACAGGTCCTCGGCCTACGATAACAACCCATACTGGCCATATTATCACCTTGCACCGGCTTTTGGATGGATGAATGACCCCAACGGATTCAGCTTTTTCCGCAATGAATATCATCTCTTTTACCAGTACAATCCATTATCAAGTAAAAATCCTGGAATCGCGCATTGGGCGCACGCTAAAAGTAGTGACATGTTTCATTGGGATCATCTACCAATAGCAATGTATCCTGATCAAGATTACGACAAGAGTGGTGTGTTTTCTGGCAGTGCGATTATTCAAAATGGGATTATGTATATACTGTATACGGGTAATGTCAACCATCCGGGACAAAACCCAGACCATAACAACCGACAAGCCCTGGCCGCCAGTAGAAATGGTATTCACGTAACTAAATATCCAGGCAATCCGGTCATCATGGGAGATGAATACCAACCAAATATGAGAGATCCAAAGGTTTGGAAGTACCGTGACACTTTTTACATGGTTTTAGGTAATTCCTTTGTAGATGAGAATGAAACCGGCAGAATACTTTTATTTTCTTCAAAAAATTTAACTTCTTGGAAATTTGAATCTATCATCGAGCAGTCCGATGGTAATATGGGTTACATGTGGGAGTGTCCGGACTTATTTCAGTTGGATGGCAAGTGGATACTGCTGTTTTCCCCTCAAGGTATAGCGCCTCAAGGTGATATGTATAACAATCTATATCAAGTTGGTTACTTTGTTGGTGACTTCGATTATAAAACTCTTAAGTTTAGTGTTACATCTGGATTCCAAGAATTGGATCATGGTCATGATTTCTACGCTACACAAACAATGCTAGACAAATCTGGAAGAAGAATTGTTATAGCCTGGGCTGACATGTGGGAAAATAAATATCCAGAAGGTGATTACGGCTGGACAGGCCAGATGACTATGCCAAGAGTTTTACGGCTTACATCAGATCAAAGACTTACTCAGCAGCCAGTGGCAGAAATACAAAAACTTAGAACACGTATATTATATTCTGGCAAAACACCTAAAGGCACTATCAACATACCAAATAACGTCGGTGAAATTGTGGTCACAGCACCTAAAACGAAGGACTTCGAACTAATTCTAGAAATAGGAGCAGGAAATGCTTCTTACGTTACAATCACCTATGATTATACGTTGGGTAGAATAACTCTGGATCGTGGAAGTAGTTACAGAAGAACGATTTGGAGGCCTAAGGGCGATCTTAAAATGCAGATTTTTATTGACCGGAGTTCGATTGAGGTATTCTGCGGTGAAGGTGAAGTTACGTTTACAAGTCGATTCTTTCCAAATAAAGATGTCAACGTTAGGTTAGGTGACGGCTCGACCCCAAGTCAATTGACAATATACGCTCTAAAACATGCCATTCAATATCCCACGACGACCTAAAATGTAAAAAAAAAATATATTATTTAACCAAATTGAAATTATGGACAAATAAACTAACACATTATGAATTCGTATGTACTATTAATAGAAGCAAAATTATTAATTAATCTATGTTATTTTTGTAAAAATTACTCAGTTATATATTGTATAAAAGATCATTATTTTATATCAACTAAATTAAATCTAAAATGTTTTATTAAGTGGACAAAGCATATTGGAATTACATATTTACAACAAAATAAAACTACTTATTGAACTAAACTATCCTAACCTAAAGTACACAAAAGGTGTCAGTATATTATTATACTTTCTTTACTTAAAACAATAATGATGTTTAATGTGACTGCAGCGACAGCTTAGTAGATACCAACGAACTGCCATGCATCGGGTTCAATTCCACGGCGCGTACCACTGACCCTTCGAAGTAATGTGCGGATTAAACTACTAGATACTAGTCTATACAATGGAGAATCGCTGTTACTTTGGGTTGCGGAGGTCAAACGTCAGTTGCTCTGTGAAAGGACTGATATTTTATCATGTCTGGTTGGACTAGTAAGCGGACCCGGGCCCGGGGACGATAATGATGAGGATTGTTCAATTTTTATTGGATGACAGGTAATGTCATGTCTGAGATAAATGCATGTCTGAGAGTTCTCCATAATGTTCGCGAACCCGTACTTGGCCAGCGTGGTGGACTATAGCCTTACCCTTCTCATAATGAGAATAGGCCCGTGCCCAGCAGTGGGACAATATAAAGGGCTGATGATGCATGACAGGTGATTCGACGTTTTCCTTGAATGAGGTTATATTTACAGTCAATTGTACTGCACAAATACAAACGGACAATTAGGAACTTTCTTTTACAGAGGGTGTTTGAAATAGAATTAGTTTTTATTATAAGTCAAATCGATTATATCGATTAAGTAACATTTTGTTTAGTCTATTGAAAATTTCTGACAATGGTCACACTGAACTGTCAACTCCCTTCTTGCCTTGAAAAATTAACACGCGGTTTTTGGGCTGTCTCGCGAGATTGTAATTGTTATAAATTGATCACCTTTTGAATTAACGCGAATTTAATTAACTTGTAAATACTTATAATTGCCGCTTTTGACTTCCGGCAAAGTTTGTGATAAATTTGTGATATATTGAACATTTGTGAAAAGTTTTGTGAACCGCAAACGTGCATCCTGGTCTGAAGAAGGACGCCGATCTGGACACTGGTATTTATTCGATTCTCTTGTTATTTTGGCCAAAATTATGAGTTAATCTTATAGGTCCACTCAAGAACAGCATCAGTAAGAGTTGGTAAGACATTTTATTAATATTAGAATTTATATTCATCGCTGTGCAATCGCAGTATAACTGTTTAGATAAATTGTCTATCGTGGTCAGGTGGATGTATTACAGCTTCCACTGCAACTCTGAACAGTTTCCTACCTGGCTACGGTAACTCTAGACATAATTTTTGGTAGCAGAGCGTAGTTGAAACTTAGCCGTTGCATTGCTGAGTACAAACCTCAGATTGGTATAAGCTTGTATCTTATCACCTTTTAGACAGTATTGTAGTGTTTGTCAGGTCAGTTATTGTCTAAAATACATAATATTTAACTGTATAAGTTGACCTAGATAATTTGAAACACATGTCATACATAACCTCAATCAGTAATTGTTTGACTTGTATTGTTGAAATCTAGCAATAATTTGTTGTTAGTATTAATAATTTGTAATTGCCGATGTAACTTATTTATTAAATATAATATCCGGGACGATTGATTGCCCTGATCTTTTGAACAAAATTAATATTAATGTACCATCTAACAGTGTCAGACAATATAGACCTATACATCTTCCATTAGTATCCACTAACTATCGTCAAAACGCATTTCTATGGCGAGCGAGCTAAACGCTCAATGAATTATCTTTAAAGCATAACATAGATGTATTTACTTCGAAACCCGACTCGGTAAGGCGGATGCTCAGGCTTGATTTTTTTAAACACACAATTAATTACTGTAAAAATGAAGATTAATGTTTTATTTTTTTCGCATTTAAAGACACAATCTACAACTGTTTGAATTAGAATTAGTGTTATCTTTATTCCTTAGCTGAACTATAATATGTATCTAACATAATATTATACCTAATGTTCAATATGTTGTTATAAACAATGTTCACGCATTATATCTTATATACAATAGCTAAGCGTGGAGACCTATAATTGGCTATATGTGACATATTTTACATATTTATTTAATAACTATATGCTGTTGGTCTTCCTAAGATTAATTAAATAAATTAAATAAATAAATAAGTCAGCTTTGATTGGATACATATCAGTTATATGTATCAATTGATTTAGTTAATTGCAAATATTGCATATTATATTGAGTTTAAAACATTACTTATAACAACCAAACTTTTGATAAACTTTTGTTTTGCTATAATATACAGATAATATTGTTAGGTAACACAAACGGGTGCCTACAGTTGTAATATACAACACATTTGGTCTGTTTGTTGCAGTAATTAATTAATTACCTATTTTAAGTTTCAACTTTAATTGTTGTATGTTATAACTTTAATAACCTTTGTCTTTGAGTCAATATATTGAAACTATTAATTTTGTTGGGCAGTAAATACCTGCCACTTGCTTGTACCAGCAGTAAACAGGCTAATACTTTGTTGGCTTCAAAGAATTAACAAATATTAAGTTTTGATTGTTAATATTATTTAACGCTTGTCCGGGCTCTTTTGAAATTTGATTATGTCAGCTATCAAGGACTTGCGTGCGGCTGCTGGTGCTATTACATCAGATTTGCGCTGGTTTGCCTCGGCCAGTGCCTTAGTGAACCGGTCTGATCGCCAGCAGGTCTTACTACAAAGGTACGAGCGGATCGATGATCGCCTGGCAAGTGTGGAACAGCAATTCCGCACTTTCAGCACTTGCTGTCTCGAAGTGTCAGTCAATTATTTCACCGCTGACCAGCGAAATAAGGGCTGCGAAGACTATGCCCAGGTCTTAGACCTGTATGATGCTGTCTCCAATAGTGCGAGACAACTAGTTGCCGATAGGGAAGGGCAACCCAGCCTGAAGCAGGAGCTTCCTAGGTCAGCACCGGGGCTGGTGAGTAGGTTCCCTACTTTGGACCTCCCCCATTTTGATGGCTGCCTAGGAAGCAACCTGGGCTTCGTTAATTTGTTTGACAGCCTGGTCAATGACAGGGCTGACCTTCGGCCGGCACAAAAATTGGCCTATTTGATGTCGGTTCTGGATGGAGGGGCCAAGGGCATCATCCAGCATCTGCCCGTGTCTGACGAGGCGTACCAGACGGCTCGGGACCTAATCACCCGTAGGTACCATAATAAGCGTGGCCTCGCCGACACGCACATCGAGCAGATTTTGGGTTAG
The DNA here is from genome assembly GCA_944739405.2 of Euclidia mi. Lineage (NCBI taxonomy): Eukaryota > Metazoa > Arthropoda > Insecta > Lepidoptera > Erebidae > Euclidia > Euclidia mi. The sequence continues at coordinate 91,952,148 of OX123185.2, read as the reverse complement.
CCCACGCTCACCCGGGTCTCTGGGTTGCGCATCCAACTGTTGAACCCGCTTTTGGTGGCCGTCAACGCACTTAAGTGCCTTGACCTACCCGTGGACCAATGGACTATTGGTTCACATTGTGCTGAAAAAGCTGCCTGCCGACCTGAGGTCGCGTTTTGAACAGCGCTTTGGTGGGGATAGCGCGACCCATCTGCCCCCCTTTGCTGACCTGGAGAGGTTCCTGGAGGATGAGTGCCGGGTCTTGGACAACTCCGGTGGTGACACGCCGGCTAAGACGCAGCCGCCCAAGGTCAAGGAGCAGGCTCGCGTTCACACCCGAGCCAATGTTGACCGGCGCCCTCCTCGCTTTGCGGTCACGCAGACCCCAGTGGAGTGCTCTTACTGCAAGGTCACGGGGCACAGAACGGCCAGTTGTAGGGCATTCTTGGACCTACATGTCGCCTCTTGTAGGCGCATCGCGAATGCCCGCCGCCTTTGCTTCCCTTGCTCGGGGTCCCACTACCAACGAGACTGCCCAAACTCTCGCCCCTGTCCTCACTGTGGAGGACAGCATTTGGACATTCTCTGCATGAATGCCAGAGAGGTAGGCCGCTTGTCCAACCAGCCGACGCCACGCACGGGCGGGTGTTTTGAAGGTGTCAGCCGAGGCTCACCGGCGCGTAGCCGAGAGTCGCCTCGCTCAATTGATTGCCACTCACCCCGCTTGGAGAACCGTAGCGTGCGCACGCCTCCTCTCTCTCGCGCACCAGAATGTGCGACCGCTCAACGTCACCAGCACCATGACTGCTGCCCCAGGTATTCCCCTCCTTTGGCGGAGCGTCCCCGCCTTGACTCGCGCCTACCTCGTTTTGGGCGGGTGCGTCACTATGACCCCCCACAGATGGCGTGCGGATCGAGTCATCGCGCCTTTGAGGACTTCAAGCCACACCCTCGTTTTGACTTGCCTGGTCCTGGCCAACGGTTGCCGCCCAGGCAACAATAGGTCATTGACCCCTGCCCTATAACGCCAACCACCCCCATTGAGACCGTTATCCTACCAACGGTTGCTGTTAGGGTCTGGGGACCCACGGGGACCTCTGTTGTTGTCCGTGCTATATTGGACACAGGCTCACAAGGTTGCATTGTTTCTACTTATTTGGTAGGGCAGGTTAAATTTAATATGGGCTCTTTTCCAAATTGAATCATTTCCATGCCTGCCCGGGAATGCGGGAAAGGTAACAGAGGCGGGGGCCTGGGAGGGGACCGACGAATGCACAAGCGCAAGCGTCGACCGACGGATAGCTTCAGTCGTTCGTTTATATTGTGTGTGTGACTGCGCTTCCCCGTCTCCCCGTACTATTCAGCAACTATTTATTATTTTAATTTTCCCTCACGATCATTAAGCAGTTATTGTTACAGACAACTAGACTAATAGTATTAGACGACTAGATTTATATGCTTTTACAACAAACTTATTATAAGAAATTTAAAATTATTGTTATACTGAAACTAATTGTGCTTAAAAGCATATTATAACATTTTTGATTGTCTGACGTAAAATAGTTGGGATTTAACTGTTCAAGTGAATGTCAAGGTTTTAAGTGTTTTTACTAATCGTTGCCTGTGCGCTTTAATAACATAGCAGTAAATAAAAAAACCGCCAAGAGAATGTCTGACTACGCATTATGTTGGGTTCAGCAGGAGCCCTAAAAGGTTCATGTACGATATTCATTGCAGCACTTTTAAAATTAAATTTGAGTAACACACATTTTACGCTTTTACTTACTTTTTGTTTCCTTGTCAAACGACTCTACTCGACTAAACTAGACTTAGTCGAAACTAAAAAAATTGTTGCAGACTAAATCGTTATTTAAGATAATGGTTGTACACAAAGTAATAATGACAAAAAACTTATTTACTTAAATTTGTGTAGTAGTTATTTTTTTTTTCTCTTTATTTGTTTTGGGACTTATATATAATTTTATATGTCAGTCCCATCATAACAAGAACAGTTTACAGCTTTTAAAATTACTTATTACTAACTTATATCTAATATACATACATAGGTTTCATGCATACTTATTTACTAGAATTATGATGATGTAGGCATGTGTAGTAGTTATAAAAGATGCGATAAAAAGATTAAACCCATCACTCATTACCGTCACTCATTACACAGGTTTTGCATAAACGGTGACGTAAGTGTGATTCCCCTTATGTATAAGTACGCACAGGATACTGGCAAGCTTGACACTTTGACCTTGGTACCGTTCTTATGCTGTAGGTAATAAGTATTAAAATCGTACTGCAATTGTCAAGCTTGACTTGTCGCTGTGTGTACATGATTTCCGTTGTAATCCAATGTATTGCATATGTAATCATAGGAAACGGTGACTATTAACCATTAAATGGTACACTTTTTTATTGATTATAATGATTATAATATCGCAGGACAACATAAATAAAGTCATTTGATGTACTGTGCTAACCAGATGCGCGTGGGATTGGGAGGTCTTGGGTTCGATTCCCGGGTCGGGCAAAGTGTTGATGGGTTTTTCCGTTAGGAAATTCTCAGTAGCAGAACGGAGTCTGGTAATGTGCCCGGTACGTTAGTACTATATTTATTCTGTGCCGGTACGGCAATAGGCTCGCCCCTATTACGTGGGACCAAAAAAAATCATGGCGAAATGTGGGTGTAATATTACACCTTTGCCTACCCCTTCGGTGACACAGGCCAGGCAGTCTATAAAGAAAATAATTCAAAAAATGCGTGAATTACACTGTTTATGTATAATGTATCATTAAATCAACAAATGGTTGTAATTTATATTATATGCTGGATATATTCTTCTTTAGATCAGTCTTAGGACGTGGAAGAGGGCAGATCTCGGGAACGGACTCGCGTGGTAGTTCAGACAGCTGGTCTTATGGCGCGAGAGAGATCGGACCTGGCCTAGCGCGAAAGAGGTGTTTGGTGTTGGTCGATAATTAGTATTTAGTGATATCGAAGAACAAGGCGAGCGGCTTCAAGAGAAGGTGACCAGCACAGGGCAAGGGGTAAGTTTGGCAGCGACGCAGCTAAAAGTCCAGTGAGTGTCTGTTATTCACTTTACTGTAATTTATTGCATGAACTGTATAACATTAATAACTCTGTTGTGTATCTATGTCTACATCACACCATATATATATACCAGGCTGACTAAAATATAAAGTTCTCTATGAGATATTGTACATAGTTATATTATTAATAACCGCGTGTACCATTAGTAGTGGTTCGTACCTTGTTGATGATGGATGTGAAGGCGAGCGATGTATGATGGGAGTCTCCGTATTTGCGATCAGGTGGTAGAATGCAGGACTTTCAAAATCGCTGTCTAAACCTGCGTACAGGCCAGTACATAGCAGCTGACAAGGTTTTAAAGAGCGAAAGAAGAGCCACCTGTCGGTCACGCGGTAGACGTAAGTCCTGGCGGCTAATCCAGCGGCGATTGTAAGGAGAGCTTCCCTGCAAACTATGCGCGATGGCTTAATACGTTTTAATTGACTATGTTTGTATGGGCTTCAATGTTGTGACTTGCGGCAAGGAGGCGTTTTGTGACATCAGTTCTGAGACTGTTACTGTACGATTTGATATTTTAAACCCAGTTAGTAAGAAAACTAAAATTTTAATCAGCCTGGGGTCCATAGGATTCCGTTACACAGGACATTCCCACATGTAACCTAAATCCCCATCTGATTGCCCGATAACGGAGACAGCGTCCCAAGAAATAAGATCTTTAGAAGAGTAGCACTCGTCCAAGATTTGAGCCATTAACGTTGAAAACTTGATTACCCAAAACCGTGTTATAAGTATCCTCATGTTTCCAAAGTTTTGGGTCCCTGAAATCTGGTTGGTATTCGTCTCCCTTGATGACCGGATTACCTGCATACTTAGTGACATGCACTCCATCACTACTACGGGCTAGTGCCTGACGATTGCTGTTTTCATCGGGATTATTGACATTGCCACTTTTTACATGTCCCCAATGCGCTATGCCGGCTCCTTGGCTGGAGCGTGGATCGTGCTGATAATATATATGATATTCATCACGAAATATGCAGAAGCCGTTGGGATCATTCATCCATCCTTGAGGTGGTGCGACGTGGTATAATGGATAATATCGGTCTTTAACACTGCCGGCAGAGCATTGATATGAAGACAATGCTAGTAGACATAGATTTGCTACAATCGCGAACATTTTCCGTGTCCAGTTAACAGCGGCGTGACAAACGAACACTAGCGTCAGAGCATTTTGTGCTCACTTATATAATGAGTTTTGTTGTTACTTATGACTCATCCACCATCCTGTGTCAACTGAATTTGAACTTATTGATGTAATTTTCGTATTTACTGATAAATTCGTGACGGTACTATTTACAATTGCGCCACAGCTGTTACTGCAGTGTTATATAAGCTGTTTGTGTGCTACTATTATCAATTTATCATGTTATCATCTACTTATATATTCTTATACCTACGATCCAAAATTGCGACATTAATTTGTAACTATGGAGTTATTTATATATATTCTTGTCACTTATTGCTTTTGATAGTAGCAGAACAGCTCAAGTAATATCCCTGAAGTTATTGGCCCACTCTGATGCCTAATTGATGGATTTACTAAACGTAACCCAAAACTTTAGTAAATCTATCAATATGGAGTTCGGTGTGGATAAATGTGCTGTCATTTATGTGAAGAAGGGAAAGATGGTGGAATCTGAGGGGATCCAACTCTCAGATTCCATTAATCTAAGAACGCTTCTCTTAACTGATACCTATAAGTACTTGGGTATGTCACAGGCTTTAAGTATCAATGAAGCCGTCATGAAGCAATCGTTGCAAGAGCGTTTCTTTGGCCGCCTGAATAAAGTACTGAAAAGTCTTTTATCAGGTGGCAACAAGGTTCGAGCTTGCAACGGTTGGGTCATGCCACTTCTTGTATACTCCTTTGGCATACTCAAGTGGACTCAGTCTGAATTGGACGCCCTGGTCAGAAGAGTTCGCACATTGCTGACGGCATATCGTATGCATCATCCACGTTCATCCGTAATGAGGTTGTACATCCCGCGAAAGTGCGGGGGTCGCGGCTTTCTGAATGTCAAGACCCTACACAATCGCGAGGTGTGCAATCTCAGAGAATATTTTCTCCGGGCGAACGTGAATATGCATCGAGATGTTGCCGCAGTAGACAATGGGCTCACCCCGCTCAGGTTGGCTAAGGAGAACTGGCGCATGCCTGTAGTACTTAGTACTGATGAACGCAAGCGTGTATGGCAGAGCAAGGAGCTTCATGGCAGGTTCCATCGGGCCCTGTATGGACCCGATGTTGACCTATTAGCCTCGGTGAACTGGCTACGCTTCGTTGACCTCTTTGGGGAAACCGAAGGGTTTGTTTGTGCAATTGCTGACGAAGTTGTCAAGACGAATAACTACCGGAAATATATCCTGAGGGATGGCACTACTGATATTTGCCGTGCCTGTCACCAACCTGGTGAATCCCTCAGGCATATTGTTTCCGGTTGTTCACGTCTTGCTAACGGCGAGTACTTGCACAGGCATAACCAAGTAGCCAGAATTATTCACCAGCAACTTGCTCTGAAGTACAAACTTGTAGACATCGAGGTACCGTACTACAGGTATGTAGCAGAGCCAGTTCTCGAAAATGGCCATGTCACATTGTACTGGGATCGATCTATCATCACGGACAGGACTGTTGTAGCCAACAAGCCTGATATCGTGTTGATAGATCGATCAGAGCGCCTCGCAATAATTGTTGATGTCACTATTCCTCATGACGAGAATCTCGTGAAAGCCGAAAAGGAAAAACAGATTAAATTTAATATCTGGACTTGGCTCACGAGATTGTCGACATGTGGGATGTGAACTCAGCAATTATTGTGCCGATAGTCGTGACCGTTAATGGTCTAATAGCCAAGAGCCTCGACCGTCACCTTAAGAGGCTCGCGTTGGGTGCTTGGGTCAAGGGCCTGATGCAGAAGGCAGTACTTCTGGACACGGCACGTATTGTGAGGAAGTTCCTGTCTCTGGAGCCCTAACTACCGGCAGCTTGGACCCTGTGCCCGATGCTGGTGGGACCCCACGGTTAATTTTATATTTTTAAATGTGTTTTTTTTTAGTGAATTATATATTAAAAATGTAATTTTAATTTGAAAAATAAGTAATAATATCTCTCAATACTACTGTACATGCCTGACTGGGCGACGTACTGTAGGTAGGTACCTGTGCTCACATCGTGTCCATCGTGCGGTACCTAGGCTACGCCAGGCACGAGGGATTTATAGTCCCTGCCATATATGTGTTACTATATGATGATGTGTAATCATATTTTTTATTTTGTAATAATTTTATTTCACTTGGTAATCATTTCATATAGTAATCTCACTTATTAAGCTGCGTTGCGGCTTGTTTTGTATACAATTAATGGTAAAAATAATAAACAAAGGAAATCATAATCGAACTTTATTTCATTTTCTTAAGCTTTACTTTCATTTTTTGTTAAAGGAAAATCCATATCACCCTGATATTAGGTTGATTATAAACTAGTCACAAAAATTAAGGGATATAAAAAAAATCCAAATTTTTTAGTGATTTTCAACGAGCTGTAACTCCGAGGAAAATGATCGTACATAAAAATAAAAAAAGCAAATTGTAGCTCCTATTAATTAGTGTCTAGTTAAATCACAAAATTGCTCATAATGGTGATTTTTGCAAAAACAAAGAATTTGAAGCTTCGGGGCACAATGAAAAATAAATCGCAGCGCTTTGAATTTTTTAGGGATTTTAGGGGACACTTTGAGGTCAAATAATCACCAACGATATCCTTCGTTCATCCATTTTATCCAAAGTTATATCAAGTTATCCAAATATCCTTAATTATGCGAGTTTTTGTCTTTTTTTCAGTCCGAGTTTTCAATTCGAAACAAATCTTTTTTCTAACAGATGTTTACATTTTCTTATAGAAAATATTGTGCAGTTTTCAAAATCCACCTTCAATTTCCTATACGATCATTATTCCCGGAGTTATTGATTATCAAAATTAAAAAGAACTTTTTTGCTTTGATTGACGATAACTCGGCGGCAAATCGTTGTACTGGCTTTTTGAATACGTCAAATTAAAGAGTATTAAATTTTCTAAAAGAACTTTTGAACGAAACAATCAAAAAAATTTTTTTGAAGCCCGTGGACCTTATTTTAGACGAGAAAAAAATTGTAAAAATTTTTTTTTGGTAGTTTTCTTAGGATTTCTCCAGACCTGGACATGACAAAAAAATTTCATAGTAATATCTGAAAACTGGACACTTGGAGCTACAATTTTCTTTTTTTTATTTTTTCTGTACGGCCATTTTCCTCGTAGTTACAGCTCGTTAAAAATCACCCAAAAATTTGGACTTTTTTTATATCCCTTAATTTTTGTGACTAGTGTATTATGTTATTTGTGTGAAAATACAGTAGATATGTATGCGATCAAGTCGTGGGCATAAACTATTTATATGTCACTGTCTTGCACGTCATGCTAAACGTTTTTGAAGTACTAGTTAGTTTACGTCATTTAGGTTGTCACTTTGTCTATTACTTTGTACGAGATATTGCGTCAATCTTGCGTGATTTAATGTTATATTTTATCAGTGACCAAACAGTATGAAGGTTTTTTTACACGATGTTGGCTCTTCTTCACCAGTAACGAAATATTCTCAAAATATTTTTGTACCTGCGGTCAAGGCTTTTTTATCCTCATCGTCTTTTTTGTCTAAGTAAAATAATTTTGTCGAAAAACACCATTTAAGGCCACGAAAAGGACGACAAGGGCCACCTTTACTGAGTCATCAAAAGGGTATCATCATGTCATCCTAGAGACGTCCACTGCTGGATATAGGGGAGGCCCAATGTTCTCCACACAGACCGATCTTGAGCCGCCCGCATCCAACCGCTTCCCGCGATCTTAACCAGATCGTCGGTTCACCTTGCGGGGGGCCTACCCCTGCTGCCAAAAGGGTATCATTAGATAGCAAACATTTAATCAGCGGACACAAAGAACACCCAAACTCGAAACAATCGTTAGAGTTTTCGATCACACGAAGTGTTCTCCCGAAGCAAATGTACTGCGGAATGGATTGAACGCTAAGGAGGCTGGTTAATTCACTACGCCATATAATTCTTACGCTTGCAGTTTTTTTTAATTGCAACTGTTGCATTTAGTATTTAGAATATACCTTGTGTCGCGGGAGACTTTACAAACATTCATTGAAGGGACACAATATATATCCATATTCTTATAAAAAATATTTTTATAGACTCATGCCTGTATCCCCGAAGGGGTAGGCAGAGGTGTAATATTACACCCACATTTCGCCATGAATTTTCTTATATCCCACGTAATAGGGGGCGAGCCTCTTGCCGTACCGGGCACTTAACCAGACTCCGTGCTTCTACTGAGAATTTCCAAACGGAAAAACCCAATAACACTTTGCCCGACCCGGGAATCGAACCCGAACCTCCCAATCTTACGTGCACAGTTATGCTGCGCGACCAACGAGGCAGTCCTAGACCAACGAAGCGGTAAAAAAATGCAGATAATAGAAAGTGTTGTATCATTTAGGGATCGAACCCACAACACCCGAAGAAGTGCTAACCGGTGAGGCGACCGCTTCTATCACTAGACAAAAATCCATTCCACCCAGATTGCCAACCCAATCTTCTGTGATTGCTAGTTCTATAAACATGCGCGTTTTTGCATTCATCAAAGTATGCGTGACCTTGTACCTAGTTGATTGCTACCTTAATGTTTATATAATATATGAGTAGCGTACTGACCTAACACGCGAAACTATTATAGTATATAGTAGTAATAGTACTCTACGTTTGTGATATATTTTTTATATTTACCACAAACGCTAATGGTAGAAAATTAAGTTCGATTAGAGTATTTAAGATAACCATATGTGAAGAGAAGTGTTTTTTACATTACACATTGTGAGACTCCTTGCTGCTACTGAGAATTCGGAAAACTCAGTAACGCTTTTGCCCGACCCGGGCATCGAACCCGGGACTAATCGAACCTGATCTGCAGACGCATACGTTATCCATCGGACCATGGAGGCATAGCATAACATTACTTCACGCCTTTATCCCTGAAGGGGAAGGCAGAGGTGTATTATACTCCCACACTTCGCCAGTTATGTTTCGGTTCCAACGTAATAGGGGGCGAGCATGAGCGAGACGTGTGTGCCCGGCGTACCTGGAGATAGAACCTGAGACCAACGTTTCGGCAATCCGTTACGTACACCACTGGGCTATCGCCGCTTTTTTACGCTTACCAATGGTGCCAGTGTAATAAATTATATTTTATTTATTATTTATCTGTAATATAATAATATAACCTAGCTAGATGTTTGTTTATTCATCTTCGAAACTATCAAACCAATTAGAATCGTTTAAGTAATTTTACTTTATACAAACTTCGTTTGGAAATGTGTGTGTCTGAAGTACCCCACAATGTTCAAGTTCAAGTCACTATCAAAAACATGTAAGAAATAATAATTTATATATATACAGTGTGTTTTATAACCCCCTGTCCGATCCCCAAACCACATATTACTGACTTGCTAGACATACTAGGAAAAATAATAAAAAAAATCCAGGTCTTCATAAAACATCACAATTTATTTCCTTAGTATAGTATTAACGAGAAACATTACCCCGAAATTAGGGAAAATTCCCTAAACTAGACACTCAACTCAGCGGCGGTATCCTTTATGATTCTATTTGTTCTGTTAAAATATTGTCGGCTTTTCGTGTCAAAGGGCATGCCGCCTTTAAAATAGTGCAATTATACCGTCAAACGACACAATACCGAAACGCGGTAGAGATGTTTACGTTCGATAGCAGCTAATATCGATTTAATAAATTTTAACATGAAATGTGACACAACATTATTTTTTCAAAGAATTATTACATTAATGATATTACGATATCGACACATTACGTAAACAATACTTTTGTGTTACAGAACTTAGTAGATCATAGACAAAAGACTATGATCTACTAATTTCGGTAACCTAAATCAAATAAAAAAGTTACTTCATTTTTAAGTTATTTTAAAAACAAACAACAATTTTGCGTTGGATACATGCCCATCTCGTGCGGGGACAGTAATTACATATCGATAAAAACAGAACTCCAATAAATATCATTGGTTACATCCCTAGCTGGCTATTTTTTACGACTTCAATTTGCCTACTGATCACTCAGTCTTGCCCAAGGATTATTTTCGTTCGGACTTCCGGAATAACTTACGTTGTGAAATAGTTACGTCGTCGGTCGTATTCAAACTCTGAATACTTTAATATTTCGATGTGTTTAGGTAGGAGTGAATGCAATTCATGCAGGTGCACGTAGTGATAAGGAGGAACAGTTCGCTGGACCACCAGGTCTGCCAGAGCCTTTGGAGCGCGTTGTTCAACGGCTTCACCACCTCGTGAACTACAGTGTGCTAGTTAGTGTGCTTTCAAATAGGTACCTTTGATGAAAAGGTACCGTAAGCGTCATAACCTTTACGGTCGACAAGTGGAGCATGATCGTCGTACGCAAATTACAAGTAAGTTGATGTTTTTCGGAATTAAAGGTAACCTGCCTAAGTAAGATTTAAAAAATTAGTAGTTACCGTAAATACTGCAGCGCTCATAGCGTGACTAAGCTTTTGGATCGTAATAGTTTGGCAAAGTCAAGTAACGGTTGCACAGGGATTTTACACTTGGATGGGTGCCCACGTACACAGAAGGCACGTAAAACTGAATCTAAGAATTTTAAGGCGATGTCGCGGTCGTAGGCCATCGAGTGATCTGAAATGTCTGAATACACGGACACCAAAGTTGGTCATTGATCAGCATGCTGTCCGGAGACAAGATCTTTTTCACCCTGGCTGCTTCATTTGTGGTGTTTAAACTGCTGCAGAAACGCAGCCAGGACTCGCCTCTGCGGAATCTTTTGCCTTTCTTGTAGTGTTTCTGGGCTTCTTTGTATTTTAGCCAGTCTGCTTCCATTCTCGTGTTTTTAGCCCTGTTAAAGAGTTTCCTCAGGTTTTGCTTGAGTCCCTGTAGTTCTCTTCCCCATCACTGGGTTTTACTAGACGACTTTGGGAGTGTGGGTGCACAGGCTTGCTGGTAACTTGTTTGTATACATTCTGTTAGTAAGTTGGTGTTATGCTCTATATTGTCAGTGCTGATTGACATGTCCTTGAAATAGGACCTGTCAACCTGTGATGCGAGAAGCGTCTTGTATTTCGCGATGTTTGTTCTGCGAGGGTTGTGCCTAGGTTGTGGGACGTTCTCTTGCACACGTATGTCATAGCAGATTCGTCTGTGGTCTGCAAAGGATGGCTCAGCGGACACATACCAGTTTGTGACAAGTTCCGCGGCCACATCCGATGCTAGCGTGATGTCTACTATGGTTTGATATCTGGAGCTGACAAAGGTGGGCTCCGAACCGTTGTTAACTACAGCTAGATTTCTTGAAAAGATATATTCAGTCAAGATCTCACCTCGTCTGTTAGCATCGGGGCTTCCCCACAGCGGATGGTGCGCGTTCGCGTCCGCCGAGATGATTACCTGCCAGCCGTGGTCCTCACAGTGCTGCACCAGCTCGGCCAGCTCTTTAGATGGGATATCCTCATCGCCAGGCATGTAGACCGAAGCTAGTTCTAACATCTGTTTGTTGGGCCCTGTTTGGGGTCCTACGGCAGTGAGGTCTCTAGAACAGAAGTTGGTTAGCAGCAGTGCTGGTATTGTTCGGGGAATGTATAATTATGCATGTTTTCGGTTTAATGACCGAGCAGTTATGCAGTAGCTTACCTCCGAATCCTCCGATGTTGTTAAGACCACATATTATGTCGCCTCTAATCCACGGCTCCTTTATTTTTTCTTTTTTTTTTTGGTGTCGGGTTGGAAAATCCTCATGGAGTCCCTTCGCCCTGGGGGGGTCCCTTCGCCCAAGGACGAAGGGGACTGTCAGACTCTTACTGACTAAAAACCAACCCGTGTTCCTCACGTACCCGTGTGTCAGAGGGTCGGGTATCGCTGAAGCATGCCTCGCTATCCCCCGACGGGTTTTGTTCGGGGCCCGCCAGATGGTCAGGCGGGCCCCGAACAAAACCCCCTTGGCGGCGGATGAAGGTGTTGGGCTCCGCCGCCAAAACACTCAGCGGCCGCAGAGGATAGCGAGGACGGCAACGCAACACCGCATCTCCTCTTCCTCTGCGGCCCCACCGTGACGCAACGATGGTGCGCCCCCATTTTTTCGCGGGAGGTAGGGCGCGCGGCACCGCAACACCGACACGCCTCTCTTCCCGCGACCACACCCGACTGCGAGGGACAGAAGAACTGTCCCTCGCACCCGCCCCTTTGGATGCATCCTGCGCGGGCCTCCGTCAAGCCCACGCGGAGCGTCCCCTCCTGGATCCTTCTTAGCTTCACCGCGGGTGACCAATCCACGGTTACTAAGCCCCCCCACCACGACAAGGTGGAGATCCCACGGGGGGGGGGGAATCCACCGCTCCTGGATTAGGGCTATTGTCTGCTGATTAACCTCCAGCAGCCTGCGTAGGGTAGCCGTTGCAATTTGCTTATGCTGGAGGTTAGTTTGTATAACTCTAGTCTGACGAAGAGTCGAGAACATTGCTGTCCATAGACTCCCCGTCAGACGAGTCATGCTCGTCTTTTGCGTCCATCGCAGTGGTGGGTGTTTGTGTAGTCGCTGCGGGCGCCGGTGTAATGCGGGCTATGCCCGAGGTGCTTGGGATGGCTGGTACAGCTCGTCCTGCTGTGTCCTTACCTTCACTCGGCGTCTCCTTGGGCCCTACAGCCTCCGAGCTCTCCCCCCCGCTGGAAGCGTGGAACATTACGTACACGCTGCCAGCAAAGAAGGAAACCCGACTATCTAGCCTTATATTAGGTCCCAGTTGTCTAACGTTAAGTAAAGCAAATTTAACGCATTTAGTCTTTTTAGAATTAAGCACTAGGTTGTTTGCTGTAAACCATTGTGTAACCTGTATAAGTGCATTATTTACATCATCAAATTGATTCCTATTCCTATCTACTTTAAAAATAAGTGACGTATCATCTGCAAAAAGTACGACATCACAGATATTTTTTAAATAAAAAGGTAAGTCATTAATATATACAAGGAATAGAAAAGGACCTAAAATAGAGCCTTGTGGAACGCCTAACTGTATAGGTAATTTAGAGGATGTAGTCCCATTTACATCGACGCACTGAAATCTTTGCCGCAGGTACGACTCGACAACACAAAGTGCGGTTTCCTCTACGCCGTAGTGTCGGAGCTTACGCAATAGTGTGTCGTGATGAACGCAATCAAATGCTTTTGAGAGGTCACAGAATACTCCGATAGCAGTTTTAGATGACTCCCAAGCATTATAAACGTGTTTTATGAGAGCAACACCCGCATCAGTAGTGGATCTACCTTTAGTAAATCCGTATTGATCTTTATGAAGCAGACTATTTAAATTAAAGTGTCTTAGTAGCTGCTTTAATAAAATCTTTTCAAATATTTTACTAAATGCCGGCAAAATAGAGATGGGCCTGAAGTTATTTACGTCATTTTTACTGCCAGATTTGAATAAAGGTATGATTTTACTTAATTTCATCAAATCCGGAAATACGCCTAAGTCAAAACATTGGTTAAATATTATAGAGAGGTAAGGCGCAACAGTCTCAACTATAGTACCTAAAATTTTAATTGAAATGCCCCAAAAGTCGCCGGTATTTTTAATATTAATTGAATTATATGCGATCAATATATCTCGCGGGGTAACGTGCTCGAATCTAAACACGCTCTTGCATTCAGGTACACTGCTAAGCAAAAAATTTCCAGCGTCTAAGGATGATGATTGTAAAGAGCTAGTAGTTGTTAAAGGTATGCTCGCAAAGAAACTATTGAACATATGCGCTACTTGAGTTTGATTGGTGACTAATAAATTGTTTTCTTTTAGTTCAAATTGGTTTTCCCGTGGTCGTGCTCTTCCTGTTTCATTATTTATAATTCTCCAAGTTTCTTTAATTACATTTGTTGAATGCTTAATTTTGCTACTAATAAATTTAGATTTTGCCATAACACAAACTTGTTTAAAAATTTTTGAGTAGTTTTTTACATAATTTAGAAAAGGTGTGTCAAATCTATGTTGTTTCATACCATATAATTCAAACAATTTGGCTCTACTTCTGTATATACCTATAGTGGCCTACTGGTTAAAAGATCCGGTAGTACCCTTTAATGTGACAGTTTTACTCTTGAAAGTATCTTGAAACTCATTATTTACTATTCCAAAAAGTGAATTATAAATTGTATTTGGATTTTCTGAGTTCAAAATTGAGGGATTGAGTTTAGCGATAATATTGTTTTTAAAACGTATAAGACGATTGGTAGTTTGAGACCTACATTCTACTGTATGTGATTTATCATATGTTGTACATGAAAAACTAGCTATCTGTCCACGGTGATCAGAAGGAAGAGAACTAATAACTACTGGGTTTTTAGCAACACAAGAACTAAATATGTTATCCAAACAAGTAGAAGATGTTTCAGAGACTCTAGTAGGTTCACAGAATAAATTACTGAAATTAAATGACTTAAAAAGATTCAGAAATCTAGTACACTGTGAAGAATTCTCTAAAATATTAATATTAAAATCACCACATACTATAATATTCTTATGACTACCTATTATTTTATTAAGAGCATCTTCCATAACAGTCTCAAATATATTATAATCACCAGAAGGGGGTCGATATACACAAATTATAATATATAAGTCTAGTTCCACACAGGACAACTCAATAGTGCGCTCAATAGATAAATTTACAATATCCTTACGTTCTTTGCATTTTAATAAATTTGAAGTCATTATGAGAGAACCGCCTCTAATAGCCTGCTTTCTTATATACGAACTCTGCACTGTGTAATATTCATTTATAACAATAACCTCATGGGTGCTTAACCAATGTTCAGTTAAGCACAAAACCTTGGCAGGGGTAGTAGCTATGGCTACCATCAGGTGCGAGTTTGTCGCCTCTGCGTAGCTCCTACCGCTCTTCGGTGTGGCGTCTGTTTTCGCCCGTTTCGACCCGGCGCTGGGTGGTGTGGAGTCTTCAGGACGGTCCCTCTTCGTGTTTGGTGTCGGAGTGGGCTGTCCTGGTGGTGCCGGATCGCGTCTTCTTGGGCCGCGTTTACGGTGCGGTTCCTTGTTTCCCCACGGCGGCTGCGCAGCGTTACCAATCCCCACCGGGGGAGCGTGTCGGGGCGCCCCGGGAGCAGCCGCAGTTGGTGCGCCGTGCGTAGGCAGGAGTGCGCTGACTGTTACTGCAGTCGCGCTTTTTGCAGTCAGCGGTGCAACACAAATGTCCGGCTCGTCGTCCGGGGCGGACCGTCCGGTCCACCGGCGGAGGTTTGGTCGCCGCGCTGGTTGTTTTTACCAGCCGTCGTGGTCGCAATCGGGAGTGCGCTAGCCGAGTTACTCGATGCGCTATCACCTGACTGTGTTGCTTGCTCACGTGAGCGTTTGTAGCGACGGTAGCGTTTACCGCCTCGTCTACGACTACCTGGATTCGCAGTCGACGCGGAGTCAACGTCCGCCTTTTGGCGTGCGTTAGCTCGACGCGGAGCGATGTTCCAGGAGGTGGATGGTATATGTGTTGCAAGAGGCATGGCGTTGGCCAGGTCGTGCAGATTTAAGATGTCTTTTTGTCTATTGCAATGTGAAACATTGCCCCGCCCCAGAATACGTGGGGCAGCCTGCACTTGATGGTGCAGGGAGGGATTCTCCAGCATCACGGACGCTGGTACCCACCTGGGGTACGCTACTGTTTTGTTTCACTTCCATTATTTTTATTTTGTGTCTGTGTATGTGTGTGAGTGTGTGAAGCGGTGTGTAGGTGCGTGTGTGTGTGCGTCCATGTAAGAGTGTGTAGGTGTGTGTATGTGTGTAATTGTGCGTGTGTAAGTGTGTGGGTATGGGTGAATGTGTCTGCTTGCGCGCGTGTATTTGTGTGTGTCTGCACGCTGTGTGTGTGGCGGCTGCAGGTTTTGGTTACGTCTGTTTCTTAAGGAACCAGACCAACAACGGGCGGCAACCTCGGGAAGGATAGTCCACCAGCCTTGTCTTAGGGATCTGCACGACCTGCGCTACACCTATGACCATTCGCCAAACTCTGCATGGGACCCATATGCAGAGAGTAGAAGTATGTCTAAGTCACTGATAAAATAAAAATAAAAATGTGAGTTAGACCAACTTCCGCCCCTATTTGCGTCTTATCTGATATACAAATAAATTATTTTCTTTCTTTCTTACACAATTTTATTATATGTTCATCATCCCTGCCACACATACCTGACTTTTAAAAGCACTTTTATTTATTCTGCGATTATCTTCTTCATCATCATCAGCATCGTTTATAAACTGTCCCACTGTGGCCTCTGCCTGTGTGAGAGGTTAAGCCACGTCCCATAAGTCCACGTGCCTAAGTCTCGCACGTTGGCCAAGTGCAGATTGGCAGACTTCACAGTCATGTTTATTGAAAATATTGTGGGGTACTTCAGACATACAGATTTCCAAACGAAGTTTATAAAAGTAAAGTAAAATTATTTATGCCCGGTTTCTGAAGTTACCAGATATACTCTGAACAGTTATTGATTCATTAAAGTTAAAGAAAGGATAAACTTTGGTTAACTTTACTGATACTGCGTTTCAGAATGCGCACTGGACCGTTCAATAACTATTGAACACTGTAAATCTGTGATTGAACCAATACGTAGTTCTTTTTTCTGCCACTAGATGACTCAGTTTTCAAAAAAACGAGTTGAAAACTTATTTAAATATTTTAATTTGTCTGTTTAACTAGTTGTTTAATCATATATTGATTTTTTAGGAGTAAACCACTAGTTGCTTGTTATTTTAATTAAAAAAATATGATAATGCCTCATTCGTAATGGCTGTACGCCTGCTAACTTATATACTTTAAAAAAATGAAATGTCAAATCAGGCCTCGCTGTCAGAAGATTTGACATTTTATGATGATGATGATTTGTGCTTCATTGTAGAGCTTTTCTGCAGTTGTATTATTTTATTTATTTTATTTTTACACTTCTGCAAAAATGGTATGCAAAGGCGGACTTAATGCTATATAGCATTTTCTGCCAGTCAACCTTAGGGTGATGCAGAGAAGAGTGTGGCAGGTGTATAAAATATATAAAACTTGATATTCATTTTCAATCATATTATAAATACATTATAATAATCTACACAATATATACTTACTATAAAATTATATACATGTATATATACATGTATATATATATATATATATATATATATATAGTATACGAATACATATGTATATAAATATACATATATAATATAAGTACATATCACACAAAACATATCATGAGAGATTTTTATTATGTCTTACCTTCAAGTAGATAACAGTTTCACATAGTGCTGGCGCACTTTAGACTTTAACGTGAACCGGTTAGCCGACATCCTGATCTCGAGAGGGAGCGCATTCCAAAGGAGAATCGATTGAACATTGAAAGAAGAATGAACAAGACTTGAGCTATGAGAGGGACATGAAAGAAGATAATTGTGAGAAGAGCGAAGATTTCTATCATGGTTAGAGCAACGGTATTTAAAATGCGGTGTTAGATAGCTAGGGCTATTAGGAGAATGAAGTAAAGAGTATAGTGTAGACAACGCGCGCATATTGCGACGCTGTCGGATAGGTAACCGTGATAGTTGAGTACGATATGCTGACACATGGTCGTACTTACGGAGGTTGAAAAAGAACCGAATGCAATTATTGAGAAGTCGGTCTAGTTTGTTGAGCAGATCTGCATTCAGGTCGAAATAACACACATCACCATGGTCGATTATAGGTAAAACCAAAGTCTGTACAAGCATTGTCTTTGTCTTGGCAGGGAGGAAGTTCTTCAGGCGGTACAGAGATCGTAGGGTACCAGTTACTTTTTGGCAAACATTTGTGATCTGAGGTTGCCAGCTGAGTGTAGAATCAAGGTGTATGCCAAGATCCTTGACAGTCGGGCTCAGAGGTATGTTGATGCCATTAAATGTGACAGGTGGTAGCGATGCCAAGTCCAGCCTGCTGATTATTCTTGGGCTCCCAATGATAATTGCTTGGCATTTCGCAGGATTAACACATAAACCATACCTCTCTGACCAGTCTTGAATTATCGCTAAGTCCCGGTTCACAGCGTCAAACGCACTCGGCAAATCCTCAATAGTAGCCTGCAAGTACAGCTGCAGATCATCGGCGTACAAATGATACGAACACTGAAGATCCAAGGTTAAGAGATTAATAAAGAGTGAAAATAAAAGAGGAGATAGTATGCCACCTTGTGGAACACCAGCCTCGAGGTCTCGCCAACTCGATGAGGAGTCATCGATACTGACCGACTGCTGGCGTCAACGAAGATATGAAGAGAACCATTCCAGTGCTTTGGAGGAGATCATAAGATAGGATAGGATAGATAAGAGGATATCGTGACTGACGGTATTGAAGGCGTTTGAGAAGTCAACCAAAACCAGCACAGTAATCTTGGTATCCTCCACGCCCGCCCTTATATCGCCAGTCACTTTAAGCATAGCGGAAACGGTGCTATGCCCAGGTCTAAACCCGGATTGGAAAGGAATGAGGACATTGTTTTCATGCACAAACTGAGACAGTTGTTTATGAACACAAGCCTCAAGGACTTTGGAAAGGAAAGGGAGGATAAATATAGGTCGGAAATGGTTGGGAGTGACAGGATTAGACACTTTGGCGACGGCCGAACATAGGCTTTGCGCCAAATCTCCGGAAATTGCCCAGAGTCAAGGGAGTGGTTAATGATGTAGGTAATAGCAGGGAGGACGTGGTCTAAAATGGTCACAATCATGTAACGGCTAACATGATCACAGCCAACCGCTTTTGATTTAATGGAGAGGATAATCTTTTTAATCTCCACCTAAGCTACTGGGGAAAAATTAAAAGGGGTTATATTAGGGCGAGCTAAGCCATCGATGTAGTCTACCGTTCGTCTCATAGTCTGGCGATTAAACAGTGGTGTAGAAACAAAATGAATGTTTATATCATCCAGACTAAGACCCCGCGGCGGATCTATATGACTAGCTTTGCCGATACCTAGAGTTCCTAAGAACTTCCAGATATCGGCAGAGGAGGAGGAAGAAATATTACTAAAAATGTGGCGGCGTTTAGCATTCCGTATCATTTGATTGCAGCGATTCCTGGCCACTTTGTAAATGACCCAGTTCTCATCACAACGATCCCGTTTGAATTTGCGAAAAGCGCGGTCCCTACGTCTCATCGCCACTGAACCCCTCGTGTCAACCATGGTGCAGGAGGTCGCTTTAATTTGATTTTTCTTATTGGAGCACGGACATCGTATAAGTTCAGAACGGCACCCAATCAATTTTCGAAGCATCCATTAGCAGGTTATCAACATTCATACGGGCAAAAAAACGCCTGTACAGTACTTTAGGTTTAGGTTTAGGAGGTTTAAGGATATAGGAGATATAGATGAGGTCGTGATGGGAAAAGCCAGGAGCAGGTTGTTGGCCGTGGGAGGACACAAGGGATGGGGCTGAGGTGATGATCAAATCTAGCCATGTATCATCACTGTGGATATTGTGATGTGTGGCCTTCACAGGAAGAATATGTAGACCATCAGATTCGATCATGGCTAAGAGTTTTCGGGAACGATAGGAGTTGGGAGAAAGGAGATCAGTATTTAAATCACCCATGATGATATGGTGTTCATAATCAGACCCTAAAGGCTCTAAAACCAATTCTAAATCGGTGAAGTAATCAATATTAGGGGGACAGAAAATTACACTAAGAATGGTACGCGCTCCTTTGACACAAACCTCAATGAAAAGGAATTCAGCAGCAATAGTGGAAGAAGAAGAGGTAATAACTTTATAAGGAAGGTCACTGCGTAGGTAGATGGCAACACCACCACCCCTTTTACCAGAACGATCATTCCGAATTATAATGTAACCGGTTAGGGGGTAAGTGGTGGAAAGAAGTTGAGGCTTGAGCCAACTCTCAGAGACCAGTATGGCTTGGACGTTTGTCTGAGTAAAAGCCTCAACAAGATCACTATGATGACTCGGCAAACTTTGGGCGTTAATGTGGCAAACATTCAACGATTTGTGACATTGCAGACTGAAGGTTCCACGAATGAAGTCACCAAGTGTCTCTGTTACCGAACAAAAACTATCATCAGCAGAACTGTGTGCGGAATGGAATGACGATTCATCATCAGATGTCATAAAAAAAATGTTATGTACTAAATAAATACGTACAATAAATAAAAATATATATTATAAATAAAAATGAATAAAAATATAAATACAAGTATAATATACCTAACTAAAATAAAAACAATATATCTGGGTGCAAAACTCACATCTCTGCACCACCCGCCAGCTGACACCAACACACATTACTTACTAAGTTACTACAAAATTAAAAAGAAGTCACAAACTAAAGCTCAGATTATATGTACAAAGAAAAGAAGGTTACAATATTAGCAAATCCTGGAAAGTGATATTAATAAAACATGCTAGCACATTTCCGAACGCAATATTTTGCGATGACATTAAGCGTCGATATGTCAAAGTGACAGCAGTGTGAATGTGAAAAAAACTAAGTTTAGCATATGAATGGCAAGTGAAGTTAATATAAATTATTTTGTAAATTTCGGGTAAACATTAAACAAAAGTAAACATACACTCATGAATTGCATAACAAGTAATGCGTTAAGTAACTTGAAACAAAAAATGTCTATATCAAGCGAAAGTAAATACAAAGATACTTAAAAGTTCTAATTACGCCGGGTCGAAACTTTGGTGTCGATGTTCGCTGTCACGACGCTCTCACCTCCCTGACGAACAGCAGGACGGGGATCACCTTTCGTCTGCGGATGTTTGGACATCAGTGGTTTCAACTCGTCCAAAGACGTTATTTTGTACCGAGTGCCATCCGCCGCTTTAATGTTTATGACACTGTCTTGTGTCCAACACGCTCTGATGCCGAAATGTGCTCGCGGCCTGGTGAATGTGGTCTGCCGAGCCTTAGTTACGAACTCCTTGACCGTGATCGAGGAGCCTTTTAACTTCGTTTTCGCCCTCCAGACAGCAGCCTTCATATCCAAACTACTGAACCGCACCAGAATGGGACGATGACGGTCCTTAGTGATTTTTCCAAGCCTGTGACATACCTTAAAGGTTGTTTGTGGAGCTGCTGATATGGCCAACCTCTTTGTAATTATATCCATCACAACGGCAGGGCAGTCTTCATTATCCACCTCCGGAACTCCAAAGAGTACTACAGCGTTACGTCGGTGCTGGGTCTCAAGTGTGTCCATCATCCGGGAGCACTCATTGATCTGCTTGCGGAGCAACCCCAACATGGTGAACATAAGCTCCCGAAACGTCCGGAACTCCTCAGCAATATTGGCGACGGTGTCCTTTGCGGGTCCGCTACTTTGGATCTGGGCCTCAAGTTCAGCCATTCTTTTAGTGAAGTTTTCTTCCAGGCTTCTCTGTGCAGACTCAATATCGGCTAGTTGGGACATTGTTGGTTAGGTGATTCCAAGCTAGGATGTTAATATGTGTCAGTGACAGCCGGCAGGTGGTTTTGCTAGTACTAAATTAACTAGTGCATAGAGTGATACACTAACGTAAGTACCAGTGAGTTACAATATGTTGCACTCAGTAAACTAGTTTTAAGTTCTAGATATTACTTGATAATAATTTTAATAAAATTTTCGCAAATTCGTAAGTGTGTACACTTTTGACACCTACCGCCGAAAAAAACGTATTAGGATTCAAAACTGGGGTCATTATGTACTTACCACAAGGATAGGCACTATCCTAGGATGTGACCATCTAGGTATCTCATTGTTATGCAGGCGAGTTTGTAGAAACGAATTATGTTACACTGTACTGTCATGAGTAGATCCATGCCAACGAGCATCTAAATCTCTGATGTATAATTTTGCATCACATACAACTTGTACATTGACAGAAAAGAAATCTTTTCTGTTCCTAAAAAGTTCTGGTTGCTCTCCACCAGGAGATTGAATTGGAATATGAGATCCATCTATACAACCGATAACATTTGGAAAACCAGCTGTATTAAAAAAATTCGCTTTAACTTCGCCCAGATCTTCAGAGTTTGGCATTCGTATATATCTTCTAGCTAGTTTTGCTATTTCTCTACTTACTTTATAAACCACTCTTGACACAGTGGTTTAATGAACATTAATATCATTCCCAATCACTACTTGAAATGTGCCTATGGCGTAAAATCGTAATATGATAAAAATTTGTTCCAACATAGACAATGTATATTTGCGACACATAACAGCTGGAGCTAAACTAATGCTGATCATATCACTTATGTGTGACACGGTGTCCTTATCAAAACGATATCTCATTTTAAATTCTTCATCCGTAAACATTTCAAAAGGATTTCTCCTAGATCTTAGGTTTCTAGGAACTGATTTATTAGCAATAAACTCCAGCACTTCAAAATCAAACTCTGCTCACTGCAGAACTGCTTGAATACGGCATTTTGTATAGGTTATGTAAAAGTTGTAAACACAAACCTATCATATGAAAACTTTCCAGTTATTATATATTAGTCTATGATCAAAGCCTTAAAATCTTAAAAAAGGTTATACGTTTGACAGAAGTTAAACTTCAAATAAAGTTATGGAACCAATAAGCGGCAAACATTGGTCG
This sequence comes from Euclidia mi, assembly GCA_944739405.2. Taxonomy (NCBI): domain Eukaryota; kingdom Metazoa; phylum Arthropoda; class Insecta; order Lepidoptera; family Erebidae; genus Euclidia; species Euclidia mi. The sequence goes on along the minus strand of OX123185.2, from coordinate 91,929,280 downwards.
GTTAAGTTAAACTAAGGATAACTGGAGTTTATGTTGTAACGCGTTGTTCAGAAACGCACTTTCTTGAGTTATCGAACCAATAACGCTAACGGATAGATAAACCACCGATAAAAGTACCTTAGAAACCGGGCATTAAACGATTATATTTGGCTTGGTAGTTCCGAAGATTAATAAACAAACCTGTAGCTTGGTTATATCTAATCTAATACTAATATATAAAGGTGAAGAGTTTGTTTGTTTGGTTGAACGCGTCTTTCAGTGTTAGATAGGTCATTTATCGAGAAAGGCTATAGGCTATATAACATCACGCTATGAGCCACGGGAGCGGAGCAGTAGCCTTAAATAACGCGGGTGTAACCGTGGGTATCATCTATAATTTATTAGATTGGCTCCATTGGTAAGCGTAAAAAAGCGGCGATAGCCCAGTGGTGTACGTAACGGATTGCCGAGACGTTGGTCTCAGGTTCGATCCCCAGGTACCCCGGGCACACATATCTCGCTCAGGCTCGCCCCCTATTACATTGGGACCGAAACATAACTGGCGAAGTGTGGGAGTATAATACACCTCTGCCTTCCCCTTCAGGGATAAAGGCGTGAAGTAATGTTATGCTATGCCTCCATGGTCCGATGGATAGCGTATGCGTCTGCAGATCGGGTTCGATTAGTCCCAGGTTCCATGCCCGGGTCGGGCAAAAGCGTTACTGAGTTTTCCGAATTCTCAGTAGCAGCAAGGAGTCTCACAATGTGTGATGTTAAAAAACACTTCTCTTCACATATAGTTATCTTAAATACTCTAATCGAACCTAATTTTCTATCATTAGCGTATCGATCTTTAATGCCTGATAAACTTGTGTTGTTTATGTGGTAAATATTAAAAATATATCACAAACGTAGAGTTACAGAATACTATAATAGTTTGGCGTGTTATCAGTACGCTACCCATATATTATATAAACATGGTGAATGTAATAGCGGGGTTGTTATTATATTATATACGTATGGATACAAGGTATATGGCCTATATGTAGTATTTTTGTCATATTTGTCAATGGTTTGAAAAATAAAAGAGACAACTATCAATTCTTACTTTCATTTATTCAGTTTGTCACAAGAATATATCTTAGATCAACTAGATACAAGGTCTCGCATACTTTGATGAGTGCAAAAAAGCGCATCTTGATAAAACTAGCAATTACAGAAGATTGGGTTAGCAATCTCAAAATAACTTTTAACTAGTTTTTGTCTAGTGGTTTAAGCGGTCGCCTCACCGATCCCGATTTGATCCCCAGACGAGACAACACTTTGTATTATCTACATTTTTTTATTAGAATATGGATATATATTGTCCATGTGGTGACGGATTAAAAATACGGATTGTCATCACCCCAAAGAAGAAAACTTGATACAAACCCTATACCAACCCATTTGGCCAGCGTGGCACAGTAGGCCAATTCCTCCTTTCAAAGGAGAGACCTGCTGATGATGATGGATATATATTGTGTCCGTTGAATTAATGTTTGTAAAGTCTCCCGCGACACAAGGTATATTATAAATGCAACAGTTGCACTTAAAAAAACTACAAGCGTAAAAATTATATTACGTAGTAAATTAACCAGCCACCTCAATCCATTACGCAGTACATTTGCTTCGGGAGAACACTTCGTATGATTGAAAACACTAACGTTTGTGTCGAGTTTGGGTGTTGTTTGTGTCCATTGATTAGATTATAATTATTATAATATTTGAACCACACTAGCAGCTTATTCAGCTGATGCGTGTGTGTTTTGAGACTTGGAGATTTTGTCGAGTCTATTTTTAGAGGTGTTCAATGTGGGTGCCATAACAACATTTTCTGGGAGCTTGCTGCACTCCTTGACAACACGGTTAGGTAGAAAGTGTTTCAAAATGTTGAGTTTCGACTGAGTCTAGCGTAACTTTAACGGGTGCCCTCTGAGATGTTTATTTTCATTTGCTACATACAGTTCTTTAATCCTGTCATCATCATAGTAGCCATTCAGTATCTTATACGTCTCGATGAGACTTCCTCTCTGTCTGCGGTTCTGAAGAGTCATGAAACCAGAGGTGTTTGCTAGTTCCATCACAATATTTATTCTTAAAGGTTACGGGCACCTTAGTATGGAAATCATACCAAGGGCGGACACAAACGAAATATAGCTGAGTGTATTCTTCTATGGCTCTCATTTACTATGGCATTAGTCGCATTAATGTGAGCCACGGGAATCTAAAAAAAACCGGTCAAGTGCGAGTCGGACTCGCGCACCGAGGGTTCCGTACAAACCTGTAGGTATATAAGTAAAACTTCACCAGTCATGGTATTTTTATTGCCAAATGAAATCCATAACATTAACAGTATGGAAAGCTGGAGGAGCATAAATTAAAGAAAAAGGGGTCTTTGTCCTTTGTAATCAGTCATCCTTTATTTTATATTAACATATCTCGCTTATTTTATAATATAACTTAAATATCTATACCAGCCTTGCAGCAGCCTTGTAGCAGCCTTGCAAAAGTCTGCTGATGAATGATGGTAAGATTTTTTATCAAAGTTATTGATTTACAAAGTTTTAAGTGACTATTAGAAATCTGTTACAAAAATACTTATAAAGTACAGAATAATTAGCAAAAAGGTTTGAAGACTATATAATTATTTGAAATCTCAATCTCAATCAGCCTATCGCAGTCCACTGCTGGACATAGGCCTCTCCCAACACGCACCACAGCACATGGTCCTCAGCCTTCCGCATCCTTTATTTGGGCTATAAGACGTTGCTTCGTACCAAATTTCAAGATTTTGAGTTCACGCGAAGTACCCTGTAGGTTTTGATTCCCTTGCGAGTAGTCGCGAGTTTGAAAATATGATTATATTGCTCTTTCTTTTGATTGCGTAGACATAGCAGTTTGATTTTGTTACAGCCTAACGGTGTTATATACCTGAGTATTTGATATGAATTTCAATTTAATATCTCCACGCATTCAAGAGAAAGGGGTAGTAACTTTAAATTTATTAAAAAAAATTTTTTTATGCTGTAACTAAAAAATTACGGTTTTTGCAATTTTTCCTTCATATGTGATATAAGACGGTACTTCGTACCAAATTTCAAGATTCTGAGTTCACGGGAAGTACCCTGTAGCCTGTAGGTTTTGATTCACTTGCGAGTAGGCGCGAGTTTGAAAATATGCTTATATTGTTGACATATAAGCTTGATTTTGTTGTAGCCTTACGGTGTTATATACCTGAGTATTTGATATGAATTTCAATTTAATACCAACACGCGTTCAAGAGAAAGGGGTAGTAACTTTAAATTTATTATTAATATTTTTTATATACTGTAACTAAAAATTTACGGTTTTCGCAATTTTTCCTTTATGAGTGATATAAGACGTTGCTTCGTACCAAATTTCAAGATTCTGAGTTCACGGGATGTACCCTGTAGGTTTTAATTCCAATGCGAGTTTGAAAATATGCTGCAATATGCAGCATATACGGCTGTATCTTTTGATTGCGTTGGATTAGAAGTTTGATTTTCTTACAGCTCTATGAAACCGTAGATTCGAGTATTTAATATAAATTTCAGTTTGATACCTTCACGCATTCCTGAGAAAAAGGGTCTTGACAGACGGACGGACAACAAAGTGATCCTATAAGGGTTCTGTTTTTTCCTTGCGAGGTACGGAACCCTAAAAATCAAGTATTATCTATGTATTGTGACGTTGTTAAATGAAAATCGTTATTTCGGTTACAAACGAAAATTTATATATATTTTCATAAAAGAATCTATACAGCCTTAAGCAAATATTTTTTTTGGAAAATTGTGATTCTAAAACAATTTGACTAGTTACAAAGATAGAACCAGGGTCGCCTGATTCGGCGTAGATCTTCGGTAATGCGTCTCCGGTGTTGCTCAGGGAAGCAGCGAAGAACTTAGCTTGCGATGCTGCGGCGGCCAGAAAGGGCCGGGCGCTCCAGCACCACGGTATTTATAGCAGCCCGAGGTGCGCGGGGGCCGGGCGGAATACCAGCTGAGAGCTGCGACGACGATTGATGTCACACACTCCCCCCATTTTGCCAGAATTTTCCGGAAGGGAAAATTCTGTTGCTGGTAGGCGGCAACTGCATTCCGGAACCCTGAAACAGATAAGTAGTGGTGTCAGTAGGTTAAGTACAAGGTAGCTACTAACCCTGAAAGAAAAAAACAAGTATAACCCTCGACCATTCATACGTCACCAAGCATTGGTCGTTCCTATTAACTGACATTCATCACATTCAAAAAGCCTACACACAGTCATACGTGTGAACAAGCCAGCATTAATTCCCGATGCGAGTCGTGTTTTAAATAAATACAAGACACACGAAGAGGTATTATACATGAAGTTTGAGAAAAAAACTACCAAACCTAGGTTGTTAGGCACCAACTGATAACACGGGTTCGCTAAGGCTGGTTTTAGTCTTACGCTGACGGCACGCGCACCGTCAGCGCTGATGACCGAGATATATGAACTTCTAGGGAGCGTTTTTGAATGACGCGTAGCTATCAGTGCGCACGGTGGTCAGCGCTGATAGCTACGCACTACGCGCACTACGTACGCGTCGCGCGTCGGCCCCGCGTAGCTGTCAACGCTGATGATCGCTCGAGCGCCTCTGCTTTCAGTGAGCGTTTTAGTGTCGAGCGGAGCGGATGTCATCGCGCGTACAGTCATGGCGAATCGCTAAGTGGATACAGGTCGAGTTATTGATGAGTCGTTCAATCGGTGGTACAGGCACGATTCGTAGGCTGTAATGGACCAGTTTATCCTGCATCTTTGCCAGTAATTCGTCAAAAGTTCTATTTGACATTCGAAAGTAATTAAAGAATTTACTTTTGTCAGCCCTCAAAGTGCCATAAAACAAGACAAATTCTCCTGCAACGGCTCTCTGCTCAATCAATGGATGAACATGGAGTCTTCGTCGTCGCCAATTTTTATTTTTTTGGGATATATAGTACAAAGCAGCAATAATTAATACACTCCGCATTTTGATCGTCGACTGTACAGTAAGGCGGTCTGTACGATGTTAAAACGAGCCACGCTGAGCCTTAGCGCTGACAAACTACGCGCTGAGCTATGAGCGCTGACGGTCAGCGTGATACTAAAATCAGCCTAAGTGCAAAGTAAAAAAAATATGTATATTGAAAACTAATAATATTACGACCAGTTGGTAATATCACAAGCAAATTGCTCACTAACACGCATGATAAGAATTGAAGAAGCAATAAAATGTTCATTATAACTAAGTATACAATAGTGTACACAACCGTAGCTAAAAAAAAAGGCGAGAATCGAACTAACAGACCGATCAGACAATAGCTTTTTAACCACTGAGCCATGAGGGAACAAAATATTTTTAGATTACGGTTAGTCATTACTAAAGCTATATGTAACAAGATATTTGGGTACATATTTAAGCTGTAATATGAAGTTAAAGATTTTTATAACTGGTTCGGCGTTGCACCGAAATATGTACTTGGCGATTTCGTGATATGGAAAAATATTAATATTGTGGACTGTATCAAGAATGGCTGGTAAATTGCCTAGACGAGTGGGTGAACGGGCGATCTTATGACTATAGGATATTATAAGGAAGCGCACGCCTTACCTTGACAAAATGGCGGCCGCCGGCGTCTTCGAGAGTCGGGCTATAAAACCGATCACTCCACCTGGATCCAGCCCGAAGCTGCACAGATCACTCCACTACACCCGCGGGCGGTTAAGTTCTCGTTTATAGTATAAAAGCGGTAAATATTGCGGTATTGCACGTGTTCGGCGCGGCGCGGGGCTGCGTAAGGACGCAACCGATCAGCGTGACGATTGATCTTCGACTCCCTCGCAGCATCATTGAATTCCGCGACCAATGAGAGCGAAGCGTGCCTTTGGGAAGGAAAAGGATAAAAGATCGCTCGTTTTGACACTGCGGTATGCAAAGGAATTTATTAGCTAGGTGTTGACATAGTTAACTATCAATAGAAAATATAGATGGCACTACCATATCCCCCCGGCCCAAAAGGGTTGCCTTTAAAAATAAAATTGAACTTAGCTATGTTGGATGTACTACCGCATAACCTATCAATAGGCTAAGACAGCGATATGATATTAAAATTAATCTAAATTGACTTTAGCGAAACAATTATAACGAAAACTACAAACTAAACACTTAAACTAAGAGGTAGATCTAACTTCAGGCTAGATCTCACTGAGTTGGAAGCGGACAGAGACGTACAACAGGGCGCACGTAGCTCCCCTTCGCGGTTTTCACGGTAACAACGCGGGTTGTACCGTCTTTGGAAGTATGCAGTTTCTCCACGATGGCTAACGGCCATGAAAGCGGCGGAGCATTATCATGTACTATGACGACCAACGTACCCTCTTGTATAGGGGATGCAGGACTATTCCATTTAGATCTAGCCTGAAGCTGGTGGAGATATTCCGCACGCCAGCGCCGCCAGAACGACTGCACGAGTTTATCCAGCAGAGTATGTCTCTGGAGCAAGCTTGAAGAGTCTGCTTCAGGAGCTGGAAATGACGATAATGGCACTGTGTTCAGAAAATGTGCAGGGCTTAACGCGGATGGGTCTGCAGGGTCACTACTCAATGCCGTGAGCGGACGGGAGTTGATCAGCGCCTCGAATTGTGCAAGGACAGTTAAAAGCTCTTCGTAAAGGAGGATCTGTTGACCTATAACTTTAAAGAGATGCGTTTTAATTACTTTGACCATGCTTTCCCAACATCCACCGAAATGTGGTGATGCTGGCGGAATAAACTTCCATTCAATATGATTTATGCAAAGTTCTTCCTGAAGACGAGTACGATGTTCTTCCCTGAGAAACTTATAAAGGTCGCGTAAATAAGAGCTTGCGCCCACGAACCAAGTGCCGTTATCCGTATACAAACACTGTATAGGGCCGCGTCGTGAAAGAAATCGTTTAAGGGTTGCCAGGAATGACACCGTGCTTCAATCCGTCGCAACTTCAATGTGCGTAGCGCGCGTCGTTAAGCATGTAAAAATACATAGCCAAGCTTTACGGCTTTTAACACCTCGACCACGCACTGACGTATACTGCAGTGGTCCTGCGTAATCACAACCGGTATGTGTAAACGCTTTATCAACCTGATTGACGCGCTGGCTAGGAAGATCTGCCATGGGAGGGAAAATCGGACGCGGACGAAATTTGAAACAGACGTTACATTTATGTATTCTGTGACGAATTATTCGTCGAGCAGCTAAAACCCAATATTTATGCCTAAGTAAGGACATAAGCAACTCTGGACCAGCATGGAGATGCTTCCTGTGATAAAAATCAACAAGAAGGTCGACAACATGATCATGACGTGGTAGAATGCAAGGATGCTTGTAGTTATAAGGTTCATCCGAATTTGACAGACGAGCACCAACGCGTATGACGCCGCGCTCATCGAGAAACGGCTTGAGCCTAAGAATAGCGGGAGAACAAGGTACATTATTTTTCAAATTTTGAATGTCGTTACTAAAATGAACAGCCTGTACAGCTCGTAGTAACTTATATTCTGCAAATTCAAGGTCAGTACTTGAAACAAACGTCCCATTAGGTAGGTGCCTAAGAAACCTACAGACATAAACGATGGCGCGGAGTAACTTAGACCACGATGACATGCGTAGTGCGAGTGCATAGATCGGAGATTCAGCAACTTCAACCATCACGGGATGAGAAACAGACTTCCGTTCGGGGACATCCTCGTTCTCTGCAGTGTGGTCAAAGGGTTGCATGGGCCACTCTGACGGATCTTGGGAAATCCAAGAAGGTCCACGATGCCACAATGGATGATGCAGAAGATTAAGTGGAGTAACACCACGAGACAGGCAATCAGCGGGGTTCTCAATACCCGCGACGTGATTGAAACAAGTAGCAGGAACAAGTTCAATTAATTTACTAACGCGGTTGGCGACAAAAGTCTGCCAGCGGTGAGGAGAAGAATAAATCCAAGCGAGAACTATTTTGGAGTCAGAAAACGCGTATATTTTATTGATAGGGTAGTGGGGCACCCCCCCGTGGGATCTCCACCTTGTCGTGGTGGGGGGGCTCAGTAACCGTGGATTGGTCACCCGCGGTGAAGCTAAGAGGGATCCAGGAGGGGACGCTCCGCGTGGGCTTGGAGGGGCCTGCGAAGGATGCGTCCAACGGTGCGGGTGCGGGGGACAGTTCTGTCTGTCCCTCGCAGTCGGGTGCGGTCGCGGGAGGAGAGGCGTGTCGGTGTTGCGTTGCCGCGCGCCCTATCTCCCGCGACCAAATGGGGGCGCACCATTCGATGCGTCGCGGTGGGGCCGCAGAGGAAGAGGAGATGCGGTGTTGCGTTGCCGTCCTCCCTATCCTCTGCGGCCGCTGGGCGTTTTGGCGGCGGAGTCCAACACCTTAATCCGTCGCCAAGGGGGTTTTGTTCGGGGCCCGCCTGACCATCTGACGGGCCAATACCCGTCGGAGGGTGGCGACGAGTGCTTTGGTGATGCCCCACCTTCCGACACACGGGTACATGGCGGAAGTCGAGGTGGTTTTTTAGTGGAAACACCACATACTCCGGCTCTTATTTCCCCCAAGAGTCGGAGATCCGAAGGGATTTTCCACCTCGTAAATCAAAAAAAAAAAAAAAAAAAAAAGGGTAGTGGGGCAAAACTGTGTCTCGAACCTAGCGGAGCAACTGAGACAGCAGAAGGGCCGCGCACAACTCCAGTCTCGCAACCGAAATGGTTTTAAAATCAAAATCAAAATCATTTATTCATCTAGGTCACAAGGTGACGCTTATGAACGTCAATTTTAAAATTAAATTACTTAATGCTTCTACATTTACATTTACTGCCTCGTTCGCAAAGCAATAGGTAGAGCCACGAGAAAGAACGGGCAATAAAACTCGAGGCCACTCTTTTAAATCGCCAATGTTATGGTACATATTTTCATCTTTGTAAGGAGCTGCAACTGTTACACATTGTACTAAATTACTTGTTAATAGTAATTAGTTACAGACATAATACTTAAGCAATTAATGTAGCTACTAAATGATGAGTTTTACTTAGCCTTCCAATGCGAATATTGTGTAACAGGAGCATCCACTTACGACTTATAATGTATACAACTCGTGACCATGTTCAGAACTATGGTGGAAATGTATGTTACAGAAGTGACGGTATATGAATACACAAAATTACAAAAACTTTAGTTCACAGACCATGATAATGAGTTATCTTCATCTTACAGTACAGTAAATTTAAAAAAAAATAGTGGAACAACAATGCAAATGTAGATGTAGTAAGTAGAATGACCTAATTATGATTAACGAATAATAATTTAAAAGAACTAGAAATGTTATATAATGATAAACTGAAAAATGCTAAGTATCTATATAAATTCTAAATAAGTAGTAGATCATGAGTAGTCTAGTGTAAGTGACCATCTATCCATGTCACTGAAATAATCATTAATAGTATAATAACCTTTCTTAATAAGGCAGTCTTTTATTTTAGCTTTAACCTCTGGAACGCAGGCGGGACATACGTATGTCCCAGGAATTTTTTTTCCGTCCAGCGCTTGCGGGAAACACGTATGTCCCGCAACGACAGCGCCATGTTTGACTACTTGAAATGACGTTAAAATAATTCCACCAATAAGATTATGTTCCACTATTGCAAAGTATGAATATTCTTTTTAATTCTGCATTGTAATTGGTTGTCAGTTTTATAGACTTTTTTTTGCAATAATAACGACTGAAAATTGTTTGCCACAAGTTCGATTTCGCGCGCGTTAGAGTGACGACAGCTCTGCTTTGAAAAACGTGTAGCGTCGCAATCTCGTAATTTCACTATATGTATTATATGTCATTATACTCGGAAACTAATCTTGTTTGTTATAAAATATAGTTTAGATATGATCATTGTATAAATTATAACAAAAAACGATTTTCAAAATATCATTATCAAAAATGGCGGCAAGTTGTAAATACACCCATCCGCATTTCAGTTTTGTAAGATTAGGTAGTTAAAAGCCGGTACTATTACTCATAATCTTTCTTATTTATCACAAACAAATGAGTAAATAATAATAAAATAATAAACTTATGGTTTTGATATTTACGAAAGTAAATCTAAGTCGGCACAGTTTCGCGCGCGATTATGGCGGCCGTTTCGTATTCCGATGATGTGTTTAAACTTTTGTTGATTTATAAAAATATAAGTGAAGTTGATATTAACTGTTGATTAAATTCAATAATTCATTAAGTAAGGTATATAAAGTGATGTGAATTATTGCTAAAATGCTAAATATTTGTGAGATAGTGTGTGTTAAAAGTTTTATTGAAGAGGATTTTTTCATGTTTTCGAGTTTTATTTCAACGAACTGCAGAGGAAAGGTAATTATACATCATATATCTATAATAAGTTTTCTAAGCATATTTCAAGGATGCAAAAACCGTCTTTATTTTTGTGATACGTTGAATACTTACTGAGATATAGGTAAAATAATGACGCCGGTCAGCTGTTGCTCGATCAAGAGGTAAAGCAGCCTGCACTACCGGCCATTTTTTATTTTTTACGTCCCGCGCGGGAGGGGTTAAATGTACTAAATGGTAATTCTAAAAGACTAATTGGTATTTTATTGTATAAACGAATACCTAGCCCTACAAAAGAATTATTAACTTTATGTAAACGATGATAAGGGGCATATAACCTATGCTTGTTTCGAGTATTTATCTTATGTATATCGCTTTTTGAGGTAAATAAACTTATATTTTGCCTAATGTACAAAATATTAGCAAATAAAAATTGCGAGGCTACTGTAAGAATTCCTATAGACTTAAAGCGTTCCCTAAGAGTATCTTTTGCACCTAACATGTATATTGCTCGTACCGCTCGTTTCTGTAGAACGAAGATATTCTGAATATCCGCTGCTTTGCCCCATAACAAAATACCGTAGGACATAACACTGTGAAAATAGCTAAAATATACTAAACGAGCCGTGTCGATGTCAGTAAGTTGTCTAACTTTTCTGACGGCATACGCAGCAGAGCTGAGCTTTCCTGCTAGACATGCTATATGTGCAACCCATTGTAACTTATTATCTAATGTAATACCTAGGAATACTGTAGAGTCTACTGTGTCAAGTTCCTCCCTATCAAGCATAATATTAGGTCCCAGTTGTCTAACGTTAGGTAAAGCAAATTTAACGCATTTCGTTTTCCTAGAATTAAGTACTAGGTTGTTTGCTGTAAGCCATCGTGTAACTTGTAATAGTGCATTATTTACATCATCAAATTGATTTCTATTCCTATCTACTTTAAAAATAAGTGACGTATCATCTGCAAAAAGTACGACATCACAGACGTTTTTTTAAATAAAAAGGTAAGTCATTAATATATACTAGAAATAGAAAAGGACCTAAAATTGAGCCTTGTGGAACGCCTAGCTGTATAGGTAATTTTGAGGATGTAGTCTCATTTACATCGACACACTGAAATCTTTGCCGCAGGTACGAATCGACAACACTAAGTGCGGATTTCTCTACGCCGTAGTGGCGGAGCTTACGTAGTAGTGTGTCGTGCTGAACGCAGTCAAATGCTTTAGATAGGTCACAGAACACTCCAATAGCATTCTTTGATGACTCCCAAGCACTATAAACGTGTTTTATGAGAGCAACACCCGCATCAGTAGTGGATCTACCTTTAGTAAGCCCGTATTGATCTTTGTGAAGCAGACTATTTAAATTGAAGTGGCTTAATAGCTGCTTTAAAAGAATCTTTTCAAATATTTTACTAAATGCCGGCAAGATAGATATGGGCCTAAAATTATTAATTTCATTTTTACTGCCAGATTTGAATAAGGGTATAATTTTACTTAATTTCATCAAATCCGGCAATACGCCTAGGTCAAAGCATTGATTAAAAATTATAGATAGGTAAGGCGCAACAGTCTCAACTATAGTACCTAAAATTTTAATTGAAATGCCCCAAAAGTCGCCGGTATTTTTAATTTAAATTGAATTATATGCGATCAATATATCTCGCGGGGTAACGTGCTCGAATCTAAACACGCTCTTGCATTCAGGTACACTGCTAAGCAAAAAAATTCCAGCGTCTAAAGATGATGATTGTAAAGAGCTAGTAGTTGTTAAAGGTATGCTCGCAAAGAAACTATTGAACGTATACGCTACTTGACTTTTGTTAGTGACTAATAAATTGTTTTCTTTTAGTTCAAATTGGTTTTCCCGTGGTCGAGCTCTTCCTGTTACATTATTTATAATGCTCCAAGTTTCTTTAATTATATTTGTTGATTGCTTAATTTTACTACTAATAAATTTAGATTTTGCCGTAATACAAACTTGTTTAAAAATTTTTGAGTACTTTTTTACATAATCTCGAAAAGGTGTGTCAAATCTATGTTGTTTCATACCATATAATTCAAATAACTTGGCTCTACTTTTGTATATACCTATAGTGGCCCACTGGTTAAAAGATCCCATAGTACCCTTTAGTGTGACAGTTTTACTCTTAAAAGTATTTTGAAATTCATTATTTACTAGTCCAAAAAGTGAGTTATAAATTGTATGTGGATTTTGTGAGTTTAATATTGAGGTATTGAGTTTAGCAATAATATTGTTTTTGAAACGTATTAGACGATTGGTAGTCTGAGGCCTACATTCTACTATACGTGATTTATCATATGTTGAACAGGGAAAACTAGCTATCTGTCCACGGTGATCAGAAGGGAGAGAACTAATTACTACTGGGTTTGTGGCAGCACAAGAACTAAATATGTTATCCAAACAAGTAGAAGATGTTGCAGATACTCTAGTAGGTTCACAGAATAGGTTACTTAAATTAAATTACTTGAAAAGATTCAGAAATCTAATGCACTGTGAAGAATTCTCTAAAATATTAATATTAAAATCGCCACATACTATAATATTCTTATTACTACATTTAATTTTATTGATAGCATCTTCCATCAACAGTCTCAAGTAGATTATAGTCACCAGAAGGAGGTCGATATACACAAATTACTATATATAGGTCTAGTTCCACACAGAACGACTCAATAGTGCGCTCAATAGATAAATTAACAATATCTTTACGTTCCTTACATTTTAATAAATTTGAAGTTATTATGAGAGAACCGCCTCTAATAGCCTGCATTCTTATATACGAACTCTGCACTGTATAATATTCATTTATAACAATAAGCTCATGATTCTTTAAACAATGTTCAGTTAAGCACAAAACCTTAACATCAGATTTTTCTAGAAATAAACTTAACTCTAATTCTTTGCCAGATAGGCCCTGCATGTTTTGGTGTACTATATTCAAATACTGCAGCCTAACTGTTGTCCTATCTTGGATTTTAAATGACAAGACGTGTCAATAAAAACGTTGTTAGTACAAGTACTAACCCTATCAAATAAATTGTAAACACAAGGGTCTTTTCCTTGCTGTAAATTTTATGCTAATAGTTTAGCAATCTGTCGCTTAATATAAAATGGCAGATACATTGTATCTTTTGTTAAAGTAAATTTACTAATAAATTTATTAGCGTCAAAAAACAATATTGCGTCACTATGACGACAATTTATATTATATAATAACACTAGCTTTCGCCCGCGGCTTCGCCCGCATGAAATTTTAATAAAAAGTAGCCTTTGTACTTCCCCAGGTTTCAGACTATCCATATCAAATTTCATCACAAACGGATCTGCACATTAGCCGTGTAGCATACATACAGTGGCGTAGCTAGCATGGGTGGCACCCGGGGCGGTAGTTGGCGGATGAGCTTTCAATTATTCGACACCTAACAATTCCGTGCTAACTCTCGTAGTGCTGAGCTAGTGCCTTAAAATTGAGTTTTGGGTGTCACCCCTTTTTTGGATGGGTGGCACCCCAAAAAGGGTGGCACCCGGGGCGGACCGCCCCCGCCGCCCCCCCTTCCTACGCCACTGCATACATATAAACAGATAATACTTAAAATTAAGGAATGATTACGTTAGAGGTAGTATGAAAGTGGCGTCCATTGATGAAAATATAAAAGGGAGTCGACTGGCCTGGTATGGACATGTTATACGGAGAGATGATATATATGTAGTTAAAACAGTGATGAATATGCACGTAGAAGGACGAAAAGGGAGAGGACGGCCAAGGAAAAGATGGATGGACTGTGTAAGGATGGATATGAAAAAGAAAGGGGTAAACGATCGGATGACTGGTGACAGAGAAGTATTGAAGCGAAGGACATACTGCGCCGACCCCAAATAAATTGGGACCATTGTCTTGCGACAATGATGAGTCGTCAAACTTCAGGTAAAGATTAGTATGTAAGTATATTATTAAAGTTATTGAAGAGCTTACATACCTACTGAAGAGAAGAGCAGCAAAAATTAAAACTGAAAACATTACCACAAAGTACATAATAAACAGACCGCCTCCTCCGCCCCGCTGCGCTTAAGCGTGCCAACTCATAGTAAGCGCTTTTAATAACGCTGCGCATAGGTCAATTATATCGTGATAACTTTTAAACTATTCACCCAAACTACTTACTGTAAAAGACAACGTTCATCTACATTAAATACTGAAGACAATAAATTTATCAATTTTGAAAACAATTTGATAACTACTCTAGAATGAGCATTGTAAAAAAGTATCAAATTTAATTATTTTTACGGACCACTTTTTAGTATATATTGGCTTCTACATAAAAGGTACGTATATGCTGCCGCGGACTTTTATTTAGAACTTTTTAAGATAAACAATATCACCGTACATTACACACATCAACAAAGTCTAGGGATATCTTAATCCTAAATTATTTACGAGTTTATAGTTTAGAACCTTGTTAGTTTCCACAAAAAGTTTATATACAGATTAAAACCTCTTTTATTCTATTTTCAAAATTTGAACATGCAAAGAAAAAAAACAAAATAATAAACAAAATATGGCGGCAAATTTGCTAGTAATTCGTTACATTAAAGAAAGTTAAAACTGTTTTATTATAATTATTAATGAAAAGGGTTTTTAATTGTTTTTCTTTTTTAATTTAACGTGACGTACGAACTTTAAAAGTCATGTCACGTCGTCATTTGAGTCGAGATGAAATGTTACGAGCCGTGGGCATGTTAGAAAATGGTGCAATTCAACGCGTCGTTGCTGAGGCCCTACATACCAGTCAAAATGTGATATCAAGGTTGTGGTCACGTTATCGCAGTACTGGAGATGTGGCCGAACAGCACACAGGTAGATATCGTGTTACTACGCAGAGACAGGATCGATTTCTCCAAATGACCGCCAGAAGACAACCCAATATCACAGCGCTGCAACTAGTGCAAAGGCTCCAGGAGGACCACCAGCTGCTGGTAAGCGACCAAACCGTGCGAAGAAGGTTACATGAAGTTGATCTTCATGCTCGAAGACCATTGCGTGTTCCAGCATTGCGACGTGGCAATCGCGGTCGGCGGCTTTCGTGGGCTCGGGAGCATTTACCATGGAGTGACGAACAATGGTCTTTGGTGCTGTTCACCGATGAGTCCCGGTTTGGGTTTCACCCGGATTCACGAAGAACACGCGTTTGGAGAGCTCCAGGGAGAGTTAGCCGTCTACGGCACCCTCAGGAGGTCCACCCATACCAAGGCGGGACAATCATGGTGTGGGCAGGAATTCGTCTTGGCGGACGAATCCAACTCGTTTGGATCCAAGGCAGCATGACTGCACAAAAATACCACGAGGAGGTAGTAGAGCCCGTTATTGTCCCACACAGAACTCAAATAGGCCATGAATTTCTACTCATGCACGATAATGCTCCTTGCCATACGGCGCGGCTGGTATCGACCGCTCTCCGAGAGCACGATATTCAAGTTTTGGATTGGCCTGCACAGTCGCCCGACTTAAATCCTATCGAGCATGCCTGGGACATGTTACAACGAAAAGCTTTGAGAGATTTTCCACCAAATTTGACGACTGAACAACAACTTTACGAACACTTGCAAAGGACATGGGACCTCATACCGCAGCAAGACATTGACAATTTAATTTTAAGTATTAACAGTCGATGTCGATGTGTAATCAATGTAAGAGGTGGCAACACTGATTATTAATGATTAGATTTTACAAGATTTTTTCCATTTTTATTAAAATTAATAGTTTTTTAAGAAGAAATGTTTGTTGTTATCATACTAATTTTTCATGATGATTAAAAAAATTATTTTTTTTATTTAAAACAAAAAAAAACACGAAATGTTTTTTATTTTTATTAAAGACCTTAAAATAATCTACGATTCTTCTATTTACTGTATCAGAAAATTCTTCATAGATTTTTAGATATTTGATGAAATATAAAATATCCCTAGACTTTGTTGATGTGTGTATCTTCATGTAACTTCAACGGTTTAGGTAACGCACGCGAAGATAGGTTTCAGAGCTCAGGATTTTTACTGACTTAATTGATAATTTTCCTTATATTATGGCAACATTACATAAAATCTTTATAAATTGTAGCCTATGTGTTATTCTGATGTATAAACTATATTACTGTAAAGTTTCATTGAAATCCGTTCAGTAGTTTTTGCGTGAAAGAGTAACAAACATCCATACATACATCTTCACAAACTTTCGCATTTATAATATTAGTAGGATATTTAATTTGTGTATGTGCATGTTTTGTGTATGTGTTAAGTCATTTGAGTATGGCAAAGCAAATAAAATAAATTTACAACTAAATCTGGAATTAAGGTCTAATAACATTTCAACACATTCTATGATATGCTGTATTTTTACAGTTAAACTGTTACCAAACAACTGTTACAAAATAGTAGAGGAGACGTGGAACATCGACCTTCACCGATCTGATAACCAGATGAGACGTATTTTTTATGTAATATAATTTATAAACAAATATGCCTATAATAACTTGCCTATCAAAAAGTGCTCATAGCTATTTAAAAATTTAAGTTAATTGTAATCAACTGCAAATATAACTTTGTCGTTTATACAAACACTATGGAAAACAAAGTTATTTTTGGTAAATGAAAAAGTGATAGTGATATTTGGATAGGTGAAGATAAAGGGTATGTTAAGTGTTAAGGCTGATGCTAGTAATTAATAAACGAACACGGAAGCAATATAGATCAAACAATTAGATTAAGTGCGAGTCCCGTAAGGGTCCCGTAGTTCAGGTATCCACATAACATACCCTTTATCTTCACTTAACCAAATATCAGGTTCGCTTTTTCATCACCAAAAATAACTTTGTTTTCCATAGTGTTTGTATAAACGACAAAGTTATATTTGCGGTTGATTACAATTAACTTAAATTTAAAATAGCTATGAGCACTTTTTCATAGGCAAGTTATTATAGGCATATTTGTTTATAAATTATATTACATAAAAAATACGTCTCATCTGGTTATCAGATCGGTGAAGGTCGATGTTCTACGTCTCCTCTACTAATATGGCCGTACTACTCTCATCTAAGGGGTGCAACTTAATCTGATTAACTAAACTACTGTAACTATCCCCTGGCCTACAATAATTTATAACACACTGATTCGTATACTCACTGAGAAGACTACCAAAATTATGACCTAGCCTATCAGAAAAAATGTATGTTTTGTTAGTTGATGTTGAAAACCTAGATTTAATCATATTTGATTGTGAAGAGGATTGGTTTTGTGGATTATCAGAAAAATTCTCAGGTAGTATGGTACTCATTGGCTCTGCTGGGGTTGGAGTGTGAGTGTGAGCACAAGGGCATAAGAGCTTATTGGTCAGAGACTCATACATTTCTTCATTACATCTCACCAAGTCTACTAGCTCAACTGCCTCTACTATACGCTTGCTCAGCTCTTGTTGAGAAGCCTGATATTTGTTAAATAGTTCATTTAAGGTGCTCTCCCTAAGTACTAGTTCTTCCCTCAAGCGATGAGTGTCAGTATCATACACTACCATACTATGTTCTAAACTTCTAGAGTACTTAGATAGTTGATCAAGTAAATAAATGCGCTCCTTTCTGAGATTTAAATTAACCCTATGCACATTATATTTCTTAATTAATTCTTTAATTAATTCTTTATTGTACACAAAAAATAAAACAAAAAATACATGAATCGAGTAAAAATAATAACTAATTGTCTGCGCTGCATAAACGCCTGATCATTTTAAATGGCATCAAGTTACTCGTTTAAGTAATACTGTACCTGACTCCTAAATTTATTTTACTTACACCCGCACATATTTTTGTTATTCGATTTCTAATTTTGTTACGCTGGCATCAATACGTAAAAACTGCGAATCATTGTAATACTTAATGACAAAAAAGCAAGATTAAAGCTGTTATCAACGGAATCTGAGGTTTTCATTACAAAACTTTGTCTACTATTACACATATAAAATTGGCGACCGCGACATCACGGATTTGCAAAATTCGGATCGAAGTACGAAAACAAAGAATTCTCGTCAAAAGGAAATCTACCAAAGATTGATTGTGGAGGACTACAGACGCAGGAACACTATCAAAGAAGACAACTAAGCCAGCCAGGTCGGTCAGCAGAAAGCGCCGCGCCCAGCCTTAGCTTCTACGACGACGCCACGTCGGGGTTCACCGTCAGCCTGCCACGCCAGTTCGAGGATTCCGTCAACATTTGTAGAACAGCTCGTGTTTCTATCAGTGCCAACAGCCATCAGCGAGGACCAATGCAGCCGGAAGCAGCCGTCTCGCCTATCAGTTAAGTGCCATTCCCATAGTTTACCCTAACACCTAAACCTATTTTTCCTATCAAAAGGGTCGCTGTTTGGTACATTCCACTTGTGTATTTCATTAGTTCAACAAAGTATCTAGCTAATTTAAAGCTTATTTCAAGTAAACAACCAGTAAATATAGAAAAATAGTGTAATTAAAATTCATTGTTCAGTGTGACAACTACCTACGTCATCATTTGTAAAATTATAAATTCTTAAAATACCAGTACATTCCTTAAAATAAGTTCATAAATGAACAATACTTGAGTATCTAAACACCAATTAGTAATATTGCCAATTTTTCTCATAGACACCCTCCCAATAGTTCGTGCCATTATTGTAGTTAACATTATTTCAAATATTTTGGGCCGACTATTCCAGAAACTCCATCGCTGCCTGACGCTGCCAGCTACCGCTAGCCGCGTTTGGGTGACGTCGGTGCATCGTCGTGCTGCCGAGCTGCAGCCGCGTGGCTGCCCCAGGTGCCGCCGAAGGAGTATCAGATAAGATTCTAAACATATAACTTTATTCCTTCATTTTGCGTTACTGTTTAGAACTCAATTAACAATAAGCATTTTTCGTAAAGTTCTCAGTGCTAGTTTATCGTTTGTTGTTGCTATTAGTATTTAACAAAATGTCTTTAAGCGAAGATAAAGACTGTAATGCAAAACAATTGAAGGAACTGTTTGCTAAGCGTAGCTCGGTCAAAGGTCGTTTAACAAAGTTTAAAAAATATTTAGATGGAGTATGCTCTTCAAAATTGAATAAAACCCAAATTAAAGAGTTAGAAATTAGTATTGGTAAAATACGAGCTATGTCTAGCAAATTTGATGAACTACAGGCTCAGATTGAGGTCATTAATTGCGATAATATGGACTCCGAGATCGACGAACGTGATGAAATTGAGCAGATCTTCACTTCACATCTTGCAATTGCTGAAGAGCAACTTGATAAGTACAAAAATACTTCAAACGAATCTGATTTGCACAATTCATCACAATGTCATAACGATCTGTCATCTCAATGTCATCATGTTGATTTTAAATTACCACAAATACAAATCGCAAAGTTTGATGGCGCTTATTTCCGCTGGCTTGAGTTCCGAGATACCTATTTATCGCTTATTCATAACAATGAACGCATTAAACCTATTCACAAGTTCCATTATTTGGTATCGTATCTTGAAAAGGAAGCCGCGCGAATTATTTCCAATTTAGAGATTTCTGAAAATAATTATAAAACTGCATGGCAGCTTTTGTGCGATCGTTACGATAACAAGCGCCAACTTATAAATCAACACCTTAATTCATTGATATATTTCGAATCAACACAACAACAACACAAACGTGAATCGGACAAATCACTGAGGTTTCTAGTTGACCACGTAACTAAAAACTTGCGAGCATTGTCAAGTTTAGCAACGAAAGATGAACTGCTTGAAATGATAATTATTAAAATTCTTATACCAAAATTAGATAATCGTACTGCCATGAAGTGGGAAGAACATCGTAATAATTTGTCCAATCTCCCTGCTTTAAAGGATTTCAAAAAATTCCTAACTGATCGCGCTGATGTGTTAGAAACTATGAATCAAAACAAGTCTGATATACCCAAGGTCACACAATCACGTCAAAACAATAATAACAATTCTCGTAGTACTAAATCCTTTTCATCTACAGTTCAGAACACCGGCTCTGTCGCTAAGCAGTGCGTTGTCTGTAAGGGTGACCACTGGATATACGACTGCCCTACATTCCTTGCGAAGAGCGTTCAGGAACGACGAGATGAAGCATTTAAGTTGCACTTATGCTCCAATTGTTTACGAACTGGGCATCGTGCACGTGACTGCAAGTTGGGTCCCTGTCGTGAGTGCAAGCGTAGGCACAATTCACTCTTGCATTCCCCTAATTTAAACAATACTAGTGCAAGTAATGCTAGTACAGTCAGCAGCAATAATACCAACACAGATCGTGGTTCAACTGAAATATCAGTAAATAATTCTATTAGTGATAATTTTATAGAAAATCACATTCTTTTATCAACAGCTATGGTTAATGTTATCAATCCACAAACAAACAAACAATTTCGAGTGCGTGCTTTGTTAGACTGTGGCAGTCAGTCTTCATTTATTAGCCAGTCACTTATGAACAAGTTATCATTACAGGTATGTGCTATTAATACTATAAACGTTATCGGTATAGGCAACAACTTAGCGGAATACGTAAACAAAAGTTGTATTGCCCGATTAAATTCTCTTAATGATGACTATAGTGTTGTACAGTCATTTTATGTATTAAACCAATTAACAAGTGTTATTCCAAAACAATCTATAGACATTAGTCAATTAAATATTCCAACCAACCTACAGCTAGCTGATCCTAGCTTTAATCGGCCTTCAGCCATAGACGTCTTGATAGGTGCAGACCTGTTTTGGGACCTACTCGGATGTGATCAGCTTGCATTAGGTACTAATATGCCCCAGCTTCGTAGCTCAAAGCTAGGTTGGCTCGTTGCCGGCCCAATTTCTCCAAATGTAAGGAATTGTTCGTCACCTAAAAATATTCCGTGTCATGTTTCAATTAGTGATAGTGACGAATGCAATAATTCCAATATTGATTCTCATTTGAAAAGGTTTTGGGAACTTGAGCAGGTTCCAGATAAGCAATATTTTAGCAAAATTGAGCAGGCATGTGAAGACCATTTTTATCGTAATACTTATCGTTTAGAATCGGGTAGATTTTGTGTGAGGCTGCCCCTAATTGATAATCCAGATTGTTTAGGAGATTCTTACGCTATGGCTAAAAAACGATTGTTGTATTTAGAAAGACGTTTCCGTAAGAATCCAGAATTAAAGTTGAAATATTGCAATTTCATTCAAGAATATTTAGAGTTAGGTCATTTAGAGGAATGTCCGACTACTAATCCCGTTCCATCCTATTATCTTTGCCATCATGCAGTATATAAGCAAAACAGTGAAACGACAAAGACTCGTGTTGTCTTTGATGGATCGGCACGAACTTCCTCAGGTTTCTCTCTGAACGATCTGCAGATGGTCGGTCCCAATGTTCAAGACTCAATCTTTTCTATTTTGATTCGAGCTCGTCAGTACAAATATATTTTGACAGCTGATATTGAAAAATTCTTTAGAATGGTTGAATTAAATGAAAAGGATCGTAATTTACAATTAATACTTTGGAGAAGTGATGAGTCCAATCCTATCAAAACTTTACGTTTGAAAACCGTAACTTATGGTCTTGCAAGTGCTACATATTTGAGCACCAAGTGTTTGTCAGTATTGGCAGAGAATTGCGATGACCAGCTTATAGGTAACATTATTAAACACGACCATTACGTCGACGATCTGGTCACCGGATCAAACGACGAGTCCAAGCTATTATACATTCAACGCAAGGTGTCGGACACTTTAAAGTCAGGTGGGTTTAAACTACGTAAATTCAGATCGAATTTACCAAGCATTTTATCATCATCAGTCATTGATCAGAATGATAAGGTTAGTTTAAGTGAATCTAATAATACTTTAGGATTAAATTGGAATCCTAAAACCGATACCCTTCAAATATCGATTGAGATTCCCAATAAAAATGATGTGGTTACCAAGCGATCGATACTGTCTACATCATTCAAGATTTTTGATCCTCTTGGAATCCTCAGTCCATGTGTAATTATACCTAAAATGTTACTTCAGTCCTTATGGCTGAACAAGAAGGGTTGGGATGAACCAGTTAGTTCCGATATCCTGGAATCCTGGAACAAGTTCATTGGCAATTTACATTTTTTATCAGATTTACAGATCCCGCGCTTAACACTATGCGAAGCTCCTAATTATATAGAAATACATACCTTTAGTGATGCTTCTCAAGTCGCTTACGGTGCCTGTGTGTACCTACGGTCACACAACTTAGCTGGCGAGGTAAAGGTAAATTTACTGTGTGCTAAGTCTAAGGTGGCGCCGTTGAAACCGATAACAATACCGCGTCTGGAGCTTTGCGCTGCGCTATTAGCTGCAAAATTGTGTAAGACAGTTACCAGCTCTCTGCGATGTGATGTCAATCGCATCATTTACTGGTGCGATTCCAGCGTTGTCCTCAGCTGGTTAAATGGTAATTCTGCAAAGTTAAAAACGTTTGTAGCTAATAGGGTAGCCGAAATTAATGAACTTACCGATAGTTCGTCGTGGCGCTATGTGCCGACTGATCAGAATCCAGCTGACCTGATCTCAAGGGGCGTGAGCCCAGATCAAATCATCAATTCTAATTTCTGGTGGTCAGGTCCAAGCTTTCTAATACAGCCTGAATCCGATTGGCCCTATTTAAAGAAATTAATAAATGAATCAGACTTACCTGAGATGAAGTCCACTTCCGCTGTTGTCCTGGAACCAGCAACAGAAATTCTAAAAATAGATAAGTTTTCATCGTTTTTAAAACTGAGACGTGTATTTGCGTATGTCAATAGATTCATACATAACATAAGATATAAATGTCCTAAAGATAAATTATTTGGTAAATTAAATGTTAGCGAATTAGAATTATCTTTTATTAGCTTATGTAAAATTGCTCAGCAAACTTCATTTACTCTAGAGTACAATCTTTTGTTAAAAAATAAAACTTTAAGTAGCAAGTCAACACTTTTGTCACTTTCACCCTTTTTGGATGATGACAAGGTGATGAGGGTCGGTGGTAGGATAGAATTATCTAATTACAATTATACTAAAAAACATCCTATACTTTTACACGCTTCTCATCCACTCACTAAATTGTATTTTAAATATGAACACTTACACAATATGCATGCTGGGCCTCAGCTGTTGCTGGCCTGTGTAAGAGAGACTGTGTGGCCTATAAATGGTAGGCATTTGGCCCGCCGCACAGTACATGTTTGTGTTCGATGTAGACGTATACAAGGTAAAACATTAACTCCCATGATGGGAAATTTACCTGCACAGCGCATCATACCTGATTTTCCATTCCGTACTGTGGGAGTTGACTTCGCTGGTCCGTTCCTAACACTAAATAGAAAGGGTCGAGGTGCACGACTAATTAAAACCTATTTATGTTTGTTTGTATGTTTTCGCTATAAGTGTGTGCACCTGGAAGCCGTCAGTGATTTGTCCAAGGACGCGTTTATCATGACGTTACGCAGATTTATATCGCGTCGAGGTAAGCCAGCGGAGATATTTTGCGATAACGGTCGCAACTTTGTTGCGGCAGCTAAAGAGATTGGCAATTTTCTTAAAACGAATCATGAACCTGTAGTTAATTTTGCTACCAATGAAGGCATAAAGTTTGTGTTTTCTCCCACGTATGCTCCACATTTCGGCGGCATCTGGGAAGCCGGCGTTAAATCCGCGAAATACCACTTAAAACGCGTTATGGGGAACCATCATTTAACGTTTGAGGAGATATGTACTCTCTTCACACAAGTGGAAGCTGTGCTTAATAGTCGACCTTTGTGCCCACTCTCCCCTTCCCCTAACGATTACCATTTCCTATCTCCCGGTCACTTTCTGATAGGGCGTGCCCTAAATGCATTGCCTGGTCCATCGCTCGAGCACGAGAACCAGAACAACCTTCAACGTTACTTGAAGCTTGAACAGATTCATCGGCATTTTTGGCAGCGCTGGGAAAAGGAATATATAGCTGAACTACAACAGCGCTCCAAATGGCGTACTAATTCAGCATCCCTGCAAGTTGGAGATTTAGTTCTTCTCCAGGAGGATAACGTCCCACCACTGAGCTGGCGAATGGGACGAGTCAGCCGCCTGTTCCCTGGAACCGACGGCGTCACACGAGTCGCAGACGTGGAGACTACCAGAGGCTGCTTCAGGAGGCCTCTCACACGGATCTGCCCCTTGCCTACATCTTTACCGGATGACGACTAACGCAGTTGAAAGGAGTCTTTCAACGGGGGGGAAGATGTCTGCGCTGCATAAACGCCTGATCATTTTAAATGGCATCAAGTTACTCGTTTAAGTAATACTGTACCTGACTCCTAAATTTATTTTACTTACACCCGCACATATTTTTGTTATTCGATTTCTAATTTTGTTACGCTGGCATCAATACGTAAAAACTGCGAATCATTGTAATACTTAATGACAAAAAAGCAAGATTAAAGCTGTTATCAACGGAATCTGAGGTTTTCATTACAAAACTTTGTCTACTATTACACACTAATTAATTTTGTATACAAAGGCGAGCTTAACTCAACACTGAGTTTTCTACCAGCAAACCTTTGAGGCTGGAGATTTGATTTTAGAGCTAAGGGTAATCTTAGTGTACAACAAAAATAATAATACTAATAAAAAAAAAATAGGATACCAATTAATATATTTATAACTTAGTAAATAAACTACATACAATATTATATATCTAATATATATAATCTAAATACACATATATATATATATATATATATATATATATTATTCATAAAATACTTCTAATATATATGTGTTATATTTATATCGATAGATAGTGCCTCCTAACATTCACCTTAAACACTGCCAAGGACGGGCTAGCG
Organism: Euclidia mi; assembly: GCA_944739405.2. Taxonomy (NCBI): domain Eukaryota; kingdom Metazoa; phylum Arthropoda; class Insecta; order Lepidoptera; family Erebidae; genus Euclidia; species Euclidia mi. The sequence goes on along the minus strand of OX123185.2, from coordinate 91,903,960 downwards.
CGAATGTGATGCGGCAAAGCATTCCACAGGCGGACAGCATAGACGAAGAAAGAATGGTCGTACACAGTGGAGCTATGAGGAGGCGTGCGTAAGAGAAGAGAGGTGGCTAAACGACAGGGCTTCTCCCTCGGAATAAGAAATTCAAACCGGTCACGAAGGTATGAAGGTGAAGTAGTAGGATTGTGAAGAATAGTGTAAAGAAGAGAAAGAATGTGAGAATCCCGGCGCCGGCGAATGGGCAACCACTTCAACTTAGCTCGAAATTCCGACACATGATCGTACTTTCGAAGGCCAAATATGAAGCGGATATACAGATTCTGCAGGCGCTCGAGTTTGTTTAAAAGTTCCTCCTTTATATCAAGAAAGGCGACATCTGCATAGTCTAGAGTTGGAAGTAGGAGAGATTGCGCAAGTGTTACCTTAGTATTGAAAGGCAGGAATTTTTCGAGACGCTTGAGAGAATAGAATGTGCAAAACACTTTTCTGCTTACTTCTGCAATATGTGCTTCCCAGGACATCCCATTTCTTCATAGATTTATGACATCTTTTAATTAGTTTATTAACTTTTAATAGGCGAGACCTTGGACTTGGCACAAACTAACTGCACCGAGTAGTTAGAACCAATGCGGACTTGCAGATGTACGACTCCGCCGTAAGCACGCTCGCTGGCGTCAGCGAAACCTATTAAGTTGATGGTACATCCATCTACCAACCCAAGATGACGCGGAATAGTAACTTGATTGAGCGCGGTAAGCTCAATACAAAACTGGCCCGAAGCGGCGACAATATGGTCAGGGGGTGTTTCATCCCACTCACACTTTGATAGCCAAAGCTCTTTGATCAAGAGCTTGGCGAACAAAATTGTGGGAGCCACAAAACCCATTATGTCCCATAGTCGAGCCACTGTGGACAGCATAGTGCGTTTGGTGCACTTATCATCTGGCGGTGAGACGTCAAACCGAAAACTATCACAGGATTTGTCCCAGCGTAAACCGAGAACTTTATGCGGTACAGACTTCTCAAACTCAATGTCTGGAGAAGCTTTATGAGAATCAGGTATGCGTGCGAGAATCTCCTTAGAATTGCTGGTCCATTTGACAAGATCAAACTGGCCTCGCTTGAAAAGCTGAATAAGCTCTTCACAAAGCGAAATTGCTAGCGGAACGGATATGACACTGCAGGCGATGTCATCGATATATAAAGCGGAAGTAGCAACAGCTGCTGCGACGGGAAAGTGATCGCCTTCATCAGCGATCAACTGGCGAACAACTCGTAACGCGTGATATGGGCTAGACTTGAGTCTAAAACAAACACGATTGAACTGATACACGGATAATGGTTCCTTATTGTCAAAACGATAAAAAATCCGTTGAAATCTACGGCCAGATTCGCGAACGCCAATATTGAGAAACATTTGGCGGCAATCAGCTGACAGAGCGATTTGGAAAAGACGAAACTTTATTATGATGTTAAATAAATCAACCTGTAGATTAGGGCCGGCATGAAAAATGTCATTAATCGACTGACCCGATGTAGTCCTACAACTAGCATCTAAAACCACACGAAGTTTAGTAGAGGTTTTATCTTCGCGAACTACACCGTGATGCGGGATATAATATGAGGGAAGAGAATTGCCCTCGTTGTTTACAACTACACTCAAAAACCTTTATTTTGGTAGTCACGAATGACGTCATTATAGGCGCCGCGTAACTCAAGTGATGCTTCAAGTTTACGTTCTAAACAATGAAAACGTCTAAGCGCAGCAGCGTACGAGTCGCCTAACGAATAAGGGTCACCATAGAATGGCAACGCCACAACGTATCTGCCACTGTCGTCACGAACAGTGGTAGCGCGGAAACGTTCTTCACACTCGAGATCCTTACGGCTCATCGAGGGCGGTGCGGTAATCTCTTCAAGCTCCCAGAATCGCTTGAGAAGAGAATCAATATTATTTTCTTGAAGAACAGATCAACAACAAAATGTAATATAATGAGAAGTTTGTAAAGTAGGTACGGTACCCATAATCACATACCCAAATACCGTCTCAATAGCAGGCGATAAATTATGTTGCTCACTACGTACAACTTTAGGTAGTAACAAGTGCGGAAATATTGAAACTCCGATCAAAACATCAATGTCTGCCGGATTCGCAAATTCCGCGTCTGCTAGCGGCAATGTCTTGAGATGTGTGAGTAGCGATACGTCCACATTAGCGTTCGGCAATGTGTCCGTACGCAATACGCTCCACGATAAGCGAAGAAATGTTAAAATTAATATTCCTATCAAAACGTGAATGTATTTTAATATCTACGGAACCCTTGCAATGTTTTTCTGACCCCTCGATCCCCTTGACTACTAAGTTAGTATTTTTAAAGTTATCCCACAGTCCGAGGCGTTTGAAACAATCAGAAGTAATGAAGTTACTCTGTGATGCGCTATCGAGTAAACAACGAACTATGTGTGGTGCGTTATTAATATCATAAACGATAACTTGCGCTGTTGCTAATAGAACCGTTTTGGACGCCGTACACTGCGGTTTAGCATCGCGCTAAGCATGACAAGCGCGCGAGGGTTGTCCGCGTGTGTGCGCCGCCAGCGCAATGGACGTCGTACACAACGATACTTCGCACTGAAACGAGAAAATGTAATAATGAGTGATGTCGTTGATTACATGAGCGACACTTCGTCTTATTAGAACAATCACTCGTTTTATGTTTTATACTTAAACAATGAACGCAAGCTTTGTTTTCTTTTACACATTTGAAACGAGCAGTCGGATTTAAATTATTAAAAGCGGGACATTTATAGAAATGGTCGTGTAGTATATTACTGCACAGACACTTCTGTGAATTATTATTATTAGATTCTAGCATGCTACGTAAGATTGCGGATTAGGGACCGAGTTATTATTGCTATTTCGCGATTTATTCGACTTTTGTTTGTTATTATTATTATTAGACGAGCTAGATGAACTAGGCTGCGTATTATGAAATATTTGACACTGATCTTTGATGAAAGAAATAAAACTATCTAGTGTAGGTATTTTATGATTACGTTCAGTCATTTCGAAAGCATGAAATGTTTCAGTGTCAAACTTTTTTAAAGAGAGTTGAAGAAACATAAAGTCGGCAATATCTTTTAATTTTAAGTTTTTAAGGGAACTAACTGCGGTAACAAAGTTGTCTATAAACAGCTGGAAATTCGAAACAGACGCGGCACCGGACAATTTAAGATTTAAAGCTTGATCAAAGTAAGTAGACGCAAGAACACGAGTATCTTGATATCTATCAAGTAGTGACTGGAATATGACCTGGTAGTTCTCACCACTGGGTGTGACACCTGCAAATACGGACTGGGCCTTTGGTGACAGCTTACCTATTAAATAGTACAACCTGTCAGCGTCTGTTAGATAACCATTATCGTGCACTGTAGACTTAAAACTCGCATAGAATAACGGCCAATTTCGTATATCACCATCAAACGACATAAGCTCAATTGGCGGTAATCTCGGCGCTCGAACTGCCGGTCCGGCAGAAATGGGCTGTGCGGAACATTTACACTCCAATTGTGATTGTATGCGCTTGATGATACAATAAAGATCTTCGAATGAGGTGTACGCCTGATAGTTTGGCTGTTCATTAGGATTAATAGAAAGCAATCTTGCGTTATAATCGTCTAACAACTTATGAAAATCTGTTCGAATACTATCTACTGTCATACAATAACTAAGAAATGATTCTCTATTAATATCGGAAGTAGCGGCAATTTTTGAGCGCTCGTAAATATTTTGAATACGCTCAAATAAAATATTACGTTTAGCTTCCAAGATTGTCAGCTCTTTTTCTTCCGACATGCATGGCTTCTTTTGTTGCGCCATGTTTACGTATGTATAAGCTAATGAGACCGAATCAAAATAAGAATACCTAAAGTTCTTATTATTTTACCTAAGTAGGTGTTTATGCATTTATTTGCTAGGTGTTGACGTGACTTACTTGATACTTGATGGCACGGGCTGTTTCCGCAACTCCACGTCTTGGCGTGTATTTTGCGTGCGGGTGGGAATGGTGTCTTCATTCGAGCCACCCCAGCTCTTCGAGGAAGGCCAGCAGGCTCTTGATTTGGCCCACTGCTTCCCTCAGGGTGCTGTATCTTGTCAGGTACTGCTGCCTGTACTGTGTGACCTCAGGGCAGTCGAGGAGCAGGTGGGCTGCCGTCTCGTCTGCTGCCATTCAGGCCCTGCACAGCGGGCTGTCGGTGATACCTATAGTAAATAGGTGTTTATTAAAGAATCCGTGTCCTGTGTAGGCGGCCGTGACTGTCCGCAGTTGTTGTTTGGACAGCCGGAGGATTTGTTTGGCTATCTTACCGTCTACTGCGGGAAGAGCCTCCTTGGCCTGCCTACATGTTTCAATACCAATCCAGGACTGGTTGTGTTGGGTCCTGGTCCTATTCCTTACCAAGTTGCGATAGAAACCAGAAGGGAGGGGAATAATGGGCTCGGGTCCCACCACCTCTAAAGTGGCCCCTCTTCTGGCAAGTACGTCGGCTGCGTCATTCCCTCTTGAGCCACTGTGGCCCTTGATCCATTGCAGTGTTAATTTGTTTTGTTTACCTACCTCTGTTAGTTTCTGGTGGCATTCAAGCGTGAGTGCCGAGGTGATAGTATGGCTTTTGAGGGCTGAGAGGACAGCCTTACTATCTGAGAGGATCCTAATGGATCGTTCCCTTACCTCGCGTGCCATGATTGCTGTGGCAGCTAGGATTATGCCAAAACATTCGGCCTGGTAGACCGTGTTGTAGGCGCCCAGTGGTGCTGCCATGTTGATGTTTAGGTCCTCGGAGAATACTCCTGAACCCGTACCTGTATCCGTCTTAGACCCATCTGTGAAGATCGTGAGCTCGTTGTGGCCAACCGCTCCCTCGTGTAGATCCTCGTACAGTTGGATTGTGTATTTCTTGTCGAAAACAAATTGTTTCGGGATTCGGTCGTCAATGGCTTGTGTGAGAGGAACTTCCTTAAAAAGTGTGTTTAAGTTGCTAGTGTGCGGTGTATCTTTCCAGAGCTTCAGAGCTCTTAGCCGGATCGCCGACATCGTTGCCTCCTGTTGTATGAACAGGTGCAATGGAGGCAAGTCCAGCAACACTTCGAGTGCCGCTGTAGGTGTAGTTTTCATGCAGCCCGTGGCCGCTAGGCATGCAAGTCTTTGAAGCTTTTGAAGCTTGTTGGCGGCCGTTGTTAGGTTGGTCCGAGGCCACCACACTACTGCGCCGTAGCTTATCATCGGACGTATTATTGTCTTATAGAGCCATAAGACAATTTTGGGGGATAGGCCCCATCGTTTACCTATCATCTTCTTGCACTGCCAGAAGACGATGCTGGCTTTATTGAGCTTATTTTCCATGTGGCTGTTCCATGTCAATTTGCTGTCAAGAATGACGCCCAGGTACTTTAACTCGGTAGACAGCTTGAGCTCTGTGTTGAATAGCCTGGGCAGTCGGTAAGTGCCCAGTGCGCGTTTGTGTGTGAACATAACTAGTTCGGTCTTGGTCGGGTTTACTGATAATTCGTACTCATTACACCACCACTCTACTATGCGTAGAGCCTGTTGAGTAAGGTCGTACACTGTACTAGTTACCTTACCTGAGGTGAGAATGGTCAGATCATCTGCATATCCGATTGTGTAAAAATATCTCGCGTTGAGTTTGTTTATGAGTTCATTGATGACTAAGTTCCACAATAGCGGGGAGAGAACACCGCCCTGCGGGCAACCTTTAGTTATCAAGGCTGTCTGGGAGTCGCCGTGCAGGCGCACTACCCTTTTGCTGAGCATGTTTTGGATCCACTGTATGAGCATCGGATCCACACCATGTCTGGCTAGGGCGTTGCTTATGCTGGAGAAGTTTATCTTGTCAAAGGCTCCTTCTATGTCAATGAAGGTATATTTTGGCATTAATTTATCTTAACATTTTTTGTATATTTTAATAGAAACCAGACATCGCAAAACCAATCACCAGCAACGCAAAAAATTACAAAAAAAAAAAAATATTCAATAACTGCGACGCAGGAATTTTAAATGTTTGAGTTCACAAGGAACAGTAAATGCATAAATAGATGCATTTGCAAATAACATACCGATAGGCAGTAACAAGAAGATAAGATCGAAGACCAAAAACAACGATTGTAGAAAAATAAACATTTAACAAAAAGAACAACCAATAATTCTACAGTAATATTCGTATTTTTATACAAAATAGACAAAATCAAAATCACTAAAAAGGATACTTTCTTAGTAGGAAAGAAAAGAATATTTAATTTTACGATAATAGCCGTAATAGGTGGTAGAAAGGATTTAATAATATCGACTATATAGAAATAAAATTATAGTGCCGTACAAAATCACAAGCAGAAGGTTATAGTAGAAAAATAAAAAAAAAGGAAAAGAGAAGGGTATGAATTCGTTCCTTAAGTCAGACAAGGCAGTAATTATAAGCAATAATTACCAGTAGCAATTAATTACCGTAGTAGGCAATTAAAAAAAGCTATCTCTCTATCTATATATAATATAGCATCTTTAGAGGACACGAGCCCGTAAGTCGAAAGATTATAACTTGTTACTTAAGCGGTTGATAAACAATTAATAATTACACGCGGCAACAGAAAATAGTTATTATATGCAAAAACAAGCTTACCAAGAGTAGTAAGAAAAAATATTTACCACTAAAACAATCTAATACTGCTTTGGAACGAATTCACACATACAAGTTAAAAAAAATAAAAAAACGGACCAAAAACGCATTCCCTAACGACCTTACTTATCTATTCCTGTGACGTTGGGTGACCACTGTGACGTTGGGTCGCCACTGTGACGTTGTTAAATAAAAATCGTTATTTCGGTTACAAATGAAAATTTATATATATTTTCATAAAAGAATCTATACAGCCTTTAGCAAAGAATTTTATTGGAAAATTGTGATTCTAAAACAATTTGACTAGTTACAAAGATAGAACCAGGGTCGCGTAATTCGGCGTAGATCTTCGGGAATGCGTCTCCGGCGTTGCTCAGGGAAGCAGAGAAGAACTTAGCTTGCGATGCTGCGGCGCGCGGCGGCCAGAAAGGGCCGGGCGCTCCAGCGCCACGGTATTTATAGCAGCCCGAGGTGCGCGGGGGCCGGGCGGAATACCAGCCGAGAGCTGCGACGACGATTGACGTCACAGTATATATCCATACTAATATTATAAGGACGTCGGTACGTATGTAGCTCTTAATCTCTGAAACTACTGATCCGATTTGAAAAAATCTTTTTGTGTGTGTGTGATTTATGGGAAAGGTTATGGGCTACTTTTTATCCCGATATTCCCGCGGGATCACTGAGGCCGACAAAGTTGCGGGCCTCCGCTAATTAATTGATATAGGTAAAAAAAATGCTACTTCATTAAAATATTGTTTATTCAATTTGATCAAAATCAATCATAAGATCATTTAAAAAGGCAGCGGGTGCGTTTGTTGCTTCCTGGTGTTGGCCTAAGACAGATAATAAACAATGCTAGCGATATGGGCGTAGCTATTTAATGTGCGAAAAAAATCCTGTTTAATGTGCGAAAGAGACAGCGTAAACATATCTCTAAACATTAGCTCATCCGTGCACTACGCTGTACGGTTTCGATATTCTTTTTATGCCTTTATAAGATGAATTAAAATCCTTTGATCCGTTTGTATTCTTTTTTAAAGGATCCTGTATATTTTTCTCCGACGATTTTTAATGAAACAATTATATGCAGTGCAGTGGTTCATATTATCCCCGTTTGTTTAAAACCATTTTGATTAATGTCCGACACTGTTCACAAAGTTGGTCAGATATGACCAATGACCTTTAAGATCTAATGATACCCTATTGATGACTCAGAAAAGGTGGCCCTTGTCGTCCTTTTCGTGGCCTTAAATGGTGTTCTTCAACAAAATAATTTTATTTCGCCAAAAAAAGACGATGAGGATAAAAACATAAGCCTTGACCGTATGTACAAAAATATTTTGAGAATATTTCGGTACTAGTGAAGAAGAGCCAACATCGTGTAAAAAAACCTGTTACTGTTTGGTCACTAATAAATAATAAAACATTAAATCACGCAAGGTTGACGCAATATCTCGTACAAAGTAATAGACAAAGTGACTACTTAAATGACGAAAACTATAGTCCGTGCCACGAGAACATAGACTTTTTGTAAAGAAAGAATTTCTACTAAGTGACTTAGCCAAAGAAATATAACCTAAGGCATAGAAGTAACACTAAATAACAACAGCGGTTGCTATGATTGATATCTTCTTTCTAATGGCACATGCAGTATGATAGAAAGAGCTGTCGATAGGTTTAGCAGCACGCCCTTATAGCAGCATCGTGGTAGGCAATGTTGTTACCAGATAATGTTGTGTGAATGTGAAAGAATATTATATTTTATGGTAGAATATTATGTAGCGGACCACAAGGCAAGACATCTTTGATCAGTCAAGATAGCACTAATATGATAAATAATATAGAAGTAGGTAGATTAATTAAAATAGTTGTAATTATTTTATTTTATTAATATGTTCAAACTAAAATTACACACTTTTTGTTTAGCTTTGGATAAATAATTCTACCGGGTGTGCAATGTCCGGGCATAAATGTAATGTAGGCACAGCTTTCGGTTTTAAACGACGCCAGGTGCTTTCTGTCTTTAAAAAACAGTCTTTCTCAAAATGACGTGAACAATTACGATGGTACTTCTGCTAAATCAAACTAGGCCGTCCAACGGCATTTATCCAAAGTTTTCTTGTGACGTCATTAATAGGCAACCTGTAATAAAATACACCTTCTTAATAATAAAAAATGCTACTCACATCCCTAATCCATCTACTATTTTATAGATGCAAAAATGTAAGCCTACACACACGCACGTACACTGGAACACTTGGCTTTAGGTTAATAGACGCTACTTTTAAGGTAGGTATCTAAGTAAATTATGTACATTAAACTGCGCTTACTATCAAACGCGCGATAGAAAATTAGACCGCTGGACGTTTTTGTTTATTGCCAACTTAGCAACCGCGGCTACCCGCTGTCGCTTCCAGCTACAGAAGACTGTAGCTGGAAGCGACAGCAGAATGTAAGAAGTATGTATTTATCCCTCATTTAAAAACATCGATATCTCCTTTCACTGTGTAATCCCATCACTAAGGCTATTAAATCAATAAATGTACAAAATAACAATTTGTGAGTTAAATTCATAACACATACGTATGCAAGCTGTTCCCTTGATTTGCAATACAATGATATTGTGTAAACTTAACACTCATTATAGCATTAATACGAGAATAAATTTGTTGGAAAATTCCGACTCACTGCTACAAGATAAAGTTTATCCTGTTATTTCCGTTCCGAGAATAGCGGAATCCACATCCCGATATCACATACACGATGTGTATTAATTAATGAGTATATTATTTAATTATTATAAGCTTACTTACTATTTAAATGCAAAAAAGTTATTAAAATGTAAGCACAAACGTCCAACAAATTTTACACTGATGACAGATCACAGCACGGCTATTTAGAGAATGTAGTCAAAGATATGAGTATGTAAAGAGGCTATGCCTCTTTACATGAGACGCGTAATTTGACGTTATGATTAACCAACTGACATTACATGTTGCACGTTCGGTATAAGGAAATTTATAGGGCATGTTCTCTCTAGTCTAAACGTAGTCCAACCTCTCTGGACTTAGCTATAGTTCTGTCAAAAACAAATAATGTCAAATCCAATGAGTGTGTCAGAATCAGGGAAGCTTCCTTTAGTGTAGAGACAGTTTTGATAAATAAAAGAGACAACTATCAAATCATACTTTCATTTATTCAGTTTGACACAAGGATATATCTTTAGATTACGTCGTGATTCTACATTTACATTTACAGCCCAGTTCGCAAAGCAAAGACATAGAACCAAGAGAAAGAACGGGCAATAAAACTCTTGATCATTCTTTTCAATAACTATATATAACAATAATTAACAAACAGTGGTACAGTCAATTTATATCAAATATCAATGTTGTGGGTAGTTTTATATTACTAGAAAGGTCTGTCTTACAACAGAACATAATAAGCATTATTTAGCATCAATACAATTTACTAAATGTTTACCACAAGTAAATACCGAATGAATCTCATTGATACGACTTGATCCACAGTATATTATTCTATCCTATATTACAATCTATAATATCTCACAAACGATCAAACTACCCACAACACAATATCAATAAGATAATGATTACACTATCTTACAGTGTTTCCTAGATGATGAAACAAAAGAACAAGCAACACAGAATATTGGAACACAGTGGCAATTAAATAGTCAGAACCATATCGTACCTGAGCCGTCGTCGAAGGAGAATAGAACGAGCTAGCCGAGCCTGTCAACTTATATAGGTACACCTTATTTACACGTTTGACAGTTTAACTGTCAAACGTCATGTCATTGTCATTTGCCACTATCCTCTTACATATTATGTATAAATACTTGGATATCAGTAATTTCAGCCCAAAGCCCAGATATTATTACATATCTCTCACGGCCAGACTGACAATTACTTCGTCCTCGAAGAACAATAAATTAAATAACACTTTACTAAACAATCGCCCGACGGGCGCCCTGTATTATATAACAATGAATTCTTACCATATTGATTAAAGCCATCTAAAACTATAGTATCGTTACGTCCGCTACGGCTATACTGACTTACGTCGTCATCTAAGTAAGTTCAATTATAAAAATAGTATCACAACAACAATCCATTTGTACGAAACAATTACACAAAAATAAACTGGACTCATATTTACAGTAATTACGGTTTCATTTTGCGAGTCCAGAAATAAGTTCTGTGTCGGCTGCTTTGATACCATTGTTACAAATTGTATTTACTATTCTATGAAGGGATCATTAACATTCACAATACACGCACCTTCGGTGCAACAAAGTCACAACACCTCATTTTGTAATTTTACAGGAGAAGACTTTTAAAATTTCTTTCGTATTTATTTCCTCACTTCTGGATTACTATATATAGTAGGTTTGAAATCTTTATAAAATAATTGTTTATTTTGTTTGCTATAGTTTTACGTAAAAATCTTATATTGAATCATCAAAAAGATGCTAATAATAGACATAACAAAAAATAGTGTCTGACTTTGTTGCACCAGGATTTATTCAGTAATGACTTAAGCTATATTATTTAACATTTGTGTCTTTGTAGTTCCAATTTGTGTAGTTAAATACATATAATGTTGAATCAACAAAAACGCTTTTATAACAAATGCCTTTGTAGCTCCAAAATATTTATAAATTTTAAATTAGAATAATTGAGGTTTAAAAATATATACTTTTTTGTAGCTCCAATAAGTGAGACTAAAATGTTCATAAATACTTTTGTGGGCACTACTGCCCAAAGAAACGTTGTCGTCCCAAAACGCATGGCAAAACCGCCAATGACCACAAAGGCACCTGCGCCATCTAATAGAATTTCGAGATACTTTCGCGGATGTTTTTGTTGCCCCAAGTATAGGCATGGTTCAGAGACAATTTGGCATACTTAGCTTGATTTTGCAGTTTTGGCTATTTGTGGCTTTGTTGCACCGAAGGTGCGAGTCATGTTACATAGAAGTACAGTTTAATTTTACAATATTACACCACTGCATTATCCATCCACAAATTGACAAAAATAATATAGTACAAAAGGAGCCACTACGAAGCATACAAATTTAAGTAAAGGTTTTAAGAATAAAAAAATAAAATAGGTAATTCTGCTTATGGCTGATAAATAAATGAAATAAAATAAATAATTTAAATTCACAACGGAGTTAAATAATTAAATTCGATTTCACTAATTTACAAGTATACAGGTACCAACTTGTATGATAACTGTAGTGTAATACTAGGACAATAATAATAATAATAAATTGTTTATTTATTCATAGCTTCTACAATAAATAAATATATGTAGTTCTAGGAAAGAGATAAGATCTAAGTTACAATGGGTGCCTGTACTAGGATAGACCTGTGCCACAGGCTGTAAAGGCACAATAATCATAATGTATTACTTATGTAATATCTAAAATAAAGTATATATTTATTACCAATAATTAAAGACTATATTAAGCTATTAAGCAAATTACATTTTACTTACCTAAAAGAAACTATGTCAAGACCACGAGTTATGCCTGGCTAGCTAATATTTATTTTAGTACAGTCATCAAATCTTCAGTCTGTTCGTAATTCAAAGGTTGCAAATACTTATAAACCAATTGTTTACATTTATAAAAGTTTACGTCATAAATACACAGTACTTTGTTAAGTTTGTTATAAACAAATGGTCCTAGAAATGCATAAAATCTGTTCGTGAATATAAACTTAGATTCGGAAAGTGCAGTACAAACGATATCTTTACGTCTTTTATTGTTAGTGAGATTAGGGTTATAAATAAGCGTAGAGTGATGCCTTAGGATCGTATACAACAGGAAAAGTTGGCGTACAGTTAGTACTTTACAACTTTCAAATAAGAGCTGCGTGGGGAATCGGAAGGGTCGGTTAGTTGCTACTTTTAAGAGTGCTCTTTGTGCTCGTTCAATCGGCAACATTATAGATTTTGGGGCTCCACCCCAAGAAGTAATACAGTATTGCAGAACTGATTGACATAGAGTCTGATATACCCGTATGATTAGTTTATTATCTGCTATACAACGGGGTTTTTTAAAAACGTGGAATAATTTACGAATTCTACATGTAAGAGCACTTATATGTTGTTTAAAGGAGAGGCAATCGTCTACAATGATTCCTAGGTACTTAATGTTAGTAGTGTAGCGAACAGCAGGGCAAGTGCATGTGTTAAGTGCAGGGTTAATACAATAATGAGCTTGTAATGTATTATTATATGTCGTAGTCTGAGACTTCCGCATTGAAAATTTGATAACATTGGTTTTCTCAGCGTTTAAGGTCAATAGGTTATATTTCAGCCAGTTGTTTACTATGTCAAACCCCCGTTGTGCAAATTCATGTACCTCCTCAGCAGTGTCAGCGGAAAACAGGATGGCGGTATCATCAGCATATGCAATGATTTTGCCATGATCTAAATTTTGGTTGCAGAGATCGTTGATGTACACCAGGAAGAGGGTTGATGCGAGGGTGCTTCCTTGGGGAATGCCGAATTGGGGCATTTTCATATCTGCACTAATAACGTTGCCTATACGTACACATTGGTGCCTGTTCTTTAGGTATTCAGTAAAGAAGTTTAATTGGTTACCTCTGACGCCTATGGCTTCCAATTTTTTAAGGAGTTTAGGAATAGACACTGTATCATAGGCCTTTGCCAGGTCAAGAAATATTCCAATGACGTGCTTTTTCTTTCCAAGTTCTTCTGAGACATAATTCGTTAACTGGTGTACTGCATCAGCAGTAGACAACTTAGGTCTAAAACCGAATTGGGTGACGGATAGGAGAGCATTGTTTTCGAGATAAGTCATGAGCCTATTATTTACCATTTTTTCCAAGACTTTGGCTATCGAAGGTAATATCGAAATAGGCCTATAGTTTGTTACGAGACCTTTTGTTCCGCTTTTGTGAATAGGAACTACTACAGCCTTTTTAAGACAGGTGGGAAAAATGCCATCAGCGAGGCATAATCGAAAAATGTGTGTTAAGGGAGGTACAAGAATATGTCTGAAATTTTTCAAAACGCTAGAATTGATGTTATCCCATCCTGCTGCAGTGTTAGTTTTTAAGGTGAGTATAGTTCGCTCAACTTCATCTTCGTCCGGTTCCAACATTACGAAAGATTTACCGCTGTTCAGATAGGTTGAGTAACTTGAGTGACTGTCACACAGATCTATGCCGCATTGAACTTGAATTTTTTCCGCAAGTTTTAGTCCTACGTTTACAAAATACTCATTTACGCTATCGGCCGATGATTGTGGTGAGTCATGTGTATTTAATAAACTTGTATCGGGTGTATTTTGCTTAGACGTATAAGTAACGGTTTTAAGGTACTGCCATAGTTTTTTACTGTTATTGCCTGCTTCATTTATTTGTAGTTTGTCGTACTCTGTTTTTAACTTTTTCAAGAGGTTATTGCAAAAATTACGGTATCGTTTGTAGGATGTTTGTAAAATTACGTTTTCAGGACTATGTTTAGCTCTTAAATGTAGCTTGTCTATATGCCGAATACATCTAATCAAACCTGGAGTTATCCAAGGTTTAATATTATAGTTTCTCTTACTAAGTTTGTAGATATTCGTATTTTTTATAATGCTCTCTTGCACTTTACTAATAACATACGCTAGTGAGTTGTTTGCATCAGCACAATTGTAAAACAGGCTAAAATCAATGTTGCACAAATCTCGTTCAAGTCCACTCATATTTATTTTTGATTTCTGCTGAGGTCGCGTAACGTCCGATGATTGCAAAAAAATCAAGTGTAATTAGGACAGCACAATGGTCGGTTATTGAAGAGTTAGCAACAAGCGTTAGACACGGAAGCTGGGTCTTAAGCAAGACGTGATCCAAACAGGAACCACTCTGATGTGTTGGAATGGTATGGGAGGGGGAAAGGCCGTGGTATGCACACATATTTAAGTAATCTTGCGTCCCGGCGTCACAGTTCTCAGCGTTTATAGATATATTTACATCCCCAGATAGAATAACGGTTTTAAAAGCTGATAGGGTTTGTATGATGCGATTTAAGGAGTTATTAAAGGTATCTAAGTTTCTGAAGGATGGTGGTCTATAAACAGCGATGACGGCGATATCGGATCCAATTTTCATCACCAGACAATTGAATTCTTGGACATTTGGTTCTTCAAAAGTGACAGATAGGCAGTTGTTTGTGTATACTACCACACCATCGTTTTGATTAAGGGATTTTGCTGTGTAAAAGGTATTGTAGCCTGACAAAACTGGTAAATTGCCATTTCTATTTGTAAGCCAACATTCTGTGAGAATGATAACGTCGCATTCAAAATTCAATCTTTTTAGGAAAATCGTTAAGCCATCTATATTTTTATACATACTACGGATGTTCAAGGCTTATTGTATCTTGACACGTATAAACTGCAACTTTCCGTATCACACATTTTTGATATATGTACAGAAAAATCATCTAACTCGTTAATTAATTCGTCAGCCATAATAATTACGAAACTAAATTGTTTTTTAAGTGTATCAATTAAAAGTGTTGTAGACTGTAGAAACTGCAAAACTTAAGAAATAAAGGCGGCGCTCTTAGGCGCCCTCACTATAATCTATAGAATTAATGTACCTTGCCTCTGCCATTTTTCTTGCTGGGCACTCGGGGTCACCTGTTTTGTGGTCGCTCGGTTTCTTGAAGCGATGGCATGTGGCACATTTAGGTGAGTTCTCTTTTCTACTGCATTCGTTTACTTGATGGCCTACTTCGCCACAATGTCCACACGTATCTACGGTCTCGCGACAGGTCTTTGCAGCGTGTCCATATTGGTGGCATTTGTAACATCTGGTCACAAGTGTAAAGTCTCTGACATTGCAGCATTTCCAATCAATGCAAACGTATCCCTGGGTCATCAGTACTCTTCTGATAGTGGCAGATACCTCTAGTATGATGTTGCAAGTACGTGCTTCTTTTCTACCGGATTTGTGGCTGATTTTTATGGAGGACAAGAACGCTTCGCGGGTCATGCTGAGTTTCTTTTTTATATTTTGCTCATATATACAGTCGTAGACTTCTTGCTCTTGCAAATGAGCTGATACTCCTAAAGCTATAATACGAGATCTTCGTTTGAGTGGCTCTTCCACCTTGAATCCTGAACTACTTAGTTGCGTTGACTGCCTGAGCTTCTCTATGTTGTCCTTTGTCTCCGTGCTAATAATCACACCTCCGTTTTTTGTTTTGCGTAGTCCTCTCACTTGTAGCCCCATTTGTTCTGGGCAAATGATTTTCTGGACTAGAGATTTTGTCTCATCGCTGGATCTATGTTTATCGCTTGGATAGATAGCGATTGAACTCAAATTTTTAGGGCGAATGAAATTATTTTTATTTGTCTTGACCATGTCAGCAAAGGTCATCTTCTCCGTCTCTGGTTTTGTGCAATTTTCTTGTATGCTTTCTTTGATTGATTTTTTGAAGTCATTGAAACATTCAAATAGGTCTTGTTTTTCTTTGTGGGCTTCCAGTTTCGCATTTAACAATATAGTCTTTTGTTTCAAAGACTGATAATGTACAGACATTTGTGCTGCTCCACCGCTTACCTTCCTTGATAGGGCGTTGATTTTGAGCTTCTGATCGGAGTTTAACTTTCCTTCTGCGGCAATCTGGCATACTTCATTGAGGCTTTGCTCAATTGTGCTCAGCCAGATTTTAAGGCTATTGGTTGACAGAGCTTCTATTACGTCCTCATCGTCATGGTGTCGTGGCTGAGGGGTGCACGGAGGGCTACGTGGGGTTATTGTACTTCAATTGAAAGGGCTGTTTTCAACATTAGCCATCTTTAAACTCATGTAACAACAGACATAGTAACTGGTTTTTCACTACACAATCACTAACTCAGCGTAAACGTATGTAGCGCGGCAAGTAGGTCACAGATTTTATAAATTGTTTTTTAACATGTAATGATATAAATATTGGTACAGAGCACGTCTATTTGCTTTGAACGCACGAATATGACTTGATCTTTGACTTGACAATACTTTCATTCTAATACACTCATTGCCATTGCCTTTCCTTTAACATTAAATAGACAAGTAACAACGGTCAATCTCCTTGATACTATCTAGCCCCACACCTGCTGCACATGAGTCCAAACTAGAACAAGGCGAAAGACTTCAGCAGTTCGTAGGCAATATGATCAATATCATCAACATCTAAATGATTATCAATATCATCAACATCAAAATGATTATCAAAATCATTATCAAAATCATTGTCAAAATCATTCTCAAAATCATTGTCAAAATCATTGTCAAAATCATTGTCAAAATCATTGTCAAAATCATTGTCAAAATCATTGTCAAAATCATTGTCAAAATCATTGGCAAAATCATTGTCAAAATCATTGTCAAAATCATTGTCAAAATCATTATCAAAATCATTATCAAAATCAGTATCAAAATCACATTAACATGGTCATCATTGCCAGCATTATCATCAACTTCTTAACCATCGGTAAGTTAATCATCAATAATAATTCAATCATCGTCAACTATTTAATCATCAATGAATAAATCGATGTTATCACATTATTATAGATATTTACAGATACCTTTATATCATCACTGCTACCTACATTATCGATCCTTGTTTTGAAGAAGTTTATATGTAATGCTGTGTATGGTTATCAGAACCTCTAACCTATAGTAAGACCGCCCTTTTATTTTCTTTGTATATGTATTTTAAAATTTAACTTAAATACTTTAGTAAGAAAATAAAAAAAAATGTTATCTGTAAAAGCTACTATGTCATCAAAGAATATCTAAACGTTATTAATCTATAAATCGTAGCTATCTAAAAGTACCAAGTTCTTTATTATATTCCACAAAAATTAACTGTAGGAAAATCTATAAATGTAACTTATCATAATCAAAATTGATATCTATATTAATAATACACTAAAATATTATCAGTTTAGAATAAAAAAATGCAGCAGACCCTATTAAAGCATGTAACTATAATACATCTTTTAACTATAACATATCAAATGCACCTAGGTATAATAAATAGACTATTATAGTATATTACTTAACTGCTCCTCTCTCCTAAAAGTGTTCCATAATAATTGTTTCCTAATTGTAAGTCTACCACCCGTAAATGTACAGTATGGAATGCTATAGACTGAATTGACCTGAATGTATTGCAGGTACAAACAGTACAAAAGTATAAATAAATAACTAGTAATCAAGAATGAACCAATTTAGTTATAGTCGTGTAGAAAGTCGGACTAGTCGGTTAATATTTCAATATCTATAAGTCAAATATACATACCTAGATTTATTAATTTAGGTCGCAACACTTAAAAACATCAATGTACTTATACAAATACTTATTATATTAAGCAGAATATCTTATTTAATTTAATCAATTTCAGTTTAATTTATCAATTGTATCATGTGATTGTGGCTATTTTCATTCCATTTACACAATCAGAACACTGACATCGTTTTCAATTCGTTTTTTTTTTACGTATTTTACGTTAGGTATCTGGTTCATTCAGTTTCATTATAATTAAGATTTGACGATTCGTAAGAGGTTTGGTATAAAAATAGTAAGCTTACATGTAAGTAGGTATTGTTTAAAATAAATAAACAAAACCCTTCAAGCACCTAGAATGATTAAATACCATTTTAATCATTATTGCCATGGTCTCCTACAATTGAACCACATAAAGTACATGTACACATATATCTTTGCATAAAAAATATCTCTAAATAGCTTATCTATCGCAGTGTTTATACCAGAGATACTAAATTGATAAGATAGTTCATTACCGAGAGCTAATCCTAAGATTGATTTTTACTATAATTATAGTCTAAATAGGTTTACAGTTTAACACATGGCACTTCATAATAAAAATACATAATTTCAATGAATAAAAGCAGATAAAAATAAATACCGTCTCATATTTTATTAATTTATTGAATTTATTTGTATTATTTCCGAGAATGGATAAATAAACTATGAGAATGTTTTCGAAAAAAAATCAGTGATGTAATTTGGAACTATTTTCAAATTGAATCAATTTAGTTGAATAGCTTATTTCAGATCCATTTAATTAGACAGATGTCTGCATTTATTACACATTTCATTTTAACTATTTTATCTGCTATTATCGTTATAAATAACAGGAAATTATCAACCAAAATAACACTACTTGAAAATATTGGATACACTGCCATCTAATAGTGCCAGACATAAGCAAAATGATGTCACTTTCTTTAACAAGTCAATTTAATCCTATGTAATATAAAAACATTCTTTAATAACTACTTTTTAATAAAAATACCTTGAGCTATATATTTAGACGTAGCATATATGACCCCTCAGGCCTCAGGAGGATGAGGTATGTTTAAAAAATAAAAGGAAATAGTTACTAAACGAAACTATCATTTTATCGATATGATCTAGCTAGACACAGACACGCTTGATATAATATAGAATATTTCTGTACCTACACACAAAAGTTCGCTTGTAGTAATAGTTATACAAAACTCATAGGTTATCTTTACAACATGTCATTCAAATGTGGTGCCTTGAGACAAATGGAAGCTATTTGGTTTTGTTCTTCCAATAGAAATCAAAGTGACAAAATCATAAGTATGTCTATTGCAAGTAAACTGGTGGAAATTAAATCTATTGCAAGTAAACTGGGTACATGACAATTACCCACTACACAATTATAGAAAGTGCATTATTAATTGTAATTCTATACACAAATTTTTGTGCCATAAACAATTATTAACCAGTTAAAAATACGAGTAAGTATATTTCAAAGATATGTTGAAGATAAATATACAGTTTCGTATTCTTATCTCCAGGGCAACACATTCAAGAGCTTAACATTAAAATATTCTTTTTTTTTTTTCTTTCGTTATAGTTTGGATCCGATTTAATAAAACTATATAGCATGAACTGATTAATTTGGTAATTGAGGCGAAAATTTAACAACAGCTTATGGAACAGAGCTAAGGCACATTCCTACACCGCAATATTGGTCTGTATGTAATGAATACACAGCCAACAAAATTAATGAAGAAATCTCTGAAATGTATTCTACCTACCATCATTTCATATTCGACTTGTAATGAAAAGATTCTTCAGAGCACTTAATTCTTGGAATTTGAATATGCAGGACGATTACGCTAATCAGTACTAACGCTAGAAAGAGTTATCAACAAAGTACAACACAGCCAATGCTCATACCGAGTCTGTCAATCACTACAAATGTTGCCTATTTAAATTCCAACAGATTAGAACAATATCGGCTACTTTAAAAATCTATTATAAATTTTCTGAAACTTTTTCGCTATTACCTACATAGTTTTATACTCGGATACATTTTTGATGAACATGTTAAAATAACCTGATACAACAGTCATATTTTTCGACCATTCATGGCTATAATCTTGGTGGAAGTACATTACCAGCGTTTGCAGTTGGTTGTTGCTGTTGGCTTCAGCATACTGTTGCAGATCGTTAAGATATGTACTCATCCACCGGCTTGCTCTCGGCAACGTTGCTACTGGATCGTAGGGCAATCGTTCTCCGTCGTCAGCTGAATGGTGCAGTGACGGGCTTAGGCAGAATCATGGCATCACGATGAGGAGACTCTGGAACTTGCAATTGGATGTATTAGTATTGTGGGCGCAAATTTATCCCACTTCTGATGTCAGAATCAGGGAAGCTTCCTATAGTGTAGAGACAGTTTTGATAAATAAAAGACACAACTATCAAATCATACTTTCATTTATTCAGTTTGACACAAGGATATATCTTTAGATTACGTCGTGATTCTACATTTACATTTACAGCCCAGTTCGCAAAGTAAAGACATAGAACCAAGAGAAAGAACGGGCAGTAAAACTCTTGATCATTCTTTTCAATAACTATATATAACAATAATTAACACAGTGGTACAGACAATTTATATCAAATATCAATGTTGTGGGTAGTTTTATATTACTAGAAAGGTCTGTCTTACAACAGAACATAATAAGCATTATTTATCATCAATACAATTTACTAAATGTTTACCACAGGTAAATACCTAATGAATCTCATTGATACGACTTGATCCACAGTATATTATTCTATCCTATATTACAATCTATAATATCTCACAAACGATCAAACTACCCACAACACAATATCAATAAGATAATGATTACACTATCTTACATTGTTTCCTAGATGATGAAACAAAAGAACAAGCAACACAGAATATTGGAACACTGTGGCAATTAAATAGTTAGAACCATATCGTACCTGAGCCGTCGTCGAAGGAGAATAGAACGAGCTAGCCGAGCCTGTCGACTTATATAGGTACACCTTATTTACACGTTTGACAGTTTAACTGTCAAACGTCATGTCATTGTCATTTAGTTGCCACTATCCTCTTACATACATATTATGTATAAATACTTGGATATCAGTAATTTGAGCCCAAAGCCTAGATATTATTAAATATCTCTCAAGTGCAACGGTACATAGATACTTGTCATTGGAAACTAATATGTCAATGGATCGCGTTTTTATCGATATTATGCGCTGTCAACAGGATCTTTTAATGTTTTGAGGTACTCACGCCTAGAATGTCAACATTTGGAGTTAATTCATTGAAATGTTACATTCTTGAGCTTAACATGCATTTATCAGAGGACAAATTAAAAATTTTTAGTTGTCAAGAAGGGGTAAATGTAAAGTTAAATAAAAGTTTAGGTATAGGATCGCAACGCTCCCCCCGCTGCCGGCATCTCGAAAAAGCGGGTGCAGATTAGCAGATGGCAAACTATTAGTCGCACAGAAAATTATTTATACCTAAAAAAGAGATTGCGTTTTCAGACTACTGTAAGTTTTAATGGATTTTGTTTAAGTTCATTCTGACGATTTCATTCACAAACAACGGAATATCTCCATGCCTCAAATTTTTGTGCAATGCTAGTTAGGTATCTGTAATAGTTATTATTCATTGTTGGTCAATCATTTCATATTTTAGGATAGGTAGGCTACTTTGAGCAAATTATTTATTGTCTATGAATTTAAAAAACCATGTCAATAATAGAGGAACATGTATGTACTCTATCATTAACATACATGGTACTCCATTTTTCCTTAATTTACAGAATAAATTATGTGTAAAACATCAAAAAATTCGGCAAATTTATGAACATTCGACTAATCAAACACAAAATCAAATATTTATTACTGCAGTAAAATTATAAAAATCATAGTGGCATAATTAGGCATTAAAAAGAAGATTGTTCAAAAAGTATAAAATCTAAAACATAACTGTTTGAAGAAAGGTTGTGAAGCCCTGAATGTTTGTTTACAAAAAGTCTAGCTTCTCGTGGCACCAACTATAGCTAGTACTTCAAAAACGTTTAGCATTCCGTGCAAGCCAGTTACATATAAATAGTTTATGCCCACGACGTGATAGCATACATATCTACTGTATTTTCACACAAATAACATAATATGACTTCACGCCTTTATCCTCGAAGGGGTAGTTTCGGTCCCGATGTAATAGAGGGCGAACCTATTTGGGCACATTATTAAGCGAGAGATAATTTACAATTTTAATACACACATAACTTCGAAAAGTCAGATGTGTGTGCCCGGGGTACCTGGAGATCGAACCCGAGACCATCGTCACGGCAGTGCGTTACGTAAATAAACACATAAACCTTAAACTCATAATGATCATTCAAGTAGTAGGGGAGCCCATGATGGGATTTCGCGATTTACTAGAGCGTGTCAGATATTGATAGAATCCATGTCCTCCGTATTTTTAATAATGTAGGAATGTTAATCTGATCGTTTGCATAGTGGAGGTAAGATATAAATATATAAAAAAAAGAAAATTATTCGTACGTGTCAGGTTTTCTAAGGGGGTGTTAAGTGAACCTAAAGAAAGGCTCATATTGAATAATCTGTCGATTTAGGTGTCACACAAACACGTGACCATTGTTAGAAAGTTGCAAATCAATCTAATAACTTTTAGAAGAACTGAGTTGCAAGACTTGGTTTTTTTGACAAGTATTGTTTTTTATGGGATCTCATTTATGTTTGTAGATAGTTCTACATTTTTCCCATTCCGGTACCTTCTACTTCTTGTATACCAACAATGAATTCTCACTAGCACTAAGCACTAAGTGCAAATGTAACTTTGTAATCTCATTTTTTTTTATTTGGGTTTACAACGCCACGCGTCACGCCTTTTATCCCCGAAGGGGTAGGCAGAGGTGTATTTCCACACCCACTTTTCGCCAGATATACTTTAGTCCCACGTAATAAGGGGCGAGCCTATTGCCGTACCGGGCACATTTCCAGACTCCGTACTGCTACTGAGAATTTCGTGACAGAAAAACCCAATAACACTGCCCGACCCAGGAATCGAACCCGGGACCTCCCGATCCGACGCGCACACTTATGCCGCGAGACCAACGAGGCAGTCATATAGGGTTTGATGTCGGGTTTTTCGTCTCTACGCAAAGATGGTATTTGCATCGTGTTATCCCTAAGTCGCCTCTTACGACACCCACGGGAAGATAGAGGGTGGGGACACTTGTATTCTATGCCGTCAACCACACGGCTTAATTAAATAGGCATAAATCAAAATAGGCAAAGTTATTAACATCATTACCCTCATTCAGGAGAAACCTAAAAAAAACATCTAATGGAAAAGCAGCGGAAACTGGGTAACATTGCAATGAATGTCTCCTTAATTTGAAATTAAAGTCAACTAAATAATAATTAACATTAGGTAACTACTTAGTATAATCAAATAATTATAAATATAATTGTGACTATTATAATCAATATAATAAGTTCGTGACATTTCGTTCGATTTATATTATTTATATTATCACATTTCATTATATATTTTTTTTATTTTTTTTATTTAAGGTATACGATATTATTTTTTATAACTCTTGACATGACATTTCTAATAATTGTGTACATAAACATATTATAATATAATAATTCAATAACTCATGACATTATTATAAACTATAATATATTACTATTTTATTAATACGATTCTTATACTTATTGTTGACAAATAAATTGACATACCATTAAATTTACTATGGAAATATGATATAATTAAGTACATAGTTATACATAGTTGTTATTGAAGTTAATTGTTTTAACTTACAATTATGCTTATCAATACTATTCCATTTCAAGAAGGTTCGTATTCTGTTTTCTGCTCCATTATTGTGAACGTACGCTGTGGGTATTACGTACGCTGTGTGAGAAACTCGTAGGAGCAACCTGAAACAAATATAAACAAGATGTTTTTTTAAATCTCCTGCCGCTCTAAGTCTCGCTGTCCGTAGGTACACCGGAACAATTAAGATATAATGTAACTGTACTTAACATAATGGTTTGGTTCCTGTTTAATTTTTTTTATTTTTTTTCACACAAGTTAATGTACTGTCTGCAACTTATATGTATGTATACACTCGCATATTAATAGTTTACCGGATGCTCGCCAAATGCGAGCCTTATTCTATGGGAACGGTACGAGCAGTTTTGCCGGCTGTGACGCGGCGACTGGCGGATGGTGAAGGCTTTGTTTACAACACGCCCGCGCCTTCCGCCGCGCCGCCCCGTTCTTCTGGCCGTAAGATCATAGCGCGCGCGCCGCTATTCGACTTAACCAGCATTCACAGCACTTTTAATGTTCATATTATGTATATTATTCATATAATTATACTATTTAACACACACACACCTTCATATCTATATGTATTAATATTTATGTTTATTGTATATGTACTATTTTATCTAAATAGGTATCATACCTATATATTTACTTTATTTGATGTGATGTTTATGTTTTATTGTACCTATCTTTTATATATTTACTGATATCACATGCGTGAGTCACTAGAGGGACTGGTTGAAAATTGGCGCCAGGCATTCGCCTAACATATGCTGAACCAGGTCCATTTTTTGGCTACACGCATACACCTACCTCTGTCTTTGTTTTATTTTGACATGTATCTCTTTCTATTCTTATTATTTTCTTGACTTGTTTTGTTTCTGTTTGATTTATTTTCTTCTTCTTTTTATATGTATGTTTTCTAAATTGTTTCCTTATTTTTTGTACTTACATTTTTTGTTGTTGTTATGGTTATGTGTATGCCAAAAATAAATAAATCTTTATCTTTATCTTTTTAATGCAGTTGATTTATCTCAAAATCTAGACCTACATTGGAAAACATTTTAGTCTTTACTTGATTTATACACTAAACACTAATTGTATTCTAAATTTGAAGCTTCTATGTCTGCTAGAAGTGCCTTAGGATTTTGATGATCGGTCAGTGAGTGACAAAATTAAGAAACTTTGACTCGTTATAATTCTTAAACTACTGGTTTAAATTGAATGAAATTTGAAATATTATATCATATTTATGCAATGCCTGCATGATTCCTCAAAATTTAGGTTTCTAGTTTAATACAACGAAGTTATAGGGGATCAAAAATTACCTGAATTGCTTCGAGGAAAGGATGGTACGGCCGTGCCGCTTTTTTGCTAGACTTGGCGGGGGCATTGCTGTGCCCCCAGGAGTTTCAGGTTCAGAAAAACATGTTTAGTTGACATAAATTCGTATTTATTGACGCATTGTTTTACAAAAATTTACAGTACAAATGATATAATAAGAATAACAACATCTAAACGGTTTGTACTTGCAGAATAACATTATTAGCAACACTGGCAGGGTCTTCATTTTGGATTTCAAAAAGGCTTGGGAAAAGTATGCTTCATTTGGTATACTGATAATTTCTCTGCTACGGAGTCATGACCAAGCCTTACATAAATTTCTGCGTCAATGAAAAAGCGACTTGTGAAACTTTCTTCACAGGCAAACAACTCAATTGAACTGCGGTCAACGAAAATTCTCATCTCGAGTTTACCATCAGGTTTGCAAGTAGTTCTTCTAAGTCCATCAGTACCACCGCGATTCAAAGATATCTTAGAATTTTCATATTCATATTTGATAATTACGTTAGCACTATTTTCTTCTTCAGTTCCAAGAATTACTTCAAAATCTTTGAGTGCAGATGCTACAATCACAATTTCGCCGGCTTTATTGGGTATCTTGACAGATGTACCTGCATCTGCTGCTCCTGAGTACAATTCTGTACTTCTGATGTCCATAATTTCTTGCACTGGCTCTTGCACAAGCCTTTGGTCTGGCGTAATATGTAAAACTCTTGGTATCGTCATTTGACCTGCCCAGCCATCGTCACGCTCTGGGTAGACACTATCCCACATGCTAGCCCAAGCAATAATAATTCTACGTCCATTATTATCTTCTGTTGTCTGTGCAGCATAGAAGTCATGACCCCTATCAATTTCTTTGAATTCTGATGTAACTTTAAAAGCACCCGTTTCATAATCAAAGTCCCCAATGAAATAACCGACCTGGTATTTATTTCTATACATATCACCTTGAGGCTCTACACCTTGTGGAGAAAATAATAGTACCCACTTGCCATCCAATTCAAAGAAGTCAGGAAATTCCCACATGTAACCTAAATACCCATCTGATTGCGCAATAACGGAGACAGCCTCCCAAGAAATAAGATCTTTAGAAGAAAATAGTAGCATTCGTCCAAAATTTGCGCCTGAGCCATTAACGTTAAAAATTTGATTACCCACAACCATATAATAAGTATCGTCATGTTTCCAAAGTTTTGGGTCCCTGAAATCTGGTTGGTATTCGTCTCCCTTGATGACCGGATTACCTGCATACTTAGTGACATTCACTCCATCACTACTACGGGCTAGTGCCTGACGATTGTTGTTTTGATCCGGATTAATGACCATGCCAGTATAAAGTATAATAATTTCGTCGTTTTCAACTATCGCACTGCCCGACCATGCTCCATCCTTGTCGTATTCTTGATCAGGGTACATTGCTATGGGCAAATGTGTCCAATGAAACAGGTCCTTACTTACTACATGTCCCCAATGCATTTTGCCGGGTTCTTGGCTGGAATGTGGACCGTGCTGATAAAATAGATGATATTGATCACGAAATACGCAGAAGCCGTTGGGATCATTCATCCATCCTTGACCTGGTGCGGGGTGAAACATTGGATAAAATCGATCGTTAACATTGCCGGCCGAGCATTGATATGAAGACAATGCTAGTAGACATAGATTTGCTACAATCGCGAACATTTTCCGTGTCCAGTTAATAGCGGCGTGACTAACAAACACTAGCTTCAGAGCACTTTGTTCTCACTTATATATTGAGTTTTGTTGTTACTAATGACTCATCCACCATCTTGTCTGTGTCAACTGAAGTTATTGATGTCATTTTCGTATTTGCTGATAAATTCGCGACGGTACTATACTACTGGCCGAATAAATCTGTACATCCCAGAACAATAGGCTTGTGTCCTAAAATGTAATTAGTGATTAGGCGACCCGCCTAGAAAAAGCCTTCCGCTGCGCGGAAAATGCTTCGCGAGGCTGCTCGGTCTACGTAGACGTGGCTCGGTCGAGGAAAGCGCACGGCAGCCGCGACCGGCCGCACGCGTGCGCCCGAGCTACCGAATTAGACACGTCCACACAGAGCGCGCAGCCTCGCGAGGAATTGGCGCGCGAGGCTGCGCGCTCAGTGTGGACGTGCCCCGGCCGAGGCAAGCGCGTGTACCGCCGCGGGCGAGCGACCGAGCGGCCGAGCCATCGAGTTTGGTTTTTTGTTTTGCCGCGGTCTGGACGCTGTTTCGTGCCTCGCTCGAACATAATAATCCCTACTAATAATATAAATTCGCAAGTGTGTTTGTATGTTGGACATTTTTTTATAGACTCACGTGTGTATCCGCGTAAGGATAGGCAGAGTTGTAATATTATTACATCCATATTTCACCATTAATTATTTAGGTCCCACGTAATAGGGGCGAGCCTATTGCCGTTAACAGGCACATCAGCAGACTCCGTGCTGCTTCTGAGAATTCGGGAAAACCCAGTAACACTTTTGCCCGATAAGGGAATCGAACCCGGGACCTCCGATCAGCAGTCGCATACCCTATCCACTGGTCACTGAATGACGGAGGATACATTAATCATAACATTCTCATCTTTGACGCTATTTATTGTACCAATAATAATCCTTCAGTCTGTGCTTCGGTTACAGTATCCTTGCCTACAGACATTAATTTCCTTTCATCTCATTTTATAATTCATTCTATATTTTTTTCCATGTCTACCTATTCCATCCTTTAGGTATAACAATAATCAACGACCGGTTGGCAAAGCGGGAGTGTAAGCGACTGCAACGCCGAAGGTCGCGGGTTCGATTCCCGCTCATGTCAAACATTTGTGTGCATGAACATGAATGTTTGTCTTGGTCTGGGTGTTTCTATGTATATATTTACAAAAAAAGTAAGTATAAGTAAATATGTATGTTATGCCCCATTATTACCATTGTCTAGTACCCAAAGTAGGTACAGCAATTGGCGTCAGTCACGCAGCCGGCTAGTAAAAACACATGCCACAACCCTATTGCAGTATGACCATTTCCAAGTACTATATTAATAAACAAGATTTAAAAATAAGAGAGAGGAGAGACCAACGATCTCACATTGATACGTAGACCGATAGATGGCAAATGTACTATTTCACTCTAATTCACAAGTCGCCAATTTGATACATGCGCAATAATACATAATAGATTTTCAACTATATTTTCATGTTCTGAATTCAAACTTTAGGACAACTACAATTTTTGTTTTTTCCTACAGTGCCGAGGTGCCGAGGCTGCCGCGCTCTAGGCCGCATTCACATTTATCTAATGTAATCTGTCGTGACGGCGTCTGTCGTGTCGCGACAGACAATATCCCCGGTTTGCGACAGAGAGGGGGGGGGGGGACGGTACAACGCGAATTAAGAGATTGGACTCAGATTAGTTGTAAAAAAAATATTTTATTTAATTATAACAGCTTAACAGTATATTTAAAAAATAAAATACTAATCGCTAATGTTAGATCTACAAAGGTATTTATAATAAATTAATGCTAAGATGACAATAAGATTATCTAGATAACTTGGTGGGGAGAGATGTGCTGACGAAGCTAACATTGTTGGGTTCCGTAAAGTTAACTGGCGCGACACAACTCGTCAGACTAATGTAGACGCGCCACTGTCTGTCGTAAAGCGTCAGACGCGCGTATGCAATTGTGCGCAATGGACGACCAACTAATTGACTTCCTTTTTGTAATATTATTCTTGTACAGTACCTATAGATGAGCTAATTGAATACGAAATAATATAATCCTATGTAAATAATTTATGGATATAATTGGATATCTACTTAATCTGCATCGGATAATTCATGAAAAACATTGCGAAAGTGTGGACTCCCCGAGAGTCAAGACAGAGCTGATTCATAATTGCGTCAGATCGCGACAGATGGCGACAGACAAATGTGAACGGTAAGTAATTACGACAGAGACCGTCACGAGAGATCACGTCAGATAAATGTGAACGCAGCTTTATTCTATGGCCGCGCTCGTTCGGGGACCGTTTCCTCGCGCGGCAAATTCCTCGCGAGGCTGCTCGCTCTGTGTGGACCCGCCTATTGATTCGTTCCTTTATTAGATGTTAAACCAAAATATAGCGGCAGAGATTCACATGCATTTATGTTGCGTATTCCTAGTCATGGGTATTTTCTTCAAAAATCGATAAGCAACATTACTAATTACGGCTTTTTAAAAACCTTTTTGGACTTGACGCGTAAACGCTGTAAACGGTCAAGGCGGTTGAGTGATGACACGAAGACGAAGTGCAAAACAAAACAATCCGTGAATGAAGTCTAGTCTGGTGTACCCACTTTTATTTTGTTATATTTGATTTGACAGGTACAAAGTTTGACGTTTTAGTTGTATTTACTGCCAAAACGTCAACAACATCAATGGCGGACGCACCGTGTGACGTAATGCTCTCTGATTGGTGGTCACTGTTACAAGAATACATAATTATATATTTCTTTGTTTTAGAATCTTAAAAATAACGTGAATCTTACCTTTTTATAATAAATAATAAACTTTCTCGACATGTACAAATAATAACACAAGCTAATTGAACGAATTATTAAAATTTGTACCCGAACGTTTCTCAATGATTTATCTAGTTAGTGTTTTTAAATTTATTTATTTATTTAGGACAACTTACAAAACATACACTTATACACGGTTTACAAACATGTTTTACATAATATACTTGTTGAGTGTTGTTTTACTTACAAGTCGCCACGACATGATAAGGGACAGTTTCATTTAGAAAGGTTAAAAACGCAGTTTTTTATTACACTAATATAAACTAAACTTAAACTAACAAGTGATTATATAACTATACTAGAGGACGCCAGCAGCTACGCCTGCATTTTTTTTAAATCCCTTCTTAGTGCACCCCTACGGTCTCCAAGGAATATACATGCCAAATTTCAGCTTCCTGCGCCCAATAGTTTCGGCTGTAGCGTGTCTAGATTTAAGAAAAACAATTATTTAAATTAGAAAAAAAAATACAAAAGACCCATGTGCGCAATACCTACAAATATAAGAATAGGAAATAAATTTTAAAACATACATAATAATTAATTACACAGGCATAATTAAAACACACAGAAAATGGCTGAGATTACAGGATGTAGTAAAGCATTATATTTTCAAGTTATAGGGTTATATATATAAATATTTCTATATTCAGAAGAATCGAGGAGGAAATAATCTTCTCGTAATTTTGCAATGTTACAAAAGTGGAAAATATTTGAACCTTTTCAAAAGTTTATTGAATTTTTGATGTTTTTAATTAATTCATGGTTGTTTGAAATAGATATAAGTATTTCTATAATTAGTATAAATCTTGAATATTAGTTTAGTATCATTTGTTGTCTATTGTAATTTTTTGACTCTGGTCACATTTGTAAGAACTGTCATGTCACTTGCTTTGAAAAATTAACACGTTTTGACCTCTCGTTGACTTCGCCCTTTTGCACATGGTAAAACCCGTCTTCGCGAATTGAATGTGTATAATTGAAGTAAAATTGGTAAAAACCTTGTAAAACTGCCGCTTTTGATTTGTCCGCCACCGATCAGTCCGCCGTGTTGAGAAAGAGCTATGGCAGATTTTTAGTTCAGTGCACTAAAAGCGTCTTAAAAACTGACTACAACCAAAATTCATGAAATATTTTTATACGATTTTCTATATCTATATATTAAAAGAATTTGTGTTTTATAATACGAGTCGGCCAGCCCGTTCTACGCAACCGATTCGCATGATTTTTTTTTTAATGAAAGCTCTCGCTGCATAGATTTGTCATCAAGCATTAGAAATTATCTAACTTGCACATTAATGAAGTTATACGCAAAAACAGTTTTCTCCCATACATTTTTTACGTTTTCGTAGCCGTAGTCGATGACTTTCTGCTTCTATATATCTGGTTCTCATTGAGGTAGGCGTTTCGTTATAGGCCTAAAACACGCGCTGAAAAGAGCTCTTTCATTTGATGGTATGTTCATATAAATTGGGTAAGTTTGAAGGAAGATAGGTGTGGACATTGAAGTTATTTTTCAATATTTTCCTATAAATTTCTTAAGATTCCATTGCTTTCTCTCTACATGGACGGTTCTAAATTCAAAAATATTTTTATGGCATCTAATAAGTTCCTTGCGGTAACTGCCAGGAAAAAACGTTATGCCTCCTTAAGGTGACCTTGCCTTACTTTCATCCGGGGTGAGTGTGGTGGTGTGTAAAATTATACCCGATGTTAGTCAAATTATCACTATAGTGAATTATCGCTGATGGCAGGTAATATTCCCCGAATGTTACCAGTTAACCCTTAATGTTGGGTGAACTGATCTCTGATGTTGAGGAATTTTCCTTACGTTTTATGTTAGGAAAATTTTTGTGTTTCTAAATTATGGACTTTCTTCGGGCTACTTATTTTTTTTTTATATGGATCATATTACAGTGGTTCATAGTACTATTGTCATATAATTATATTATTACAAGTGGTAGTTATGGCAGAAATTGTAGCTTTGGTAAGAATAGTAGTGTTGAGAGAAAAGGTAGGTACTTTTGACAGCACCGGCGGTTTTGGAAGAAATGGTAGTTTAAAAAAAATTATAGATATGATAGTGTTAGTCCGAATAGTAGTTTTGGTACAAATAGTAGTTTTGATAGGAATAGTATTTTCGGTAGGAATAGTAGTTTTGGTAGAAATGATATTTTGGCATATATTGTAGTTTTGGTAGCAATGTTACTTACGATTGCTACCAAA
Source organism: Euclidia mi (assembly GCA_944739405.2). NCBI lineage: Eukaryota > Metazoa > Arthropoda > Insecta > Lepidoptera > Erebidae > Euclidia > Euclidia mi. Next base: position 91,871,892 of record OX123185.2, on the reverse strand, counting down.
GCTACCATTCCTACCAAGAGTACAATTTTGACCCTAACTATATATCGAGGGTTCACGGGCAAAATGTATTAAGCGACATTTTTTAAACTTTACAGGAGAGCGTTTTAAAGTTTCAATTTTACGAAAAAAAATCGTTATTAAAAAAGTATAAGGTTATTAACGAAAAAGTGACCGAAGTTGATTTCCATGACAAAAGCTGCATAATTGAGTATAGTTTTCATTTCTTTTAAGCTTCTATTAATAGAAATAAAAGTCGCTTGATACAATATTGCCTCAGTTTACTTTTATTTAGAAACAGGCTAAATGATATAAGTGCCATAAACTTCACAATACAGGTATAGGAAAAATGATTTAAGCGACACTCTGGTATTATTAATGTGTAAGGCTAAATATATGAACAACCATTGGAATACTAAAATAAAATCAGGCTAATCGGCTTAAGCAATTGAAATATCATAAAGTAGTTGCAGATTAGAATGATTTATGTAGCACTTTTCTCTAAAAGTAATTAGGATTAGCGGTTAGATCAACAATAATTTGGACTATTGTTTATTTCCTACAAATGAAAAATCTAAAGAAATTTTAAAATAAAACAAATACGTGCTTAAAATCAGACAAGTGATCGTTTTTATTATATAAATGGCACAAGGATTCACATTTTTCGCTATTTGAAAAATATTCAGCTAACAAGAAATAGGTACATATTTTTTAGATAAATTACATCCAGACAAAACATCGTACTCATCACACTACGATTATTCCTGGATGATTTGATTCTGATAAGATATTTTTTATTTAACGTATTTTTGTCTGTTCATTTCCATATCCGTGGATGTCACTGTAAGCAGAAATTTCCAAAAAAGAATTTAGTTTACGCATACCAATGTCATTGCTAAGCATGAAGCCCGGGGTTTGATTCCCAGGTCGAGAACGGTGTTCTCAAGTTTTTCCATGTAGAAATTCTCAGTAGCACCACAGTCTGGAATTGTGCCTAGTAAGTGGCAACAGAAACATCCCATGTTTCATGTGATAATATAACTGGTAAAAAGTGTGTCAAATATCTCTGCCCTTTACCCTTCTACCTCTCCAGAGAAATATAGGCGTAAATTTATGTTATGTCAATTACTTAGTTTAGGACTTTAGATTATGTGTAATAACAGTCATCATTATCCTAGCATTATTCATGGTTGCATCCTCGGCTATTTGCTTGGGAGCCCAGGGCCCGATATCCAGTCGAACCTGATAGGGTGCAATATGTACCTACGGGATTCTATGGGATAACGATGGTCTTTGGTTAGACTAGTGTCAGGATATTTGAGGGCGCTGACTCTCCGTAACGACTGTCAAACAACTTCATGACAGTCGGGACCGACGGCTTAACGCGCCCTCCGAAGCACTATACAAGCAATCATTTTCAGGTAAATACACACATAACGTTAATAACACTACAAGTTGTTCAAAGTTATTGGTGTGTACCAGATTTCGAATCCGAGACCCTCTGCATTGCAGTCTGTTGGTCTCACCCCTAGACTATCGCTGCCTGTAGTAGGTAATGTTTGCAAAATGTGCAATAACACTATCTGTGTTCAATTCAGTTGATAGCACATAAATACACATACATAGTCTCACGCCTGTAACCCCGAGGAGGTAGGCAGAGGTGTATTGCTACACCCACTTTTCGCCAGATTTATTTTATTCCCACGTAATAATTGGCGAGCCTATTACCGTACCGGGCACATTCCAGACTCCGTGCTGTTACTGTGAATTTCCTAACCCAATAATACTTTGCCTGACTCGGGAATCGAACACGAGAGTTCTCGATCCTACGCGCACATTTTTGCCGCAAGACCAACGAGGCAGTCAGTAATAGTTCGGCTGATAGTAACACTAAATTATACATTTTAATAAACCCAAACAACTACTATTTATTAAGGAAACATTTATAAAACAATTATGTAAGTAAGTACTTACCTATAATATTTTTTTGTTTAAGCATCGAAATGTATATGGCAAATAATACCTGCAATTCAGTTTGACACTCTAAAATAGAACTATAATATTCAATGTGAATACTGTCTGATCGAGTGTAAGAGACACGTGTAGACTGATTATATTTCGAATACGTACATTTTAATACAATAAATTATTCACCTTTTAAATGTATTGATAATTTCTTTATGAATTTCTTCAAATTATAATAAGACTAGCCGTTTCCCGCAGTTTCACCCGCGTCCTGAGGAAACAACTTCGCGTACCCGAAAAACCCAAATATCTTACGGACCCCTATTTTTTCTAAAATAAAATATAGCCTATGTTACTCGCATATAATGTAGCTTTCTAATGGTGTAAGAATTTTTAAAATCGTTCCAGTAGTTTTTGAGTTTATCCTTTACAAACAAACAAACAAAAATACAAAGAAGAACGCCATTTTTGACCTAAACATGTATAGAGATAAAACTTATTTTAAAATTAAAGTTATTTTTTAGTGTTATGATTTCACTAACAATTATATTTTATAGAAGAAGAAGTCTTGGTAAAAAGAAAAGTTTTGGGTTGTAAAGATGTTCTAGAACTCGTGAACGCATCCTTATCAAAATATTTTTGATAATACCTACGTCTTATATTTCTTTGCCTACTTCCTTTACAACGTTTTGCTACGTTCCATTTAACGTTCGCGTGACATCGGACATGGGAGAATCTGTCAAATTAAAACGAACTTATTTCGGTGTATTATGTAATTCCTAGACCTTTATAAGAAAAACTGTCTTTACAGTATAATTTCTTGATCATAGAGCTGCTTGTTTTCGCACATTTTATCTATATACGCAATAATTAATTATCAGGCCATTCAATGTATGAGAAGTGGTCATTGTCTTTTTTCTCTTTTTAATATTAGTGTAGATGTAGATTATGCACTATTTTACGCCACAACAACGCAATATTTCAATAACCAGGTGATGATTTTGTTCAAATAACACATAACATGTCCATACTCGTTCACGGTTCACGGCGACTGAAGCACCGCGGGGACACGCGCGTTACTCACAGTGACGTAAATCAAAGACTCTGGCGCCGAAACGATATGTCTTACCCGACAACGGATAAACGATATATACAAAATTTTGACTATCTTAACTTCCACCACTTCGAATACAATATTTCTGATGAGACGAGTATTTACTAATTCAGTTCAAGAAGAAGGATTTAACCGCCGAGTATAAAGAATTTTTATTAAATATGAAAATGATTTAAGCGCTTGTGTGTATTAATTTCAGACGCATGGTAAATGGTTTAAGCGACATACGAAATAGATTTCAGCAGCAGGCTAAATGTTTTAAGCGACATCAAGTATGAATTTCAGGTGCAAGCAAAATGCTTTAAGCGACGGTTTGTATATATTTTAGGCGCAGGCAAGACGATTCAAACACCTTATCTTACCAAACTTATGTCGGGGAAAATAGCTCAAGTCAAAAACACTAAATATTTCGCCTGTATAAAGTCCATTTTTTCATAAATTGTAAAATAATAATAATAATAATATTCTACCACATTCACACAACACCATCTAGTCCCAAACTAAGCAGAGCTTGTGTTATGGGTACTAGATAATGGATAAACATACATATATACTTTTTTTTTTTGTAAATACATACATATTATACATAGAAACACCCAGACCAAGACAAACATCCATGTTCATGCACACAAATGTTTGACTTGAGCGGGAATCGAACCCGCGACCTTCGACGTAGCAGTCGCTTACACTCCCGCTACGCCAACCGGCCGTCAAATGTTGAAAATGTTGTCGCTTCAATCAAAGCTACTCCGAACTGCGCCTAAATTTACTATTGTTTTAAGCGCCAAAAAGTGCTCAGATCAGCACGAAACCGTGCAAACGACGCAGAAAAATCCGGCGATTCCGAATATGTATATAACTCAATATCGGCCAGGATGTCGCTTAATACATTTGGCCCGTGAACCCTCGATATGATGGATTAATCACACCCATACACAAAACAAAATAAATCGTGCTTCTCACAGAAATATTTAGCTGGATAACAGAAATAAAACCTATTTTCTTACTTTAAAAAAAAGTTATTTATCTATATTTTTAATTTCTATAATAAAATATTGACAGATAAAGAAAAAAGTGAAGTTAGTTTAAGTTAGTTACTTAAGTTTCTGATTTAATAACGTATTTTTTGTGAGTAGTTGTGTTTTCAATTATAATGATGGTTCTTGGAAGGAAATTGAAAAATGCTCAGAGAAAGTTTGAACAAAGAATCTTGGTCAATAACGGCCCTGTTGGAGATTTGGTACCAGATGGTCCTCCTACTGCTAGAAAAATACGTGTGGAAACGGGTTCAGATTTGATTTATTCTACCATCAACAATTTTCAAGTGATTTCCATTCTTGGTGACGGTAATTGCTTATTCCGCGCAATTTCTTATTGTTTATATGGAAGTGAGAATAAACATTATGAATTTCGTTTGGCCACTGCTGATAAAATTGTCAATAAGTGGGATGTATATAGTTACTTCACTGTTGGGGACAAAGCATATGGCCAGACCATTACAAATGCAACAGATTACAAACGTGTGATGGGTGCCAATGGACAGTAGGCAGGGCATGCTGAACTTCAGAGTGTAAGTGAGCTATATCCCGACTGTCAATTCAGAGTTCACCTGGAAAACAGGAATACGACTACTGACTATGGTACTGGCAAAATTGTTCATAACTTGCTATTTTCTGGGCACCTGGATGAAGGACATTACAGTATCCTAATGGAAAGAATGGTAGGGCAGCACAGTCATATTGAAGCACTTTCCTTCGTCAATGTTCAGTTATACATATTATATAATCCCTATTGCGCGGCAAACCATTCAGTAATCCCAACGTGGAAATTTCACGATACCTAAGGTGCAACGCAAAGCCAATGTTGTGAGACAAGAAGTTTTGTGTTATATTATATTTTTGGTAAGAATATCATCTTTTTACTTATTAAATAAGGCTACAATGTACTCATCATACCTATATGCATGCTTTTTTGTAATATTAAAATATGCTGTGGAGCAGCACGGGTCCTCTAGTTTTAGTCTAATTTTGATAAGGCTTTTAAAAAAAGTATAAAATTAAAAATTGCTATTATGTTAATTGATTGCCGGCTTTTCGTAATGGCCATTTCTTTGGTTTGTCAGAAAGCCACAAGGTTGCCAGAGTAAATAATATTTTTTCCAAGATAGAATCATCAATGTTTTTTTATAGATTAAGAGATTTAAATAGTTCATTAATATTAATAATACAATTTTTTGCTTGTTACGTTTATTTTAATGCAGATTTTAAATTAAGTACAGTATTAATAACTTCTTTCGACATTTAAAGTAACACTGGGCGCTGGCTAAAAGATGGCCATTCAGAGCTATAAAAAAAATACAACATGACATTTGACATTTCGATTTTTTTCGTGTTTTTTTCACATCTCGCTGTCGCCCGCGCTTCTTTGTTTGTGTTCTGAGGGTTTTCGCTACTTTTCCCCTGTTTTCAGTATTCTTTTTGACCCGGATTGAACAAGGACTCTGTTTTCACTTCTTGTTATATGACTCAGACTGTTTATTGACTCTGATATTGCCTCTTTGTGACTTGTGCGTGCTTGCCCGATACTGCCCTGTTTCTGGGATATTGTTTTGTACCCGGTTTCTACAGCCAAAATGAGTGTTCGTGGTCGTGGCCACGGCAGTTGAAGTCCGTAGGGAAAATATAGTAACAACTGAATATAATCTCAGAGGCAGTGATGACGCTATTTTAATAAGAGGTAGAATAAAATCAAGACACATAAGTCGGAAATAATATTATGTTTATATTTTTATTGAAAATATATACCTGGACGAATAGGAATTACTGAATATTGCTGTAGTTGCCTCGTTGGTCGGCGTACGGTAGGATATTGCGCTCATGTAATGACCATTGTTTGGTATTTGGGATGGGCTAGACATCAACAAAATATCTTTGCACCAGCTGCCTTTTTAGTTGATGTGCTAGTTATAGAGGATGATGAATAATAAAATATTGTAAAATTAAATCTAGTGTTTTTACTATTTACCCTACCTATTCCATACATTAGGGAACCTGAAACATCTTTTTATCCTTGGTAATCCTATGTAAGTAACACGTTAAGAAACCGTCGTCAGCTTACTATTTTACACGACTGCCCAAAAAAGTAGTGTATTGTTTGTTTTTTATAATCATAAATCATATTTCATTTATTCATGCACCATGAAATATAAGTATACATACGGTTATCCGCAATAGGCTTCGTCTAAATGTCACAGAGTATTGCAATACAGCAACATGCTTCGTCAAGTGGGTTTAGAGTTCATGTATGTGAGTTTCTTTATGCCGCCATAACTTCTAAATGGCTGAACCGATTTCGATGAGTGGGCTATTGTTGGAATCCTCACGTGACATAGGCTATATATTTTTTGGGAAATCAGTCGTGTTTTAGTTTTCTTTTAAAAAACGTTCAGTATGTAAATAAATAGTCAATATTGATAGCAGATGTTAAAAGCTGCATAAGAGCATCTGATTTTAACGACTGATATGTATGTCATGATAACAGACTTGTCTCTCTATGCACAGAGGAGCTTAAGATATTTTGTGGTCACAAATCCAAGTGGCGCCCACACCTGGGGTTGCTTAACTTGCGTAATCGTTAATAATGGTTACTAGTGGGCATAAATAGTATTATGCCATCGAGCTCCTTCAGTTTGATATACCAATAAATTATTATTTGATGCAGGAATATACTAAATAGATGTTTAATAATGACATTAACTATAAAACTTCTAAGCATAATAACTCAAAAACCTGGCTTCCTACAGTTACGATTTTTTACCTTTAGACATACATACATAAATACATACATAGACTCACGCCTGTGTCCCGGAGGGGTAGGCAGAGACTACGGAGCGCCATTTGCAACGATCTTGACATATCTCTCCTGCTTCATTCACTCCCATCAGATTCCTCATGCATGCTCTTCTGTTCAGGGTGCTTATAACCTGTCCTGTTTTTAGGATGTCTCCAATCTGGTCAGAGAACGTCCGCCTAGGTCTTCCCCTTCGTTCTGTCCCTTCCACACTTGCCTTATATATCTGCTTGGTCAGTCTTTCGTCATCCATCCTCTCCACGTGTCCAAACCATCTTAGCATACCTTTCTCGATGCTTGTCACTACATCTTCTTTTACCACACAACACTCTCTTATCACACAATCCTTTACTCTGTCAGTCAAAGAAACACCACACATACTTCAAAGTGCTCTCATTTCTACAGCATTTATTCTACTTTCATGACTCTTCTGCCATACCCAACTATCACTACCATACATAAGAGGAGGTACTAACACCACTCTATGGACAGCCAAACGTGCCTTTTTGGACACGTTTTGGCTATTCATAAACGCCTTCAGAGCTCCATTCACTCTATTACCTGCATTAACTCTTCTTTCAATATCTTCTACATTCTTACCATCTCTTGTAAACAGCGTACCTAAATATAGAAACTCATTCACTTGCTCCACTCGCTGTCCATCGATCATAACATTACAAGCCGTAACGCATTCCTCCTTTTCAAAAACCATATCTTTCGTTTTACTTACATTTACTTTCATTCCTTTCCTCTCTAACGCACCATGCATGATTGTTACCATCTCCTGCAACTCCTCCACTGAAAACGCAAGTATAACCTGATCATCAGAATAAAGGAGGCATTTGACAAGTAACTCATTCATCCTTAATCCACAGTCACTTTTTTTCAAATCTTGCAAAAAACTGTCCATGAAGAGGTTGAACAGCCACGGCGACGCTACACATCCCTGTCTAACACCTGTCTCGATGGTAAACCAATCCTTGTACGACCCATTTATCCTCACACAAGCACTAGAATCTTCATAAAGGGATTTCAGAGCTCGTATGAGGCTGCTGTTTACCCCATACATCGACAGTACCGACCACATTTCATTTCTCACCACTTTATCGTAAGCCTTTTCCAAATCCACGAATTCGCAATAGACCTTTTGACCTTTGGCCAAGAATTTTTCGGCTACGCACCGCAAGGAAAAGACTTGATCCGTGCACCCCATACCCTTTCGGAATCCTGCTTGTACATCCCATATTTTCTTGTCGGTTACTTCCATAACTATTTCAATCAGTACCTTCGCATACAATTTGCCAACAATGCTGAGAAGTCTAATGCCTCTTTATTTCTTGCAGTCTTGTTGCGAGCCTTTTCCCTTATAAAGAGGCACAACCACCGCTGTGGTCCAGTCATCAGGTACTCGGCCGGTGCTCCAGCACAACTTAAATAAGCGCTGCAGCTGACCAACTATGATGCCCTGTCCAGCCTTCAGCATTTCAACTGTAATCCTATCATATTCTGCAGCCTTACCTAATTTCATACTTTCCAACGCCTTCACAATCTCATCCACACCAATATCGCTTTCATCATTGCTATTATTACCATTCATTTCGACGATCGATGTCTCTATCGCCGTTCTTTCAAATAGACCTTCAAAATACTCCTTCCATTTCTTAAGCACGCATGATTCACCATTCAGTATCTTTCCATTCTTGTCTCTGATTGACGTATATTCTGAGGATTGAGTTCTTCCTCGAACTGCACGAACGGATTTCCAGTAAAACTTTATGTTTCTCCGGAAATCTTCAGATAGCCTGCTATCAAACTCATCTTTTTTTTCCTCTTTTTTCCTTTTAACAATTTCTTTAAAAAAATTTTTTTGACCTAACAAACTCCTTGCTTGCTTCATCTATGTTATCACTCGTTGCCTTGCCCATTCATTCATTTGCTCTGGCAGCCAACCAATCTAACCAAGCTTTCTTCTTCTCTGACACTGCTGATTGTACATCCTTGTCCCACCATGTATTCTTAACCTTTCGTAATTTCCTTCTCTTGATAACACCACATACTTCAGACGCTACACATAACATCTCTTCTTTAAAAGATTGCAATAATTCTTCCATATCATTTATGCCACCGAACCTCTCAAATCTTGCTATCAATCTTCGCTTATACTCTTCTTTCACATCTTTTTCTTGCAGATTTTCTACTTTTATTCTTTTTAGGACCCTATTTTCATTATGTTCTCGGTGTCGCCATCCTTTAAAGAGTCCACTTATCCGGCCCATCACCAAGAAGTGGTCTGTGTGGATGCCGATCCCTCGATACACCCTTGTATCTAACACATTCTTTCTCAAACGTTCATCTACAATTACAAAATCAATCATACTTCTTCTAACATTCTTAGCCTCACGCGTATACATGTGTAACCTTTTTATGATCAAACATGGTGTTTGTCACACAAAGGCTCCACTCTTAACAAACTTCAAGCAAACCTTTTCCATTTTCAGTCACACTCTCATCACCAAATCCACCTAAAACCCTTTCAAATCCATCTCGTTTTACTCCCACCCATCCATTGAAATCACCTAACAAGATCAATCTTTCGTTATCCTTACATTTCCTCAAAATCGCTCTTAAGTTCTCCCAAAATTCCTGCCTTTCGTCTTGTTCTTGCTGTGACATACTCGCTACTATATTGACCGGGTCGTAAACCCCTACAATAAAGAGACGAGTAAGTCCTACTTTCATTCTCATCCACAATAGTCTAGCATTTACTCATTCATATTCCTTAACGCACTCATTCATTCGCGCAGACAGTATTAAACCAACTCCCTTGCAGGCTCTGGTGGTACTGTCTACCCCAGACCAATAAGCCGTGTAGCTGTCATGCTTGGTGGGGCCACAACCTTTCCTTTTTGTCTCATTCACACATAGAACATCAATCTTTCTATCATCCATCATCTGGCATACTTCATTCAATTTATTCTTCCATTCCTCCTCCAACATTTAATGTTACAAACCGGCTTTCCGTAGGCCGCTTTTCGCCCTCGCGGAAAACGAGACGTAATGGGTTGCGATATATATTCTATCAAACAAGGTATATTTAATTTATAGATGCTAACTTTGGTGATTAACTAAAATGATGTATGGGAAGCTGCCATATAGCACTGTAATGTTTACAGCGTAGTTTGGCTGCCATACGTCTGTAGGTACACCCTGCGGCAATGGGCCGAATGTCACTATCTTTATTGCGCAGAGCACACAAGTTGGCCACGTACAATAAGTCGGTGACATCTGTGGCCACATTTCCGAAGAGCATAAGGTTAGTTAAAGCCGTCAGTGCCTTCAGAAATGCATCTCCAGCCTCTCCAGCACTTGCACTCAGAACATCTTTCAAATGCTGGAGGGTTAAGCCGTCGAGACCGCCAGCGGATCCACTTGGCTTCAAATACGTCCTTGGCTGAAACATTCAGACAGTCAATATCTTCGTCCGGCATGTTGGGAAAGGAGAGGTCATTAGCTGGCGCTGGGTGCTTACACTGCAGACTTGCGAGTGTGTCTGCAGAGTAAGGCGCCACCACATCACTACTAAACAATAACCTAGACGCCCCTTGAATGTCACCTTCCCTCAATTTGGATTCTACACATAGATAAATTGTTTTCTTATATCTATGGAAACTAAAAAATAATGGCAATATCAGTGTCACTTGTTTGTGAAAGCGAACATAAATGAATTTATATACATTTTATAGACTGATAGCTGTAGTTTATTTAATTAGTTATTGATTTTTTTTAATTAATGGGTTAAAGCAAATATCTAATAAAGAAATATTTTGTTACATCTGAAATGCACATAGCAGTGACTAAACCTCAAAAACGAGTTTTTTTAAGAATCATTAAATCCTCTTTTATGAAATCGTTAGAAACCTTACAAAAAAACGACAGAACGCGTGAATTTCTTGTCATCTGTCATTGATACAGTTGTCACCGATCTTATAAATGAATATGCGTCTATATTATATTTATTATACGCATTTTCGCATTGTTTTGTTAACTTTTCTTAGCTTAGCTTTCGTTTCTGCTTTCAGTTATGCTTTTGAATCCTGAGTGTTGAATACCTACTTATGGTGTAACACAATTACGTTGTTGTGATACTGGACATAGGTACGTTTGAGACCAATATCTAATACGTGTAATGATTTTGAATTTATTTATAATTAATTAATGATTAAAATTTGATTTAGTTGTGATTTTGACTAGATAATTAAACGGATGTAGTTATTTAATAAATAAATTTTATATGGTTAGGTTGAAAATGTTCTGTTATTAAATTATACTTATTCTTGAAATAATTTATAATGTATAATTACAATTTAGCAGTTTGATATATTATTCAGACTGACATTTTAAAAGTCAACTAACGGATAATTATTTGAGTCGCATTTCCGGCAAAAAGTATCATGGTTGACGTTGACTTATAAAATGGCATTCTGGTGCGTGAGCTAGCAGCGAGAGTATTATTTAGAAGATTGTGGTGTTACAACTAGTAGAAAAAGTTATAAGAGTTAAGGAACAATAAATGTATTGCTGAATCTACCCACTGGAGTACTTTATTTCTTCACATCTCAGAAGTGGGATTCGAACTTGGAAATAAGGTCAGTTGGTTATAATTTTTATTCCTATATTTGTAAAATCTTAACGATTGGAATAGAATATATCTGGGAGAAATTGAATACCAGAAATATATATTTTTTAATAAGTAGGTAATGAAATATTCTATTTGGAAAGTATCAGCTTGTGTATTAAGTTTTATAACGATAGAATAGATCCGTAAGAAGCATTGATACCACAAATAAATATTTTAGTAAGTACATAACGAAATATACCTACAATTAAACAAGTATACAAGCTAGTGTATGTTGTGTTATAAGGAGAGGTAATGTGTACCTCGTGTTACTAAGGAATTGTAAAACCTTAACGATTGGAATAGAATATATCCGGGAGAAGCATTGAATACCAGAAATATATATATATTTTTTAATAAGTAGGCAATGAAATATTCTATTTGGAAAGTATCAGCTTGTGTATTAAGTTTTATAACGATAGAATAGATCCGTAAGAAGCATTGATACGTATCGTACATAACGAAATATACAATTAAACAAGTATACAAGCTAGTGCAGCCTATTCAATCTTCCTATAAGTCAAATAGTAATTCATAAGAAACAATGAGTCTAATTTAGGGAGAACAAAAAATACCATGAAACTCGGTTAAAGCTGACTGCACTTTATTTTAGCAGCATTATATTTTGCTAGTTCCGTAAAATACATTCAGAGGCGCCACCAAAAACAAAACGATGTTAAATTTCGACGTAAGGAGCATGTCAACTTCTAAGGAGGTACTGGAGCTATTTAATTCTTTTAAGGAACATAAAACCAAGGGACATTATCTTAATAGCAATCATTTCAATAATGTCATACCGGAATTCGACCCGACAAGTAAATCCCAAAGTATCGATAGTTGGATTAGGAAAGTTAACGAATGTGCCCTCATTTACGAATGGGACGAGAAGCAGACTATTCACTTTGCGTTACAAAAACTTTCCGGTTTAGCAAAAAAATGGTTCGAATCTCTTCCTAGCGTAGTATTTGACTGGCCAGATTGGCAAACAAAATTAAGGAAAGCATTCCCAAATGAACAAAATTATGGCCGGCTTCTTGAGGAAATGTTGGCACGCACTACACGAAGTAATGAAAATTTACGCGAATATTTTTATGATAAATTAACATTAGTAAATAGGTGTGAAATAAAGGGTAAAAAGGCCGTAGATTGTATAATTCATGGATTACTTGATAAGTCTGTTAGGAATAGTGCTCAGGCATTAATTTGTAAGGAACCTGAAGACTTGTTGATTTTTCTTAATTCTTAACGTCCTTATATAGACAGTCAGGTACACATAAACAGAAGGCGTAATGACTATCTGGCGACTGCTAGGCCGGTTAACGTTGCATCATCTTCGATTGATTACTCTATTATTTGTTTTAATTGTCGTTCAAAGGGGCATCCATATTTTAAATGTCCCAAACCACTCGTGAAGTGCTCAAGATGTCATAGAGTAGGCCACAACAATGACAACTGTAAGCTTGACCCCCTAGAATTGCGTTCTAATAGCAAACAGACTGAGAATCAAACTAAGACTACGTTGACTATTTCGACATTCAGTAATAGTAGCGATAAATTCTATAAAAATGTTATAGTGGACAATTCTAACTTAATTGCTTTTATTGATTTTGGCAGTGAGTGCAGCTTAAATGCTTAATGCGCGAATCAGATGCTCGAGCTCTAAATTTAACTAAATCTTTCACAGAGTTACCAGTCATTAATGGTTTCGGCAATGCCAAGGTTTTGCCGAACTATAAAAGTACCATTAATCTGAAGTTGGATGAAATCGAGGCTGTTATAGAGGTCCTTGTGGTAAACGACGAATTCATGCCAACAGCTCTATTGCTAGGTCAAAACGTTACTGAACTTCCGCATGTATCCGTTTTTAAGAATCACGATCAATTACTATTTTATCAAAGCCCTAATATTAGTAATAAAGACGATATTGCGAGGTGTTTAAAATTGAGTGTTATAGATGATACGGCAATTTCATCGTCTGAGTTGGTCCGTGTTAGTACCTCTGATCCTAACTACTCCGGATATGTGTATATTAGGGGTTATTGTAATAGTGAACCTAGAAAAGAATACTATCTGCATCAAGGTGCGTATAAGGTAACTAATGGGGAAAGCTTATTGCATATTACTAATTTGTCAAACTGGGTTCTGACTTTTCCGAATAAATGCCTCATAGCTAGAGCCATGCCTTTTATTGAGATTAAAGTTAAATATACCTATAGATTGACTAAAGATAATTCGGAATTTCAACCTCTATTGATATCTGATATTAAAGTTGGAGCTGAGGTAGAGAAAGAAACCCTCCTCAGACTTCATAGGCTCTTGCTTAGTTACCGTGATTGCTTTGCATTTAATTTAAGTGAAATTGGCTGTATTAATACCGCAGAAATGAAAATAGATTTATTAGATGACAAACCAGTTATTTATCGACCGTATAGGCTATCGTTTACAGAAAGAGATCAAGTTAGAGAAATTGTCAATGATTTGTTACAAAACGACATAATACAAGAATCAAATTCTAGTTATGCAAGCCCCATTTTATTGGTTAAAAAGAAAACAGGAGAGCAACGTCTCTGCGTTGACAAAAACGTTGTTGTAAAAAAGAGTGGCCACGAGTTTTATTGTCCGTGCTTTCTCGTGGTTCTACCTATTGCTTTGCGAATGGGCAGTAAATGTAAATGTAGAAGCATTATTAATTTACTTTAAAAATTTGACGTTCATAAGCGTCACGTTGTGACCTAGATGAATAAATGATTTTTGACTTCTGACTTTGACTTTGAATGCAATGGCAATCAGGTCCCAGAGTCCTTAAGCCGGTGGCATATTTTAGCAGACAAACTACACCTGAAAAGCGTCATTTACACTCTTATGACCTAGAGACATTGGCGATCGTCTGCTCGTTAAAGAAATTTAGAGTCTATTTGTTAGGACTAAATTTTAAAATTGTAACCGATTGTAACGCCCTTCGGACTACATCAACTAAACGCGATTTAATACCAAGAATAGTTCGGTGATGGCTTTTGATAAGCGAATTTACTTTTAACATAGAATATCGGCCGGGAGCTCGTATGGCTCATGTGGACGCATTAAGTCGTAACTCAAAATTACCACCCGAAATTATAGATGAATCCAGCGTTACAGTGTATAATATAGAAACGGACAATTGGTTATTAAGTTTACAATTAACCGATCCGGATATTTCTCGCATCCATAAAATTCTGATTCCTGAAACTGATGAAGAAGCCAAAGACATTAGGAAAAGTTATGTAGTTAAAAACAATAGAGTGTACAGGAAAGTTGGTGATAAACTGAGTTTAGTGGTCCCTCGCGGCGCTCGTTGGCAAATATGCAGGTCTTATCATGACGACGCTGGACACCTAGTTATTGCCAAAACTACTGAAAAGATTCAGTCAATGTTCTGGTTCCCTAAATTACGTAGATTTGTAAAGAAGTATGTTAGATCTTGCATCCAATGTGCCTATAACAAAGATTGTACCTCGCAACAAAAACAAGGTCAATTATATCCCATAGATAAAATAAGTATTCCTTTTCATACGATTCATAGAGACCATTTGGGTCCGTTTGTTAAAAGTAAATACGGCAATGTCTACATTCTAACCATAGTCGATGGGTTTACTAAATATCTGTTTGTTAGGCCTGTTAAAGACACAAAAAGTAAAACTACAATTAAAATACTATTAAATATCTTACGATTTTGGTCTCCCATCGCGAATAATATGAGATCGAGGTACTTCCTTTACTTCAAAAACCTTTAAGAACTTTTGTGAGAATCATGGTATTGAACACGTACTAAATGCCGTTGCATGCCCCAGAGCTAATGGTCAGGCCGAAAGGTACAATCAAACCATTTTAAATGCATTAGCAAAATATAATACTGATGGTGACGAACGGAACTGGGACATGAACATAGGTAAAATTCTGTGGGGAATAAATAATGCCACTAACTCCACAACTCAAAAAACAGCCACTGAAGCTTTATTCGGAATCAGGATGAGAGATAGTTTGAATAATAAATTAGAGATTGACACCGGCAAAAATCCAGAAATATCAGACGTTAGAAACGCCGTACCTGCAAATATTGAATCTAGTCAACTTAAACAAAAGCATAACTATGACCAAAATAGAGTCCCTGCTCCACGCTATAGAAAAGGTGATTTGATTAAAATAACTAGGACTAATTATTATAATAAAGGCAATAGCACTAAACTGATGTCAAAATTTATAGGACCGTTCAAAATAGCTGAAGTATTAGGCACCGATAGGTATAAAATAGTCGAGATACCAGGTTTCAGCAAGCGAAATAATAAATTTGATAGTGTAGTAGCAGTAGACCGTATTCGACCTTGGATTAATATTAATGCATCTGAAACAAATATTGATACAAGTCCAATATCAGATAGTAATAGCTCATCTAATAGTGAAGATAATAAGAGCAACAATGAGTCTTCAGAGTTCCAATCATTCAAATAAAGGCCAAATGTAATGATTATGAATTGTTTATTAAACTATTTATTCAAGTGATTTGAGTAGAGAAATGTGTTGATTGTTATTGTTTATTTTTTTTTTCTTTGTATGAGTACAGGAATGTAGAAATTTTATTGTTACTTCAAATTATTTATGAGACGATAGAGTAGAGAATTGAAGTGATTGTTATAATAAATTGAAGTACATATATGTAGTCAAAAGTCAAAATCATTTATTCATCTAGGTCACAAGGTGACGCTTATGAACGTCAAATTTTAATGTACATTACTTAATGCTTCTAAATCTTAATAATTCTACGTTTACATTTACTGCCCATTCGCAAAGCAATAGGTAGAACCACGAGAAAGAACGGGCAATAAAACTCGTGGCCACTCTTTTTAATCGCCAGTGTTATGTTACATATTTTGCTTTGTAAGGAGCTGCAACTGTTTCACATTGTAATTAATTACTTGTAAATAGTAATTAGGAACATACATAATACTTAAATAATTAATGCAGTTACCAATTTTACTGCTGTAGTAGCCTTCCAGTGTGAATATTGTGTAACAGGAGCATCCACTTACGTCTTATAATGTAGGCAACTCGCGACCATGTTCATTACTATGGTGGAAATATATGTTACAGAAGTGACTGTATATGAATACACTAAATTACTAAAACATTAGTGATTATTATTGCAAATTTAAATTATTTATCTGAGTAATTTTAACAGATAAATGTATTGATTATAATTGTTCATTTAAATTATTTATTTGATTAGAGATAGATTCAAACCATTTTCAATTAATTGGTACGTGCGTCAGGAGACTGCACGTAGTCGGACGGCCGAATGTAATGATTTTGAATATTTATAATTAATTAATGATTAAAATTTGATTTAGTTGTGATTTTGACTAGATAATTAAACGGATGTAGTTATTTAATAAATAAATTTTATATGGTTAGGTTGAAAATGTTCTGTTATTAAATTATACTTATTCTTGAAGTAATTTATAATGTATAATTACAATTTAGCAGTTTGATATATTATTCAGACTGACATTTTAAAAGTCAACTAACGGATAATTATTTGAGTCGCATTTCCGGCAAAAAGTATCATGGTTGACGTTGACTTGTAAAATGGCATTCTGGTGCGTGAGCTAGCAGCGAGAGTATTATTTAGAAGATTGTGGTGTTACAACTAGTAGAAAAAGTTATAAGAGTTAAGGAACAATAAATATATTGCTGAATCTACCCACTGGAGTACTTTATTTCTTCACATACGTATTGTTATTTTGAACTGATTTTTTATTTGTGTAGTATGGGATTTGATGATTATACATTATGTGCATTGTATGATATCTGGGATATATTCGTCGTCAAGCTATTATTCCGTCACCAGTTCAGTTTTTCGAAGAAGTCGGAGTAGAGGCATGACATAATGGTTAAAATGTAAATAAATGCTTTGTTACCAAAAATTTTTATTTTCACTTAATTACTATTTTGATACATACATAGGGGTGGTGAAACGCCAAATCAGTAAAGTACCCCTAAATGCTCAATAGCGCGAGAGTTTGCTAAGTATAATTAGTGTAAGTTTGCTGGATAGAGTATAGAGCAACATAATTACAGAGAAGTGTGATACCTATATAATTATAAATAAAATCGTAGAAATAAGTGTTGGAAAAGGTACTCTCAGATAATGTAACATTCCAATCAACGTTCTGTTATGCTCATGATCCCTACATAATTATTAGCTTCCCGTATATAACAATTTACTCAGTGGTATTAGCAAAGAGCTCAGATATTTACTTATGTAGCTTCTTGAAACGTCACCTGACGTTAGTCATTAGCGTTCTGCGCAATATACGTTTATTCATTGTACTGCACATACGTGAACTTATCACTATGACAGCTGTGACATTAGTGACCACAGATGATATACTATAACCATATTAGTGACTAACTTCAGACCTACCCACACTAAATGCGCGAGGTGTAACTTACAACTCTTAAACTTCGTTTTTCATTAAAATCTCATACCATAAAAATATTCAGCAATTACATTTTACTTAATAGGCCTTAGATCTATCTTTTTAAAGTATTTGTACTAATGCTCGCGAAGTCTTAATGCGACACTGATAATGTACGGTGGTTTGCCATTGTTCTTTAGGGTCAAAATTGTGAGCAGGATGATTACAATGGTCTTTAATTTGGGCTGTCAAAGATTTTGATGTTGTTCAGCTACTTTGAATGTGTAAAATCCTATAGGGAAAGGTGAGTAACTGTTCCCAAGCCGTTTTGGAGTTCTCACGCACAACGAGACCAATGCATTAAGCTAAATTGTGAGCTAATAATGGTCTCGCACCGCGTGGAACTCTCTTTAAAACCGGAATTGATTTTTTTTTAATGTACCTAAGTACTGCCAAAAAGGAATTTGAGTAGGAACAGGATGTGAAATGGTACTGGGACCAGGAAACACATTTTGGTTTTTATGAACTTTGCCAAAATGTACTTACAAGCCCCGCTTACCTTTGAAAAAAACGAGCTTGAGAACATGCTGGGCAGCGCACTAGGTTATTCTGCGACGATTGATTCGCACTCAACTCCGCATCACTAATGCCGTCACTTGTTGCTGACATAAATATTGTATAATTAACTTAAATCTTAAAAATTATCAAATTATTTATTTACTTACACCTGACGTTTAGCTGGTGACAGGACGTCGCCTAGGTGCCGGCGCGTCGCGTCCCGTCACCGCTGTCTTATACTCAACTTAACTTTTAAAATAAAATTGTCTATTATAAATGATAAAAAGGTACAAAAACACAAGAAACAGGATCACACATCACATACAAGTTCTGCACATTGCACTTCACGTAGTTTTTGATAGATAATGAACTGGTAGATTTGCCAATAAGATTATTTATTTGCTGATCCTGATATTTTCACTGATTTTTGCCATGATCATCAAATAATATATCACAGCTTAGAAACTGTTTTTGATTGGAGACTTGTACATGGAGACTTCTTGCATTTCTGGTCTTTTATGACTTGTAAGATTTTTTTAAATTATAGTCTAAAGATGATCGGCCATTGACCAATATTGGACTATTTGTTGTAAAATAACTTATTTTAAGAATGAATTTTTTTAAACAGTAAAAAATTCGTAGCCATTTTTCGTAGATATCTTTGCAGTGTTTATCGTGTGTATTTCGTGAAATTACATCTCAACGAGTGCCAACTTATCGTTCGATGCGTTGAATTGGACTACAACTACCCGCGTGTTCAAAACGAAGACGCTAGACACGAAAAATTGCTGGGTCTGTTGGAACTAGAGAACCGCAATTTTCTGTCGCTGATACAAGCCATGAAAATAACTACTACATCGTCACATGGCTTTCGTTTACCGGACTTCGAATCTGAGAAACGAGATGTGGATGCACGTGCTTGAGTGACCACTGCAGACATGTGATTCACCAATCAAGACCCGCTATACGCGCAGCTTATGGTCACATTAAGCCGCGCCTTGAAGGGAGGAGCTTCGATCTGGCTATCTAACGTGTAATTTCCTGGAATGACATTGTGCAATGAAGTTTGCACACAAGGTGCGAGCGAAGACAACAGCTGCTAACGCTGCTATTTTGGTGAATCAGCTGAGCTTTCAACCGTAACCGTGGTGAGCGTATTTTGTCTGATTTTTTATTTGTGCTGCAAAACGAGGTATTTTCTCAATCAACAGGGTATATAGCTGCTCATTGATGTTCCATATAATTGCGTTATACTCTATCATGTTACGCACGTGTGTTATGTTCGCGATATGTGTGTTATTAAAGTGATATGCTGTTATCATTATAAAACCAAGTAATTTATTTGCTTCCTTACAAATCTGCTGAATATTTTCGCGAAAACTCAACTTGCTGTCAATAATTAAAGCCAGGACCAAACCAACGCGTTCAGCTTGCGTCCGAGGTGGCGTGCGCAGTGGCGATTATTGAACGTGCAAAAGTTGTGCACACTGTCGCGTTCGTTCAGGCGTTTACCAGGCTGTAGTCGCGTCACTAAAATGCTGTCTGATACAGATAGTGAAATTGAAGAAGTTTTACTTGTATCTGCTATCATTGAAGACGAAGAGGAACAAAAAGTGAACTTGAGGTGGGTATGATATACTATGCCAGTGATGTAAATACCTACCGTCATTCGATAACGCCTTTGGATACACAGTTTAAATGAAACCAGAGAAAGGGAAGGTGAATTTCAAACCTTGCACTGGAAATAACGTAAAGATGAAGAGCGTTTTTACGTTTACTAGGTATAGAATGTCTATTGAATGCTTTGATAAACTTTTGAATATGACTAGAGGCTCTATTAAAAAAGAGTACACAAATTATCGCAACCCAATATCACCAGAAGAGCGTCTGTATATTACTTTAAGGATATTATTAGTAAGAGCTAATTTAAAAAAATCAATCATAAGCATCGCATAACAAAATTTATAATATATAAAGCGTTTTAGACTTAACAGAAACAAATATAAAAATACTTGTTTCTGTTCAGTTTAAAATATAAATTTAATAATTTAAAATAAGTAACCTTAGGCTTATTATTTATTAGGTAGGCTATTGTTATTATTTAGGTAGGTATACGATATTTCCTATTTCGTCCCACACCTGGTCCTTTTTTCTATTATTCTTATAATCAGAATGAGATGTATCATACAACTGTAGGTACAGTATGACAGTGAATTATGTACGTGTATGGATGTAAGGTTTGTATGTATGTATGTGTAAGTACTAGGTACGTAGAGACGGCTGCGCCCGTCGACTAAGTTTACCCCAGTCGCGAATAAACGCAGTTTGAATGAACACGTTATCTTTAATTCCTCTCTTTTATAACCTTGACCCCAAACATTCCCAATTCCCTAAAGTGGTGACCCCTGAAAACTGTGTTTATTAAATACGTGTTATAAATTTCGGTATTCGGACAATGGCTACCCCTGGTGTGAATACACCTGCGATGCGTGCCCCGGAGCCGAGACTCGAGTCAAATCCAGAAAATGTGACCGCACTCGCTAGTATTACGGTATCGTCGCGTATAGCAGAGTTTTGGGCGGACCAGCCGCGACTGTGGTTCGTTCAATTTGAGGCGGTAGTGGCGAACCAGAAGCTCAGCGATGCTGCAAAGCAGAACTTGGTTGTGACCAAGCTGAATAAAAGCGCCATTCAGCAGGTCAGTGATTTACTTTTGACGCCACCGGAGGAGCGTAGATACGAGACGCTCAAGGAGAGGCTACTGCAAGTCTTCGAAGAGTCGGAGACACGCCAGTTCCAAAAACTTTTGGGAGAAATGGAGCTCGGGAACCAGAAACCTTCCCAACTCCTGAGGCGCATGAGGGACTTGGCACGGGCGAAGATACCGGACCCTACATTGCAAATTATGTGGAATAGCCACCTTCCGGCAGCGGTGCAGGCGGTACTGGCAGTCACAGATGTCAAAGAATTGGAAAATTTGGCTGTCATTGCAGACAAGGTCATCGAGGCGACTCGGCCAGCAGAGGTAGCGGCGGTGACGTCGACCCCCACCTCCCAAGATGCCAGCGTAACTTCGGACTTGGCTGCTGCGGTGCAAAAGCTGTGCGTCGAGGTCGCGGAACTGCGTCGCTCGCGGCAACCATTTCGCGGTACGCGTGGACGTAACGGTTATCGTAACTCAAGGTCGCGCGATAGGAACGCGAGTAAAAGTCGGAAGGACCCCGATTGGTTATGCTTTTACCATTTTAAGTACCGGTCGAAAGCTACTAAGTGCGTAGATCCGTGTAACTGGAAAGAGCCGAAAAACGTTACCGTGCCGGAAAACTAACGGTGATACAACCTGTGGCGGAGGTCTGTATCAACGCGGCAAAACGCCTATGTGTTCTTGACCGAAATAGTGGGTTGAAATTCTTAATAGACACTGGTGCGGATGTGTCGGTAATACCGGTTTCGTTAACCAAAAGCAAACAATTCGCGAGTGAAAAATACAAACTTTACGCGGCTAATGGTAGTGAAATAGGAACATATGGTGTGCGTACTTTAGTTTTAGACCTTGGTTTAAGAAGATCTTTCCGATGGACTTTCATTGTGGCGGCTGTTAGGCAACCTATAATTGGAGTAGACTTTTTATCTCATTATAGATTGTTAGTTGATATAGGCGCGCGGCGACTGGTAGATCAAGTTACGCGTTTAAACGTTATCGCGTCAGTCGTATGCCATGGCGAGTATGAGTCAACGATTAAAACACTAGTTAATAACAATATGTGGCATAATATTTTATCTGGTTATCCTGATATTACACGGCCTGTATCGTACAAAGATATTCCGAAGCATTCAGTGTGCCATTACATTGAAACTTCAGGGCCGCCAGTATATGCGAAGGCGAGACCGCTGCCTCCGGATAGGTATAAGAAAGTTAAAGCGGAATTTCAAAACATGCTAGATCTAGGTATTTGTAGGCCATCCAAAAGTCCTTGGGCAAGCCCGTTACATGTGGTACCCAAGAAAAATGGGGAACTAAGGCCATGTGGTGACTATAGGCGGCTAAACGCGGTAACAAAACCGGATCGCTATCCTATACCGCGTATTAACGATTTTAAATACCTATTAGCAGGAAAAAAGACCATTTTTAGCAAGTTAGACCTAAATAGGGCGTATCATTTTATACCCGTCGCACCCGATGACATCGAGAAGACCGCAATCATTACACCATTTGGGCTATTTGAATTCCCGCGGATGACGTTTGGTTTGCGCAACGCAGCGCAATCGTTTCAGAGGTTTATGGATACGGTAGTGCTGCGTGGCTTCGATTTTGTATATAATTATATAGATGACGTATGCATTGCTAGCGATTCGGCAGAAGCCCATAAGGAGCATTTGAAGGCCGTTTTCTCGAGGTTCAACGAATTCGGTGTAACAATTAACATCTCTAAATGTGTATTTGGCGTATCTAAATTAGATTTCTTAGGATTTGAGGTGTCAGCGGATGGTGTTCGTCCTCTTGATGATAAGGTAGAAGCAATCGTAAATTTTCCGAGGCCAGAAAATATCGAACAATTACGTCGGTTTCTCGGTATGGTTAATTTCTACCGCTCGCACATTCCTAAGGCAGTTGATTGTCAAGCAGAGTTAAATGCGTATCTCCACAACACCAAAAAGCATGATAAAACCTTGATAAAGTGGACTGATAAGGCTATCGAGGCGTTTGAGAAATGTAAGGATAGCTTAAAAAGCGCCATTACATTATCCTATCCGTTGCCTGATGCGGAATTATCTCTAATGTGTGATGCTTCAAACACTAGTGTGGGGGCAGTACTACAACAACAAGTTAATAACTGTTGGGAACCGCTGGGATATTTTTCTAGGAAATTAACGCTCACGGAAACCAAATACTCTACGTATGATCGGGAGTTGTTAGCAATATTTATGGCCATTAAACATTTTAAAAATTTGGTAGAAGGTCGAAAATTAACTATCTTTACCGATCATAAACCACTTATATACGCATTCACAAAACTCAATAGCGATAAGGAAAGTCCCAGACGAATTCGTCAACTTTCCTATATAAGTGAGTTTAGTACGGATATTAGGTACATAAGCGGAAAGGAAAATACAGTAGCCGATGCTCTTTCTCGCGTAGAGACAATAAATTGTCCCACGCTACTGGATTATGCGGCGCTAGCGGAAAAGCAATCCAGCGACGCGTACCTACAGCGAGCGTTACAGGCTTCGGACTGCAGCTTGCAGTTTAAGCAGTTTTCCATACCGGACTGTGAGAAACAAGTTTATTGTGAGGTCTCACACAACAAAATTAGACCTTACTTAACGGAACATTTTAGGCAAATAGCTTTTCGATCAGTGCATGACCTAAGTCATCCTGGTATTAAATGTACTAAACAATTAGTAAAACAAAAGTTCTTTTGGCCAGATATGGACCGAGATGTTTCCAAATGGGCCAGGGCTTGTCCTGTGTGCCAAAAAGTTAAAATATATAGACATACCGTATCAGGAGTAGGTAATATTGAACGGGTTGATCGATTTCATCATTTGCACATCGATATAGTCGGACCTTTGACGATATCGCCAGATGGATATAAATATTGCGTAACGATGATCGACCGTACCACGGGTTGGCCCGAGGCCGTTCCTGTCCAAAATATCACAGCGGAGACCGTAGCTAGGGTAGTATTTGAGTGTTGGTTTTCTCGCTTTGGATGCCCTTCGAAGCTTACTAGCGACCAGGGTAGACAGTTTGAGAGTGATTTATTTAACAACCTCATGAAATATTTGGGCATTTACAAATTACGCACGACTCCTTATCATCCAC
Organism: Euclidia mi; assembly: GCA_944739405.2. Lineage (NCBI taxonomy): Eukaryota > Metazoa > Arthropoda > Insecta > Lepidoptera > Erebidae > Euclidia > Euclidia mi. The sequence goes on along the minus strand of OX123185.2, from coordinate 91,847,455 downwards.
AAAGCAACGGCATGATTGAACGTTGGCATAGAGCACTAAAAGTGGCTCTCATGGCACGTTTGCAATGCAACAAGTCATGGGTAGACGAGCTTCCGATCGCATTGTTAGGTTTGCGTACAGCTATCAGGAGTGATAGTGGAGTGAGCGCAGCGGAATTAACCTACGGTAAGGCAATTCGATTACCGGGCGAATTTTATGATCAATCGAAAGTTTGTATGTCGGACTCGAAGTATTTACAGTTGCTTAGGGACGCCATAAATAAATTCAAACCACGACCAGCGAGCCATGGCAATTCTAGATCATTATTTGTGTCCAGTGATCTCAATACGTGCAAAAGCGTTTTCGTTAGAAATTATGTATTAAGAAGGTCACTTCAGCCTCCATATGACGGTCCATACACTGTCGTAAAACGACAAGGAAAGACATTTATTATTAAGATAGGCGATAAGGACATTTGCGTTTCATTAGGTAGGCTCAAACCTGCATATATTATTGATAACGATAATGATAGTTCTAGTTTAGATATTGCGGATAGTAGTACGTACAATACAACAGACAAAAGTACTAATTTTAAATGTAATAATAACGAGGGCACTTCTAGCAATGTTTTACAACATAAAACAACGCGAAGTGGCCGCGTTATCAAAATACCATTGCGTTTTGCATAGCTTGCAGTTTGCAACATGACACTTGCATATTGTACTCAGTTTTACTGTATTCAATAATGTTATTATAATAATTATGATGTACGCTATTGCGACATAATTTAGTTTATAGATTAAGTATACACCATTATACACCTTATTGCATTTTGTATAGATATGAGTTTTCTCTTTGTTTTTTGTTTTGTGTTTTTGTGTACTTACATATATTTTTGCTTTTTGTAACCATTTATCGAACGATTTCATTACTACAACGTATGCATACCTATTATTTTTGCACACTTATGAATTAGGCAATAATTTTAGTCTGATAAACGTTAACATAATTTACTTTTGCACAAACAGTTTCATTATTCTACGTTCTTTACTCATACGAACATCATTTTGTGATTATAGAAGCAAACAATATGGGTTCAAGTCAAACTAAGGAAGAACATAACTCGAGCAATAGTTTGATAGCCCAGACTGTGAACAATAATAATTTTCACCAAAAACTAGATAACCTGGTATGGGTTATCATAGCTCTTTCTTCTTTCTTTTTTCTCATTGCGATTTTATCCGCCACCATTGGGTGGATGGTTTGCCAGCGCTGTAAGAGAGCGGCAGAAGCGTGGGTGCGCAAGCAGACTGGCTGCAACCCCAGCGCGGTGACTGTCCAGACGGTGCCCGTCCAGACGTTGCCCCAGCAACAGGCACCAGCGGCTAGCTCATACATGTAGGCAAAGTGCAGTGCAGTGCTTAGTAATGAAATCGGGCAGTGTATTACGGTTCTTGTATTTCGTGTTAGCTTGTAAGATGTTATTTTTTTTTCTTTTTAAGAGGGGGGTTGGTGTAGGTACAGTATGACAGTGAATTATGTACGTGTATGGATGTAAGGTTTGTATGTATGTATGTGTAAGTACTAGGTACGTAGAGACGGCTGCGCCCGTCGACTAAGTTTACCCCAGTCGCGAATAAACGCAGTTTGAATGAACACGTTATCTTTAATTCCTCTCTTTTATAACCTTGACCCCAAACATTCCCAATTCCCTAAAACAACAATGGGTAATTGTGGACCTCATTTATAATTTCATCCGTTTCCACCATACTTAGAATCCACAAAAACACACTTTCCTCAACAAATAATAGCTGCGTGCAGCGTCCTAACGCAACAAGCGCAATCCGATCGCCACCGCCGCGTGCAGACGCTGCACCGGACGCCGCGTCCAATCAGAGGACGCGTAGATGTGAACACGTCGCTATAAGTTCATACACAACATCTGATCGCCACCGCGCACGCCACCGCGGACGCGCGCTGAACGCGTTGGTTTGGTCCTGGCTTAACTTCAAATCGCGTATATGTATTTGTTACACGTTCGAGTTGTGTACCTGCTAGTTATGTCTAAACCACACTCGTAACAACCTATATTTATTAGTAATTTCTAGTAATAATATGGTAACATAGTGATGACAGAAAACTAGCTCCCAAGTCAGATACACATCACATACAGATTGGTGGGAGGTAGCTCAGAACCAGGAAAACACATAGGATACAAATGATACAATTAGTTGCAAAAAATAATTTGGGAGGGACTTTAGAGAGAGTCGAAGTTTGTAGGGACAAACCTATTGACAGTAAGAACGCATGCGCTGTAATAATTAAGTGCTCCGCATGTGCTATCGTATATCTGTCAGTACTGTCACATTATACATTGTCATATGGTGCACTGTCATTACTTCGTTCGCTTACTTATCTAAATTAATAATTATTGTAACAGCCTTGGCTAATCCCTACTAATATTAGGTATAACTGCGAAAAAGTGTATGTAGGTATGTACCGATTTCACGCTAAACCGACTGAACAAATATTCTCTATTCATAAATGCGTATAGAGATATATCGGACCGTGGCTTTGACATTTGACTGTATGCAAAGTGATGTTGTTTAGCACCTTTCGGTAGATAATGTCATGAATACTGACCAAGTTACTTCGTACCCGATAGAGTTTCTGAACTCCTTACAATTATCAGGAGTACCTTCACGCAACTTTAGACTGAACGTTGGTGTTCCAGTCCTGTTAAGCCGGAATCTTAATGCACCAAAGCTTTGTATTAGCAAACAGCTACAAGTAACACCTAGGATTAAACATTGTAAAGCTATTCGCTATTGCGAGTCAGACTCGCTCATGAAGATTTCCGTAGTGGAGGTATCCCCTTACCATAGCCATTATCTTCGACTAACTATTAACAGTATTTGTATAAACGACAAAGCGATATTTGCAGTTCTTAAAATGTGCTTAATTTCAAAAACATATCGTTCAAACCAATTTTGAACGATATGTAGTCAGCAGTAACGTTGGAAGTGTTTATAATGATCTACAGCATATATTTTTTTTAGATTTGTCACTCTCTTACTTTAAAAGTTAGAGGGACATACACAGCCATTTTACCACTTTGGAACCGTATCGTATATCGTATATCTTTCAAACAATTGACTTTGAGAAACAATGGTTTTAGGAACCTCAAAGTAATTTTAACGACCCATTTTTCACATCAGTTCCACGTATGAAGAGTCCCCTTAATATTCTTTTTTTTTTGCTATAACTTTGTAACGCGGTTCACAGAATACACCTACAATTTTCAAATGTGTAAACTGAATAGTTTCGGCATAAAGTGGCTGTGAGATATGGATAGACTGACAGACATAGCGCGTCTATAAGGATTCCGTTGTAACGGGTTCTGGTAGTAAAACGCAGTACGAGGTTCTATGCGTTTATTTGCCGAGTATTGTCTCACTTCCCTTGCACGAGTATGACCGACCAACAACACGACACTGGCCTGAACACTAAGGGCTGCAGTCTCCCACGCTGTTCCCTCCGGTAGTGTGCAGGGCAGGTTGCTCGAAGGGCTGCGTGTAGCGGCAGATCCTCGCAGGCCGTTGGCTCAGCTGGCAGTGCCGGCGGTGTGTGTGCGATGAGCGGGGCAGGCCAGACTCTTCGGCAGAGGTGACGCTGAATGCGATGCAGCAGGTGTAGCGGTCTAGGTAGTGTAGCCCGGAGCTGAAGGTAAACCTGGAACCTGAAGGGAAACAGCATTAGGAAAGCCACAACCAATAGAGTCAGGCAGGCGGCGTCAGCCGGCCTCAGCTAGCAGGTAGAGAGATGGGCAGTACGCTAACGCAGTAAATGTAGTAACTCACCCACAGCTGGGACCAGGATACACGTGGAATGTATATGGATATAGCTAGGACCAAGAATCAAATGGACTCGACATTTGCGTACACCCGTGAAGGACGGACATAGAGTACATCCTGAGTTGGTGTTAACAGATGTTGTAAATGTTTACCCTACAATTCTACGAAGTACATATTAATTTTTAAGTAACATTATATCAAACCTGCATTATAATAATAATAATAATATTCTTCCACATTCACACAACACCATCTAGTGCATCTAGTCCCAAACTAAGCAGAGCTTTTACTATGGGTACTAGATAATGGATAAACATACTTATATACTTTTTTTTTGTAAATACATACATATTTTACATTGAAACACCCAGACCAAGACAAACATCCATGTTCATGCACACAAATGTTTGACTTGTGTGGGAATCGAACCCGCGACCTTCGGGGTAGCAGTCGTTTACACTCCCGCTGTGCCAACCAGTCGTTCCGGAATTGAATACCTTACCACTCTTACGACATCTGAGACCGCGTTCTCCTATAATTTTTAATCAATTTGGTATTTCGATGAATTTATGCGCTAACTCGAGAAGTTCCATCAATATCCGTTTAGGTATTTTTGCAACGAATAGTAACAAACATCTCTATATAATTTACAGCCCAATAAAAAATAAACATATAGCTAGCCTTACAAGGAGGTTTAAATCCATCCATAAGGTGTGCGATAAGTATTTTTTATACTTAATATTATTATGAATAACAAAAGTGTCGAATATGTGGGACTGGCTTCACTCGCCAAATAAACACGAGGCTCAGAGTTATATATATTTTATTATATTATTTGACACTCAACTTTACTGTCCTTTGAACAAAATTAATGTTGTATACAAATTTCCTATTTTCACTTCTTTATCATTCGAGAATGATTCCAAATAAGTACCTATTGTGGGGAGTTTTCCTAAAACACTTTTGTTCAAAGTGTTTAGAGCATACTCTTGCATATTTATTCGGATCCCAGTTTTCTCCTCCTGTTGCACGTATCCACAATTATTTTTGGATCGTGCAGTCCTTTGGGAATCTATAAACAAATAATTTCATTACTACAAAGAATCGGAAAACAAATTAAAATAAATAATCTTAGGTTCATATGAAACTAAGTAACGGCAAATTACCCAAAATTTGGGTAATTTATAAACGCTTCTGTGGTATCTCTAAAAAGCATTTAACGCTGTAAAATTAAAAAGTATCGATTACTTTTAGCTAGCTCAACATTCAACGACCTATTGAATTCGATTGTGTAATACTAAGATCGCGGTGATAATAAAATAGCATTTTTTGGTATATTGATGTAATTTAGAAATTATTTCCTCATGTAATAATACGCTATTTGTATCACTCTTTTAATATTTTCATGTATAAATAGATATTATAACTAAAATATCGTACTTACAAATAAATGGTTATGTTCTCACATTGCCGCTCACTGTGGCTTTTACAGCCTAAAATGTAACAAATCACCATAATAATACTGAACCAATGATATTTTCACTACGCATTCACAATTAATAACAATAATAACACAATTTTTCGCGGAAATTATCGAGAGCTCAAACGTTTGTTGGTCACAATATTCAGTTGTGACCAACAAAAAAAACGAAAACTCTGACAAAGACAAAAAATGCTATCTTTGTCTCTTTTACTCTTATGTATTTCTGTATGTCATTATCTCGGTCTGTCACGGTATTATTATTTGCTTGTCAAATCCATAGAGATACATCATCCTAGGGATATAGCGATATAGAATAGAGTAGCGGTAGTAGGTTAGTGTAGAGTAGCGGTGACGGCCTCTCTGTCGGCCCCTTTATATACCAGCCCTCCATCAGCGTTGGTGTCGGCGCATTACCAAATAAGGGCAAAACTTACGAGCGCGGACGATGGCCTTCCCTGATTGGCCGAGCGTATGGACGGTATTATGACGCAACGCGGTAAGTACCGGACATACGTTACAATACCGCCCGCCTTAGGAGAGGATTTTACGTGGCTAACAAGGAAAATCCGACTAGCTGCGTTAGGTCTATGAGTCCGCTACTGTCCAAGCTAAGACGGCATATAGAGAGAAGGAAGGGAAAGTCTTCTACGGTTTGTAACAAATAGTTAGGCACCATAGTGTATAAGTTTTAGGTCCTTTATGTGCCAAAACCCAATAGAATTTCCAGACGTGTCCGACAACTCGTAAACGAGGGGCGACTTTTTATTAATCACTGTGCACTTCACGAATTTAGGGGCTAGTTTCTTACAGAAGGACTTATCCTTGTCGCTCTGATAAAAAGTCCTTTTCCACACAGTGTCTCCCACATTAAACTCAGCTGGTTTACGGCGTAAATTATACGTTTGGGTATTCCTAGCATGAGCTTGAATGAGGAGTGCCTGAACTTTGTCAAATATGCCTGATAAGTGACGTATGTTTTCTGCGTTATCGTCCCTAGGTATGTATACTATATCATCAGCGTCCGTGTCGACATAGTGTGAGCCGCATGGAACTAGTTCACGTCCATAGACTAAAAAACTAGGTGTATAGCCCGTGACTTCATTAACTGCAGTATTTAATGCAAACTGCACCTTAGGTAGGAGAGTGTCCCATAATCTCTGGTCATTTCCTACAAACGCCGCTAAGGTAGAACCAATGGTTTTATTATAGCGTTCGACCGTAAAAATAGTAAATAGTAATAGTAAATAGTAAAATGTATTCGCAGAAATACAGAAAGCATAAATATAAACAATGTTCTAATATAATATTACTCTTAATGCTATAGACTTTCAATGATTTGGAAAGAACCATACCCCTGTACTAGTTAAAAACTGTATCACAGGCGGTTGGGTCTCTCTTAACAAATTTGAAGTTTGTATTTTACAATACAGCCATAATAATACGTAGTTAATAATAAACAAAATTGCCAATATAAAACTTATTTACTAATTAATATCTATATTATATAATAAAGATGGTCATGAAATATACACTATAATTGCGTGTCGAGCATTTTATTGAACTTACAGCGAAAATTTATAAAACTGTGTGTCAGCCGAATCGTGAATGATGTCAATGTTATTAAAAACTGTGTACGGTCGCGGTCTAAAAATGTTTACCACTTTACAAATTACATTCTTTGTCACGCTGGGTTCAGCAAGGTCTAAAATGCTATATCTGAGTACTTATTACTTTTCAATCATTGGTAAGGCATCGATTCAAACAAAAAGAGTATGTATATTTTTAGGTCGATGAAATAATTTGACATAGTGACAGAATTGCATTTATTTTGCTGTAAAAGTTCTGTATTTTAATATTATTATAAAAACCCTTACTTGTTATAATAAAATGGTACTATCTTAACAAAAGCTCACTTATGTGATCAGCATGCGCTTTATCGTGACTAGCATACCATCCACTATATTTATAGCTCACAGTCTGACCGCGCCCTGATTTTCGCTAGACGATATCATCATCATCATCACCCTGGCATTTTCTTAGTTGCATCCCAAGCTTGAGCTTCGGAGCCCAGGGCCTGCTATTACTGGTCTACCGAGATTTGACTGAATATCAGTTTTTACACGGAGCGACTGTCATCTAACATCATTCTAAGGTTAGACCAGTAGTCAGTAGGTATATTTGAGGGCACTGACTTCCCACTAATGACTGCCATAGAGCATGACAGCCGGGACTGCTTAACGTGCTTTCTGATGCACGGGGGTGAAACACCGCCAACTTCGGGCTAATTATTAAGAATTTCTTGACAGAAATTCCTAATAAATTGTCGCTAAGAAATTCTTGACAGAAAACCTTAGCAACATTTTCCGAGCCCGACCCGCGAATCGAACCAGAGACCTCATGATCAGCTGTCATATGCACTACCGCTAGACCAACGAGGCAGTCTTACACTAGACGATATAAATATTGTATTTTTTTCAAAAAGGTTTTATATTCAGGATGTCCTATTTTCGCGATCCCTTTCATTATAATCTGTCAATGTAAAAGTCATTTGATAAACTTATTAATTACAAATACCAAAATCGTAAATAGCAAGTTTAAAATAACATTATTTGAAGACTACAAATATTTTAGTTTCAGTGTAAATATCACGCTTGTAATTAAATGAACGTATATTATAAATGTGGAATAATAAATCGTTATTGACACCAGTTGCTACGCAACGCATGTTTTCATAGATTGGTTGCCTAGTACAATATCGTCGTCCTTGTGTCATTGATGTGTTCATGCAATTATAAACCTTAAGGTGGTAAACACTTTCAGACCGCGACTGTACATAATTCTTGTGTGCATTTTATGTAACTAGATGATTTTACAATATAATGTTAGTAGGTCAATATAATGAGGTATGTTAAGTGTTTATGAATCACAAAATGAAATATCAATTCTTAAATAATAAAGTTGAAGAATAATAAGATTAATAATAGTCGGAAATACCAGAGTACAACGTCGCTCTTAGTCGCCTTCATAATCAACAGAGTTTATGTACCTCTTTTCCGCCATTATTCTTGCTGGGCAGTCAGTAGAACCGGTGTTGTGGTTGCTGGGCTTCTTGAAGTGCAAGCAGGTTGCGCATTTTGGGTCTTCGGATTTCCTAGTGCAGTCCTTTATTGTGTGTCCTTGGTTGCCGCAATGACCGCAAGTGTATTGAGACTCTCTGCAAGACTTAGCCGCATGACCATACTGCTGACACTTATAACAGCGCGTAACTAGGGTGTAATCCTTCACCGGGCAAGATGACCAATTTATTAAAATCCTGTCTTGGATAATCAGTGCTTTACGTATCGCTGCTGATACTTCAATGATATAGTTACAGGTCTCAGCATCTTTGCGGCCCGATTTGTGACTCAACTTGGTTTCATTGAGAAAGGTCTCTAGATTGCAGCTTTGAAGTTTCTCTGCTAAGTTCTGATGGTACAGGCACGTGAAAACTTCCGTCTCTTTCATTGTTGAAGGCACTCCAATGATCACAATCCTAGGCTTCCGTTTGTGGGGCTCATTGATTATAAGGCCTGAGTTTGCAAATTGTACCGATTTTTTGACTTTCTCAATGTCGTCTTTGGTCTCTGTGCTAATGATCACGCCGCCGTTTCTTATCTTGCGCAGTGCTCTCACGTGGAGGTTCATTTGTTCAGGCCTGATGATTTTTTGCACTAATGATTTAGTGTCGTCACTTGTTTTTAACTTGTCATTCGGATAGATTGCCACTGAACTTACGCTAACTGGCTGAATGAAAGAATGAGTAGTTTTTTTAACCATCTCAGCGAAAGACGGTGTACAGCTGGTAGAATTCGAGGACTCTTGAATGGATTGCTGTAGTTCTTGAAGTCTCTGAGACAAATCGAGTTGCTCTTGCTGGGATTTGATGGTACTGTGGGCCTGGATAGCATGCGACTTAAGGGACTGGTACTGAACTGCCAACTGTGATACTTTAGTGCCCACGTTTCGACAGAGATTGCTGACTCTCATCTTCTGCTCAGAATTCAGTTTCCCATCTTGTGCTATGGAACACACGTCATTGAGGTAAACTTTAATGGATGACATCCAGTTCTGGATTTCAGGCGTAGGGATGACCTCAAGGGCTGGACGCTGGGGTGCAGGTGCCGGCGTCGAAGGTGGACTCCGCGCAGTCTTGCTGCTCCGATTGAAAGGACTGTGATCCATTTTATTTTGTTTGCAATTTCAATCCCGATACATTATATAACACTTAGTTTGTTTCGTTCGCATATAGTTGTAAGCGTATATTGAGGTCACGATTTAAAATTGTTTAAATAATAATTTCTCATGCTGTTCGACACGTCCGTTCTCAACAACTGTAAGGCAAGACCTGCCACCGTATTGACATGTGGGGAATATTTAGGAGTATAATGAAGATTAGGGATTTTGTACTTGCGCAACATAGCTTTTAAAGTAGCACTGACAAACTGTTTACCATTGTCCAATATAATTGTAGATGGTATACCATACATACACAACGTCACGCCTTTTATCCCCGAAGGGGTAGGCAGAGGTGTATTTTTACACCCACTTTTCGCCAGATATACTTTGGTCCCACGTAATAAGGGGCGAGCCTATTGCCGTACCGGGCACATTTCCAGACTCCGTTCTGCTACTGAGAATTTCGTGACAGAAAAACCCAATAACACTGCCCGACCCAGGAATCGAACCCGGGACCTCCCGGTCCCACGCGCACATTTATGCTGCGAGACCAACGAGGCAGTCGTATAGGGTTTGATGTCGAGTTTTCCGTCTCTACGCAAAGATGGTATTTGCATTGTGTTATCCCTCAGTCGCCTCTTACGACACCCACGGGAAGATAGGGGGTGGTGACACTTGTATTCTATGCCGTCAACCACACGGTATACCATGAACTAAAAATATTTTTTCTTCCAAAATATTAGTTATTATTTCAGCAGTTGCGCGCCTGATAGGAAAAAGTAGACAGTATTTACTAAAACAACAAGTTACTACGAAGATGTAGGCGTTTTGTTTTCTTGTGACGGGTAGTGGCCCCACCAAATCTACACTAATGGTTTGGAAGGGTCGTGAACACACTTTGGGTCGTCCCATGGTTCCCAATGGTGCATGGTTCTGATGTTTGTGCGCGATACAAGTGTCGCAAGAATTTATGAACTTAACTACGTCATCGCGCATTTTGGGCCAATAGTAACGCAGTGCTAAGCGCTTGTAAGTTTTAAATATACCGAAATGCCCCGAAGTGGGTTCGGCATGGTTCTCTAATATGGCATTATTTCGATCAGAAGAAGGTAGTACTTCTTTCCATTCGAACTCCTTACGTAGCATACACCTAGATTTAATCAAACGATACAATTTATTATTTTTAATAGAATAGTCTGGATAGTCATTAGGCGAAGATAAACAACCATTGTAGGTGGCTGAATACCATTGATCAGTGTCAACATTAGGGTCATTCACGTTATTATTATTCGCGTTAATTATATTTACAGGTAGGGATCATGATAATGCATCGGCTATAATATTATCTGTGCCGCGCCGATGCTTTATTTCGAAGTTAAAGGCTGACAGACGAACCAACCACCGAGCTAATCTACCAGTCGGGTTGCTCAAGTTTAAGAACCATTTCAGTGCGGAATGGTCAGTATACACAACAAACTTTAACCCGTTATCTAAATAACAGCGCCAATATTCGAGGGCTGTTAGAACTGCTAATTTCTCCCGTTCTGTTATACTGTAGTTTTGTTCCTGTGCATTTAGTGACCTACTCATGTAAGCGATAGGTAGTTCCACGCCATCTATTTCTTGTGTAAGTAACCCACCGATGCCGCTCGTACTCGCATCTGTGTGAACTTGAAAAGGTTTCTCGTAATCGGGACACGATAATATTGGTGCGGAGCTTAACAATTGTTTTAGTTTACAAAACGAGTCATCAGCTTCCACCGACCACTGAAATGGTGCGGCTTTCTTACCGGTAGAAGTAAGTTTGTTCAAAGGACCGGCAATAGTACTAAAATTCAATCATCATAATAAAAATCATGGTATCGGCGATTTATACCTATAAATCGCCGATACCATGATGCAATGCCTAAGAACCTTTTGACTTCTTTTTTATTCTTAGGCGTAGCATCTTGAAGAATGGCTTCCACCTTAAATGGGTCTACTTGTAATCCTGTAGAGTTTACTACGTAGCCCAAGTACTTCAATTCATCACGGAAGAATTTAGATTTTTCTAAATTTACTGTAAGGTTCGCCGATTTTAATTTTTCGTATACTTTATTTAATAGTGACACATGAGCATTAAAATTTGGCGATATAAGCACGATGTCATCTAAGAAAACGAAGACAGAGTTTTCGAATTCAGGGCTGTTCGTAAACAAGTGATCAACCAAACGCTGTTGTGTCGCAGGCGCATTCGTTAAACCAAATGGCATAGTCACAAATCTAAATGTTCCTCTAGTAGGCACATAGAACGCAGTCTTATCACGATCACATTCGCGAAGAGGCGTCTGCCAAAAGGACTTAGATAAGTCTATACTACTTAGATATCTAGCGTTCCTAAGGTTGTCTAAAATTTCGGATACGTAAGGTAGTTTGTACGCGTCTTTTTTAGTAATAGAATTAAGTTTCCTACTATCTAAACAAAACCTTAGTTTACCGTCCTTCTTAGGCGTTAGTAAAATTGGTGACGACCACGGACTTTCGCATTTTTCTATCACTCCCAATGCAAGCATTTCGTCTAATTCGTCAATAATTATTTTTAATTTCACCGGCGGTAACCTATAATATCTTTGGCGTATCGGCGCAGAATCGCCAGTGTCTATTGCATGTTCTATTAAGTGAGTTCGTCCTAAACCGGTTTTTTCAGTAGAAATCGACTCGTATTGCTTTATAATTAACTTAGCCGTTCTTTGTTGTGCGCGTAGTGGCAGATCCTCGCAGGCCGTTGGCTCAGCTGGCAGTGCCGGCGGTGTGTGTGCGATGAGCGGGGCAGGCCAGACTCTTCGGCAGAGGTGACGCCGAAGGCGATGCAGCAGGTGTAGCGGTCTAGGTAGTGTAGCCCGGAGCTGAAGGTAAACCTGGAACCTGAAGGGAAACAGCATTAGGAAAGCCACAACCAATAGAGTCAGGCAGGCGGCGTCAGCCGGCCTCAGCTAGCAGGTAGAGAGATGGGCAGTACGCTAACGCAGTAAATGTAGTAACTCACCCACAGCTGGGACCAGGATACACGTAGAATGTATATGGATATAGCGATATAGAATAGAGTAGCGGTAGTAGGTTAGTGTAGAGTAGCGGTGACTACTGTCCGCCCCTTTATATACCAGCCCTCCATCAGCGTTGGTGTCGGTGCATTACCAAATAAGGGCAAAACTTACGAGCGCGGACGATGGCCTTCCCTGATTGGCCGAGCGTATGGACGGTATTATGACGCAACGCGGTAAGTACCGGACATACGTTACACCGTGTTCAGCCATTTTTGACTACGGAACTCTAATAATGCTTTTTACAGAAATGTTTAAAATACTTCTTGCGGTTACATTTCTTATTAGTCCCTATGAACAGAATTAAAACGAAAATTACTATCGAACGATGTAGGAGTTTTGTGTTACCCCGAATTTAACGTGAGCGATGCCGCGGGCAAAAGCTAGTTATTACATGTAAATTAGTCCTAAGGCATTGTGTAAAAGATTATATAATTTCTATGGTGTAAAAGAATTTATGGACATAAAGTTTTTATATTTTGATGTGTTTGACATAAATAGCCCCATTAGATTTTTTTTGGATGCTGTAATCAAGCGAATCATGTTTCTACTTTTTTAAGATTATCTTCACCGTCGTCTTCACAGACACCCTTCATACCATTTTTGATGCGAATAAATGACTATCATTATTATAACTCTTATTACAAATCTTGCAACCTATACCTAACTAGTAACTTATCTTTATATATAAAATCCTTGCGTTACTGACTGACTGACAGACACGCTACAGCCGAAACTATTGGGCGCAGGAAGCTGAAATTTGGCATGTATGTTCCTTGGGGACCTTAGGGGTGCACTAAGAAGGGATTTCCCAAAATTCCCACGGGATCGTCCAAAGCGGGTAATTAAAAAATAATGCAGGCGTAAGCTGCTGGCGTCCTCTAGTCATACTATAAAGCGCGGATAAAAACGTATATGCACGGTGCTTAAAATTTCCCGTTCTAAAAGAATGGGTACCCACAATATTTTGTTATTCATTTTCGCAAAAATATTTGCCTATAAGGAACATATTACGTGTAGTTCAAATAAAAAATTGGCAATACATGTATACACAGCTGTGTTTAAATAATGTTATCGCGCCGTCTGAACTACAAAAGCAAATAAAAAGACATTGCTATTGGTAAGTCGACTACCACGAAATTAAAAAATACCTATTTAATTATAATGACAGTAGGGAGGTACTTAATTTACGTAACATCTATCGCGATGATATGTGATGCACTAACGAGTGAGGCAGTAGAATAATATCAAAATACTGAATTATTATCCTATTTCCTATCATGACGAGCCATTCGTATTAAGGATCAAAAAGTTTAAAGTTACCAGAAGGCACAAGTTATACTGTAGTACCTAAGGCGCAGTGAAAAGACTAGACGACTGCTCAATTTCTTGCCAAACGTTTTCAAAATTTTCGAATATTTATTGAAAAAAAAATCAATATGCACTAGATTTTATTGTGCAACCAAAATTTGTTACGATTCGAAGCGATAACTTCAAGAAACTACTGAATGACAAATATTTGAACTACAAATTTCAAGCACAGATAAAAAGTTTCTGCGCCTAGTAAATGCTATTTTTGAAAATATAGCTAGATTTCATTCTCAACAAAATAAAATATGACGTTATTGCATTAGTTTGCGATCGGCGTAGTGTCGTCGTTTATTTTAATAGCTTATTTGGCTTAGAAATATTGTACATATTTTTTAAACGATATGATATTTATTGGCTTATTTTTTCTCCCTTAAAGAGAAGTGTGGTCTAAAAGGAGATGTAGTGACAAAGATTGAAAAAGGAATGTTGCGTTAGCTTGGACATTTGGAACGGATGGATGAAAGAAGAAATACGAAAGGAGTGTATCGTGCGAGAATGAATGGAAATGTCGGTAGGGGACGCCCTAGGCGGACGTACGCCGACCAAATAGGTGACGTACTGAAAAAGGGCCAAATTAAAAGTACCCATAACCGACGCGCATGCATGATGAGGTTAATGAATGTCGAGGAAGCGAAAGAGGTATGTTTGAATCGAAACATGTGGCGTTCTATAGTCTCTGCCTATCTCAATGGGAGACAGGCGTGACGATATAGATAGATAGATAGAGATTTTTTCTCTCTTTCGCTTTCATCAGAGATTTTTGGCTTCATGCGAATCATGTCATTGGTTGGTTCGCTGATAGTACGAGGTTTGAACCTTAAACATTTCTAGTCTTTTAGTAAAATTTTGTAACAGGCCAGCTTGCAAAATGTTCGTGGGAAGATAGGCGTGTGTTAAGTGAAATATACGACGTTTCTGACCCAACGCTTGCTCACGTTTCTGCACAGAATTCAGCCTTGCGATGTCATACAAACGAATGTGAATTATTCCCGGAATTCAATTATTATGAAAACTCCTCTAGATGAGAGTTACACGGTATATACGCCCATCGTGGCTATTAAAACGATATGAATGATTCATTGAATAACATTGAGATGTCACGCATTTCAATAACAATACTTACTTATGTTGGTAAAATCTAAATCTGCAATAAGCAAAGACCCTTACCCACAAAATACAAAATGAAGCAAATCAAACTTAAAAACGGAAAGGTTTGAAGCACCCAAACGAAACTCGTGAACATTTATGAACATAGTAACGAATGAAGAGAAACCGCGTGAGGTTTTGCAGGATAGAAGCAAGTAGCGTTCTGTTGTCCCTGGCTAGCTACCTACGGACGGGAAAAGGCGTGATTGTATAATCAGATGAAATAACCAAATTGAAAAAATAGTACATCCACACTCGGAGAAACCATACATGACTCAAAGCTTTGTTCCGTGTGTGCATCGTACCCACAGACACCGCAATCCTAATTGGCAACGACTTTGTCCATACAGACAAATATTCTAAAAACAGTTTCAAAATAGCAAAAGATTCGACCATTCTAGACCATTGCATAAAGGCAGACGACCGTCACACAGATCAATTTCAAAACCAATATGACCCAAAATAATATTCCTACAGTCTTTTGGGCAGGGTCATATTCATATCACGCTTGCACTCACAGAAAAACTTTCATGGCATCTAGCGTCTGGGAGAATGATTGGCCCTTCGGATTAGTCTGGCTGCGTACAAATGGTCTAGAAAGAGTACTTACATACAGGGTGTAAAAAGACCCTTAATGAAAACTGAAATCCCATGTTGTACCAATCACTACGAACATTTTTTACTTCGGCACCATACCTGGGAAATTACTAGTTCAGGAGATATTGAGGCTCAAAGTTAGTATGGAATTTTTCTAATTAGGTACAAAATCGATGCATTTACCCCGCCAATATGTTCTTTAGATGCCCTATGAGCCCATGGATAAGTAGGTATTTCAAGCATTGCACGCGCGCGCGTTTAATTGCGGTTTAAAAAATGACAAAACTAAAAAAAAAATCGTTTCCCAGGTATTATTTTTGGTTAGTATGACTTGGCATGATGTCCACAACGAGTAGAATTCGGCTTGGTGATAGGTCTTGTGACACCCTGTATAAAATTTAGATTTGCTAATTTAACGTAGTTTACATGATTTTTAAGTAGCCTTCAAGACGGCAGACCGGCAATAATGAATTTCAATTTAAGGCAATATTTTTAATAAAACCATATTTGAATTTAGCTTTGCTACTTTAACGTAGGTGAGTATGCTTTTAGGTACCTGTTCTTCGCGCTATCTGTAGTATAGCCCAGCTTTCATACTAGTGATTTGGCATACCTCTTAACAAGATATTATACTAATAATCCTCAAAATTTCAGCTTTGCTAAAATGAAATGATTTAGGTCTGGCGGCTCTGGATCTGGGACTACAACGTTTTGGGTTACGATACCCACAAAAATAAATGGGGTAGTGATATTTTCTATTCTGAATCCATCACCACATGGAGAACGTTGTAGTCCCAGATCCAGAGCCGCCAGTCCTGCGTCATTTTAGCAAAGCTGAAATTTTGAAGAGGTGACTAAGGAAAATAGATACGAAGCAAATAATATCCTTGCGAAGAGACAGGAAACTCGACGACTAACTCTGGCCAGCGTGTGGTGTGAAGAAGCTTCTTAGGAGAAGCAGTGGACTGTGAAATTTTATAAAGGTATTTGTCAACATTCACAAACATAACCTTATTCCCCCTTAATTATTTTGCCTCTTCCAAATATGCCGTACCGTGTCGTTTTTGTCATCCACGTGAGGACGACAATGTAATTATTATCATCAAATAGCTTCAATATGCTTCTGATTAAATATGTTATTGTTTAAGCAGTAAAATATAAATCATTTAGTCTGTTGTCACTTTACTTAAGCCTATTACAAGATATTTTGCATTTGAAAAAAGTTTCTCAAAAGATTTTTACGAATATCTGTATATATAAAATCCTTGCGTTACTGACTGACTGACAGACAAGCTAGAGCTACAGCCAAAACTATTGGGCGCAGGCACCTGAAATTTGGCATGTATGTTCCTTGGGGACCTTGGAGGTGCACTAAGGAGGGATTTCCCGAAATTCCCACGGGATCGAGCAGAATCAATTAAATTAAATGTGCGAGCGTAGCTGCGGGCGTCCTCTAGTAAAATATAAAACACAATTTATGAATTCTAATACAAATTTTATTAGAACATTATTTACGAGAAGAATAGCTGGATGGCGCCATATTTCATATGCCTACACGTACGAAGCTCGATATTTGCAAAGCGAACAGCTGTTGCAATCACGTTTTTATTTACTCAAGATTTTAGAACCATTCACATTATCAATACAGATTTTTATTTCACATTCGATCGTCATTAATAAGCAAGCAATCTTAAATAAAATATACAACGAGCACAAACTTTTTAAAATAAACAAGTTTATGAAGTGATAGATAAAGTAATAATTTGAGTAGAGCGAAAATTTGTTAATTTTTTTAAGATTTAAGTTATTAAAGATAAAGATAAAGATCGTTTATTTGTTAACATGTGTTTTTCATAATACATACATTACAAATGTCATGCACATGGATGGAAAGTTTTATTAAGTTCAACATGTTATGCCGTGGTCGGCGTACAAATATAAAAATTGCAGAAAAACTCAAGAAAATTACAACTTTGGTTCCTACATATATGAATTGGATTACAGTAACTCCTACAGTGGTTCAGAAACACATGGTGGATATTAAAATACAAATAGTATCCACAACAATCATACACAGAAACATATAACTGGATATAACAATACAAGAATTTCCTTTAAAATTATTCAAACAGCAATTATAAAATAAAATAGTATTATAATTTCTTAGTGCCGTTTTAGGATTACCACTAAAATTTAAATTTAATAAAGTTTTATAACTATATGTACATATAATTATATTAAGTTTAGCACAGTTTGTCATTTAAAAAATCATTTAAGTTATAATAACATTTCTGGATTAATATAGTTTTAAGTTTTGTCTTTAATAAAGTTGATTTTAATTGTTTGATGTTATTTGGAATTTTGTTATAAATAATAGGACCCATGCATATAATACTTTTATGAAGCAGCGCTGTATTCGCTGGGTGTATCTGTAACCTGCTATTGTCACGTCGACTACGGACCACATTATCTGATAGACGAGGGAATAGGTGTGGATTATTTTTGACAAACAGGACTACCTCCAAGATGTATAATGAGGGAAGTGTAAGGATTTTATGACGGACAAATATAGTTTTACAACTATCGGTTGGTTTAATGCCGAACATTGCACGAATACTACGCTTTTGCATCTTGAACACCATATCTCTCTTTGTTGAGTTACCCCAAAATAAAATTCCATATCTAAGCACAGACTCAATTAGTCCGTAATATGCCGTGAGAATTGCATTAGTGTTAAGGGTTGGCGCTAATTTGTACAGAGCAAACGAAATACTACTAATTCTTGAATTTAAATGGTCAATGTGATCTTTCCAATTTAGTTTTGCATCTATATTCAAACCAAGAAATCTAGCATTATCTGATTTATTTACGATGGTACCATTTTATGATAAAGTTAAATTTGGGGGTTTTAATCTTTGACTGAATTGCATAAGGCATGTTTTCTGAAGATTTATTCGAATGTTGTTGTTATTGAGCCATGCTACTACAGATGCTAAAGAGTTATTGATCTCAGATTCGTACTGATAGGCATTTTTCCATGGTATAGTTATTGAGCTATCATCAGCAAATAACGTCATTGGATGGATGGTTGAGTGTGGTAGGTCGTTTATATAAATTATAAATAAAAGAGGTCCTAGCACGCTCCCTTGGGGGACACCATAAGTAACGAAACGCACGTCTGAGGAGTATGTCTCTTCAATTTTTGTTTTATAATTTATTTTAGATATCTCAGTAATTTGTTTTCTATTTGTCAAGTATGATCGAATTAGTTCCAAAATATTTCCCCGTATACCATATGCTTCAAGCTTATTAGTTAATATCCTATGATCTACGCAATCGAAAGCCGAAGACATATCACAAAATATCGTACAAACTGGAGATTATTGTTTATTTTGACTCTGATTTGCCTCATATTATAACTATTGGAGGTTATAAACAAAAACAACTTTTATACTACAATTTAATTATATTATACTTTATACTTGCGGTATAAGATAGGGCAGCTCCTGGCTAGGTGGACCGACGTCCGGAAAAAGTTAGATGGGAGAGACTGACTGTAGAAGGCGCAGCACCGCGTACTGTGGCGCGTGTTGGGAGAGGCCAATGTCCAGCAGTGGACTGCAATAGGCTGATTGAGATTCAGATTCTTTATACTTTTAAAACAATAGGAAGCTTTCCACGTCTAAGCCCCGGTCTAAAATCGAATGAGGCGAGCGAATGAATAATTCACTAAGTGCATAAACTGTCGCAATCATCATCCTCCTAGCGCTACCCCGGTTAGAACCCGGAGTCCAATTTCTAGTCTAACCGAATTTGAATGAATATATTAGCTTTTCTACAGAGTGACTGTCGGTCTGACTTCTGTAACCAAAAGGGAACGCTATTTTCCATGGTTTAGACTAGTGTCAGATTATTCCTAGGTACAGACTCCCTATAACGACTGTCAAAGATCATCATGAAAGCCGAGACCAACGGCTTAATGTGCTCCCCGAGGCACGGGAAGTGATAATTTACAATTCAATACGCACAAACTCCGAAAAATAATTGGTGCGCGCCGTGGTTTCGAACCCTGCATGGCTTTCTGTTGATGTCTCCACTAGGCTTTCGCTGCTGATAAAACACATATATATTAAATCTATATAATTATCAACTATATTAATGTCATCTTATTTTTTTTTATAGACTCACGCCTGTATCCCCGAAGGGGTAGGCAGAGGTGTAATATTACACCCACATTTCGCCAGCAATTTTTAGGGCCCACGTTATAGGGGGCGAGCCTATTGCCGTACCGGGCACATTAACAGACTCCATGCTGCTACTGAGAATTTTCTAACGGAAAAACCCAATAACACTTTGCCCGACCCGGGAATCGAACACGAGACCTCCCAATCCCTCGCGTACATTTATGCCGCGAGACCAACGAGGCAGTCAATGTCATCTGTATTAATGAAATGTGAGAGTGTAGCTGCAGTCATCCTCTAGTTTGTGATAAAAATGCATTTAAGAATATATTATAAATAGGTAGCATACATACTTCATTAAGTCTCTAGTCTATTTTGATCTGTCCGATCGGATGAACTTATGGGAATATTCCCAGCACAATATCTTAATAGAATATAGATATTATGCTGGGACTATTGAATCAAATATTACCTACCCACTCAGGGATACAGGCGTCAGTCTATAAAATGAAATATTTTAACATAATATTCAAAGAAAAACAACGGAAGCGGTTTACAATACATACTCAAGGCTACATAAATTATTATGAATATGTCACCGGAAAGTAACAAAACTAGTGCTTCCGGTGACAAATACGGTATGAATACTTAATGTTATTCCGACTTCATTGTAATAAAGAATAACAAGTCGATTATGTTATTTTCAAATGACTTTACTTTAGAAGGCACGTGTATATAACAGAGGTTCTTTTAATATTATGACGTAACTTTTTTGCAACTAGTAATATGAAACATGCGCACGTATTTTGGTCGCATTTCAGAGGGACTGGACGGAGTTCGCATGTGATCGCTACAGGTGTAAGTTGGAAGGGGAGGCCTTAGCCCAGCAGTAGGATTGAAATTACGCTCGTAATAATATTATGAACGAATAGTTAATTTATTTTGACATTTTACCGTGGCTTTTTTACAAGCTCTTGTTTATTCTGTCTGAAATCGTTCAAGATAAAATTGACCTATTATTCGAGCTGAAATAATGGATGAGTGCATGCATAGTGTATATTGTCCGTCAATGCAATGTTATGATGTCATGGAGCTGATTGGATGATAGAGCTGAAAGGTAATCCGCAATATCGTCAGGGCGGGATCACGACTGGAGCAAGTCGGTTGAAACTTTGGTAAATACCGAGGTAAATGTCTTATTTATCGCGAGTAAGACCCGGTAAATAGCCTTGTATAACGTATTTACAAAGTAATAAAAACTTATGCATTCAACAATAAAGTCTTCCATTTTACAAACTATTATTTCAAATCTTGCAACCAATAACTAGTAACTTCATCATAATTATCAGCCGAAAGAAGTCCACTGCTGGACATAGGCCTCCCCCAAGGCTCACCACAAAGACCGATCCTGAGCCACCCGCATCCATCCGCTGCCCGCTATCCCAACAAGATCGTCAGTCTACCTTGCGGGAGGCCTACCTCTTCTTAACTAGTTAACTAATGATACTTAAAATAGGGAGAGAAAGCACGAGCAAAGACTTATGAACCGTTTTTTAAATTTTCCGTTAAAATTTAATTCATTGGGTGCATAGGGTTCCCACCAAGAACTTAGGGTCCCAAGCCAACCTCACCTGCAAGTGGTGCACTTGCCGATCAACGGACGAGGCTCTGGCAAACAAAACATTCCGATAAGCGACAATAGGCTCGCCACCTATTACGTGGGACCAAACACTGGTGAAAAGTGGGCGTTTAATATGCCTCTGCCTACCCCTTCGGGGAAACAGGCGTGAGTCTATGTATGTATGTATGTATGTATTTAATTCATTCTTAAAAGTATTTCCTTTAATCACGAAAATATCGTTCAAATAAAAAAAATTACAATTTTTAAACAGCTGTGTTTAAATAATTTATTATGCCGTTAGTACCACAAAAGTAAATAAAATACCTTGTTATTGATGTTGACTACCACGAAAGTAAAACATATGTCATTATAATGACAGTACTGGATTTACGTAACGCCAATTATTGTGATGAAAATTATATCATGTTCTGATGAGTGATCCAGGGCAGTTGAATATTTTTTTCCTTAAAAAGACTACTCTCGCATTAGGACTAAATCCTGTGTCGCGGAGGACTTTTACAAACATACAACTAACGGACACAATGTACACCTATCAAAATGCTGAATTATTATTCCTATTTCCTATTATTACAATGACCCATTCATATTTACGATCAAAATGATTAAAACTACTAAAAGAACAACTCGTGCGTATTAAACTAGTTATCTCTAGCTCATGGTTGACGAAAATGCTGGTTTTATCACGATGTTTTCTTCTTGGGGAGTTCTCCGTCACGTTTTCGAAAGACGTCGATTGTCGGCAGCTTGCGTACCCACGCTCTCTTATGTCCATAAGTTTCAGATAATGCTTATACTTATTTCAATTTTCTATTTTCAACTAATAATAAAATGTAATCCATTTCAGTTTAATCCCATAAACTTTGAATTATCTAGAAAATCCAATATTAAGTTATTGTATTCAAATCTTTTCGAGATTTCTGAATTTCAATTTCTCAAATATTCATTGAAAAAAATCAATATGCAATAGATTTTATTGCGAAACCAAAACTTGTTATGGCTCGAAGCGATAACTACAAGGAATAAAATTCCAGTAAAATATGATGTAATTGGATTAGTTTGCAATCGGCGTAGTGTCGATAGCTTACTTAGTTTAGATTTTTTTATATGAACTTTGCGATATATAACGAACACGATATATTTTGTTCACGCATTAATGCTGATACACCAGACAGAACAGCGAGACTTCGCTGTTTTTTTGTTTTTACGAACTGAACAACGTACAGAGCCGAACATTACTATGAATTTTTTTTTCTTTCTAGCGAACACTCTAGTCAGCCAAAACGTCAAAGCAAATTTGACAGTAAATTTCGTTAGAATGCTCGCCAGAACGTTCGTAAGCATGCTCGATAATACACACTTGTTTGTTTTTCTGTTTTGTACCATTAGCAAGAATGCTCATTACAAGTGAATGCTCAAATGCATCAGTACCATTAAACATTTCTAGTCATATTTTAATGAAAATATAGTCCAGCACGCAAAATGTCTTCGGGAAGATAACTGACAGTTCGTAAAGTGAAAATGTACAACGTGTCTGAACCAACGCATGTTGCTCGCGTTTCTCCACAAAATTTAGCCATGCGATGTCATACAAACGAATGTGAATTTTTCACGAAATTCAAGTTCACATCAACGATTTATTGAAACCAGGCATCTTCATATATGCAGATGACAGCACGGTTGTAGAGAGATATATGTCCAAAGCTCGGGACAGTGTAGCAGAAATACAGTCACTCAGGGAGGCATGATTGAGCATTTGAACTTGACTTTGAAGGCGGTCTCCGACTGTGGCGATAATCAAGTCAAGTTTAACACTTCCAAAACTCAGGCGTGTCTATTCTTCACGAAACAGAGTCCATTTTATCTGACGCCGACTTTCCGAAATGTACCTGTGCAGATTACCGATCGCTTGGATCTCCTTGGCGTCACGTTGACCTCTGATTTAAATTTTGGTTCATATAATAATAGAGTTAAAAGTCGAACTAGCAGGCAAGAAACTAGGTATCCTGAACAAGGTGAGCTAGTACTATACGCCGGAACAGTTGCTTAATCTTTACAAAGCACAAGTCCGATCCTGCATGGAGTACTGTTCTCACATTTGGGACGGTTCAGCGAAATACCAGTTAGGGACTTTGGACTTTATTCAGAGGAAAGCTAGGAGACTTATTGGCGATGACCAATTGGTTAACAAAGAGTAAACAAATACTATATAAGATTGGTTAACACAAAACTCCAAAGCCTGGAGCATCGTCGCGGTGTTGCCAGTCTGTCGGTTGTTTATAGGATACATTTTGGAGAATGTGCAGAGGAACTACATAACCTGATTCCTCCATCCCCTTTTTATCAAAGGCGTCCAGACAAACTAGTCATCGTCACCGTTATATGGTTGACATCCCATCCATACGCACGAAACGCTTTGCATCCTCATTTATTATGCGTACTGTGAAGCTATGGAAATCCTTGCCTTAGTCTGCGTTTCCTGATGAGTACAAGCTGGGTGTTTTCAAGTCGCGGGTGAAAAGGTACCTTCTAGGCAAGCGTGCTCCATCTTCAACCATATCATCGCTTAACATCAGGCGAGGCCGCGGTCAAACGTTAGCTTATCAAAAGTTAAAAAAAAAGTACTATCAAAACTCCTCTAGATGAGAATTACACGTTCATACACGCCCACCGTGACTATTATAACGATACGAATGATTCATTGCATAACATTGAGATGCCACGAATTTAATAACATTTCACTTGTGTTGGTATAATCTTAATTAGTTGATTTTAGATTCATTTCTGACATAAGCTCTAAACAAAATATGTCCAACATGTTGATATATGTTGGACATATTTTGTTTATCAAATCTCCAAATCTCCAAATCCATGGATAGAACGAATATTGAAACCATTGTTAATCTGCTACAAGTCCAACGCATGATATCGCATCGAAAGAACGCGGTCTCAGAGGTAACGTGTGAGTTTGTACAGTCCATCCTGTCATTAATTCTAACAATCAAATAGACAAAGAGTATATCCACACTTGAAGCAACCATTTTTAGGGTTCCGTACCTCGAAATGAAAAAAAACGGAACCCTTATAGGATCACTTTGTTGTCCGTCCGTCTGTCAATACCCTTTTTCTCAGAAACGGGTGAAGGTATCAAAGTGAAATTTATACCAAATAGTCAAATCTACTGAAAAATTAAACTTCTAAGCCAACTTAATCAAAAGATACAACTATTTATGATGCAAATTTCCGCAATTTTCGAAATTCGCAAGGGAATCAAAACCTACAGGGTACTTCCCGTGAACTCAGAATCATGAAATTTGGTACAAAGCAATGTCTTATAGCACAGATAGAGGAAAAATTGCGAAACCGTAAATTATTTGTTACATCATATCATAAAAATCTGTTTATATAAAATCCTTGCGTTACTGACTGACTGACAGACAAGCTACAGCCAAAACTACTCGGCGCAAGAAGCTGAAATTTAGCATGTATGTTCCTTGGGGATCGTAGGGGTGCACTAAGACGGGATTTCCCGAAATTCCCACGGGATTGGGCAAAACGGGAAATTCGAAAATATGTGCGTGCAAGGCCGCTGGCGTCGACTAGTATTTTAATAATTTTAAAGTTATAACCATTTTTCATGAACACGTAGAAGCATATAATTGAAATTCATATCAAATACTCAAGTCTATAATACCTTTAAGTTATAACAAAATCAAACTTCTATGTCAACGCAAAACTAAGAAACAGCAATTTAAGCCGCATATTTTCTCACAACTACTCGCAAGGGAATCAAAACCTACAGGGTAATTCCCGTAAACTCAGAAGCTTGAAATTTGGTACGAAGCAATGTCTTATGGCACAGGTAAAGGAAAAATGGCTTAAATCGTAAATTTTTAGTTACATCATATAAAAAATATTTGTAATGATTTTAGAAGTATAATCCCCCTTTCCTCATGAACCCGCAGTTTCCTCAAGTCAAAACTAAAGGGTTCTTCCAGTCAATCTAGAATCTTGAAATTTGGCATAAAACAACGTTTTATAGCACATAGGACAAATTTTAAAAACCCTAAATTTTTAGTTACATAACCTATTTTTTATATATACAGACTTGTATGGAACCCTCGGTGCGCTAGTCCGACTCCCACTTGACCGGTTTTTTGATTTAGCCAAAGCTTTGTCAGTGTGTGAATTGAACCCGCAGCCACCGTCCTAATTGGCAACGACGCTGTCGATGCAGACAAAAAATACTGCAAATTCAGTTTCAAAACAGCAAAAGATTCGACCATTCTAGACAATTGCATAAAGGCCGACGACCGTCACACAGATCAATTTCAAAACCAATATTCCTCGTTGAGGGATGCAATTTTCTCATAGCGTGGCGCAGTTGTCACGTCCTTTTGTTTTCAATAACCCTTTGGGCGCGGCTGCGAAAGCGTGAATATTGGTGACTGTTTCTGCAACCTACGCATATAGGATATAACTCGGCAAAATGAAATATGGGCAGTAAATGCTGAAAAGCTTTTTTCTCTACTTGCATAAGAAGATTAGTTTTCTACGGGCTTTTTATTCCGATTATTGACAACGTTCTCCATCTGGTGATGGATTGAGAAAACAAAATGTCACTACCCCATTTATTTTCATGGCTATCGTAAGAGGTGACTAAGGAAAATAGATACAAAGAGAAGAGACAATAAACTCGACGGCTGACTCTGGCCAGCGTGTGGTGTGAAGAAACTTTTTAGGAGAGGCAGTGGACTGTGAAATTTTATAAAGATATTTGGTCAACATTCACTAACATAAATTAATTCCCCCTTAATTATTTTGCTTCTTCCAAATATGCAGTACCAATTAGTGGAAAGAAATAAATGCGGTGTCGTTTTTGTCTCCCACGTGAGGACGACAATGTAATAATTATCATCAAATTGCTTCAATATGCTTCTGGTTAAATATGTTGTTGTTTAAGCAGTAAAATATAAATCATTTAGTCTGTTGTGACTTTACTTAAGCCTATTACAAGATAATTTGCATTTGATAAAAGTTTCTCAAAAGACTTTTACGAATATAAAACAAAATTTATGAATTGTCATACAAATTTTATTATATTGTATTGTCATAAAAACAGCTTTTATACTACAATTCAATTATATTATACTTTATACTTGCGGTATAAGATAGGGCAGCTCCTGGCTAGGTGGACCGACGTCCGGAAAAAGTTAGATGGGAGAGACTGACTGTAGAAGGCGCAGCACCGCGTACTGTGGCGCGTGTTGAGAGAGGCCTATGTCCAGCAGTAGACTGCCATAGGCTGCTTGAGATTCAGATTCTTTATACTTTTATAACAATAGGAAGCTTTCACACGTCTACACTACGGTCTAAAATTGGATGGGGCGAGCGAATGAATAATTTACTAAGTACATAAACTGTCACAATCATCATCCTCCTAGCGCTACCCCGGTTAGAAGCTGGAGTCCAATTTCTAGTCTAACCGGACTTGAATGAATATATTAGCTTTTCTACAGAGCCACTGTCTGTCTGACCTCTGCAACCAAAAGGGATACTATTTTCCATGGTTTAGACTAGTGTCAGATTATTCATATGTACAGATATATATAACGACTGTCAAAGATCATCATGAAAGCTGGGACCGACGGCTTAACGTTCTCTCCGAGGCAGTGGCGGCTCGTTCAAAGGAGCGCTGGAGCAGTGAACTCCCAAAATTATAAAATTATACAACTCATATAAACTTATTCTATAAACATGCTCAATATTTTAATACACACCTATTCTCTTTTCTATAATGCATATCTACAAATATGTATTTGACTACTAAACTATTTATCATCATTTTGTGATTTGTCAACACTCTTGAAACATACATTACATAGGTATTTTTGTTGAGTGGAGCGCTCATAACAGCGCTCTTAGTTGACGAAAGCTTAGTACAACGCTTAATACTGAAACGTAATGAGTGCGAAAGAGAGAGCGTTCTATGCGCTGGGCGCGTGAGACAAAAGATTTGTATGAGAAATAAGGCAAATACAGAGCGGCGCTCCTGGCTAGCTTGACGAGGTGCGCATGCGCGAATATATTACCCGACTAAATGATATGACCATTTGTCACGAAGAAAAATTAAAACGTGTGCGCCGTTTTTTTTAGTAGGAGTGTTTTGCCGGTATCCTTTGAATGTAAACAAAAGCAAAACATTTCTCTGCAAACGTTGGTAACTAGAACAGGATTGGTGTTTATAATATTGTTAATTGTATGTGTGATCGTGTATATAATATATACACGATCACACATATTATGTGTCATATTATCAATTTAACTGCCTTTCTTAAACATATTATGTTTAAGAAAGGCAGTTAAATTGTGTAACTAATATGGAATATAACAGCGTAAACCTTATAAAAAACTGTGAAAAAACTAAAACAAACGACTAATATGATAAAACGCTTTGGTTATATGGTTGCGAAAATGCGACGGAAGTAAGAAGCGGTTTTGCTTTCCATGTACCTAGGTATTTTGTTTAGTGGTGCCGTAGTTGATACCTACTGCGTGGACGGTTCGGGTAGGTACCTATCGATGACTTAGAACATCTTACTATTTATTGTAAAAGAATTCACAAAATAAATTGTAAGCAGTTTCATCTTCTTTTTTAGTGAACACCCAATATAATCTTTCACGAGCCGCCTCTGCTCCGAGGCACGGGGCAAGCGATAATTTACAATTTAATACGCACAAAACTCCGAAAAATCATTGGTGCGCGCCGTGGTTTCGAACCCTGCATGGCTTTCTGTTGGTGTCTCCACTAGGCTGTCGTTGCTGATAAAACACAAATATTGTAAATCTATATAATTATCAAAATTCAATATTCCATACACGAATCTCGAATCTCAAAATCCATGTATGGATCGAATATTGAAAATGGCCGTCATCTGTATTTATGAAATGTGCGGGTTGAAGCGGGTGTAGTTGCAGTCATCCTCTAGTTTGTTAATAAAAATGCATTTAAGAATATATTATAAATAATAATATGTAACATACTTCATTAAGTCTCTGTCTATTTCGATCTATCCGATCGGATGAACTTATGGCAATATTCCCAGCACAATATCTTAATCCCCCCCGTGGGATCTCCACCTTGTCGTGGTGGGGGGGCTCAGTAACCGTGGATTGGTCACCCGCGGTGAAGCTAAGAGGGATCCAGGAGGGGACGCTCCGCGTGGGCTTGGAGGGGCCTGCGCAGGATGCGTCCAACGGTGCGGGTGCGGGGGACAGTTCTGTCTGTCCCTCGCAGTCGGGTGCGGTCGCGGGAGGAGAGGCGTGTCGGTGTTGCGTTGCCGCGCGCCCTATCTCCCGCGACCAAATGGGGGCGCACCATTCGATGCGTCGCGGTGGGGCCGCAGAGGAAGACGAGATGTGGTGTTGCGTTGCCGTCCTCCCTATCCTCTGCGGCCGCTGGGCGTTTTGGCGGCGGAATCCAACACCTTAATCCGTCGCCAAGGGGGTTTTGTTCGGGGCCCGCCTGACCATCTGGCGGGCCAATACCCGTCGGAGGGTGGCGAAAAAAAAAAAAGCACAATATCTTAATAGAATAAAGATATTTTTTTTTTCAATCAGCCTATCGCAGTCCACTGCTGGACATAAGATATTATGCTGGGACTATTGAATCAAATATAACCAATCAAATATACAGGATATCTTATTATGAATATATGACCGAAAAATAACAAGTACCGTAAATTTATAAATTTCCTAGGAAATTTATAAGGTTTGTGGGATTTTAAACCAGAGATAAATTGTATTATTTTACGCCCACATTTTCGTAAATTGGTAAACTTACCGAATGCATTCGTAAAATAATACGTAAGCAATAACCGAACGCCATGTGCGCTCTCATTGGTTGAATAAGTCACGTGTACCATTATTTATTATTTATTGTTCACCGCCATTCTTCGCCACTTTTACGAATCAACCGGAATAGACGGAGCCCTGCTTAGCGGGGTTCCTATTTGTGTGTTCAGGGTCACAAGAAAATCTAACATAACCTATTAAGTTGAACTGATGCCGACCTTCTTTATCACCGACCGACCAATCAGAGAGCAGTGTGTTATTTGCCATATTATAAGGAAGCGTAAAATTAAAAGCTCTTCTGTGATTGGTCGAACCGTATAGAATCTTACGAATGGATTGCCGCCAGTTTATACATACGACGAGACGTTACAAATTGATAAATTGCCGGATATGTTTGCGTAAAGTAATACTATTTATCTCTCGTTTGGAATCCTACGACAGTTCATAATTTCCTAGATTTTTTTAAAATTTACGGTTCTTATTATTTTCCGGTGACAAATACGATATGAATACTCATTGTTATTCAGACTTCATTGCAATAAAGAATAACAAGTCGATTATGTTATTTTCAAATGACTTCACTTTAGAAGGCACGTGTATATAACAGAGGTTCTTTTAATTTTATGACATAACTTTTTAGCAACTAGTAATATGAAACACGCGCACGCATTTTGGTTGCATTTCAGAGGGACTGGATGGAGTTCGCATGTGATCGCTACAGGTGGAAGTTGGAAAGAGATGCCTTAGCCCAGCAGTAGGATTAAAATTAGGCTCGTAATAATATTATAAACGTATAGTTAATTTATTGACAGTTTACCGTGCCTTTTTTACAAGCTCTTGTTTACTCTGTATGAAGTCGTTCAAGATAAAATTGACCTATTTTTCAGTTTTATATCGAGCTGAAATAATGGATGCATGCATGCATAGTGTATATTGTCCGTCAATGCAATGTTATGATGTCATCGAGCTGATTGGATGATAGAGCTGAAAGGTAATCCGCAATATCGTCGCGGCGCCCGGCGGGATCATGACCGGCGCAAGTCGGTTGAAACTTTGGCAAATAATGGGGTAAATATCTTATTTATCGCGAGTAAGACCAGGTAAATAGCCTTGTATAACGTATTTACAAAGTAATAAAAACTTGGGCATTCAACAATAAAGTCTACCATTTTACAAACTATTATTTCAAATCTTGCAACCAATAACTAGTAACTTCATCATAATTATCAGCCGAAAGAAGTCCACTGCTGGACATAGGCCTCCCCCAAGGCTCACCACATAGAACGATCCTGAGTCACCCGCATCCATCCGCTGCCCGCGATCCCAACAAGATCGTCAGTCCACCTTGCGGGAGGCGTACCTCTCCTTACTTAAAATAGGGAGAGAAAGCGCGAGTAAAAACTTATGAACCATATTTTAAATTTTCCGTTAAAATTTAATTCATTCTTAAAAGTATTTCCTTTAATTACGAAAATATCGTTCAAATAAAACATAGACAATATTTAAACAGCTGTGTTTAAATAATTTATTATGCCGTCTGTACCACAAAAGCAAATAAAACACCTTGTTATTCATGTCGACTACCACAAAAGTAAAACATATGTCATTATAATGACAGTACTAGATTTACGTAACGCCAATTGTGATGATAATTATATCATGTTCTTATGAGTGATCCAGGGCACTTGAATTTTTCTTCTCTTTAAAAAGACTACTCCCGCATTAGGACTAAATCCTGTGTCGCGGGGGACTTTACAAACATACAACTAACGGACACAATGTACACCTATCAAAATACCTCCTATTTCCTATTATTACAACGACCCATTCATATTTACGATCAAAATGATTAAAACTACTAAAAGGCACAACTCGTGCGTATTAAACTATAAGTTATCTCTAGCTTATGGTTAAAGAAACTATCGTGAGGAAAATGCTGGTTTTATCACGGTGTTTTCTTCATGGGGAGTTTTCCGTAACGTTTTTGAAGGACATCGATTGTCGGCAGCTTGCGTACCCGCGCTCTCTTATGTCCATAAGTTTCAGATAATGCTTATACTTTTTTCAATTTTCTATTTTTAACCAGTAATAAAACGTAATCCATTTAGTTTAATCCCATAAACTTTGAATTACATATCTAGAAAATCCAATACTAAGTTATTATATTAAAATCTTATCGAGATTTTCTGCAAACCATTTTTGAATTTCTCAAATATTCATTGAAAAAAATCAATATGCAATAGATTTTATTGCGAAACCAAAACTTGTTATGGCTCGAAGCGATAACTACAAGAAAGTAATGAAAAACAAATAAGTATTTGCACTAGAAATTTCAAGCACAGATGAAAAGTTTCTGCGTGCAATAATGCGTTTTAAGGTTCCGTACCTCGAAAAGAAAAAACCGGAACCCTTATAGGATCACTTTGTTGTCTGTCGATCTGTCAAAACCCTTTTTCTCAGAAACGCGTGGAGGTATCAAATTGAAATTTATATCAAATAGTTAAGTCTACTGTTCCTTGAAGCTGTGAAAAAAACAAACTTCTAAGCCAACGCAATCAAGAGATAAAGCCGTTTATGGTCTATCCACACACATCCGGGCCGTGGACGGGACGTGCACGGGACGGGGACGGGCCGTCACCGTGCTTCCGGGTCCCGGCCGCGATATTTCGTTCACACACGTCAGGGGTGCAACCAGAGCGTGGACGGGCTGTCACTAGAGCTTGCATTTTAATATTTGAATTATTCGAATTATGAATTGTGTCAAATATTCTAAAGGAAATTGCAATATCCAATTCTAGTTCGAACAGCGTTCTCAAAATCGTCCTAAATACATGCACCAATAAACACATTTAGTTGACATACTTAAGATAATTATATTATAACATAAATTAGATTTTGTTTTTTTTTTTGCGTATGAAGCCCTAAAAGGAGGAGTTCTAATAATAATAAGAAGAATAGCCGAGAAAAATGAATCATAATAATAATAAACATCTCTGGGGGGCCGGTCATTATCTCAACATGAGACTAACGCAATCGAAGGGCAGAGTGACAGCTTTCAAACATCACCTTCATCTTATGATAAACAAAAACAGCATCACAGGATGAAAAGAAAGGTTACAAATCACAGGGCAGCTTTGTGGCGAGCTGTCAGTGCTCAAGTCAGGGCCTCGTCTTCGGCTTGCCGTTATTGGATGGTTGGAATGGATTTCCAAAAGCGCCCGCAACTTCACACAACCTTGATATGCGTCTCATCGCACCGATTGTTGGGCCCAGCAAGACCATGTCGTCCGTACCTATAGCTGATATTGTTCATAACAACTCCGTCTTCATGACAGTCGACACCAGCCTTGCTGAGTAGGTACAACAATTAGCTGATTTATAAATGATAAAAATATATATAAAGGCATGGCGAGGTGATTTCCTCATGCGTCACGCCAGATTTCAGCCCATATTCCTCATGCAGAGCTGTACGCGCCCGTTTGACAGTGTTTATTGGATTTGCATACCTACCAATATTGTAGCATTCACGTACCTACCTCTTAGTTCATACCAGTATCTACCTCACTCTCATTTTTAAATTACCCCATACAGATCGGCAAAGTTAAGCAACGCTTGCACATGTCGCCACTTGGATGGGTGACCACGTGTGGCATTTACATCTGAGCGCTATCTTGCTTCGGAGGGCACGTAAAGCTGTCGGTCCCGGTCCTTGTCTCAGGATTGGAATCGTTAGGCCATGAAGAAAACTCCGACACTAGAGTTGGCCACAAACTCTCACGAAAAACAACAACTAAACAACAAGAGGTTTAAGGTCCAATGCCTTATAAAGGTCTAAGAAAACCGGATGTACATGTGTTTCTAACTATATAGTACCGTAGGCGGTCTGTGTTAAAAACAAAACTAAACTAATTAAACTACGCGACGTGCAGACAAATTTTAGGGGCCATGTAAGTACATCCAGCAAACTATCGAGCACCTTAGTTGTGATGGTTGCCAGGAATATAGGCCTATAGTTATGAAGTTAAATAAAGAAAAAAAAAATTGAATATAAAAATATCAAATAAAAGTATTCGAATAAAAATTTTAAACATTTGCAAGCCCTAGCCGAGACCTTTCATATGTCACTATTTGTACTTGGGCAAGTCCAATACAAAACACCGATCTGGGAATAACATGGATTGGACATACCTACGAAATTAGCGTGCATACCTACGATTTTGTAAAAAAATAAAATTTAATTGAGTAAAAATATTTAAATTTATATTTGCTGTAAGTTACTTTAGTTCCAAATCTGTTTAAATGATTTTCCAGATTAGTTTATTCCATTACGCAAATGCGGGCAAACAAGGTAAAGCAAATAACGTCCCTTGACATGAAGACAAACTAAACATGAAACAAAATATTCTCTGGTAGCCAATATCGATACAGTATCGCTGAGAAAGAAACGGACATGAATGGCGCCATTCATACCGTAATGAAACACACTGTCACACTGAAATACCATAAGGGAATAACAAAATCAAAATTGATTGATTAATTTTATTTATAAATAATATTATTTTATTCAACGTTTCATTTCTAGGAATTCTCGCATACAGTTGCTGTTCATGTTATCTTTTGGCAAAAACAATAATTTTCCATAATTATGTACTGTTTGCCTTCTTCATGTATATTCTTTACTCAAAGAATACAAACGCAAATGGGCGAGTCCATTGCGATCTGTCAAACTTATTATGTCAGGTTTGGGTCATAGATTAATAAGAAAGATAAGTTAATTTGCAGTTATTATGAACTAGATAAATTCTTATGCAGATCAGGAAAGCATAATAATAAATACTACAAGATTTATTACCAGTTTATAAGTAAGCGTTTTCTTGGTAGACTTATGTCCTGCAGTGGACGTTTATTGGCCAATATGCTGATGAAGTTAGTTAGCATGAGAGTGAACCAGCATACATTTTATAGTATTTCTTAACGCTACAGTACCGTCGCACGTCTCGCTGTATGATGAAATACTTCAAAGAATATAAATAAAGTATCAGGAAGTTAATTTCTACCAGTGATCCTTAGTCTATTTTGTTTGTAGGTACTACCTACGTTTCTATGTCGCAATAATTCATTTCATATGGAATGAATATGAAGGGTTAGGTTAGATGCCTTTCATAATTAGTAATTACGGCAATTTATTTCACATTACCACTTCACATCATTTTTTTACCTCATATATAGTTATCCCTATAATGTTTATCTGCACGACTTCAAGATGATAAAAACATTAACAAGTCTCAAAATCAAACCCGAGTCCTATTTCATAGCAGCCTAAAACTCCAATCAACCATGTTTACAAACATAAATAAAAATTTTGCCAAATTTTTGTGAGTATATACTTAATACATGTCAACAAATCTTTGTCACATCTGTTTTATTTCAGTATTAATCTATGGCCAAATTATTCACTAGTTATATGTGTCATAGCGTGTGTATGGATATATGATATCCTAGTAGTGACAAATATTTGAAACGAGGAATTTATATCGGTTATAACGGAATTATCTCATATATAAATTTTGTGTCATCGCTTATGTATACAGGGTGTCACAAGATCCATCACCAAGCCGAAGTCTCCTCTTTTGCACATCATACCAAGTCATACTACGCGAAAAGAATACCTGGGAAACGAAATATTTTTTTAAGCTTAAAGAAATAGACACATTTTAAAGCCGCAATGTATAGCGAGCGTTTGCAGGAAAAATTGGCGCCAGGAATGCACTGTACCTACACCGGCCGTACCTACGCGATGACGGCAGTTTATGATCACGTGGTCGCGCGGCCGAGGGGGTAATGCACTTGTCCACAGCTCAGCTGATGACTTGTATCGCGTCCATTGCGTTTAGTGAACTTTAAAGCTGCTTATTTTAGAGAAATATTGAAAATTTGTTTATGTTTATTTGGAAGAAATTTTACATTTATAATTCAAAACACGATTTTGGAATTATTAGAAAAACAAAACCTCATACTCATACGCACCCTGCATGTGTCTGTAGTAACTGGGAAATTCCTGGTTCAGGAGATATTGAGGCTCAAAGTCACGACTTTTTTTTTCTAATTATTCCACTCGTACGAGTGTTGATGCACATCTAAGCTCGTCTAAACTTGAGCCGTCAGAGTCTATGTTGACACTGACACGATGTCACTACCACTTCGAGCGAACATGCCGAAATATGCCCGTTTACGCGGGTTCGGTGTTTTTACTTTATTTGACTCGTTACCTTAAAATGTAATTATGTTGCGATTTTCTTAATTATGATTGACCATATTATGAAGTTTGTTGATTAAACGATTTGTTATCATAGATCTGACCAATGCAAATCATGAAATTACCAATTGATAATTATACGACTTTTCTCGAAATGCGATCATTTAATAAAATGGCCAATTTCACGATACGGCCACGACATAGACCCGCTTTTACATATAAGCACCATAGTGATACAAATGTTATAGCGCAACTTGCTGACATCTATTGTCAATGTTGTGAGTAATTTTCCATAAACTTGCATTGAAATAAGAATAAATTAAGATTCCTTTATGGTATACGACACCCCACCCTACCTCACGCCACCCCACGCATGTTGAGACTAATCAATCCCATATATTTAGTATGGTGAGGTGCAGATATACAACACTCCACCCAACGCAACCCCACGCGTCACCATCCAATCAATCCAGATCGGCGCGTTGACGGTGGAGGGGAAACACACGCCATCCGACGCTTGACAAGTAATGTGTTTCTAGTTAACACACAACGCCATGCGTCAGTTGAAAACATTCCTGTCATGATGATACTTTTTAGTGTTGGTTTAAAATCACAAGATTAGCTACTTGAATTATTAAAATGTAAGCCCGCATTATACGATTTGATTTCAGGCTAATACCGTTATCATTATAATAGAAATAATGCCTCACTATGAATGAGAATCTTCCTCAAAATCACTATTTAGGAAATTAGGTCATAGTTTCGTAAATAGTGATTTTGAACGAAGCTTGTTGTAGCGTGGGGTGTTGTATATGTGCACCGTTCGCATCGGCTGTTGACACGTGGGGTGAGGTGGGGTGCGGTAAGTATATCTGTTTCAACCTTTAGTAGACATACAATATAAAATATAAATATAAAAAAACAGGCATTACAACGTGTAATAATATTGTGATCACAACTGGGTTACAGGGTAACCCATGGTAAAGATACAACGTTCATTAAAAATACAGAATCTTTCCAATCTTTGTCACGTCTGTCCTAGCAGTGACAAAATAAATATTGCAGTGAAGAATATACAACGGGAGTTTTAAATATAAAATGTGCTTAATTGTAGGTATTTTTTTTCATGCGTCATTTCACTCGCATTTGAAAGTGATAGTTTGTATAATAGTTAATAGACTCGTCCCTTTTTATTCATAATAGACTGGCCCAGAACAAAAAAATATATTATTTAGTTATATTTTCTAGTAAACGCGTTTATAACATTTTATTAGAACAAGTAGTTACTTACTTGCAAAATAATATAAAATAACAATTTAAGCTTCGATTGTTTTTCAGAAAAATCGATTATCTTTTTTCGATTTTTTCTCTCTCAAGTTTGTGAACTAAGGAAGCTAAGGACTAAGTAAAGCGTCATTGTGCCCTAACTACTATTCACTGCCATGTGGTTCTTCTGAAGATTACATCGAACACAGCGCATCTAGTGCTTAATATACATATGATTGCATTTATAATATTGTTCTTCTGGATGTCAAGTCGCACTTAGCACATCTAGTGCTAAATATATTATATCTATGGCGCCCGTCGCCGGCCCGTGCACGTCATGGCCCCGGTCGAGGCACTGACAGCGCACTGACACGGCACGGACGCTCCGTCCCCGGCCCGTCCACGGACGTGTGTGAACGAGTCCATATAAAATGTATGCAACGATTCTTTTCTGCGCTCCGTCCCGTCCACGTCCCGTCCCCGTCCCGTCCACGGCCCAGTTGTGTGAGGATAGACCTTAAAATTTCCGCAAATTTTCGAAACTCCCAAGGGAATCAAAACCTACAGGGTACCTCCCGTGAATTCAGAATCTTGAAATTTGGTATGAAAAAACGTCTTATAACACATATGTATAAAGGAAAAATTTAGAAAACCGTTAATTTTTAGTTACATCATATAAAAACGATTTTTATTAATTTTAAAGTTACTATTCCTTTCGTCATGAAAGCGTAAAGTTATTAATTTGAAACTCATATCAAATACTCAAGCCTATAATACCTTTAAGCTGTAATAAAATCAAACTTCTATCCCAGCGCATTCAAAAGAAATAACAATTTTATTATATTTTTACAACGCAACTACTCGCAAGGAAATCAAAACCTACAGGGCACTTCCCGTGAACTCAGAATCTTGAAATTTGGTACGAAGCCACATCTTATAGCACGGATAAAGGAAAAATTGATAAAACCGTAATTTTTTGATAACATCCTTTAATAAAAATATTGTTTTAAATTTAAAGTTACCACCCCTTTTCTCATGAACGCGTAAGAGTATTAAATTGAAATTCATGTCAAATACTCAAATCTACTGTTCCTTGGAGCTGTGAAAAATCAAACTTCTGAGCTAACGCAATCAAAAGATAAAGCCGTTTATGCCGCTAATTTCCGCAAATTTTCTCGCAAGGGAATCAAAACCTTTAGGATACTTCCCGTGAACTTAGAATCTTAATATTTGATACAAAGCAATGTTGCATAGTACACGTAAAGGAAAAAAATCCAAAGCCATAAATATTTTGTAACATCAAATAATAAAAACATTTTTAACAATTTTAGAGTTACAACCTAATAACTCTAATAACTCTACGCGTTCATGAGGAAAGGCCTCATGAACGCGTAGAGTTATTAAATTGAAATTCATATCAGATACTCAGATCTTTAATACCTTTAAGCTGTAACTAAATGAAACTTCTATGTCAACGTAATCAAAAGAAACAGCAATTTAAGCCGCATTTATTTTCAAACTCGCAACTACTCGCAAGGGAATCAAAACCTTAGAGGCCTTTCCCGTGAACTCTTAAATAATATAGCACAGATAAAGTAAAAAAATTAGAAAACCGTAAATTTGCAGTTACATCATATAATTAAAATATTTTTAATAATTTTAAAGTTACTACCCCTTTTCTCATGAGCCCGTATAGGTATAAAATTGAAATTCATATCAAATTCTCAAGTCAAAACTAAAGGGTACTTCCAGTCGATCTAGAATTTTTATTTTTTGTTGCCTACGGTGGAAACTCTCCTTATGAGCCATCTCAACTAGACGCCAACCCGGCCAGAGGTGTGATCGACCGGGCTTGGGACTGGCGGAGGAGGTGTGTGGAGGCTTTCCCCAGGCGTTCGAGGCATACCCCGGGACTGACCCGCCGTTGCTGTCGGCAGGCCCTGCCTCGTTATGCTACTTGCGATCGACTTGCCTTTTGGCGGACGGGGAGCAGCCCCTGCGCTCGCCGTCTGCAGGCACTAAAACGGCCGCAGAGGATAGGAAGGACGGCAACCTGACCGGTAGGCAGTATGTTAAAATAGATTGACA
The DNA here is from genome assembly GCA_944739405.2 of Euclidia mi. Classification (NCBI taxonomy): domain Eukaryota; kingdom Metazoa; phylum Arthropoda; class Insecta; order Lepidoptera; family Erebidae; genus Euclidia; species Euclidia mi. Next base: position 91,808,446 of record OX123185.2, on the reverse strand, counting down.
CTGCACTGTGTCAATCTATTTTAACATACTGCCTTCCGGTCTGGGGCGGTACAGACAAAACCTCCTTACTTCGGTTCGAGAGAGCACAAGGGGCAGTTCAAAAGGTCATCCTTGGACGACCCTTCAAATATCCATCTTCGAAGTTGTACCAAGAATGTAAGGTACTAAGTGTGAGACAATTATATTTACTCCTGACCGTCCTTCGTAAACATTCAATACGCAATATCAGTCACAGTAAGTCCAACCGTAGGATTAAACGTATTCCAAATTGATAAATTCCGTACTACTTTTGCAGCACAGCAATACTACATAAGAAGTTCAAAAGTGGGCGCTAAATAAGTTCCTTAACATATCCCAGCTTACTAAGCACGTAGTTAAAAGCAAAATAAAAGATTTTCTGTTAAACCTAAATTATGATGAAACCGAGGATTTATTAACTATAAACAACCACAAAACAATACATAAAGCAAACACACACACACACACACACCACACCGTACGCCACGCACACCCACATGCTAATTCTATATACCGCACATTCTTACATACATATACTAGCACTGATCGCAACCAAGCGCACACACGATTTCAAAATTTAAATTTGTAAACGTTTATACCATGCTGTGTTGGCTTAATTGTCAACTCCGTATTGGCGTTTCTGATATCCTAAGATACAGGCATATAAACCTAGTTTAGGAGTCAAAGATCATTAGATCTCTGACTCCTAAACTAGGTTTATATAAAGGTTTAAACTTAAAACAACACATTAGTGTTGTTTTAAGTTTAAACCTTACTTATTATTGTAAAAAAAAATCAATGTACCTTTGTGAATTATTTGTTTTTCGCTTTGTGCGCTTACAGTGTCAATAAAGATTTTTATTATTTATTATGATAAAATTTATTATTATTGTAAAGCAACGTTTTATAGCACATAGGGAAAATTTCGAAAACCTTACATTTTTAGTTACCTTACATATTTTTTTAAATAATTCGTTTTGTACGGAACCCTCGGTGCGCGAGTCCGACTCGCACTTGACCGGTTTTTTTAAATATCGCTGGATCTAATTTTCGGAAAAAGATTAATTAAATATGACGTAATTGGATTAGTTTGCTATCGGCGTAGTGTCGTCGTTTATTTTAATAGCTTACTTAGTTTAGATTTTTTATATGAACTTTGCGATATTTAACGAAGACGATATATGGCGCTGGCAATGCTAAGACTGTACGTAAGATCTAACCCATTGTCAGTTAAATTACATTGCTATTTCATGGTACAAATTTATTCTTCTGTCTTCCTTTAGTTATTCGTTTTATGTTAATGACCCAATATTTCCGAATTCTCTATAATTACATTGTTTATATTTTATTACCCACATCATTCGCACAGATTCGACACGAACTTTTAAGTTTTATGACATTGACATGTTGACTTTGACAACTGTCAGTTGTCATCCGTCTTTTTTTGCTCTACTTGCATAAGAATATGAGTTTTACACGGGCTTTTTATATACACGGGGAGTTTATTTTCGTGGGTATCGTAAGAGGTGACTAAGGAAAATAGATACGAAGCAAATAATATCCTTGCGAAGAGACAGGAAACTCGACGTCTGAGTCTGGCCAGCGTGTGGTGTGAAGAAGCTTCTTAGGAGAGGCAGTGGACTGTGAAATTTTATAAAGGTATTTGGTCAACTTTAACTCCTCTTCCAAATGTGAGGTACCAATTTTATTAGTGGAAAGAAATAAATGTGGCGTCGTTTTTTCTTCCACGTGAGGACGACAATGTAATAATTATCATCAAACTGCTTCAATATGCTTCTGATTAAATAAATATGTCACTGTTTAAGCAGTAAAATATAAATCATTTAGTCTGTTGTCACTTTACTTAAGCCTATTACAAGATATTTTGCATTTGAAAAAAGTTTCTCAAAAGACTTTTACGAATATAAAACAAAATGTATGAATTCTAATACAAATTTTATTAGAACATTATTTACAACGAAAATTGCTGGATCTCGCCATATTTCATATGCTTAGTCGTACGAAGATTGATATTTGCAAAGCGAATGACTGGCTGCAATCAGAGTTTGATTTACTTTAGAATTTAGAACTATTCCGATTAGAATCATAGATTTTTATTTCAAATTCAATCGTCATAAATGAGCTAAGCAATCTTAAAGAAAATATACAGTAAACACAAACTTTTTAAAATAAACAAGTTATTGAAATTATAGATAAGAGTCATGATTTGAGTAATGCCGTTGCTGTGGCCACATACTGGGCTGGTGCCATTTGAATTCTGTACCAACGACTCGAGAAGAAGAAGATGATTTGAGTATAACAAAATTGAGTACGGCTTTTTTTTTATTTTTGCAATTGTTTAAATCACAATCTTTACACAAATCTACACCATTCACTACTGTACTAGCATTTTTCTAATAAAAACACAGCTTCTCTACTCATCTACGCAACACTCAATTAACTTACACATATTAAAGTTAAAAGTAGTCTAAAATATTAAATAAGTAACTCTAGTAATATACATAGCGGAAATCTGTATAGCTTTAAAAAAAAACAATTTATATGAATGTTTATAAGCAATTGCCTAGGCCTAGAGATTCTACTACTAAACTTAGATAATTATAAAAAGTAAAGCAGTAAACTTCTTTAGCCGCTCAAGGTACCGCTTTAATTTGACATTTATCGCTAAAGCATCACGCGGTCGTTATCTGACCACCCGCGAAGCAAGGCCACTTGCCGCGCTACCTTAAACCTAAACTTACGACTCGTCACTCGGGTATTGATATTTGAAATGATGTTTTTATGAAAGTAGATTAAATAAGCTTTGTAGTAATGTTTGAATGGTGACTGAATGACGGAATGTTTAGTTTATGCGACCCGCCGAACCTGATCCTATTGTAAACAATGTCGTCTATCGATGACCTACTCGCCATTTTTGTTTGTCATGATAACAATATGGGTTATAAATTGCTTCCTTTTATTATTTTGTATACCTGGTGGTATAAGTTTTACAAAAATATAAAATTAAAGCAATGCTTGCTTAGAAAATGATTTAAATGTCAGCATTTGAAATTTTTGTATATTTCACTGTCTTTGCATGTTGCGCTCGAGGCGTAATTATGGATTCAAAACATCATTGTAAACAAATATTATAATTATATTTGATATTTTTATGTTTTAATTGTGAATGGACTAATTAGTTATAAAATAACAGCAAAAAAATAAACAAATATTGTGTAATAATTTAATTCAAGAGGCTATATTCATTAAATTACCGAAACAACGGCATTTATTTTTATTGAATGAAAATATATAGATAACGTTACATTTATGCTATGAATTATTGTTTTATTATGAGTATATAAATAAACCTATCATGTGATATATAATACTCCTATAATTCATGAGAATAGGCTTTCGAAAATTTTGGCGGGTATGGCGGTTATTTTTTGCGGGCAAAAGTAAATAATTGTGCAAAGTCCAATAAGAATAATTCTTATCGGAATCTTATCAGATATTATGGTTTTTTTAAATTGGTAATCTAGTTGAAAAGAAACTTATCTAGGTTTGAATCTGATATATAACAAAAAATTTTGTTAAAAAACATAAAATACGAAAATTGGCGGCAATTAACAATCATTTATATTTTATATTTTTTTATGTTTAAATTTAAAATGTTTCTTTCCATTATATTTATTGTCTCTGAAAGTAAATTAAATTACCTTTCTAACCATGAACAATACTTAGAATTGTCATAACTTTGTTATTCCAACTCGTTATTTCCAGTTCTCTCTTTTTTTTTCTTAAGAAGACAACTCCAGCAAGAGGAAGAAATGCCTGTGTCGCGGGGGACTTTATAAACATTCAATCAACGGACACAAAGAACACCCAGACTCGAGACAACAATTTGTAGATCATACAAAGTGTTGTCTCGAGTGGGAATCGAACCCACGATACGCGGCGCTGTACCAAGCGGCGAGGCGACTGCTTATTAAACCACTACGCCAATCGTGCAGTCTAAGTTGTTTCATAAATAAAACATACAATTGTCAGAGATCAAATCATATGAGTTTTCCTTTTGTAATTTTGTCAAAAAGCTTGATGCTGAATAGCCGTAACTGAAGTTTATAAGAAATTGTTAAACACAGATATTTGTAAGCGCAAAATACATACTTTTTGCTTAAGCAACCTGTATACTGACTGGCCGGCTATCCTATATATCTAGTAACTAGACTACTCACCACTAGATGCTATTGTTTAGTGGTCATGTCTAATTAACGGGAATTCACGGGCTCGATTCCCGCCCAGTACAAATCGTTGTGTGATGATCAAGATAATTTTAGAAATAGTCAGGTAACCAGACTTACCAACTATGGAATAGGTAGGTACCAAATATGAAAAACGTTATATTTCAAAGACTAAATTCCGCGAAAGTTTCCAAATATCTTTTAGTAAAGGTATAAATTATGGACTATATCTAAAATAAATCCAATATCATCAAATTCCAAAATTTTTGAATATTCTAGGCACTTAGACTTGAAAATATAATGATATTGCATATGGGGCACGTATTCTATAATTTGTACTTCTCCTTCTACTGATAATTACACACAGATATATATAAAAATTATGTACTTTAGAATATATAGGTATATTTCATTTTTCTAGTTATAAGGCTCTGAGTAGTTGTATAGGTTGTTATAAGATATTATATGTATTTCTTTTATTTCTCGTAAACATGAAATTTTAACGAAATTTCTAGAACATTTGGCACTAAATAAATATGCATTATATTCAGCCCGCCTCTGTTTTTCAGATACTGTATACATTAAGTATGTTTGGTCAGCTGTCCATATATTTACAATTTCGTAACGTCTGAACCAATTTTGAAAATATTTTTGTTGTTATTCCGTTCCTTCCAAGGTTGGCCAACATATTATTTGCCTTTTAATAGGTAATACCTATTTTTGTGAGCTTGTTTTCGTCTACAAGCCAGATGTTTTATTCAAGACTATCCAAGTTATAGGTTATTTCGATTATTTACTTATAAACCATCTGCCATGACGAAGGGCGATTAAGATGCTTTGTTGCGGTCTCAACAGGATAATGACGGCACAGTTGGTCTACTTAATTATTACTTAATTATTTATTTGAATTGGTGTGTTATGTATGTATCCACACGCCAACCCCATCATGCCTTATACATAACAAACATTAGAACTAACAACTAAAATATTATAAATACTTAAAATTAAATATAGTTAATCAGCTGGCTCAATCTTTTTGCTACGGTTGATTTTGGTTCTACTATAATTGTCTGCACTAACCCTACATCTAATAAATTCCACTGGAATTCTTTTATTATAAAAAAAACTAAATCGCGACTACGACAAAAAAATTGACCCTGAAAACAAGATTTTCAGGATGCTGAAATAAACAAGGTTACTTGTAAAACAATAACAGAATGAAAATAAGAGCCGCAGTCACACGTCATTAGTTGTGCTGTGCTTCTATACTATTTACTTGCAAAAGCTAAATTGTCAAATACGAACGAGGTATGTGATTATCATAAAACTTCTGTTCATTAGTGTACAGTGAACAGACCCTCTAATGAATAATATTTCTGTAACACATGATTTTTGTCCACTAGAGGGCACTTTAAACTTAAGCAATATTTTGGAAATGTGCCTGTGGAGCCCTTTCAAATGATATCAAAACCGATGTGTTTACCTCATTTTTATTTTTTAACACAACACTTTTTGGCGCTAGAGGGCGCCATATTGAGTTTTGTGACACGTCACGAAGCCTATATTCAGCTTACGATCAAGACGGTTCTAACAACACCTCATTTGTCGAGTTCCGATAAGTAGCTTAGGAGCTATGACATACACACAACAGATGAACATACACGCATACCTACATAGCCTGTCAAAATCATAACCCTCCTTTGGTTTTGCCGTAGTCGGGTAAAAATTACCCTCTCGTTCCGGTTCCTTACATATTCCATCATCAAATGCTGCACATCTTCAATGACATTACACCAGCTGATTATAATGATATAAGAGTCAATATTTATTGACTTTTTTAAAATTATGATTCTAACTATAATGTATGCGTTAAAGTTAGAATAAGAATAGCATAACAAATATAGCCATAAGAAATGTTTAGCCTGCTCTACCAGGGGAGTATCCTCTGACAGAATATCGGCGTAAAGTAACCGTAGTTATGTTGTTCGCCTTTTGTTTCTCCCTCGTCTGCTCCTCCTCCAATTCCTTATCCCATCCTATAATGTGGAACGCACTTGTGATTCCTCTGGTGTAGCTTGTATCCATGGGCGGCGGTAATCGCTTATCGTCAGTGGGTCAGTATGCTCGTTTGCACCCGTTTGCCATATTGATTGTCTGTGCCGTCCCAAGCTAGATGGCCTCAGTGGTATGTAGCTACAGCTACAGAAACCTACTAAAAACAATGGTTTTGTAGTAACCCTCTGAAATATAATATGGCCAAAAGTAATTATTTGCTTCGAAGCAATACATAATAATAGCAATGCCTTTGTTAAATATAAAAAAAAAACATTTTAAATTGAATTTTTAATTATATTATGCTCTTTTTATCTAACTTTATTTATTTAAATATTTTATGATTAATTATGAATTATTTGAAGAACTTATATACCTTTGAACTTTTCGTCTAAATCGTTTACTTTTTAGTTGTAAGTTCTGATAAGCTTTGTATTTTGCAGCACAAAATACTTTTGTATTATTAATTGTCAAACCTTGCAAAATAAATTTCAATACCAAATGACTAATTACTTTATGAACATTTCAAACAATGTTATTTTAATACAAAAATAGCTTTATTTTTAAAAAGCCGGCTTTAAAACCTTCTCTAAATTATCATCATCTTCCTAGCGCCATGCCAGTTAGAACCCGGGGTCTGCTTTCTTGTCTAACCAGATCTGACTATATATTAGCTTTTCCACAGGGCGACTTGTCTGACCTCCGCAACCCAAAGGGATAGCTATATTCCACGGAATAAGACCTTCTGAAAATCTATTAACTAAAAAGGAACAAAACACTAACTAAATATTACATTACCTATAATATTATTCATTATATATATACCGCCTAGTACTTAGTGCCTACCCTTATGTATGGTAGCGAAAGTTGGGTATGGCAGAAGAGACTTGAAAGTAGAATAAATGCTGTAGAAATGAGAGCAAATAAAAAAAATAATTAAAATTAAATAAAATATCATGAAAGATGTAAAATAAAATAAACCATTCGTGACAAGCAGCCTTTATTTCAAATTTAATTATACACATTAGTATTTACAGACACATTACATCTGAGTGCACGCAATAAATTATAATTACATTCATCATTAATTATTTTTAATTTCATTTGAGTTGCCTGAACTATTCTTAAAACTACAAAAAAAATATCTTTACACATACCTACTGCATAGACTCAGATATTAATATCACCAAAAAGATAAACTATATTTTTATAACAACCGTATTTGGTACCTACATAGAAATTGGAAATCACTCTATGCAAATGTCGTGTCAAGTGACATATCAAGTCAATTCAATGGTTAAGACTAGCGTCAGTTTATTCAGAGCTTCTAACTCTCTAGATCTTCATGCCAGCCGGGACCAACGGCTTAACGGCTTAAAGTGCTCTCCGAGGCACGGGGCAAGTGATAAAATTAACAATGCAATGAGCTTATAACTACGAAAAGTCAGTGGTGCGTGCCGTGGATTTAAACTCGATACCGTCTGCACGTCAGCCCGTTGGTATATCCACTGGGAGATCACTGCCTATGCCATGAATGTGGAAAACTTATTCAAACGAAAATTCATCCATTCAGATTATAATAGTCGTGAATTCATATGCTTTAGACTCTCAGCAGCCCATTTAATATAAATATTGAATGCTCCGTTCTTGAATATATTGCCACAGGCAGAACAGCTGCAATATTCACAATTTATTGGAATTTTTTGAATGCATAAGACTTTTTGCAAGTTTTCGCTTTTTCTGATTTATTCGAAGATTGGCTATACAATATCTGTAAAATATAGTAGACAGCTTACTTTATAAAAAATTTAGGGTTCTTTTTTATTAAGAAGTAGAAACGTAAACAAATTTGGATATAGCTTAACAGTGATGTTTGGTATATGTTTTCTTTCAGCACTATTCAATCGCGAATGATTCTAATACAAAAAGTTTCGATAATTTTATTTTAATATCTTTAACTCGCATATACGTCCAGGGATAGAATTTTTGTAAAGTAACTTAGTCTGATATGTATGGCAACCACATCGGACAACACAAGAATGCATAATACCTTCTTATCTTAGAGTATACATTGCTTGCTAATGTATACTCTAAGCTTCTTACCCTTTTGGTGATATTCGTATAAATCTTACGATTGTTACACACAATTACGATTATACAGTTTAATAAGGATGTAATTTTATATCAATATTTGCTTGAATTTTCTCATTTTTGAGTTTTCGTTGAAAGCAATAAAATTGTTTTGATACAGAAGTATTACATTTGTTCGTTCAAACAAAAATTATTATATTATAATTATATATGATAATATAAACCATTACTTAAATATTGTGATAACTGAGGATCATAGCTTAAGTTCAAAATATGAGAAACTAGTGGTATAAAATTATGTATCAAAGCAATACAAAGAAAAATATTATCAATTTTCTAACAGGTGAACTTAACTCGAAAATATGCTGCACATATTAACACCATAAATAAATATGATAAAGATATCTTAATGACTTCAGCAATGACAGTTACCTATCTACGTGAAATAGAATATCTTAACAGATAATAAGTATTTCAGTTAGAAAAAGATTTGTGACTACTTACTAAGGTACTCACTAATAAATTATCTTAGTTATTTGTCAAGCCAGTACTTTGCACTAAAGCGAGCTAAACTGCATTCTAGTACAGCAAGAAAGACGATTAACATCACTACAATATTCTATACAGAAACATTCTGACGACTATTCTTCACAGTTTATCAATAAAATAAAATGGCGTTACTAAAGTAATATTACAGCATTAGTACTTAATACTCTTATTATTTACATTACAGTAAAACTTTACAATGATGCCTGATTTACTCCATCTTGATTACCCAACTTATTTAGTGCTTGTATACAATACTGTACATTTATAATAATTTGTACTTCTCCCGTTCTATTTATGACAGTAAACCAGACCATCGTAGCTTCTAATTGTATCAATCACATCTGCATTATATTTGTACCTTGTATTCTCAATAGCATTGCAAACAGTTTCATCAACAATCATAAGACTATTACTTAAAACAAAGATGTACTACATCAATGCACCGTACATTTGTACGTATCAACGAAGTCATTGACTACTTTAAAATTATCGAGAAGTCACTATTCACGTCAAAGTGGCGTTATGACTCTCGTGACTACCGCTGCCAAAATCTTCAATCATACCTTGTACGGAAACGTAAGCTCCAGAGAACAAAGCTATAAGAGATACGATTGTAATGAGAATGTTCTTATATATAATGTAGTTGCACCAACCGAAGCCCAATTCCCAACGGTAGACGATGTCAACGACCGCTGGGATCAAAAGGCCGAGAGTTGAGAAGAAGACGGCTCCAACAAAGCTGATGACCATTTCCAAGTTAGGGAATGCGGCGGCTATGGCAACTGTGGACAAGAAAATAAAAGATTAATTGCTGATAAGTATAGTCAAGGAGAAGACAATTATTATTGTGCCAATGCTTATGTGTTTAATGTTTTAATCTAAGTGGCATGGAAGCCCAGGTTCTGCATTTTTCATCAACCAGTTTTGGACAAATATTAGGTTTTGTACCGAGCAATTGCCGTTTGATTTCAGCACCTGTAAGTAATAGCTATATTCTACTGCTACGATCAGGGTGAGGATATTTGACAATGGTAAATCTCCAGCACAGAATTTCTGAGACAGCCATTCTTGCATTATGTATTTATGATAGCAAGAACTCGGTTTAACGTGTTTTTCCAGTCATCGAGAGAACGACTATTAGATACGCATATACTAAAACGTGCCGTGGATTCAAAACTGAGACAGTCTCTTGGTTCAATTCATATATTGAAGAAAAGTCATGCCGGTCGAAAAGTCAGAGGAAACAGCTTTTATACCCTTTTTTTAATACTTTTTATAATTAATTAACGCAAGTAGTTATATCAAAATAGGCCAAAGCCTCTTATGATATAAATACTTGCGTTTTATACTTTGCGTGTTCAGTCAGCTGTATCAAATACAAAATATATAAAGTAATAAAATTTTAGATATTTTACCGATTTTCTTTTTTTTTGTCTTTTTTTTAGACAACTCCCACACTAGGAATAAATCCTGTGTCGCGGGGGACTTTACAAACATTCAACCAACGGACACAATGAACACCCAGACTCGACATAACAATTTATGGATCACACAAAGTGCTGTCTCGGGATCGAACCCACAACACTCAGCGCAGTGTCAAGCGGCGAGGCGGCCGCTTAAACCACTACGCCAACCGTGCAGTCAGATTCTCTTTCAGTTTGCAAAGTCCGTACTGAAACATAAAGCCCTTAAGTTTTATTACTTCCATATAAAGTGTGCCAAATATTCACGTTATTGGCAAGTTTAATCCTGCCTGTATTACATAGGAGAAGGTACAAATTGTTGAAATAAAGGATTTTCATTATTAGTCCCGATACAATAAATTCTGTAGGATTTATAATTTAAATTTTTCATATTATTATTTTTTTAGACTCACGCCTGTATCTCCGAAGAGGTAGGCAGAGGTGTAATATTACACCCACATTTCGCCATGCATTTTTAGGTCCCACGTAATAGGGCTATTGCCGTACCGGGCACATTACCAGACTCCGTGCTGCTACTGAGAATTTCCTAACGGAAAAACCCAATAACACTTTGCCCGGCCCGGGAATCGAACCCGAAAATTGGGAGGTCTCCCCAATCCCACGCGCACATTTATTCCGCGAGACCAACGAGGCAGTCAGTTCAAAAGTGATTGGCAACCCGACCAACTTTAATGCTTTAATGTTTTGTTGCTATTTTTTATCCCAGTTTTATAAATTGCAAGGGGCCAATAATATATATTGCAATTCAAAATTGTATGTTAGTTATTTAGTAAGTATGATGATTATCAGAAGCAATTTTTCCATCATTTCAAAGGTATTTCTGGAAGGTTTAGATTACTGCGTACTTTAAAAATCAAAATTAAAGTTTATTTTGACTAACAATGTATCCAACAAGCACCGATAGCCTAGTGGAGAGAATGACAGGCTGCTAAACAGAATCTCGGGTAAGGTTTTTCGGCACGCACCAATGACTTTTCGAATTTATATATGCCAGTTTTAAATTAATTTTTAATATTCGTTTGCTTTATGGTGAAGGAAAACATCGTGAGGAGTCTGAGAGTGCTTTCATAATGTTTTTGAAAGCCATGTGAAGTCCGCTGACTCGTGGTGCCCAGCAAGGTGACAGTATTTAACAGAGCTGATAATGACATGTATTTACCTAGCAAAGCAGATAAACTTGTTTTGATATCGGTCACTCTTAGGTGACTTTACAATCACGTCATTTTGACAAAATGTCTCATTTGCGTTAATGGTCTTTTATCACTTCGTAAAGGGTATAAAGCCTTCGTAAAGGCAATGAGACATTTAGTCAAAATAATTTTATTGTAAAGACGTCTATGAGTGACTGGTATCAAAACTTGAAAACCCATCCAGATTACCAGTAGTTAAATTAGTCGAACCAAAATATTATAACAAATTTAGGTCAGTCGCATAACTTTTAGCCTCATGTGAAAATCGAAGTTACAAAAAGAATTTATATTTGTAGATGTTTTCACCCACCTGAACAAGTAACCATTACAGTCCTAACAGCCACTTGGATAAAGTTCTCGTAGTTGGATTCCTTGCCCGTCCTCAACCTGGTGATCATTTCCATGGGCACGTAGAATTGTAGCGCGTAAGACAGGAATATTACTACCGCCATCAGGAATTTTGCCACCTGTGCAACTCTGAAAAAGTAAACAAAAAAAAAATAATTACAGCCAAAAATATTCGTAATATTGGTAACTTTTGCCATAAACAAAAATTGTATTACAAGAAAACTACAACGATTTATGTACAGCACACCTATACTATCTAACATCTTACAGGAAGTCAATGATTGAAAAAACCTTTTCTTTCATTTTTGTCATCACCTGTATCTGTTCCGTTTCTCTATGAACTGATTTCATCAACTGCCCAACCGAATTAAGTAAAATTCAGTGAACGTGTATTGTCGTCTTTACATTAGAAGGCAGGCTACTTCTGGCAGCTGATTATTTCTGGCAGCTCGGCTTCGCAGTTCTAACATAACATTATTTTCTAGTAGCCATTTATAAAAAATGCAAACAATTTATAACATCATTGAAATTATTATACACTGTTTCACAGTTTTGTTAAATAAAAACATGAATTTGAAATTAATTGACTTGTGTTTTTTGAATTATTATTCTGTTGAATGAATTGTCGTTGAAATAACAATATTTGGTTATAAATACAAGGACCAAATAAAAACAAGTATCTGAAAGATTTTCTGCGAAACGAAATTCTATGAAATTTCTGAAAGCGAATAAAAGCAACAACCGATTCTAATAAATATGACTTAATAAGTTTTAGTAAGATAGTATAACTATTTTCGTTTTGAATCGCATTGAAAATTAGAGCTTCAAAGATTTGAATTTCAAGAGACCAGAGTTTACAATTATAATCTAATATATAAAATTCTCGTGTCACAGTATTCGTTCCCATACTCCTCCGAAACGGCTTGACCGATTTTGATGAAATTTTTTGTGCTTATCCGGTATCTATGAGAATAGGCCAACATCTATTTTTCAAAAAAAATTGCAAAACATCGTTTGCCGGGTCAGCTAGTGAGAATGTAAATGACAGCGTCACAGTTCAAATTGGTTTTATAAAAAAAAAACATTATTGATTGGCCAACAGTTTCCTTCGGGTTTGAAAAACTGTTGCCATAATTACCATGAGAATGGTCAACTTATAAATCTGGAAAAAGATGTTTCTTCTATCCGAAATAAAAAGTGGTTTAAAGAAATGTTACTCATACAAAATAAATAATCGAGGGGTTGATGATGGGAAACGGACAGTTTGGGATCAAAATGTATGTGGGCTGAAATAAGTGTACGTAGCGGATATTTATAGCTAAACCTTTTTGAGACATTTTTTATTGTAACCGTTTTAAGTATTTATTGTAGATTTTAGGGATTTTCAGATGTTATGGGCTCTATTTATTGAACTGTTACAGCATTAGATACGGCCTATATTTTGGAAATATGCGTGATAAATAATGGTGCGATCATGAATTTGCTTATATTTTCACGTTGATGTAAGTTCCGTGAAGCACCCTGAGCCTCCGTTTATTTTTATATGTATGGTCACAAGATACCTCAGTAATGAATCAATGAAATCTGGTTGCATTGTGCGAATACTTCAATATTAAAACTGACATAATTATAACGTCAGTCCAAATTAAATTAAAATATGAAGATATTTATTAATCTTTACAAAAATAATATAAATCATATTTTATGACACTGTTGATTAAAAAGTAATTCTAAAATTATACTTTATTTGTTGGCATTACATAATAGCCTAGATACTAATTTCATACGTATAAATATATCTGTTGTCCTGTTGTTTGTTTGTTTTTCGTGTGAGTTTGTGGCCAACTCTGGTGTCGGAGTTTTCAGACCGCCCGAAGGCCTCCGACATGGCTTAACGATCTTTATCCTTAGACAAGAACCGGGGCCGACAGCTTTACGTGCCCTCCGAAGCACGGTAGCACTCAGATGTAAATGCCACACACGATCACCCATCCAAATGGCGACCTGTGCAAGCGTTGCTTAACGTTAATCTGTTGCCCTGACGTTTCATTTGGCATATAACATCGTTGATCAAGGCAACATGGCACATGGTCATGATATATACAAGTCGCCAATGTTTACATCACTTACAAAAATATAATTATTGTATTTTGTAAATTAATTGGCGACTTAAAAGAGTAGCCATTTCGTTCTGTCTCGTGGTTTTACGCCCCTGCATTGCGAACCTGGGACTAAATAATAAAATGTAAGTGAATTAATCATATCATTAGGTAATTATTTTTTATTTTGACGTTCATAATCGTTACATTACGCCCTAAGTGAGTAGTGATTTTATCTTTGACTTATTATTTTTATGCTTATTTCTAACAAAATCATGAAGGTACATTAATTTTTAACGCTGTCGACTTACACGTCACATTATAAAAGTGGAATTACGAAAATTACGTCTCACTTACACATTTATTTTTTGACGTTGAAGCCTATAAATAAAACGCTTTTGTAGCTTGAACTTGAAGAATACGATCATATCAAATTACTGTCAACTTTATATGTAGATTCAAATGAAAAAAATAGACTAGCAAAGATATTTTTCTTCTGTGTGTCTTTTTTAAGAAATCACTCAGTCATACTTTGAATGTTGTAATTTATATGAATGTTGTAATTTAATGATAACTTTACCGACATAAGTTGATGAAAACATCAGTAAATAGACATAATTTGGTCCACGGGTCTGTTTTGAGGAGGTCTTTTGTAAATCGGTACTGAGATTATACAACACCATTTTTAATCAAATACAGTCACAGACTGTCTATTCTTTTTTTTTGTGAGAAAAATAATAGAACCTGACGAGCAAGTAGACATCTTTAATATGTAGTGGATCAAAAACCAATCAATATATTATCAAAAAAATAAATAGATTCGTAAGTTCTTGACGATATAATCCAATCGCGAACATAACATGGAAACAAAAATGAAATAATTTACTAATAAAGAAAAAAAGGTCCTCAAAATAACTATAGACTACGAATGTACCAGTTAGCAGGTTAACTTTTGAACACCAAAATTTGTCAAGATGATGTGTTGTACGTTAGGTAAACTGATGAGCTTACGTGATCTTCACGACGATGTTTCCTTAACAACGCCCCTGCGATCCGTCTGTTAACGTTCCGCTATTAATCTACCCCATACTGTTAATTAAACGGGAGATACTTAATAGATCGAAATGCTATATATCAAAGTCAATGTTTCTAAGACTTAACATGAAGGAGAAGAGGAGAGCGGGCTAACTAATTAATTTCCTCTCTCCCTTTCCTTAATTTGTAAATGGTGAACAAATTATAAGGAATCAGTTATCTATGTACTTCTATTACATCAGCTGTGTTAAAAAATTGCATTATAATTGAGAGCTATCCTCTTGACTTTTCTATGAACCTGTTCTTAAAAATCCTCAAAAGAAATAAGTAATGGGTGCGTATTTTATGGATTTAAATTTTCGTGGCTATTAACGTTAATTTGAAATTTAAAATGGTTAGATCGATTTACTTCTTCGTAACATTCCCTGCACCTGTCATATTTTTGAACATCCATTAACATGGTTCTTGAGACAATGCCAAAATATCGGGATACTCCAAACAAAAATACCTACGTGGTATACTAGGTGTAATAAAAACCTTAACGAAAATTGAAATCACACGTTGGACCATACTACTTACACTTCTTCCTCAGGCAAATTCAAGGTGATGGAGCCTTTCACCAAATCACCGTACTGCACGTAGCCGAAGAATCCCACTACACCATACAGGGTGATAACAATGACCATAGCTGTGTTCAGTACACCGGGACAGCCAAGGAAACGCTTCGGGTTTGCCATCTCGTTCTCAACTGGCATCACGACGCCAATGCCTTCCATAGCGAAGATCACAGTGCTGAAAATAAAATAACAATTTTAATATTATTCATCCTGAATAGAACGAATAAGATAGAACAACCTGCAAAAATTAAACTACCACACATAGGGACTTGAGTTCAATTTTACGGCGCGATCAAACTTATTTTCAAAGTGCAATTAGAAGCACATAACACACACATATAAATTATCTCACAGGGAAAGGCTGTGATCAGAAATGGACTGATATCGGCTAAATGATGAAAATTTGATGAAAGGCCAAAAAATGATTGTTATGATAATGAGAATAGTCATATTTATTAATTAGTCTGTGAGTGATGATTAAGATAAGAGAGCTCATGTCAAAAGTGTAAAAGTACATTCATAGTACCTATTGTGATAGGTTTTGAATCTCCCACATCAGCCTATTTAACATTTGAGGAGTGGCCCGTTTGATGCTTTACTTAAAATGCTGTTTTTAATCATCTGCTAAAGTCGTCAAAAGTTCGACTAAATAGTTGTCACAGATTCCATAGGCATACTGTCACCGAAAATACAATGTATAATTTAATAATTGTATTTTACAAAACTTATCATCGATTATTGTGTAAACAATAAATCACTACATGGTATGCATTTTAATTGCTTACAGGAAAAACTACACTTACGTCGGATGAGTTAATCAGAATCACTTCAAATGAAAATTTAATAAGTCTCCAGCTATCAAAGGTATAAAATTTTATCAGCATATTTCATGACACGGAAATGGCTTTGAATGAAATTTTTATTGGATGCCTCATGTTCTGAAATACATCGAATTTTAATTAAGCTCTCAAATAAAAAAATCGTTTTAAAAATGAAAAATATTAAAAAAGAATTCATGAGTTCTTTTTGAACTGATTATTTTAGCTTCAACGGCGTACTATAACGATGTACGCACACGCAGTAAATGTGAATTTTCAATCAATTCGGAACACTTTAATTTACACTGAATTGTAATTTAATAAGCAATTGTCAACTACACGACCCTCACAAATATACAGAATGTTGATCTGCATTTGCAAAATATTTTAGTAATACAATATAGACATTATACTTATATTCACCTAAAATTATTTTAAACAGTGTGCGATAAATATAAGACCCTATTTTCATTAAATGTTACTTCGATAGTAAAACAGAATAAACTGTTGAAAGCTGCAGAATAAGACTGCACGGTACGTACATGTGCTTGTATGTGTTATGGCGCTGATACACTTGAGCATTCACCTGTAATGAGCATTCTCGCGAATGTTACAAAAGAAACGAGTGTGTTTAGCAAGCCTTCTCACGAACATTCGGGCGAGCCTTAGAATATAGATAATACATAGAATTCGCGCTACAATGGCAGTTAAACCCAATATATTTACTTCACTTTGACTTATCATTTTAATTTAGGGAAGAATCTTCGTAGTTTGTCACTAATTTTAACTTGACTAGTGATGGGCTTACTCAGAATAAATAAAGATAAAATATCGATAATGTTTACAATAGATCCTTAGATTTGGTTTACTCAGAATTAATTTCAATAGAATTTTGATAAAGTCTCGATATCGATAAATAAATTTGAACGTAGGAACAGACACTTTTGTGATTTATTAAACCTGTTCAAATTAAAATCTGCATTTTATTATTTAGATACGCCATTTGTGATGAATCTTACTCTTACTCTAGAAATAATTCATTAGTGAAACTGAAGTAAACATATTGGGTAAAACTGCTGTTGTAGTGCGATTTCTATAATTTTTCTATATTCTACGGACTATTTGAATTTAGAATGTTCGCTAGAATGATCGTGATAATGTTCGGTTCGACAAAACAGAAAACGGCGAATGCTCGCTGTTCTGTTACAATTATTCAATTGTAACAGAACAGCGAGCATCCGCTCAGGTGTATCAGCGCCATTAGGTAACTGCAATGCAAGCTCGCGGCGATCAGCTGAACGACGGCGGGGGTGAATACACCCAGCTGATTTTTAAAATGCAAGATTACGAAAAAAAACATAAGTTGTGAGTTGTTTTTTCATGTTTTTGTATATAGTTATATATATTCAGTTATAGTAGTATATTCACCCCAGAAAATATTTCGCATATGCATATCAACACCCTGTATTAATTTTTTACCAATATTTTTTTCTATATCACTCAGAATTTGAATATTCATTTAAGTCATTCAAAGTCAAATCATTTATTTGTTCATTATGAACACATAAACAAAGTCACACTTAAAAAAAAACTAGATGAGTTTCGGAACTGACTGCCCTGAGAAGAAACTTCCGAATCAAACTCAGAGGTCATAGTCTCTTTTAAAGTCCAGACAATATATTTAAAATTAATAATATTTATAATAAAGTATAAATATCTGAGTAGTCTATAAAGTCCAATATAGTTATCCTTTGATAGAATTACGGCAGCAGTTCAGAGCCGACCAGTCCCGGCAGACAGCACCCGTTCACGAGTATCAAATGTGAGTCAGCCATAGCCATATTATATTATATATTTACTCAATTGAGTCCAGCTTGCTTTATAGATAGGTAAACTGAACGATATTTTGATACAAATTCCATTTTCAGTACTGCCGAGCCAGTGATGTTATATCTCGTTTTAAACCAAAAATAAAGTACTTTAAGTACTTTATTTTTTATTGGATCAATTACGACATAGTGACTGTGACATATTAATAGCACCACACTATCAAAATTTATGTATTGTAACTTTCTTCTAAATAAAATTCAACTTCAGTCTCCTCCTCTGTCTCTCCGTTTTGGTTTTTAAATAGGTATTTTAATCGATTGGATTACCTAGTTTATATTTTTATGTTGGTACGATAATTGAAACTGGGCTGCTCCTTGTCACGAAATACCAAACTTTGAGTTACGAGTAGTAGCAAATAAAGTTAAACATCAAGAATTGTAATATCTGAACAAATTGTGAATTAGAATGGACAAGCTTTTGCGGGGGCGACTATATAATATTAAGGCATTACTGCGTAACCAGCGGCGACTAATAGACAGCTAAGCGATGTTCTAAGTGACTTATTAATGTACAAGTCGAATGAGACCAAAACAGCTACCTATCAATGTTAACAATTCTACTGAGTGAGATGACAAATTATACGGTGAAGGAAAACATCGTGAGTCAACCTGCATGTCAGAGTCTCCCCATAAGGTTCTCGAAAGAAATATTAAGTCTGCAAACTCAAACTTGCTAGGAATGGTTGACTGTCTTACCCTTCTCAAAATGAGAAAAGGCTTGTGCCCAGCAGTGGGCAGGTTTAAAACAAGGCATACGATGACTAGGCCGTATATTCACTCAGCTCAGTTACTCATCTTTGGAGGAAGCGTAGCTTTATTGTTACATGAATAAATTATTCCTAACGATAGTGAAAGCTATTTTGGGCGTTTAATTGGTAAAATAAATACTAATCGTCATGTAAAAATAATTCTTTGTATAAATATACATACGTTAAGAGTTCAGTATTAACGGCGTTTGAGAACCGGGATGTATTTCGTGTTAGAGCAGTATGGGGAAGTTCAGTTATGTTCCTTTTTAGAGGTCCGTAGCCAAACATGGCAAAAAAGAAACCCTTAAATTCGCCATGTCAGTCTGTCTGTCCGTATTTCACAACTACTTTATGCAAAAGCTTTTGAGTCTGCACATTTGAAAATTGGTAGGCAGATGTATATCATAAACCACTTCAGAGCGTTAAAGAAAAAAATAATACTAAGAGGGTTTCTCCGTACATGGACCTGACAATTTTTTTTGTTATTTCATCTGTCATATATATGCGGAGTGTCTATAGATAGATCTTTAAAAATGAGATTAATGTTACTAAAACCATTGTTTCTCAAACTCAAGCGTTTATAAGATAGACACTCCCAAAATGGTTAAATGTGCTTAACTTAACTAACGTATGAGAGTGACAAATCAAAAAAATGGTATGCTGTAGATCGAAATAAAAACTGTCAATGAAAATTGGTTTGAACGATATACAATATTTAAGATATTGCCCATGTTCGAAAACCGCAAATATAACTTTGTCATTTATAAAAACACTATGGAAAACAAAGTTATTTAGGCTGGCGAAAAAGTGAGGTGGTATATGTAAAGATAATAGGTATTTTTTGCGGATACCTCTACTACGGAACCCTTCATGGACGAGTGCGATACTACTAACAACATATTAGTCTCATAAGATGCTTGGCTTAAGACGTGATTATTTTGGAACTTTACTCGTAAAGATTCGCTATTCAAAGCAATACTTTCAAAGGCACTATGGGCTACTTACGTTATGAATAAATTTCGACTCCTTTTAATTTTTAAAAGATCTTTTGGCATAAATTACGTCTTAATTAAAGGATTTTACAAACCTTTAATAAGTGAAAAATATTGAATCTAAGCCTATATTGACGACCAGTTGGCACAACGGGAGTGTAAGCGACTGCTACGCCGAAGGTCGCGGGTTCGATTCCCGCTCAAGTCAAACATTTGTGGGCATGAACATGGATGTTTGTCTTGGTCTGGTATAATATGTATGTATTTACAAAGAAAGTATATATGTATGTTTACCCATTATCTAGTACCCATAGTACATGCTCTGCTTAGTTTGGGACTAGATGGTGTTGTGTGAATGTGATAGAATATAAAATAACAACGAGAATCTATATTTTTATACTTAAATGCTTAAAATTCTAAGTATAACATATTTATAATAAAACCTCGACTACAACACAATACGCAAACTATAACCTGAGAAACTGCAAAAATAAACTCTCTTAATGTTATTCCATACCAGAAAACAAGACCAAGAAAGAAACTAATTAACTACAAGCTGCTGAAAAGACACACATAGATTCCTTCACAACACATGTCTAATTGAAATGGGATCTAATGACCTGTTTCCCCCGAGTGCCCTTATCCATTACCAAAAACGGCACCGTCATGAAATTAAGGCAGAATAAACCAAATTGAATTAAGTAGACAGTATTATAAATGAAAATCAGGAAGCAATTTCGCCTAAGAATAGAAATTGTTATTTTTGACTTAGTTGTTTTAATATCCGAAATTCGTTGTATTTGCTGAGAATAGATAGAAATACAATACGGCATCTGCTTGAATGAATTGTATAGTTAAAATTGTATAACAATTTTGTATATGTATATTGGGATATTTATATAAAAATATATACCACTAAAACACAAACTATTATAAGAAAACTTTTCATAAACGCCGCCGATCTGAAAACGAGACACCTACCCAGATAATATAAAGCTTGTTAGTAGTTTCAAGTAAGAATCTAAGATGATACAGTATTTTGTCTTCTATTAGTCAGAATGTGTTCTAGACTATGTACTACTGAAAGTACTCAATAACGATTGATCTTATAATCGCTTGCATGCTTATATCAACAGCTACGCAATATATGAGACAGACTGTCGTAGGTAAGATAAGGATAACTGTGAAGATGCGCGCTCCATAGCAAAGAATTGGCTCTCAACAAAAGTCAGTAAAGTCAAAATAGTACATAGTCTTTTTAATGGCTGGGTTATTAATTATATAATACACTAAAATGGCTAAAAAGCTCAGCTGACGGTCAGGTGAATGCAATGATACACAACTGCATTGCTCATGCTCTACAAAGACATATCATAATCTTAAAAAAATAAGATTTGATCTCCACGTTTTCTTACTGTTTTTGACCTCTGACCTGGTAAAAACGTAGTAAAAAGTAAAACGCAAAAATAAGGTTGCTGTTTTTTCACATCAATATTTTTGACTGTGGTATAATTTACAAGCAAAGCTATTCAACACTTTACAACCAAGACAACAAAACAAGTTTCAATAAACTCAATAAATAAGAGTACGTACCTTAAAAACAATGGCCAGGAGGAGATATTAGCTACCAACTCCCTATCTTTAATAGGAGGCAGATCCACGAACACGTAGTACAAAGTGATTGCGAAGACAATGAAGATCATGACGTTGGCGATCGCTGAAAATGGCACCAAATACTTCAAGTTCCTGATCTGACAGATCAGGACAAGAGGCACCAGGGTGATCGCACAGTACGCCTGGATTGAGAGGAAATCTGGATAGTAGACGTCGAGAACCTAGAAATAATAAGAAATGATTGTTTTAAAAAATGTTCACTATCTTATAGTAGTCAATCGTGTGGGCTCTGTTTCAATGTAGCATCTATTAAAATAGACTTTGAATAATTATTATCAGTAGCGGTAAGACGTCTAGAATAGAATCCAAAAGGCAAAATCAGACGTGTCACAATTTTTACTTGAGACCTTAAAAACATAGATTCGAATGATATTTGATAGGTTTATTTGATCTATATCATGAAGGTGACGATATTATAAATCGTTTCTGGTCTGCGGTTATCAGAAGCACGCCTTTGTCTTTGTCATCGTTGCACGTCACCATATTTATATCCTTTGGCAAATCTGCTTTCTAAACTGTAATGCAATTTAAACTTTTAGAATCTTCAAATGTAAAATTGAAATTTGGCTTCACCTTTGAGATAAGCAAAGTTCTTTGAAAAATGATACTAGTCGTGTTACCAAACTCTGAGCTTTTGAAAATATAGTAAACATATTCACAGGCTTTAAAAAGAAACCCTATCATGATTTTTGCCCGGCTCGAACACGTATCGAAAGCAATTTAGATATCTTGTTCTTTATTGCGCTATCGAAGTAGAAACTATAAATTTTGCTCAAAGTGCGTAGTTTATTTGTATACAGAACCAATATTGCAGATAAGATGTGCGCAAATACGGTCTGATAAACGGCGGGCCGTCACATGGTATTGGCCTAAGTTTCGATAATATAGCCAAAAGTAATATGTTGAGATTCGAAAAAGATTTTTAACGTCAACTTGTATTATAACGATGTGTAAACTATGACGTTTTAATGTAATTATCCCATTGTCATGGATAGGGATAATAAATTGAATGTATTTTATTTCTGAAGGAATTGAAACCGTAACTGGAGGTAAAACCATGAGTGTTCTTTTGCTAGAAATTAATATTTGGCGTTATATATAGGCGCCTTAATTGCGGAATCATAACAATGTAAAGTATATAATTTTAACAATGCCTTGTCTACTTGAATTCTTATTTTCTTTATTATTTATAGTTCTATAAAGCAAAGGAGACAGCGATAGCATAGTGGAGATACAAACAGAATGCTATGCAGTGGGTATCGGGTTAATTGCGTATTGAAAATATATCGCTTGCCCTCAGAGAGCACGTGTTTTACGCCTACTATTTATATAATAGCAATACTGTTTTCTCGTAAAATAGTTTTTATCTATATATAATTTTAGGCACTTAAAAATACATTTACTCTTTAATAAAACAAGTCAGTAAATAAAGTTAGATTGACTGACCTAACTTTTATCAACCATATAAACTGTGAACAGACATAAACCTTTCTTCACAACTTTGTAAGTATAGTCAAAATGTAGGTACCTCCTCGTTTAATCATGACAACCTTTTATTTTATAATTTCCGTGAAATACAGCATACAGACGGACAACAAGCCTAAAATATAATTTAATTTGTAAAGTTTGCTGCATTTGAATCATTCAGTTAATCTCCCCTTTGTAAGTTCCCATATTCCTTGGATCAAAACATCAAAAATGATTTCAAATGTCTGTTGATTTTACTCAAGATGAAGCTATTTTAGAAGATACAGTTGTTACTAGATGATATGAGTAGGCGTATATGTCACCTTAGATATAAAGCCTTAAAAAGGTCACTGCGTAAGACACATTGATAGAATTTACAAATACTTAGAACAAGTCGTCGGACAGACAGCTTAGTTTTTTTGTCGGATGTAAACAGACTAAGTCTAGACGTGATAAGAGGATTTTATACAGCATTTTCAAGAAATCAAACCGAGTTTTTTTCTATGTTACTGTATGTGTAGCGGTAGCTACATACGAGTAATAATAATGATTTATATCATGCATCGGTGAAGCCACCAGCACTGATAAAATCTTCAAAAAAGTACACAGATGTAACTAGAAAGAGCGATTGAAGGTCTCGAATTCAATCGTGGTCCAAAAAATTAAGCTATTGCTATATTAACATAACTAATAACTTAACATATGAGCACTTACCTCTTTCAAATTGGTCCCAATGAAGACAACGTAGACGCATAAAACGCTGAAGTAAGTCAGCGCCATTGAATAATCCACTACCAACCTGTAAAATATAATCAATTTAGTATTCACGTATGTGCTGAAAAAAGTAACGAAACATGGTGCCTTCTTAAAAAATACCTTATCCATCCTTAATCTTATTAACTTTATTTGTAAAATTGACAGAAAAGGTAGGTATATACACTTCATATTGAGCAGCAGTAAATTGGCTTAAACTGTATATATAAAAAGTTGAAAAATAATACGTTAAATATATAAAGATTGAGATGGTTCAACTCATGCTTAAAACACAAACCATTATAGCCGTAACACACGCTCGAACTTGTCCGGCGGACAAAACCCGTTGGTCCGGCGGACCAAATCCGTTCTCGCTACAGACGACCGGATCGGACAGTTGTTTCACGTAAGCCATATCCGATTCGACCGATCTGCAAACTAGCGGACCGAGGCGGACTCAATTAATAATAATTATGTTCGCCGGACTACTCTACAGACGGGCAGATTTGGTCTGGAGGCGGAGCAAATCCGTGGTCTGTTCGGACCAAGTTCGAGCGTGTGTTACGGCCATTAAACTGGTTTGAGTCTTTAGGCAAAAACAATTGGAAAATATTCACCTACAGAATAACGCAATAAAATAGGTACCTCCACATGTCATGTTAAATAGCAATGAATAGCCTTGAGACAACACATGAAGCTGCTATTATTTAGCAAGCAGGCATCTATTAGGCTCGTTTTCGTTACGCAATTTAGCGTTTCTTATTTTTTTCAAGCTGAGCTGAGGGAGCAAATTTGCTGGTATTACAACAATGTACATAATATTAAGCCTACAAACGAACGTAGGAAACATTTCTTTTGGCCCTAGTGTACATATTAAATCAAAAAAGATAATGCTTACTGTACAAAATTGCCCCATTTTTGTAGTTTCTTAGGACCGCAAGTAAAAACAGCGCCGCACGTTTCAGAGAAACTCAGCGACGGTTTTTTGACTACGACGGAGATTTCTTGGGAAATCCTGACCTGAAAAATAAGGTTTTTTACATTTAATACATGTAAATTATTGAATGACTAGAGGACGCCAGCGGCTTCGCACGCACATATTTTCGAAATTCCCGTTTTGTCCGATCCCGTGGGACTTTCGGGAAATCCCGTCTTAGTGCACCTCTACGGTCCCCAAGGAACATACATCCTAAATTTCAGCTATTTGCGCCGCGTAGTTTCGGCTGTAGCGTGTCTGTCAGTCAGACAGTAACGCAAGGATTTTATATATTAAGATTTCTGTAAATGCCTTATTACTAAACTTTGGCCGAATAAGTCGCGAAGATATCATAACCACGATGCCATGGGCTCTTCTCGATTTCAGTGTCCAGGAGAACGACAAGAAGTTGAGTAAAGTTAATTGCATATTAGATTAGTTTCCTAGATGGGTTGTATCAACAGAAAAAAACTCGCTTTAAATACTCGCGAGGTATCAAACGCTTAGCTGAGAAATATTTTAAGACTAAATAGAGAACTTTTTACCAATAAATTATCCGAATGCAACTTGTCTTGCGCAACATTAAAAACAAGGATATATAAAAAAGAAAAACAACCCCTATATTAAACTATAAAATTTGCGTAAAATACATTATACGCCATCCGGTAATCCCAAAGCCCTCAAGTAGTCAAAAACTCATTAGATTATATAAGCAAAAGTTCGCCCAGTAATGAATTTGGTCATAGAATGTAATCAGAGTTTTGTCAGTTTGAAGACAGTTTGTACTTCCTCGTCCATAAGTTATCTGAAAGGTTTTCAAACGTCGTGTAATTACTTTTGCACGTTTCCGTTCATACTTATTATTTCTGTATCATTGAAATGGCCAACGGAAGATAAACGTTTGTCGACTCAGTGGCTTTTTTTTTTTCGTTGGCAAAAGGTTATAAGTATGGTTATTATAATAATATTCTTTGTTACCGTTGCTCATTGGATTTATTGGATATAAGCATTTTTTCAGCTAAATATTACTAGTAAAATCGTTATCATATCAGCCGTCCACTGATGTCCATCAGTGGACGGACACTCCTAAGTCTCTCCCAATAGACTGATCGCTGCCTGCCATCCCAAAAAAATCGTCGGTCCATCTTGGAGGCAACTATGCTGCGGATGGCTCATTACGGCATATCATAGCAGATCATCATCATCAGCCTGCCATAGTCCACTGCTAGATATAAGCCTCTCTACACTCACGCCACTGAGCCCGATTTTCGTCTTTTCGTTTCCAGCCGATTCTTCGGTAGTATAGTGGTCAGACCTCGCTTTTCATAACCGATCAATATCGGACTAATCTGGCCCAAACCGTCAATATATTTTTTGTCTAGAGAAAAATCCAAAATGTTTTAAGTTTTGTAGCTATTTCTTACCAATAGCAACTAAGTTAAGAGTTGGAATTACTTTGCTGGCTCTCAAATATAGAAATAAAATTTGTGGAAAACAGATACGAGGCCTTTGAACTTGGCCTGTTTGGCGTCAACTTCGCAGATCGCTTTGAA
This sequence comes from Euclidia mi, assembly GCA_944739405.2. Classification (NCBI taxonomy): domain Eukaryota; kingdom Metazoa; phylum Arthropoda; class Insecta; order Lepidoptera; family Erebidae; genus Euclidia; species Euclidia mi. The sequence goes on along the minus strand of OX123185.2, from coordinate 91,781,845 downwards.
GGACAAGTTCATGAGCTCGATTATAGCTGCCTGAACTATTTTGGGCTTCAGCCAACTGTGTTGGGAATCGGAAATGTGCTATTTCAACAGAAATGTCGTTGAACTACGCAAGAAATAAAGTCTATGTCATCCAAACTATAATCAGTGATCGATTTCTTTATTTTTCTTTTAGGCACTCACGATAAGTATAAAATAATATTGTGTTGCGGCGGATTTTATAAACATTAAATCTACGGACACAAAGGACTCTAAAGAACCAAATTTCGGATCACACAAACTTTTGTCTCGTTTGGGTATCGAACACAAACTGTACAGAACAGCAAGACCACCACTAAACTTACGCGTTGACCCCTTATTCCTATGCCAGTGCAAAACATGCCAACACCGTCATAATTATACGACAGCAAACATAATAAAATGTGTACATTGCCAAAAAGCCGAGCAAAAGTCTTACTTTAGGTACTTAGGTACATTAAGGTAGTAAATAGGGTTAACCTTTGCGACTTGGGTGAGATTATTTATATAGCTTCTCTTTCAAGCTCTTGACGTTCTTTTTTCTACAAATTTTCGTGACCTCTGAGACCTAAACTTAAGAGAGATAATAAATATGAGTTGAAAAAAGTTGTTTGGAGCGGATATTTTTGTGTGCTCTATCCAAAAAAGTTGGAATCTGACAAAATAATTCCCACTGCCTTTTAAAAGGTAAATATTTTTTATTATACTCTAACAATATTTCTTAATATTATCACATTTTTCCAGAGCACTACATTTGTAGCCTTCAGGAGCCCAGATAAATCTGCGCATGTGGTGAAATCATGACAGTATCAGCCATCTCTGTTACGTAATCGTAACTTCTGTCAAAAACTCTGGGACATTTCAATTCATCACTGATATCTGATTTTCATCTGTAGGTTTTATCATCATGTCAATGATACTTCAAGTGAATTGGTAACGAGATACCGCCATCAGAACAATCTTCTCTATTATATTCTTATCTTGTATCAAATCAGACTACCCAGCTGATCCAGCGTTAGTATAAGCGATTACGAGTCATGATCGGTGAAGTGATACCTATTGGGTTTCTTTGATAAGAATTTTCCAATCCATTCACGTATAAATTCGCCTTATTCCTTCTACGCATTTTTACTTCTGGTCTTTCGGGTAAGCGAGAAGATGCCAAGAGTTTGGAAGAGGTGGGTGACGATAGCATCCCACTGTTTTCCCTTTTTGTAACGGTAGCAACGAGTGGTGCCGATTAGTATCATTAACATCTACTGTCTATGCCAAACGCATGCATAAAAAGTGAAAATTCACTTTACGTTCTTTCTCATCGTTCCATTTATTTGTATCAATATAATTTTTAGAAGCTGGTAGGTATTTATAAGAAAATGAACATAAACCACTAAAGAAACTAAATAGCACTCAAGTATATTCATTTCACGGAAAATCAGACTAATTCAAAATTATGATGAATAGTAGATTGTTGCACTGAACGCAAAGTGAAACGTAAAAAAAACGTAACAAAACCTCCATGGTAAGTTTATATCAAAATAAAAAATAAAAACCAGTGCAGTAATGTAAAACAGTGCAACAAAGATAACCTCACTGTATTGTTTTGGTTCGAAGCAAAAAACACGTGCTTTATGATCGGTTTTGTAGTAATGATAACATTACGGCATAGTTGAAAGAAAATATATTATTACTGAACGTTGTCAGGCAAAAATCGAACTCAGAACTGCATGCCCGGATGTAAATCATCTGCAAGCGCTTTTAACAGCATTAACTTGTCTAAAAACATAATTTTCTTTAAAATACATTTTAATTTTGTAGATTCACCTTTGATCATTAGCTTCGTCAAACATTTATTTGATTTGCTTAAATATTGTAGTTATCTTGTGTAAAAGTCTCTGATTTTCAAAATTATTATCATAGTATTTGAATATTTAATTTCAAACTGAATGCAATTTAAATTATAATGTTTTTATATAATAGAAAATAATTATATGTGCCTGTAAAATCAGAAGAAATACAGATATGAAGGGTATTGTTCAATGACTGTAGTGACACTGTGACAAATTAATTAAGGTAGAGATTCGCGGTATTTTGGTAAAAATAAGATGGTCTATAACTCTATACATAATATCTTCTTGTGTTTACGCAAATGTTAAATGTGTGTTCTTGGGTTTATACAGCTAAAATTCTAAATTAATCTGATCAACGCCAACCAACAAAAAATCAATAACACTGCCCAACCTCGTAATTGAACCCGAGACATCGGCATTACAAGTGCAAGGTCACGCATTTATCCACGGAGCACTCAGAGTTATACTACATAATGCACTTAACACACCTTAACTCAACAAATTGGTGCAAAGTGCTGCAAAATTAGATAATCGCATTGTCTAGACGCGAGACATAGCATTTGTTCATTTATTTTTTACACCTCCAAGGATTCACTATATTGTCGTCATTATCGTGACACATTGGATTACCAAATTGAGTAAATTGGTGTTGAAATATAGAAATGATGCAACTTTCAGTTTTGTTATAACGCATTATGTAAGCGGGTGACTCAAGATCGATCTGGAGATTTTCGGGGGAGGCCTATGTTCAGCAGTGGACGTCTCTATGCAGAAATGATGAATAAAAAACTTGATTCTTGTGGCTGTTAGTTATATTATAACATAAGATTATAGAGTTATAAGATAGTCTGTACTAGTTACGTGTTATTATAATTCTATACTTTTTAATACAAAATTTCCTCAAAATCCGTTTAGAAGTTTTTGCTTGAAAGAGTAACAAGCATCTACCCATAAGTACATTGTAGAAGGAAACGTGAAGATATCAACTGCCAGTGTATTTCAAGGTTTTGAGCCCTAAAGATTTTAGGTTCCGGTTTGACGAATCCGTCTGTAAAGTAAGCAATCTAGGCTAATGACACTTGGGACAGAAATAGCCAAAAGTAGCCTCTTATAATAAATTGCATAACATTTTGATACTTCAACTGGACTATGAATTATATCGGAAATCCCTTCTTAGTGTACCCCTACGGTCTCCGAGGAACATACATGCCCAATTTCAGCTTCTAACGCCAGCTGTTTGTTGTCGACCAGTCAGTAATAGAATAATGTTAAACATATATATGATTTGAAACACTGGCGAAAAGTGGGCGTTTAATATGCCTCTGCCTACCCCTTCGAGGAAACAGGCGTGAGTCTATGTATATATGTATATGAGATTACATCGCATTTTAATACTTATTCATCATCGTACTCTTAGTGTTATCCTAGTTTCAATCTGGGGTCCGCTTACTAGTCTAACCAGATTTAGCTGAATATTAGTTTTTCCACAGAGCGACTGCATGTCTGACCTCCGTAACCCGTAGGAATAGCTATATTCCATGTTTAGACTAGTGTCAGTTGATTAAGAAGGTACTGACGGCCTGTAACTACTGTCAAAGATCTTCATGACAACCGGGACTGACAGCTTAACGTGCTCTCCGAGGCACGGGACAAGCGATAATTAATTTATTCAATACGCACATAACTCCGAAAAGTCTTGGTGCGCGCCGTGGAATCGAACCCGATACCCTCTGCATGGCAGTCTGTTGGTATCTCCCATAGATATAGTAATTAAAGGAGATATGCCCTGTAGTCGAAAATGTATCGGAAACCTATGTCGCCAGTTTGCCCCTACCATGCGGCTACTACTACACATGCAGATGAGTAAAAGCAATATGAAAACGCATTCGCGCACACACTCACATTTTTAAATCAAAACTTACAAAAAAATCAATTATAAACCTTATCCTATCGAACATAGCGTGTATTTACTAAGCAACGTTCAACCTACTCACATAAAAACATCGGCAACTATCGTTGTGCTATGCAAAAGAACTGTACACTAAATCGTTTCAAGATGCAGCGGCCGTACTACGCGATGCATTTCCTAAATAAAGTATCGTTCGGTCATGATTACATTGCTTGTCTAGTCACTTCGCGACAAATTTAGGTAGTACTTAAAGAGCAATGTATTTATTGAAAAATAATATAGTCGTTGTGAGATTTGCAAACAATAATAACATAATAACAGCAAGGAATATTTAACGATTTGTTGTTTTTCATGGTTTTAAAGACAAATATAGTAAATTACTTGTAGTTTCATATGGTGATTCCATTCTTCACAAAATTTTGGTTTGAGCTTCGGTTTTTACAGAAAACCACTGAACAAGACGGCATTCTTATAAAGCCAGGACCAAACCAACGCGTTCAGCTTGCGTCCGCGGTGGCGTGCGCGGTGGCGATCAGATGTTGTGTACGAACTTATAGCGACATGTTCACATCTACGCGTCCTCTGATTGGACGCGGCGTCCGGTGCAGCGTCTGCACGCGGCGGTGCCGATCAGATCGCGCTTGTTGCGTTAGGACGCTGCACGCAGCTATTATTTGTTGAGGAAACTGTGTTTTTGTAGATTTTAAGTATGAGGAAACGGAAGAAATTATAAATTAATTCCACAAATACCCATTGTTGTATGATACGTCTCATTCTGATAAGGCGTTATCGAATGATGGTAGGTATTTACTTCACTGGCACTGTATATCATACCCAGCTCAAGCTCACTTCTTGTTCCTCTTCGTCTTCAATAATAGCAGAGAGAAGTAAAACTTCTTCAATTTCACTATCTGTATCAGACAACATTTTAGTGACGCGACTACAGCCTGGTGAACGCCTGAACGAACGCGACAGTGTGCACAACTTTTGCACGCGCAATAATCGCCACCGCGCACGCCACCGCGGACGCGAGCTGAACGCGTTGGTTTGATCCTGGCTTAAATTGTCGCGATGACGGTCGAAAGTGTACTAATTCGCGGCAACCGGTAATTTGGTGCATTTCGCACGGACACCGACACGCGCCCTTGGAACTTCTACTCTTATTTATATTTCTATGGTATCTTCACTCGGCTATCGCTGCCTAAGCATTTTAATACGTATTATGCACTTTGTCTGCAAATAAATATTTGATTTAATTAGAAAACTATTTCAATGACAAGCTTTCAGAGACGTTATTAAAATATCCTAAACTTAGCCTTTTTAGACAGTGTCTAATTCTAAAATAATTGGTATTTTATAATGACTATTAGTAAAATTGAAGATACTGAAAGATAACAGATTAGTTTTAGAATAATTAATTTGGGATTTCAACTTTCGTGGTCATTAACATTGCTTTTATATTATATAATATTATTATCTACATCTACACTTCTACACAAATATTATAAAGAGGAAAAATTTGTATTTTTGTTTGTTTGTTTGTTTGTAATAGATAAACTCAAAAACTACTGGACTAAGTTTAAAAATTCTTTCACCATTGGAAAGCTACATTATCTGCGAGTAACATAGACTATATTTTATTTTAGAAAAAATAGAATTTCGTAAGATATTTGGGTTTTTTGGGTACGCGAAGTAGTTCCCTCAGGACGCGGGTGAAACCGCGGAAAACGGCTAGTAATAAATATTGAGAAAATTTATTACCTAATTAGTCTAATGCTTTTGATAGTGCTAATTATAGAACCAACTTAGAGGAAATTAAAAAATAATTATATTATTTGGAAGCGATTGTTTAGATACTCTAGCTTTGAGGAGAGGATGACTGTCCATCAAGATCACTCGAATGTAGATGATTGCATAAATCGAAAAACATTGGCTTGGCAATGTATAATAATTTAATTGTGATGGATACTAGGAGAGGCTTATCACTGGAGTACAAAGAGCGGATGATGATGACGAGTTTACAAGTGCAATTGTCCGCAAGTGAAACTGTTACACAGGAATTCGATCTTAATAATAAAACCTTACGAATCGCTTAAAGTTTGTTTACATTCTTTATCGAGCTAATCCGACCGTTATTAATAATTAAAATCATAAACAATATAGATTATTTTTACGATAAACTTGTGCACAAATTTATTCGCCAAATGCCATTTTACCATTATACTACATTATACACATCAAAAAAGTCTAAGAAACACAAACTATTTCAAATTATTAATCAATTATTATATAATTTCTTACCAAGTAGGTAATACCTATGTAAACTTTTTTGATCTACTGGCTGGTTGTAAGAAAAAATCGAACATCATATTTGTTTTTTTTCACAAATTCAAAAGCGAATGCATTTGTTCGAATTTTATAGCGTTTTCTTTGCTTACTGGCTTATTAACATTTTGTATGCTGCATTCTATATCTATTTTATGATTTAAACAATAATTTGAAAAAGTTTTGAACAAATTTGGATTTAGAGACATTTTTTACGTCATGGAGCGACGTCATTTTATTTGAACGCAGATGAAATGCAAAGAGCTGTAGGGATGTTGCAAGCAGGAAGAAGTCAATCTCAGGTATCTCGGTATTTTGGTATCAACAGAAGCGTTATTTGCCGTCTTCATCAGCGTTACACTAACACGTGAGATCCTGCTGAGCAGCACCCAGGTCGAGGTAGGTGTACAACCACACGGCAAGATCGATACATACAACTGACTGCAAGACGCCAGCCGATGTTAACCGCCCGAGAGATAGGTTTAAGGCTACAAAATTCAAGTGGTGTTGTTGTAAGCTGCTAAACTGTGCGAAATCGACTGCAGGAGTATGGACTACGAGTGCGACGGCCAATTGGGTGCCCACTGATACGTCACGGGAATCGCGCTCGTCAAAATGAATGGTGTAGGGAACACATAACATGGACCCGGGAACAATGGTCGGGGAAAATTTGATTTTACGATGAGTCTCGATTTGGGTTCAAGCCTGATACCAGAAGGGTAAGAGTGTGGGAGTGTTCAGGAAGTGCATCTATACAACGACTCAACGCTAAGGTATGGGCGGGTATTATGAAGAACAGACGAACTGAGCTCGTTTTTGTAAATGGTAACATGAACGCTGTAAATAACGATCAGGATGTTCTAAGGCCTTATGTCCGTCCATTAGCACAAACGCTTAGCTCCGATTTCATGTTAATGCATGACAATGCGCGTTCGCATACACCTTTGCACACACGGGAGTACTTGGCAAGGGAAAACATCCTGGTATTGCCTTGGCCTGCACAATTGCCAGACCTCAACTCCATCGAGCATGCATGGGACATGCTCCAGAGACGTGTTTTAAAGGACTTGGATGGAGTGACAACAACCCAACAACTGATGGACTTACTAAAATTCATTGGGAGCGATTGACTCAGGATAACATTAACAATCTCATTTATTCTATGAATAATCGGTGCCAGCAAGTTCTCAATAACAGAGCAGGCCACACTTTGTATTAAATTATGCAATTTTTGTACAACCATTTAATTTTAGTTTAAGTTTAGAAAAAGAAAAAAAAAACTAATTGTTGTTTAATATCAAAAAAGCGTTAAAAAATAATATAAATAAGAAAATACTAAGAGTTTAATGCAAAAACACATTGCAAAATTGAAATTTGTATGTGTTGCTTAGACTTTTTTGATCTGTGTATAATGTTACCTTATCAATAGTATGTATGTACAAAAAATTATATAACTAATTTATTCATCGCATAAGCCATGGTACAAGTTTTGCTTAGTTTTGGACTGGATGGTGTTGAATAATGTGGTGGAAAAAAAATATTACTTCGCAAACACTCAAGCTATGTAAGTCTTAGATCACTTACCAGCATAGCAACAGTATGTGTGCAGACAAAACCGGCAATCAACGTCCCGATGACACCAGCTATCAGACCAGAGTTCTTGAAAGCCGCAGGCATCGCCAAAATGCCCGAACCGAGACATGCTTTCAAGAGATGAACAATTGACCCGATAGTTCTGTGAACAAAAAAAGTGTATTAAATATATGACACATTTGTATGACTGGCTCATTTACCCTGATTATTTAAAAATAAATGTGAGATTCCTTATATTTGTCCCAAACGTTTTGGCGTGGGTTAGGTACACGGAACGTGATGGCTTAGTTTTTTTTATACATACATACATAGACTCCCGCCTGTTTCCCGGAGGGGTAGGCAGAGACTACGGAGCGCCATTTGCAACGATCTTGACATATCTCTCTTGCTTCATTCACTCCCATCAGATTTTTTTTTATGATTCACACAATCTTAATATACAACGTGTAAATGAAATAACGCACATCCTCAGACACCCCAATTAGAATAACTTTTTACAATCATAATGCATCCATTGAATTTTGTTTTTTATTTGCGTAAATATTGTTTTTTGAAGAAAGTATAAACTCGATTAAAAGTAAAAAGCGTGGTCACTATAAATTTGCGCACGCACACAAACACACGAAACGGTTGCTATGGTAAACAGACGACAGCGATCTGATAGGAACGAAATACGATACGATATAAACAAAATGTTTCAAATTTAGTCTTTATACAACACTCTGATATAGTGGGGTTTACAAGAATGATGTTTGAGTAATTTGTCAGCTACTGTTGATATTTCCAAAGATATGACTAGGTACCTATTTCTTTCCATCACACTTTTCGGCTTTGGAGTGGACAGTTGACTTTGTATAAAATTATTTATTGTTTGTTAATAACATGCACACGATCCATTATTTCATAATATTGTAAATGACTATTTAGTTACCTAGCATTATTGATAGATAAAGTAAAAGAATATCAATGAGAGAATAAAGCAAGATCGACGTGTTTAAAGTTGTAAATTAATAGTTACATGAATAGAATAATCAAATAACTTACAGGATAAAATCACATTATTTTAGTCCACTTAACACTTCACTGTTCACGCATCACATCTTTTCACTGTTTCAAAAGCAGAAAAGCAGCTAATATGTATCAACTTAACTCCTAGGCACTTGTTGTCTCCTCACAATAAACTAGTGATTTAAAATTTTCCCATAGTGAAAAAGTCCGGGGGCGACAAGTTAACATCAAGATGATGCAGAACGTTCCACACCAGCACGGTCATGTTGATAATTACAATTTTATTCACACAATTAAAATATTTTTTCACAACTCTCGCTGACAGATTCCCGATGGATGACTAGATACTTGTCATAACTTGTCAAAGCGCATCGCCAGCGCTTGTCATTGGCCAGCGCGGGCGACACATTACGTCTCGCTCTTGCCTGTTGATTATTACGTAAGCGAAAGATAGATGATAGATATTTTCGTGGTAAATTGTGTTTATTGTCTTTTGCCGCTATTGTGTTGTACTAATGTGTGCGTTCGTGTGACCGAATGTCGAACCATTAAACAAATGCATTTTAAAAGAAGGCGTTCTGCTTTGACTTAAGGTTTATTTTCGTATATTTCAACTTTTGAAATAAATGAGTGACTATAATTTACGTTATTTTTATTATTTTAGAACAAAAAATAAACAATATTAAAAATGACAGTAATGGATTTAGTAGCCGATTCTGAACAAACTACTTTCGGGAAGTGCATTTAAATTTGTTACATGTTGTATAAAATCCTTGCGTTACTGACTGACTGAAAGACACGCTACAGCCGAAACTATTGGGCGCAAAAAGAAATTTGGCATGGGCATGGCATGTTCCTTGAGGACCGTAGGGGTGCACTAAGAAGGGATTTCCCGAAATTCTCACGGGATCGGCCAAAACGGGTAAATTTAAAAAAAAATGCAGGCGTAGCTGCTGGCGTCCTCTAGTATTCTTATAAAGCTGTTGTTGTTTGATGTTTATAAAGCAAACGTAATGGGCATAATTCTGAACAATATATCAAGCTACGTTTGTTTTTACTGAAACTTCATTGTAATCTAAAATCTTATTTTTTAACCGACTCCAAAAAGAGGAGGAGGTTCTCAATTCGGTTGTATGTTTTTTTTTTTTTTTATGTTTGTTACCTCATAACTCCGTTATTTATCGACCGATTTCCAAAATTCTTTTTTTGTTTGAAAGCATATACTTTCAGGTGGGTCCCATTTAAATTTTATCAAAATCAATTTAATAGTTTCATTAAAAACTCAAATTTATCAAAATAAATCCAATAGTTTCATTAAAAACTCAAAAAACTAAGTCATCCAAGTAAACGAAATTAAGCATTTACTGTGACTTTTCATCAGTGGACACTAGAATAGCCGCAATCAACCGACCTATTTCGGGCTTCATTACCAGGTTTTGATGAAACCGAGAGGAAGAAAGGTTGGAGAGTAAATCTATATCATCATCTTAATATATAAAATCCTTGCGTTACTGACTGACTGACAGACACGCTACAGTCGAAACTATTGGCCGCAGGAAGCTGAAATTTGGCACGCATGTTCCTTGGGGACCGTAGGGGTGCACTAAGAAGGGATTTCCCGAAATTCCCACGGGATCGGCCAAAACGGGTAAATTAAAAAAAAAATGCAGGCGTAGCTGCTGGCGTCCTCTAGTACATATATAAAATTGCTTGGGCTGACTGATTCATCAACGCAGAGCCAAATCCACAGGGGCTTGAGACTTGAAATTTTGACAGTCGATGCATATTATGACGTAAGCACCCACTAAGGAAGGATTTTTATACATATTTTTGGTTAGAAAAAATAAACACGCAATTTATAGATTTTTTTCAAATCTAACAACTAAGAGGGTTATATAGGTGTAGAAAGTTTATATGGGAGGTCCGTCATTTTTAAAAAGATAGCGTGTACTTTTGTGTGCAAGCTTCTGGTTAGAAATAAAACAAATAAGTACGTGTTTTAGCGATTTCTAAAATCTACCGTTGAAATAGGGGTTGAAAGTTTTTATGCGAAATGAAATTTCATAAACTAGCTTCTGATTAGAAATAAGTGATCATGTATTTACTCATTTCTGGAAATAGGGGTTGTATTTTTATATGGAAAGTCCGTCATTACGCGCGAGCGAAGCTGCCAACTGCTAGCTTGTACATATAATAACTTTGATTTTAAATCACAGAATAACTAATAGTAGTACGGTTTAATTCAAAGAGCAGACGATGAGTACGTTTTTCAGTGTTTACACGATTTAATATTTTTGTGATAGCCCGCATTTGTGATAACCTCTTTTCACACAGTTCACTACTTTCTCTTGAAATAGCCTTGGACCGAGATTCCCCACTTTGAGATAAACGTTTCTCCATTTCTTCGCTAGTTGTGGAGTACTGCTCACATCTCTGGGCCGGAGCGCCAAAATATCAGCTTGATCCACTTGACTCCCTACAGAGACGAGCTGTTCGAATCGTCGATGATCTCACGGCTAGACTAGAGTCGCTGGAGCAGCGGAGAGATTTTAGTTTTCTCTGCGTATTTTACCGACTCTTACACGGGGAGTGCTCCGAAGAATTGTTTAGTTTGTACCAGGGTCACCCTTCTACCAACGTACCACTCGCCGACGCAGTAGAGTTCACCCGTACTACCTGGAAGCGTTCTCATCTAGTACGGTACGCTTCCAGCGATCTTTTCTACCATGTACGTGTAAGCTCTGGAATGAACTACCTGCTGCGGTGTTTCCCGAGCGCTATGACTTGTCCTTCTTCAAACGAGGTTTAAAGAAAGCATTACTTTCACAGTAGGCAGCGGCTTTGCTGTGTATACCCTGACATTAGCGAAGTCCATGAGCAGTGGTTACCGTTTACCTTCAGATGGGCCGTTCGCTCGTCTGCCATTAGCAGCAATAAAAAAAATAGTTTCATTTAAACGGCGCTGGCTCATATGGGCAGCGCGTTTAGTAGGTCTACCCAATACTACCCATCTTTGATCGAGAGAAGTGGCTGCGTCATGTTTAGGTTGACTCAGATACTCAACGGACACGGATGTTTCGGCGAGTATTTGAACCGAATCAGCCGCAAGGCGACGCCGGCATGCCACCACTGCGGCAGTGACCTGGACTCTGCGCAGCATAAGCTCTCTGAGTGTCCTGCATGTGAATTAGAGCGGCAAGACTTGGTCTCTGTTATCGGAGGCGATTTTTCTCCGCAGGCCGTCGTCCAGGTCATGTTGGTGGAAGACATCCGGTGGGATGCTGTGGTCTCCTTCTGCGAAGCGTTTATGCACCAGAAGGAGGCCGCCGAGCGGGATCGCAAGAGAGCCGATCCCGCTTGCAGACGCAGGCGGCGTCGTGGTGGTGGCAATGGCCGCTAGCCTGACTCTTTCTTAGGGCCGTGGGCAATCAGAGATAGCAATCTGGCTGACGACCACGAACGACCCCGAGAAGACAGCGGTCTCGGATAGCCGAGGAACCACTGTATTCGCACAGTACGAGGCGCTACCTCGTACTGTGCGAGTGAGGAAGGACACTTCCAGAGACTGAGCCCTACTTACGGGACAAGCGTAACGGAGCAGCACACCCGCGTTCCCTGTGTCCCATTCTTTGCCCGCCACGCGGAGAGGCACTCGGCAAAAGAGTTTCCCCAGGTAAAAAATAAAAAAGTCTACCCATCTTTAATTTCGATAAATCAGATAACTGCAGAAAGGAAAATTCACTAAAAAACAAGAAATAATTTTTTTTTAACAAAAAATAACCGCCTCCAAAAATCTGAAAAATGTGTGCAAAATAGCACTAAAAAGTAAAAAATAAATTCCGTTATTTTTACTTCAATTTACTTATAAACATCACCTATTCAACTTAATAAATAATTACATACTTATACGAGTTATACGTATCTACCACTTAATTCACATACCTGACACAATAGGTACATATTTTTATATGACTAACAAACTAAACTAAATACCTATTACCAGAAATCAGATAAGTATATTATATTTTTGGACTAAGTACTTAGAAAAAATATTTGTTAGGACTATAATATACAATTATACTTTTTTTGGAGTCGGTGCCAGCCAAGCGTTTTAGTAAATAATTTCTTGATAATGTACAAAATATATGAAAAGCTGCATTGATACGATAATTCAGCAAAACTTCATTAAACTTGTAAGTAATTTACAAATGACGAGAAATGAAATCAACAAATATAAATAAAATTTTAGGAAGTTTTCTATAACACAAAATATATGTAAGTACCTAAAGTTACATTTATACCACAATGTAGGATCTAACAAAACCTATTTTGCAAATAAAGGAAACAACGAAACCTGGCAACAGGTGCGACAGCCCAGTTACAAATTTACCTAAATACGATTTAAAATTACCTATCAACCAAAACAAGAACTTAAAGCGATACTTGGTACAAATCAAATTCTGAGAAGTTTTTACAAAAAGATCTCAAAATTTGAAAAACAAGAAAAATAGAATTATGTAAAGATGCAATACTAAAATGCAGCAATACCAAATCAAACCTATTTCAATGAATACAGATTTCGTGTAAAATAACTCTAAATAACCACAATCCACTGCAATACAATAATTGCCTACATACAAGCGCATAGAAAAAATGGATATCGGAGACAACCGTCAACAACGTCTACCCTCACGCGTCTGCCCTGCTTGCGTTCGGGTCGGTCACTTAATAACATCTTTAATTCTTAATCTCAGCTGGCACCGACTCCAAAAAAAGTATAATTGTATATTATAGTCCTAACAAATATTTTTTCTAAGTACTTAGTCCAAAAATATAATATACTTATCTGATTTCTGGTAATAGGTATTTAGTTTAGTTTGTTAGTCATATAAAAATATGTACCTATTGTGTCAGGTATGTGAATTAAGTGGTAGATACGTATAACTCGTATAAGTATGTAATATTAAGTTGAATAGGTGATGTTTATAAGTAAATTGAAGTAAAAATAACGGAATTTATTTTTTACTTTTTAGTGCTATTTTGCACACATTTTTCAGATTTTTGGAGGCGGTTATTTTTTGTTAAAAAAAATTTATCTCAAATGCGAAGATATGTTATTCCTTTTAGACATAACCATAATTAGCGCTTTCATTGATGATCAAAATAGATAGACATACAATTTTTCATCACTTCAAGCATTTATAAAATAGAACCTAACTATTTCGAAGGATATTACAAAAAGAAGGCATACGTGCATATTAGGTACTAGATGATGGCCGCGGTTACACCCGCGTTATTTAAGGCTACTGCTCCGCTCCCGTAGCTCGTAGCGTGATGTTATATAGCCTATAGCCATCCTCGATAAATGACCTATCTAACACTGAAAGAATTTTTGAAATCGGACCGGTAGTTCCTGAGATTAGCGCGTTCAACCAAACAAACTCTTTAGCTTTATATATTACTATACTAGAGGAAGCCAGCAGCTACGCCTGCATTTTTTTAAATTTACCCGTTTTGGCCGACCCCGTGGGAATTTCGAGAAATCCCGTCTTAGTGCACCCCTACGGTCCCCAAGGAATATACATGCTAAATTTCAGCTTCCTGCGCCCAATAGTTTCGGCTGTAGCGTGTCTGTCAGTCAGTCAGTAACGCAAGGATTTTATATATTAAGATAAGATAACCTAAAACATTGCTGGCCAAATTTTGTCGTTATATCCTTCTGCTTATCTAGGTAGATTATTACATCAGTAGTAGGTAGTTTGTTATATCAGTAAATATATGTATAACGAACCTTAAATTAAGGCACACTTTGACTTGCATGCTTGCTTAACGTCATTACACACATATCATACTATTCTAACATCGATAGTAAGAGTCATCTCCTGGCTATAGCGTGGCGTGGCTAGCTTATCCGAAACCACAAGGCAAATAAAAGTATTGCACCTTAACACTTTGACCATTTGCATAAATACCTACTTGGGTTGTACCTACTAAGGTTTGAATGTCAAGACTGGGACGAAATTTATTTTGCGATTTGTGACTAAGTTAACCATTTCATCAATTGGTGATGCAGCAAGCAAGATTGACGAGGAAAAAATTCAGAGCTATATCATAATAGAGGAGCTTATAAACTGAGAGACGTAGAAAATGACCGATATTATTATTTGGTATAATTGACGATAAAAATATCGAAGACCTGTAAATTAACTACTATTAAGTAAATTTAGCGACTATATGTAAGAATATTGTTGACTGCCTCCGTGATCCAGTGGGTAGCGGATTAGTCTGCTGATCGGAGTTGCCGGCTTTGATTCCCGGGCTTTGGTCATAACCGGTTTTCCAAAATCTCAGTAGCAGCACAGAGTCTCGAAAAGCCATGCTCATTTTCAGTCTGGAATAGTCATGCCCGATAACGGCAAGAGACTCGCCCTCGGAACTTTTAGGACCCACCATTAAAATGTATTGTTGAGATGATTTGAATACTTACGAATTAGGATGCTCCACAGTTCGGTGTTCGAAAGGGTTGTACGGTTTTTCGTCAATAGCGCCTTTTGATGTGATGCTTAGTGACGACTGGAATCCGGGATTACTTGTCAAATCCGCCCTGAAACAAGAAAATAATTTGTCAGAAAAAGAAAATAAAAATAACCGGAGGCTTGTGCGAGAGCCGTATTTATTTTATACGAATTCATTAAAGGAAAATTTCTATTACTTGTTGGTTATTTTTAGATGATCACGATTTTTGTTTCAACTTTTGCTTTCAATTAACTGTTAAAAAGCTTTGTAAAAGTATGTACACAAGGCCACGGAGTTATGAATGTTCTTAGTAGAAAAATAAATATTATGTCAATACTAAATGCACCATCATCATACCCTCATCACCCTATCTGGTCCAGAGGCTCTTCTCATTATGAGAAGGTTTAATGACATATATTATTATAACTAAGTGTGATTTCACATGTCTATCGAGAATATTATGGAGTACTCTCAAGAATGAAGGTTAGCCGTCACTCCGCTAATACTACATTGAATGGAAAATATGTTTCATTATAAGAATAATTGCAACAGTCACTACAATGAACCTCATCCAAGCCTTTCCATTGAATTACATATTTACAATTTTTCCTCTAAATGAAGCAGGTAACAATAAAAAAGCCTCGTAACTTTTTACGGCGTTATTATGACAGTGACAATAATAAGGTCAAGTTATGAACATTGCAAGCCATGATTCCCAGGGCCGACGGCTTTATTACCAAATGGCTATTCACAGACTGACCGTGATGCATACAATGTAGCTATGTATAACAGGAAAGTGTTGTCACCATGAAGGTTCATCTGCTGGTATGTAAAGCAAATAAGAAAAGCTATGATGAACGGTCTTATTGTTATTTACATTGTTATTTGACGTGTTATGTATTTATAACCTACTGGATTCTGGGCTCCAAGGCTCTAGTGAAAATTGTACTAGTGTTATCATACATGGTTTATAAATAAATTTTAGTTCTCTGGAGCAGCTGTATGATCATAAATCGCTCTCATTTTTCCTACCGTTCGAGGTCAGCGAACTAACCTTTACAAAGTCTTATCTAAAAATATAAACACTATCTAGAATCCTTTAATCACTGCCTACCCAGTGTCGCGAGTAAAGGATAATAAGTTTCTCAGTAAAAACACCACTTTCCTCAAATGAGATGTTATTACTTCAAAAAGATTGTCAATCTTAATTGTTTACTAGCAGTTGAACCGGCAAATGTCGTTGTCATTTACATTATTTGGAGAGTTATTGGTTTGATGCCAAATAATAAAACAAAAAATAATCTAGAGACCTTGATAACCTAGAGGGTGACACAAAAATAAATCAAACCGGACAAGTACGAAGTCAGACCCGCCCACGCAACGGTTCCGTACAAATTTGGAGATCAGGAGGGGATGATATTGTTTTATTTTCTTAATTGTAAATAAAAAAATATATTTTGAAATATGCCCATCAAACCCTCACCGTACCGTAATCGTATAAACATATCTTCCATAATATTATGTTTCCTCTAGCATCTATTTCCGTGACTTTGTGGTTGGTATTGCGAAATTTATACCACTGGTGTTACCACTGTCACTTGTAGCGTGTGTCAGGTACGGTATTTGATTACCGGCATAAGACCTGTTATGTGGTACTAGTATCTACCTTTGCTATATTTTTCAGTTTTATATAAAAGACATCCCCTAATCCATGTATTGAATCCTGTGTGGTGGGCAACTTTACCTACAGGCAATTCAATTAACAGGGTCAAGAAACACCTTGTCTTTTAACAACAATTTGTGTATCATACAAATCCTTGTCTCGTTTGGTAATCCAGACTCCGATAAGAAGAGGTTTAATAACTAATTCTCGACTATACAGGCCAATAAACCAGCGAAGTATTGTGGAAAATATGTTGTTTTTGAAAACAGTACATATTATTTGTCAAAAATATTTAATCTGTTTTAATTCCAAGCCCTGTGACCACCAGAGAAAACAAAACAGCAAATTTAACAATATGTGAGGCGTTACATAGCCTGTACTTGCTTACATTCAAAACGCATCAAAAGATTTTTCAAATTATGATTGGAAGCTTAGAAAAACATTGAGGAAATGATCAACATGCTAATATATTCATAGCCTTCCTGCTGCGAAAAACAAATCGGACGTGACCGTGCCTCAACTAAATTGAGCAACTTATTTCTGAGAACCAATTCTTGTAATTATATTTGTTCAAAACAAAGTTTCGATCTAGTGTCAGTGTCATTCTTATATCATAAATTGTATTCTCCTTAATTAATTGATACTAGAATGATATCACGATTAGATCGTGAATTGAACAAAGTGTCAAACTAAGTGTCAACGATAAACTATATGTGTCAATTAGACGATATTGAAATTAAGGTAGCAGAACACCATTTTTCAACCAATTGAAAATCTAATCGCATGTCGTTTAAAATATTGTCAATGTCAGATAAATACAAGAATTTTCCCACTTCAATACATTGTACTCTTTGATGCAATGAATATAGATTTAATCAGACACGAGTTTCGTCTGTTGACATTTATAGGAAGCAACGTGCCCACAGTAATGGGCAACAAGTCGTTTCAGTGCTTGTTTTATTTACTTAAGCGAGTATGCACTCAAACGGCAATCACGTGTCTATAAAAAGTTACAAGAAGACATCGTGTTTACAGCTCTGATATATGTTTTAGATTTACCTCCACGGATACTAGGCATAATTATGACGATTTTGCGATCACGTGGCTATCAAAAGTTACAAAAAGCCATCGCACTTACAGCTGTGATATATGCTTTTAGAATCTTCTCCACGGACTCTAGGTATAATGTTGATAATTTTCATATTAAAAGACATTGAAAACGCTGTTGTCCCCTTAGGTGAAAAAAATTACATTATTCCACAAAAAGTAGCTGTAAACTTGTTATTTTCATTCCCTGCGATACTAAAATTAATACAAGTACTTAAAAAGATCAAGACTGACATCATGGAAATCTATTAAGCGTAAACATGATTCAGGGATATTCGATTATTTTAATCTTATTTTCCACTCTTGCTTTCAAAGATTAAGAAAATCAACACTCTTAAGATTATTAAAATTAAATAAATAAATAAAGCGACTTAAGTTTATAAATATAATAAATGTGGTTACTGGGTTAAGTACTTAACAAGGATTTTTTATCGATTTACTCAGATCGTTTAGAGTGGAAGTATAATTATATAATTATGTAAATGCATATTATTATGCACAATCTGCATGTATAGTAAAACTTCTTATCATATTGTTAAGGCTATACATGGAAGACTGGTTTCGTCAGCCTCCACGTTAGTTAAAGGCACAACTCTAGCATGCTTCAAACATGAAATACCTTTATCATACAAGCGTGCAGTTTGGATCGCTCTAATATTTGATTTTATTAACTCTTAATTTTACACCTAAGCAGTGCATTATGGAAAAACCTCTCCTTTGTGATGGGATCTCGATCATTCCTACATAAAAGGTACCCGCGGTCCAAATTTCACGTATCTAACTTTTATAATAAACGTAGTTAAGCAGAAAGGGCTCAACCCACACTTTGGTCAAAAATGAGTTAATGATGCCAAATGTGTACTTTAGGTAGGATCTTTCATCCAGCAAAAAGATCCGCGTAATAAACAAGATAAGTTTTTTAGGTATGGGGACCAACCCACACATTTGGCGAGTTCAATATATTTATTCGCTATAACGACCTAATCTACTTACTGACTCAAACCTTTTGAATCGTTTTAGATATACTTATTGCTTTTAAAAGAGAAACGCTAAATAAGAGTTTATCTAAAAGGAACTAAACGTTTTGAGTCCTTTTTGAGAAAAAATATTTCTAGAAATGTCTATTACATTGTTCACAAAAACGACCCAGGCACATTGAGTGATTTTTAAGAAATAAGATTTAAATGGAAAAGCTTGTTTTATATTAAGCTAAACAAACTTAATCCATGTAAGTCCTTCCAGAGAAATTAAATAATAAAAAAGCTAATTTTATTTTAAGTTCCAAAGACTTTAACTCAAAAATGACTTTATTTGGGTTGAGTCCTTTCTGTTTAACTACGTCCTATTTAGATACTGCAATGATATGCTGGTCAGAAGAAGTGATAAAGATAGATTCGGGTCACTTTTCTGTACCTATGTCCCGAGATACAAACAAGAACCCATTTACATGTCAGTACCAAATTAATCATAAACATAAAATGGTTACCTGGCTCTTGAAAGATACGTGTCTTACAAAACCGAAGAAAGCCAAGAAACCTGTACTTAACCATTCGTATTCTATAAAAACCGAAAGGGTTGCCAACCAGTCAGTAAAAAACACGCAAATATTACATCAAACCAACCTTGAATTCCCAACAATCATGTCTAATCGCTTGGAACGGTGTGTTGTCAATGGAGATTAAAGTATTGGAATAACCATTGTTGTTACGCATCAGTAGTTTGTTGTTAGTACATTTATAGCTAAGGCTTCTTACAAATAAACTTTAATCGGCTAGTGTAAGTAGGTATAGTTTTTTATTCGCTTACGTCGGTAAAGAGAAGAGTGTATAATCTTATGATAAGCAATCAAACAGGTGTATGTATGTGGTATCAGGGATTATTATATGCGTGCCGTGCATAGAATAAATCCTGTGTTGCACGGCACTTTACAAACATACAATCAACGAATACAATGAACACCCAGACTCATGAAAACAATGTTTTGATCCCACAAAGTGTTGTCTCGTGCGGTGATTAAACCCACAACACTCGCCACAGTGACAAGGGGCAAGGCGGCCTCTTAAGCCACTACGCCAGCCGTGCAGTCAATCACCGAGTGTTGCGGGTTGAATACCCATCGAGACAACACTTTGTATTTATTTTTTATAGTCTCACGCCTGTATCCCCGAAGGGGTGGGCAGAGGTGTAAATATTCCCCACATTCCCACATTTTGTCATGAATTTCTAGGTCCCACGTAATAGGGGACGAGCCTATTGCTGATGCACATCACCAGACTCCGGGCTGCTAATGAGTATTCGGAAAAACCCAGTAACACTTTTGCCCGACCTTATTTTTTTTTTTTTGTATCGGATTGGAAAATCCTCATGGAATCCCTCCGCCCCGGGGGAAGGACGAAGGGGACTGTCAGACTCTTACTGACTAAAAACCAACCCGTGTTCCTCATGTACCCGTGTGTCGGAGGGTAGGGATTCACATAAGCATTCGTCACTACCCCCCGACGGGTATTGGCCCGCCAGATGGTCAGGCGGGCCCCGACCAAAACCCCCTTGGCGGCGGATGAAGGTGTTGGGCTCCGCCGCCAAAACACCCAGCGGCCGCAGAGGATAGGGAGGACGGCAACGCAACACCGCATCTCCTCTTCCTCTGCGGCCCCACCGCGACGCAACGATGGTGCGCCCCCATTTGGTCGCGGGAGATAGGGCGCGTGGCAACGCAACACCGACACGCCTCTCCTCCCGCGACCGCGCCCGACTGCGAGGGACAGACAAAACTCTCCCCCGCACCCGCACCGTTGGACGCATCCTGCGCAGGCCCCGTCAAGCCCACGCGGAGCGTCCCCTCCTGGATCCCTCTTAGCTTCACCGCGGGTAACCAATCCACGGTTACTGAGCCCCCCCACCACTACAAGGTGGAGATCCCACGGGGGGGACTTTTGCCCGACCTGGGAATTAAACCCGGGACCCCCGATCAGCAGTCGCATACGCTATCCACTGGTCCACGGAGGCAGTCTAATTTTTGTATCTAATTAAAAAAGTGCTGTTTCGAGTTTGAGTGTTATTTGTGTCCACTGATTGCACGTATGTCCTCGCGACAAAGGATTTGCCTACCATGTTCGATTCCAGTTCTGGTCTAATATTTGTGTGCGTGAACGTGAATGTTTGAATTGGTCTGGGTGTTTCTATGCATATTAAGTGTTTACAAAAAAGTTCTTAGGTATGTTTATCCATTGTCTAGTATCCATAATACAAGCTCTGCATAGTTTGTTCCTGTACGGAGTTGATATGAACTGTGTTTGCAAAGGCCTGAATGGCGGCGTACAATAAAGAAAGCTGCTAACTCCTATGGGAAAATATGTCCCGAAGATCTTGATGCAAAACGCCAAATACAGAAGGCTGGAAAGAAACCTAATTCATCATATTCTTAGCGTTATCCCAGTTTCAATCTGGGGTCCGCTTACTAGTCAAACCCGATTTGGCTGAAGGGTGCATAGGGTTCCCACCAAGAACTTAGGGTCCCAAGCCAACCTCACCTGCAAGTGGTGCACCTGCCGATCACCGGACGAGGCTCTGGCAAACAAAATGTCCCAATAAGCGGCAATAGGCTCGCCACCTATTACGTGGGATCAAAACACTGGCGAAAAGTGGGCGCTTAATATGCCTCTGCCTACTCCTTCGGGGAAGCAGGCGTGAGTCTATGTATGTATGTATTAGCTTTTCCACAGAGCAACTGCCTGTCTGACCTCTGCAACCCGAAGAGATAGCGATATTCCATGGTTTAGACTAGTGTCAGTTTATTTAGAAGGTACTGACGCCCTGTACCGACTGTCAAAGATCTTCATGACAACCGGGACCGACGGCTTAACGTGCTCTCCGAGGCACGGGACAAGCGATAATTAACAATTCAATACGCACATAACTCTGAAAAGTCATTGGTGCGCGCCGTGGATTCGAACCCGATACCCTCTGCATGGCAGTCTGTTGGTATATCCACTTGGCTATCGCTGCCGGCTATGTATGTATGTGGTATCAGGGATTATTGTATACGCGCTGTGCATAGAATAAATACTGTGTCGCACAGCACTTTACAAACATACAATCAACGAATACAATGAACACCCAGACTCATGAAAACAATGTTTTGATCCCACAAAGTTTTGTCTCGTGCGGTGATTAAACCCACAACACTCGCCACAGTGACAATGGGCAAGGTGGCCTCTTAAGCCACTGCGCCAACCGTGCAGTCAATCACCGAGTGTTGCGGGTTGAATACCCATCGAGACAACACTTTGTATTTATTTTTTTATAGTCTCACGCCTGTATCCCCGAAGGGGTGGGCAGAGGTGTAAATATTACACCCACATTTTGTCATGAATTTCTAGGTCCCACGTAAAAGGGGGCGAGCCTATTGCCGTTACCGGGCACATCACCAGACTCCGGGCTGCTAATGGGTATTCGGAAAAACCCAGTAACACTTTTGCCCGACCTGGGAATCGAACCCGGGACCTCCGATCAGCAGTCGCATACGCTATCCACTGGACCACGGAGGCAGTCTAATTTTTGTATTTAATTTTAAAAGTGCTGTTTCGAGTTTGAGTGTTATTTGTGTTCACTGATTGTACGTATGTCCTCGCGACAAAGGATTTACTTACCATGTTCGATTCCAGTTTTGGTCTAACATTTGTGTGTGTGAACATGAATGTTTGAATTGATCACACACACAGGTTGGGACAAAAAAGTTCTTAGGTATGTTTATCCAGTGTCTTGTATCCATAATACAAGCTCTGCATAGTTTGGGTACTAATTGGTGTTGTGTGTATGGAGTAGAATATTGTTAAAAAAAAAACAATTGAGGGTAGAGATATTTCGTTACAGCTACGCTAAAAAAAGCGTATTTGCCCGTAACCATGTATTCAACCTTAACTACATCTAAATCTGACTTTAACAACCTTTATGCACAGGACGCGTACTCATTTGTTTGTTAACACATCAATTCTATGACTTAATAATGCATTATTCGTGAAATCGATGCCGTAGTCATTAGGTAGTAATGCATACAATACCGCCCACGAGTATTACAGTTATATCTTTGTTTGTAACTGGCACCTGAATGCAAGCAAAAAAGGCTCTTGTAATCTTGAATATCTTCTTGTAACTAGGGTAGAGTCTGTACCAGTCTGTACCATGTATTTTCACTGAATTTTTGAATGTTTATGTTTACTCTGTGAATAATCCTTAAATAAATCTTTTAATTATAAACTAGCTGAATTCTTACGTTATCTAGGGCATATAGCTTTCGTCGATAAATGGGGTAACCCAAAGTTTGTCTCCTAAAGTTAATACATAAGTCGACATTTTATTACTCACACCAGAGGATGCCCGCGGTTACACCCGCGTTATTTAAGGCTACTGCTCCGCTCCCGTCACTCATAGCGCGATGTTATATAGCCTATAGCCTTCCTCGATAAATGGGCTATCTCACACTGAAATAATTTTTCAAATTGGACCAGTAGTTCCTGATATTAGCGCGTTCAACCAAACAAGCAAACTCTTCAGCTTTATATATTAGTACTAGAGGATGCCCACGGCTACGCCCGCAATATTTTTTATTTACCCGTTTTGCCCGATCCCGTGTGTATTTCGGCAAATCCCGTCTTAGTGCACCCCTACGGTCTCCAAGGAACATACATGTCAAATATCAACTTCTTGAGCCCAATAGTTTTGGCTATAGCTTGTCTGTCAGTCAGTCAGTAACGCAAGGATTTTATATATACAGATAAGATATCAACGCGGCAAGCGTAAAGTTGGTGGACAATATTTATATACACTTACATCAATGCTACATTCCTGTACGGAGTTGATATGAACTGTGTTTGCAAAGGCCTGAATGGTGGCGTACAATAAAAAAACCTGCTAACTCCTATAGGAAAATACGTTCCGAAGATCTTGATGCAAAACGCCAAACACAGAAGGCTGGACAGAAACCTAATTCATCATCCTCTTACCGTTATCCCAGTTTCAATCTGGGGTCCGCTTACTAGACTAACCGGATTTGGCTGAAAATAAGTTTTTCCACAGAGCGAATGACTGTCAGGACCGCCGCAACCCGAAGGGATAGCGATATTTCATGGTTTAGACTAGTGTCAGTTTATTTAGAAGGTACTGACGCCCTGTAACGACTGTCAAAGATCTTCATGACAGCCGGGACCGACGGCTTTACGTGCTCTCCGAGGCACGGGACAAGCGATAATTACCAATTCCGAAACCTAATTATAACTACAAATATAACTCCAATGGCCAGCTCTACTGCACCATCTACGACCGCATATTTTCTACAAAGTTTGGTTTTGCCAGCCACATACCAGAAAAGCCATACCATGCCAGAAAAGAAGTTTAGTGTCGCCGTCGACGGAGACGTTGAGGAGGAGGACATCATGTCATGAGAAGAGGCCTGTGCCCAACAATCAGGACAGATAATAAATAAGGCTTACGATGGTGACTATAGTACTATTATAGTTCTTCTAGCATTCAAGGACTTTAAAAGTAAAAGGTACCCCAGAATCATAAAACATAACCGGCAGTTTATTGAATTTCCGTGCAACTGGGAGTCGCTAATGGGACGAACTTGAATGCGTCCACAGACGTTCGCTTTGTGTCAAACTTTATTATGAATTGAAAAATTTCTGATATATCTAGTTGTGAATGGAAATTCAAGAGATAAATACTAATATTCTGACTCCTCTGACTGCCTCCGTGGTCCAGTGGATAGCATATGCGACTGCTGATCGGAGGTCCCGGGTTCGATTCCCGGGTCGAACAAAAGTGTTACCGGCAATATGCTCACTCCCTATTACGTGGGATCTAAAAATTCATGGCGAAATGTGGGTGTAATATTTGCACCTCTGCCTACCCCTTCAGGGATACAGGCGTGAGACTATAAATAAATAAATAAATACTAAAACATGTCATGGTTATCGTTCTAGTGTTATCCCGATTGCATCTAAGACTTTCCGCTCCGGAGCCAGAGGTAAGTTTTATAGCTGAACCAGATATGATAGAATAGAAATATTGGCTTTTCTACAGGACGGCTATGGACTTCACAATCCATTAGAATATTTCATGGCTTAGACTAGTGTCAGTATATTTAAGGGAACTGACTCAACAGAAATGAATGTCGAAGATCTTCAGCAGCTGGGACTGGCAGAGACACGAAGCAAGATATAATTTAAATTTATAATTGAATGCGCTTCGTAATGTTTTTCGAAAAATTTGCGGTGCATGCCGCAGTTTGGAATCCTAGACGCTTTGCATGCCATTCTGTTGGTACAGGCTCTAGGCTATCAATGCCTAGTAATAAATAGGGAAAATAGTAATAAGCATCATTAGCTTTTTATTATTTTGCTGAAGAGCTTTTGTCCACACGAGTAGTATAATTAAAAACCTATTTCAGCCTTTACATATTATTATAACAAGAACAATGTTTTTTATTACAGCCTGTATAGAAAACACATACAAGACGCACTGCGCACTAGTTCTGAAAATAACTACTTTAACCAATGTACTGTTTAGATTTTCTAACCATACTCTCAGCATTTTGGTAATTTAATCAGAAATTAACAAACTTAATATGGTAATTCTATCATCTCGTATAAGTCCTACTGACTTTTTGGAAGCTCTTGTAACAGAAACTGCGTATAAAGCTGCCTTTTATTACTTATTAAGTTTCAACAAGTGATGCAGTCATTTTCTATACTATTAGGTATACAACGGCACTTATTGAGAAAGTTTTTAGTCTTGCTACATGGACTTGTAGAAGTTGAATAATATATCATGACATCTATACATCTATACACATAAATAAAATTGGAGTGTCTGTTTGTAATATTAAAATACCGTTTTTTACTAAATGCATATGGAGGTATATGTATACGGTACATATACCGAAATGACATTTTTTACCAGTTTTGTCTGTCTGTCTGTTTGTTCTCGCTAATCTCTGGAACGGCTGGACCCATTTTGACGGGACTTTCACTGGCGGATAGCTGATGTACCAAGGAGTAACTTAGGCTATAAATAAACCGGGTACGCGAAGTAGTTCCGTCAGGACGCGGGTGAAACCGCGGGAAACAGCTAGTGTTAAATAGGGGAATATATAAAAAGGGGGATATATATAACGTATACCGCCCCCCGGTGGGATCGCGAGTACATATTGCCATGATGCAATGCGATGCCTTGAAGAGCACGTAAAGATATCAATCTCGGCAGTCATAAAGACCTTCGACAATCGAGTCGATTTGTGTCGCCAGTATCGGCACTGGTCTAAGCCATAGCATGTTGTTATCAGGGTTGCGGAGGTAAGGCAGACGCTTAACGCGCGTAGAAAAGCTAAATGTCCTGTCTTATATTATGGTTACAGGCTCAAAACTTTATTTATTATTTATTTGTTATTATCTTTATTTGTTTAGGGGCTTTTGGTCTTTTATAGACCATGCCAGTCCCATCGTAACCTAAATTTAGACTATGCACTCTGGCTCGAAAATGGACGACGAAAAGTCTTTGATTCGACATATTTATGATATGCTACACGCAATCTGATATGAGAATCTCACTCTCGCACATAGTTATTCTCGATTATATATACTCTTTAACACACAAGTATGTAGCTGAAATGTCGATTTTAGATAATTATATTATAATGAGTAACTGGCTTTCACTTCTAGAAACAGAACAAATTACATTGCTCATGTAACAAAAATAACCCTTGGGAGATACACATTCAATTTTTTGACCAGTCTAGGTAACTCTCTGTTAGAACAACAAGTCAATCAGCTAATATAATAATCATACTTACGTTGACTTAAAGTTGTCTATCTCCACAGCTGCCTTTTCTTTCGACATTTTGTAGACCTGAAAAGAAGAAATAACATTTTAGAAACAAGAACTAAAATAACAACATTTTATTAACTTTTAAAACAATACGTGACATTTTAACTGTCGACTACGTACTTTAATCAGTTTAAATAAAATATTTGTTTCTTTTTAAATATAATATACTTTGTTTATTTAAGTACTATAAAAAGATTCTGTTCACATTATATACGGCATTAATTTACATAATAATGAACAACTCCATTCATGTCATATTCGTGTAAATAATATTGCTTTTTGCGACGACTAATTGTAAAGATAAACAACACTTAATTAGGCAGACAATTACCTACCTGAGAATTTATTTTCGTTACGAATATTTGTTTTGGTTTCCCAACAAAACATACCCAATTACGTATCGATATTGACTTTCAAGTTATAAAGCAGTATTTAGGTACATGTACTTGAGTGCTGATTCGTTGAACTTGAGATATTGTTTGTAGTTAGCAGTTAGCAGAATTTGCGTTTAGCCAAAGAGCAGTAACCATATCCTAAACTGGTAGGTCAAAATAATGTACTTGAGAAAGTTGTCACGAAATAAACAGATTTTGTTTCTATAAAACTAATGCATAATTAGTATTTAGGAAAAATAGCACACCTTGGCGGCAAAATATGTGAATTTATCTTGGATCTAGATATCAGGATCTGCCGATTCAGAGGATGTTTATTTGCAAAAGTCCCCCGCGATTCAGAATTTATTCCTAGTGAGGGCGAAGGCTTTAAAAAAAATGCGTGACTGGTACAAAATGGACCTCACGACCAAGCAAACATTAGTATATCTGTGAACTTATTATATTGTAAACAACGCAACATGTCTGACAATGAATTTATGTAAATATTATCATTGGAAAATCTCGTTACGTAATATCCGTGTATTTTTATCCGTAGAACGGATAAAAAAACGGACAATGGAACGCGTATTAATTATTATATTACGTGATAAAACCGGACAATAAAACTATGAAATAATATGAAAACTGATTGATATGATAGATATTTATATGCATTCAATTAAATATTTTTAATGGTCAGTAGTAAAATAAAATTTGATTTAGAATAAAACTATATGAAGGTATGTTTGTTTTTTTTGTTGTTTTTCGCGTGAGTGTGTGGCCAACTCTAGTGTCGGAGTTTTTAGACCGCCCGAAGGCCTGCGACGTGGCCTAACGATTCTTATCCTGAGACAAGGACCGGGACCGACAGCTTTACGTGCCCTCTGAAGTACGGTAGCGCTCAGATGTAAATGCCACACATGGTCACCCATCCAAGTGGCAACATGTACAAGCGTTGCTTAACTTGGCCGATCTGTTACGAACAGCAAGCCAAGTCTCGCTATGAAGGTAACTAACAATATGTTATAACGTATTGGTAAGGTATTACCAATACGTTATAACATATTGTTAGATGATTTTTTATGAAGATCGTATTTTGTGCGAAAAAGTGAGATTTGACCAACGGAAAGAAATTTTTCCTATTTTTTAATACCTAGATTTATTTTTATACCTACAGTCAAAGAATATAAGACTCATCATCATCCTCCAAGCGTTTATCCCCATCTTAACTGTGCGAACCACAGGTCCTAACCTGTGGTCCGCTTTCCAGTCTATCCGGATTTGACTGAATATAAGCTTTCCTCCGCAATCCAGAGCTATATTCCATGGTTTAGACTAGAGCCAGTTTATTTATAGGTACTGACTCTCTATAACGACTGTCAGGACTGACGGTTCAACGTGCCCGCCGAGGCACGGGGCTAGCGATAATTTACAATTCAATACGCACTTAACTCTGAAAAGTTATATTTATTTCCTATACCTTATTTAGTTATGAATGACTAAGAAGTAAATATTACCAAATGTGAACCCACAGTTGAAGATTTAAATAACCTATAAAGATGAAAACTATGATTTCTAACAATAAAATTTTAAAAGAGAACGGGTTAGGGTTGATTTAGGATTTTACATTTTTGAACCAAATCACCGTATTTTATTTATCTAAGAAACACAAAAAATACCTTCGCACTTCAAAAATATTTCTTTTGAAGTCCGTTTCTTTTAGATATTTTTATCTCCTTGTATTTTTGAAGTGCTCTTTGTACGCGATTTTAGTTGAATAGAATTCATGCAAAAATTTTGTTGCTAAAAATAATGAGCAGACTGTTGAGTAAAGGTATTGGATTTACTATCGAAGTAGGTACATATTTTCTCTCTTCTGACGAGAGTTGAATACTTTGATATATTCTATTTTATTATCTTAATATATAAAATCCTTGGGTTACTGACTGACTGACAAACACACTACAGCCGAAACTAGTGGACGCAAGAAGCTGAAGCATGTATGTTCCTTGGGGACCGTAGGGGTGTACTAAGAATATAAGGGATTACCCGAAATTTCCACGGTATCGGCCAAAACGGGTAAATTTAAAAAAAATGCAGGCGTAGCTGCTCTAGTTTTACAGATAAAATACTTTCCATCCATTCAACAGACAGGTGAAGGTCCTTCTTCTGCGGTTCTTGGACTAAATCATCTATGTTCGAGCCATTGAATAATTAAGATAAGTTGTGAAAGTATTCTATTAAAGAAATTATATACCAAAACTAAATAAATTCAGTACTAAACTGGAATTAATTTATTTTGTCAAAAACAAAGATCGTCGATTGCAATGGCATAGGTAGATCAGAGTGATGAATGACATGTTGAAATAAAATTGTTTATATTCAAATCTATTGAGACCATTGAATGAAGATACATTTTGAATACCTTCCATAACCAGAATATAAGGAATATAAGGAAAACGCAATGAAGAATTTTTGTCGAAAAGAAATTGAAACCGTCACAAATCTGATAATGATAAAATAAGATAGGTGAAGGCTTTGAAATATGTAGAAAGCAGAACGCAGTTGCTACGCGCGAGTATATTCTGCATGGTACCAATTATATATATATAGTGGAATGATCAGTACGGGACGTCAATTGACTACGAAACGGTGCCGGTGCCTATCCTTTCTCCCTGATCCCACTCCTCATCCTATCCCTTTACCCAACCCCAAGGGGCGGCAACGCACTTGTGACTCATGTGATGTTGCTTGTGTCCATGGGCGGCGGTAATTGCTTGCCATCAGGCAATCCGTCTGCTCGTTTGCCGCCTATTACCATAAAAAAAACGGAAGTGTGAAGATGGCGCGCTTCGACAGTGTCTAGTGTGACGTTCTCTACAGTTGAAGAGGGGGGTGACGGTTGACGTTCAACGGAGCGACACAACAACAATCACTTCTCTTGGAGACTCCGGGCGGACAACAAGTACCTAGAAACTGTTACTCGTTTCGTGTTCAGTAATGCAAAATAATAATAGTCGGTTTTGTTAAATTTGATTTGGTGTGAACTTATAACAAACTGTGTTGTGAAGTTTTGATACCGGCCAAGAATCAAGCAACCCGCCGACTTAAAAAATACCAAAATACATTCGTGCTGAGAGTATAAATACATTTAAAATAAGCTTAAGGGATTACTGATAAATAAGGCCTACTACTCAGTCGGAGAATACCTAAATGATAAAAATGAGTCTCCCTTGTTTGACCGAAAGGAATTTGACAAATTTTCACTTGCGAAAAAATGTTTCGCATAATTTCATTTGCCAAATTATTAGGTACTTAGCAAAAATGCAGCATTGTAGTAGAGCATTGCTGATTTCAGCACGAATGGGCCGGCTCGACCGGGGAAGTACTACCCTCTCACAGAAAATCGACGTAAAGCAACGGTACCTAAACTTTTGCGTTTCGTTCGGTGAGTGAGAGTGCCGGAGGCCCTATCCCCTATTCCTTCTCCCTCATCCCACTCCTTATCCTATCCCCATTCCCAACCCCAAGGGGCGGCAACAAACTTGTGACTCCTGTGGTGTTGCTTGTGTCCATTGGCGGCAGTAATTGCTTACCATCAGGCAATCCGTCTGCTCGTTTGCCGCCTTTTAACATAAAAAAAATATCTATTCACAAAAAATTGTAACGCAAACCTAATTTTTGGGAAATGAACGTTTAAACTATAACTCGTTTACCAACTAGTACTTTTAACATTTTTTATTTAGTCAAATATTTCAGTTTTAATAATTTTGTTCATCCAACTAGGTTATGTCTTTTAAGCTATTTGACGGTTTATTTTTGGGTACAGGGTCACAAGGAAACCTAACATAACCTACCCAATCGAATTCTGCAACACATGTCTGAATACTCTGAATTAAAATTGCTAATGACCATTACAAATTTTATATATTATATTGTTTATATATAATTATATTGTTTTAAATTGTAATGTAAAAATATTTTGCATTAAACAAATCATCATCTTGCCCTGGTCCCAATTAATTTGGGGTCGGCGCAGTACGTCCTTCGCTTCCATTATTTTCTGTCACCCGTCATCTGATCATTTACCCCTTTATCTTTCATATCCATCCTCACACAGTCCATCCATCTTTTCCTTGGCCTCCCTCTGCCTTTCCATTCCTCTACCTTCATATTCATCACTTGCTTACCTACATACATATCATCTCTTCGCATAATATGTCCATACCAAGCCAAACGACTTCCTTTCACATTCTCGTCTATAGGCGCCACTTTCAGACTACCTCTCACGTATTCATTCCTAATCTTATCCATTCTCGTAACTCCACACATCCATCGCAACATTCTCATCTCTGCCACATGTAAGCGTTTTTCATCCATCTTCTTAGTAGCCCAACACTCAGCTCCATACAATACGACAGGCCTTATAACCGCCTTATATATGCGTCCCTTGAATTTCAAAGGCATTTTAGGATCGCATATTGTGCCCGAGACCTGTCGACATTTCATCCATCCTGAGTTGACCCTTTGCCGAACATCCCGATCAATTTCACCGTCGTGTTGCAGAAGTGAACCGAGGCAGCGAAAGTCGGAGCATACTGGTAGGGGTATATCGCCGAATGTAACCGGGATTGGACTAGAGAGGCCGCCGAAGTCACAGAACATGTATTCGGTTTTGGATCTGCTTATCCTAAGGCCTACGTTCTCAAGTCTCTTCCGCCACTCCTCCAGCTTGCTTTGCACCTCCTGTCCACTTTCTGCTACCAGGACGATGTCGTCGGCAAATAGCATGCACCAGGGTGCCTCTTCCTGTATGTCCGATGATAATCCGTAATCAACAAGAAGAGGTAAGGACTAAGAGCCGACCCTTGGTGCAAGCCTACAACCACATCGAATCTGGTTGTGATTCCAGCTGCGGACCGGACTACTTGCGTGTGGCATTCAGCATACATAGCTTGGATCAACTTCAGGTACTTTTCAGGCACTCCTTTCTTATTGAGGGCCCACCACAAAACTTCACGCGGTACCCGGTCATATGCCTTTTCGAGGTCAACGAATACCATATGCAGATTTTTATGCGCCTCCCTGTATTTTTCACAAATTTGGCGAAGTGCAAAAATGGCATCCAGTCGACCAGGCATAAAACCGAATTGGTTACGTGAAATCTCACTCTCTGCTCGCAAACGCCGCTCAATTACTCTCTCCCATACTTTCAGACTATAAGGCACTAACTTTATTCCCCGATAATTGTTGCATTCTTGGACATCTCCCTTATTTTTTAAAATGGGCACTAGGTAATTGCTGCACCATTCCTTGGGTACTGTCAGGAGACATCATGCAACATCTTATTGAAGAATAAAGTCAGCCACATCCATCCATCCTCCCCTAACACCTTCCATGCTTCTACTGGTATTCCATCTGGTCCTAATTTTGCAATAAAAAGTAAATATTGCATTAAACAAATGATTATATTAAAAAAAATAGCATTTCTTAACTATATAATGCCCAAAAAATCTTATTTTTGCCTTAATATTTTTTGTTTTAACAAATCATTTCACCAAACGTTTATTGTCTGAAGATTGTTTGCTGTAATAAATCATTTGATTAAAGACCAAATGCCCGATGACATTATACTTAGTAATATTCTGCCGAGTTTAAAATTTGACCAAATAAAAATATGCGTACTAAAATCATTCGAAATATTGCAACGGTATAAAAAACGTTTGCTAAAATTTGTTTGGGTACTGAAATTTTGTCAAAATCTTTTCGGCAAAACAGGATCCCGATAAAAACATTTAAAGTTGTAATACTTGTATATCCATATTTTTTTTATGTGTAAATTACCATATATATATATATATATATATACTATTTTTAATAATTAATTGACCTATACCAATAAGTTAGTTTTTCATGTATGCCCTACAAAATGTGTACACCACATTGTGGTAGGACATAGCGCACATAATTATAACATATCCATAAGAACTGTATACTAACCTATGATCCACAAATAAATGATTATTACTATTAAAAGATATAATGGAAAGTATATCGTTTAAATGTTTATTTTAAAGTTCATAAAGGCAAATCAAAAAATCTCTTGACCTACTGTCTCGTTAAGTATAAAATTCATATTATTTGCGAGAATCTTACGTAGTAGATAAGCTATGATACTTTATAATAAAGTAATTATTAAATCGTTTTTTGTAGATAGAATCTAATTACATTACGGTCACGGATTGCATGAATAAAACAGGTTTCGCGTAACTATTAATTGCTATGACATAACAACTAATATTTCTAGCATGCCACAAGGGAGCACTAGTTGAACCACATGATTCCATACGTGTTGTATCTAGGACCTCAAGAATGTCATCGAAGTTCCTATTCAATTATCCAAAAAATAAAAGTTGCCAATATTATTATAAATTTGATCATCGTCGATGATCGTCGGTCCGTGTGGTGATGGATTAAGAATACAAAATGTCACCACCCCATATCATACCATGGGTGTCGTAAGAGCCGACAGAGGGAGCATATTATGCAGAGAACAGCACTGTAAGAGAAGGAAAACTTGATACAAACCCTATACCAACCCGTTTGGCCAGCGTGGTATAGTAGGCCAATTCCTCCTTTCAAAGGAGAGGCCTGGTCCAGCAGTGGACTGTTAAAGGCTAATGATGATGATCATCGTCATCACCAGTCTTGTTTATCATCTGTCCCACTTCTGGTCACAGGCTTCTTCGCATTATGAAGAGTTTTAAGGCGTCAAGGTTGGCTCAGTGTCGGTTGACAGACATAACATGGCTTTTGATAGCGTTATGAAGAATTCTCGGACATGCAAGTTTTCTCACGATGTTTTTCTTCACCGTTTAGCAAGCGATAAGTCAGTGCCGCGGGCAGTGGTTTTGAACTTGACACTAGTACATACGACACTTATAGTGCACTAGGCTATTTCTACTTTGTTATAAATATCTTAACAAAATACTGGCATCAATAAATCTTCGAAACAACAATATATTAAACATATAAAGCAATTTTAAAACAGAATAAAGTAGTGTGAAGCGGTGAATCGGCTAAACCGTCAAGAACAAAGAATTGCAATTTCCTCAAAAATCTACATAACATAACATATCTTCACGCCTTTTATCCCCGAAGGGATAGGCAGAGGTGTATTACACACCCACACTTCGCCAGATATGTTTCGGTCCCAATCACAGAATAATTAATAGTATCCCAATGTAATAGGGGGCGAGCCTATTGCCATCTACCGGGCACATTATTAAGCGAGCGATAATTAACATATTTTTTTTTAATACACACATAACTTCGAAAAGTCAGAGGTGTGTGCCCGAGGTACCTGGCGATCGAACCCGAGACCATCGTCTCGGCAGTCCGTTACGTACACCACTGGGCTACCGCCGCTTTTTCAAAAAAAATCTAATGAATTTTAATACCACTAGTACTTACAGAAAAGCGGATTTGCAAAACATCTCAATAAAATTTCTTAAGAGATTTTATTTAAAATCCTCTTTAAAAGTCTGCGAATATTGCGCCAAGCCCAATTAACTTCGAAAAAGATCAGTCTACATTATTTCTACTTGAACATCAAAATGAATGTACTTATTCACTTTGATGTTCGTCGATAGTAATCTTTGTTGCTAAGCTAAAATATAAATACGTATTGTATACGGAAATATAAATATTTTACAAGTTTAACTAGACCTTTCCTTTTTTGGGCCTAATTGAAAACCAGCGTCAAGCTGTAGCCTGGCATAATGCTGAATTAGGTCCTTTTTCGTCGCATGCAGGGGACTTTTTATAATTTTATTGTGTATTTTTATCTGTATTACCGATGTGTATGTTTTTATAATATTTTTGTGTTGTCTATATTTATGCTTCTTGTGTCCCTTTCGTGTAGCGAAATAAATGTATTATTTTCTTTTCTTTCTTCTTTTCTTTCCTGTGGTTCTGTTCGCGTGAAGTATACACCTAATCTTTCCTCAGGAATCACACAATTATTCATATTGATTGCGAACAGTATGATGCATTAACGTAGTTTCTACCAGAAAAGCAGTCCAGACCAAGACACAGAAAAAAAATCCATCACACAAAAACGCCCTGGTTGGTTAGTTTTTTGTTAACTACGGTGTAAAATCTCCGTATGAGCTATCTGGACTCTACCACCCGGCCGTAGACTGTAATCGACCGGGTTTGGGGTTGGTGGAGGAGGTGTGTGGAGGGACTTGGTCTAGACTTATTCAAACTTGTTATGAGTATTTTCTCTACGCTAAAGTTCTTGGTTTCTGCTTTAGCTTACGTTTGGTCTTAAAATATCAGCTTTTTGACACTTTCATAGTTCTTGCTAACTTGTATTAAATTATTTTTGGCTACCTTATTACGTTTATATGTAAATACTTTGACGGAGTAAGTTGGGTCTACCATGCAGAAGATATCGGATAAGACTAGAAATTTGACCCACGGATACAAAGCGAAACGCTTGCGATTTAAAAAAAAACTGATGAAACTCGGTAGACGCTAGGACGGTGACGATGAACTACTTTGAAGGACTCACAAATATTAAAAATTCCAGAGATAAATATACAGCAGAGTTGGAAATATGACTTTATATTTGGTTCAATGTCAAAAAACTATAATATATATTGAACTCAGATGTGTGCGTATGTGACTTCATATAGGATTGCATGCGTGCTTGTGTGCGTAGATGTGTGTAAGCATGAGCGCATGCTCGCAACTGTGTATGTGTGTGTCTGTACATGTTACCTTAATTTCACCATCATAACCAGTACTGCATGCACTATAGTACACGCGGTCACCGATATATTTAAATAAACTGCCGATGTGAGAACAGCTGATGTTATTATTTCCAATATTACTTATAATCTTATCTTATTTTCATCATCTTCAATATTGCAAAGTAGGCATATGTTACTCATATGAAAAATGATACAGATAAGAGCTGAGTCAAATAAAATTATTATTTTTGCTTAAATATTTTGCAAATCTTATTTCAAATTGTCTTTTGGGATATATACCACGTACCTTGTAGCGCCATGTTCACGGATGTACATATACATCCGTGAACATGGCGCTTGCAACTGTGCCGAAATATCGGTTAATCCAAACAACGTGGTTCAAAGGTACGTGGTATATATCCCAAAGAAAATTTAAAATAAGTTTAAATGACCACGAAAGTTTATCAAATATTGCTAGAAAAAATGAAGTACGCGAGGTTTTTAAAGATTTCACTATAATTGGAACACAAAACTTATTATAATAATTTTATTGAATCAGCTCTACACTTTGGCCGCGGTTCCGCCCCCGTTGGACTTCTACCGCCCTCAAGAGGGGAGTTCCTAAAAATACTCTCTTATTGCTCGCCTATACTTGCCTAGGAACATACATGCCAAATTTCAGCTTCTTAGGACCAGAAGTTTCGGCAGTAACGCAAGAATTTTCTATACTCATATTAACTCCGATAACTCGCTATATTAAAATTATCAACCCATTGTTAATTATAATTTGCATCAAATTTTGGACGTAGTTAAACATATTTAGAGTGTGTTTAGTACATTTGTGGTTACATGTTATTGCGTCCGTATTTAGTCAAATATTGACACTGAAAAGCCGAGAAGTCTAAAATTATGTTGTTTATTTGCAAAGGTTGGTTCGTGGAATAAGATAAATGGACATTAGAATAACATTATATTCAATTTATAAACACAATTATATATCATATGTGAACATATTCGTGGCTCAGTAACGAACAGACAATTTTTTTAAGGTCATGTCGCGCACTAGGAATTAATCCTGTATCGTGAGTTACTTCACAAACATATAACGAACTACAATTTATGGATCACAGAAAATATTTTCTCGTGGGGAATCGAACCCACAACGCTCGACGCAGTGTCAAGCGACGACGGCGACGCGGCGCCGCTGAGACCATAACGCCAGCGACGGTGCAGTCGATCGATTTCTGGCGTTGAAGCGACTTCGCCACCGTCTGGCTTTTAGACGGGCTTAAAAACTCAAAGTTGATTCAATTATGCTGATACTGTTCTAATAGTGGCATTGAGTGTCCCTATCCCTTTGCGTTGCAGAGGTCAGATGAGAGTTCATCTGCAGAAGAGCGGCTTAAAAAGTAAAAGTTGCCGTGATTCAATTATGCTGACACTAGCCTAAGGCATTAAATGTCCCTATCCATTATCATTGCAGGTGTCAGGTGTCAGTTTAACTGCGTAATAGGCAATTTATTATGTATTTTATCAAATCTGACCCCAAGCTTCAAGGCGTTCGTTTGTATGGTCGGATGTAACTGGTATAAAGTTGGGATGAAGGGGAAGTAATTTTTATGTGCATTCTTTACTATCGATATTTTTTTTACAAAAAACGAATAGTATAATATATTTCAAAATGTTAGTATAGTAATTAATAATAATAGATAGCGTATGCGTCTGCTGAGCGGTCTCGGGCTCGATTCCCGGGCAAAAGTGTTACTGAGTTTAGCCGAAATCTCAGTAACAGCACGGATTCTGATAATGTGTCCGGTGACGGAAATTGACCCGAAGATGAGACGTGGGACCTAAAATTCATATTGAAATGTGGGTGGAATATTACACCTCTGCCTACCCCTTCGGGGAAACAAGCGTAAGCCTATAAAAATATTTAACGAAATATAGGTGCTGGTTCATAAAATACACCTTATGCAGAAAGGCAAGTGTATACGTTTTATGTGCCTATAATTAAACAAGCAAACCTGTAAACCATGACCTATCCATACCAGTTTGAACCAATCAATTCGTTAGAGTCGTTTTATAGACGAGGCGACCAATCATGCTGACAGCTCAGTAATATAACTCGTTATCTTAATGTCAACAGTACGCTACGCGTGCTGATTATATGCTTAAACTAGCTGTTTCCCGCGGTTTCACCCGCGTCCTGAGGGATCTTCTTCGCGTACCCGGTTAATTTATAGCCTTAGTTACTCCTTGGTACATCAGCTATCTGCCAGTGAAAGTCCCGTCAAAATCGGTCCAACCGTTCCAAAGAATAGCGAGAACAAACAGACAGACAGACAGAAAAAAAATTAAAAAAAATTAATTTCGGTATATGAACCGTGTATACATCCAATGTGCATTAAATAAAAAGTGGTTATCTTAATATTACAAACAGTCACTCCAATTTTATTTATGTGTATATATAATCGATGGGTGTGTTTAGGTTAACATGTTGACATGAGTCAGTGCATTTCGGTTAATATGTATGGATAATTAAATTTTTGTTAAAATTCTGAATATAAATAAAATACTTACGTTACTGACTGATTGACAAACAAGCTATAGTCTATTAAGCTCAGGAAGCTGAAATTTGGCATGTAGGTATGTTTCTTAGGGATCGTAGGGGTGCACTAAGAGGGGATTTCCTAAAGTTTCCACGCCGTCGGGCAAAAACAGTTAAATAAAAAAAATGTTCAGGCGTAGATGCGAACATCCTCTAGTGATCATTTAAATGGATCAGAGAATGATGATGATCTTTTTAAGGTAGTAGAGCATTGCTGATTTCAGCATGAATGGGCCGGTTCGACCGGGGAAGTAATACCCTCTCACAGAAAATCGACGTAAATTAACAATACCTAAACTGTTGTGTTTCGTTCGATGTGTGAGAGTGCCGGAGGCCCTATCCACTATTCCTTCTCCTTCATCGCACTCCTCATACTATCCGTTTTCCCAACCCCAAGGGGCGGCTACACACTTGTGACTCCTGTGGTGTTGCTTGTGTCCATGGTCGGCGGTAATTGCTTACCATCAGGCGATCCCTCTGCTCGTTTGCCGCATATTACCATAAAAAAAATGTAAGTTCTGCTTTATCATTCAGTCTCTTCTAGTTTTAAATTAACTCCGGACTGTACAAAGGTTGTAGTGCGTATGTGGACGCCTCGCCATTCGACATCGCACTGCATGTCGTTTATTCGTTTCCCAAACAAGATAACTTTAGAATGATTAGATTGCTGTTTCGAGTCGGGGCCGGTATTCTATTAATCCGTTTATTTAATTTTTGTAACGTCCTCTGCGATACGGTGTTCTAGGAACCTGGCTTATTAAAAGAGAAGAAAAATAAAAGTAAAGAAAATACCACATGAAAGTCTATTAGACTCCGTACCAAATACGGAAGATATTCAACAGAGACGTTTCTAAAAGTACAAGCAATAAGTTTTAGTAAGTTAGACAAAAAGCGACCTTGACACGTTAGAAATAGAGAAAGTGATCAATTCAGGGTTAGCACTAAATCTGTTAGCATTGACTTCTTTGAAGAATAAGTGTCTGTCGCCAATTTGAATGTCTGTAGTGTTGCAAGTGGATATCTTGGTAACGAAATATGCAAATGTGGCTTCATGAATATACCCCGAAAGATATTAAGTATTTTTTTAAAGCAGTTTCTGGACCTAATGATAGCGCGTAAGTTGATCACGACGCCACGTGTCGGGTCCTATTACGAGTAGGTATAAGCTATACAAACAAACACACATAATTTTATCAAAGTAGGTCAAACCATCTTATTAGTCTGTACGTGTACATGACATGTCACATACATACGTAAAAAATAATTACATGTATAAATAATTAATTAAGCAGTAAAACTAGACTGACTGGATTTAGCCATAGTCGACTTCAACCTTGGAATAATGATTTATACCTATTTATTTTATATATCAGGCAGCGATAGCCTAGTGGAGATACCAACAGACTGCCATGCAGAGGGTATCGGGTTCGAATCCACGGCGCGCACCAATGACTTTTCGGAGTTATGTGCGTATTGAATTGTTAATTATCGCTAGTCCCGTGCCTCGGAGAGCACGTTAAGCCGTCGGTCCCGGTTGTCATGAAGATCTTTGACAGTCGTTACAGGGCGTCAGTACCTTCTAAATAAACTGACACTAGTCTAAACCATGGAATATCGCTATCCCTTCGGGTTGCAGAGGTCAGGCAGGCAGTCGCTCTGTGGAAAAGCTAATATTCAGCCAAATCCGGTTTGACTAGGAAGCGGACCGCAGATTGAAAACTGGGATAACGCTAAGAGGATGATATCAAAGAATAAATTACAAAACTAGCAAATGACAGGCAAGGAAAATTCAGCTTGCTTTTTTGCGTACTAAACTTACACCATTGGGTACAATGAAAATCTTTCTTTTAATTTGACAATAAAATCAGCAGCGACAGCCGTCCAGCAGCGATAGCCTAGTGGGGAGACCGACAGACTGCTACGCAGAGGGTCTGGGTTCGAATCCACGGCACGCACCAATGACTTTTCGGAGTTAAGTGCGTATTAAATTGTTAATTATCGCTTGCTAAACGGTGAAGGAAAACATCGTGAGGAAAACAGCATGTTGAGAGTTCCCCATAATGTTCTCGAAAGAAATGTGAAGTCTGCCAACCCGCACTTGGCCAGCGTGGTGGACTATGGCCTTACCCTTTTCATAATGGGAAGAGGCCCGTGCCCAGCAGTGGGACAGTATAAAGGTCTGATGATGATGATAAAATCAATTAGGTAATTGACTAAATGGATGACACTACGTTGCAGATTCGTTTCCGACGTCAGACAGTGAAATTGTGTAATACCTTATGCATGTATTTAGAAGACTTGCTCTTCTTCTACATTTATTTTCATAAAAAACAAAACTTATAACACAACAACAGCAAAATACAAAATATTTTAATAAAAATCACAAACACTCAAACACTCAAGTCAAATATTTTAGCCTCGTCGTATATTTCAGCAGATATCAGTAGGTACTTTCGAATATAAAAGTTCGGGCAAGTGCGAGTCTGACCCGCGCACTGAGGGTTCCGTACACATTTTACCTTATTTGAGGTTGGTGCTAATTACGCTAGTCCTCTAAATCTGTATGAGCGCCCATACAACTTAGAGGACCATCTTAAATGGAGTCTACTATGTATGTATGGGGACACCCTTAAATTTTCCACTTTTTTTATTTTTTGTAATTTTTTATTTATTTGTGCCGTAAGGCCCTGCTTTTGGCCAAATTTCGTGATTCTAGTTCAACGGGAACTACCATATAGGTTTTCGACCCAAAACCTATAGGGTAATTACGGTTGACCTAGAATTGTAAATTTTGGTTACAACACAAGTAAAGGAAAAATTCCGAAAATTAAAAACAGTTGAAAATTGAGGTTAATTTTGGTACTTACAAGTTTTCGCAAAAATATAATTTTCGTTTTTAGACCATAACTTTTTATCGGGTAGAGCCAGGACCCTGATTTTTAGGGTTCCGTACCTAATATTTATACGCTTTAAACCTTTTAGAGGTCGTTGAACTCGGTTTTTTGGGTCTGCCTGTTGGTCTAGAGGTTAGTGACCTGACTACTGATTCTTGGGTTCGATTCCCGCCCAGGACAAATTTGAAGTGATAAGCAGTAAGTCTTGAAGTAATATATATACTCATCATGATACTGCCCTGCCTTCTTAAAGCCCATTGCTGAATCGGTCTCTCTAGATTACGTCACAATAGCATTTGCATTGTGAGCAAATATGAGACTTGGCCTACTATACCACGCTGACCAGGCGGGTTGGTATTAAATAGGGTGTTACATCGAGTTGTCTCTATCTTCCATTAGATACTATTTGCTCCCTGTATTTTCTTTACTTGCCTCTTACGACGGTCGCTCGATTGTGGGTATGTATATTACCTCTGCCTACCCCTTTGGGGATAAAGGGGTGATGTTATGTTATGTTGAGACGCTCGCGGCATGAAATTGGATAATTACACTTTGTATTCTTACAACCTTCCTTGTAGACTATCCATATTGCATTGTACTAGAATTTAAATTAAATTATAGCAAAACAGCAAAATTCTTGTGTAATAAAAAGTCACAGAAAGCCATCTATCTGAATGTTGTTTTGGAGATGTTTTGAAATTATTATTAGCGTTAAAATGTATCCTTACATGGAAAAGGCTATGCAGCCGACGGCCTTGGCACGATGACTTTCACAAGTATGGAAGTGGATTTTTAAGGAGTTCTCCATATTTTCTTCTCAATTATTATTCGCAAGCCAAGGCCCTCTTTTTTAAATATTGCCAATTTTAGTTGCAAATTACATGAAAAAACACAGACACTACTTACTGGCGATTTCGTGATGGAGTTGTAACGAAATGAGTTTCTTAAAAAAAAACTTGCAGAAATCTTCGGAACAACGGACTTTTATTTGACATTATTTCGCTTACGAAAAATTTCCAAAATGTATGCATTTCAAATATTTTCATCTAAAGTAATTTATTTACTCAAATACATTGATACCTGCAAATATGGTCTACATTAAAATAATTTTAGACCAATAGTTATTCTCCTAAACACATACACAGCTATACGCAATGACTATCTCGTCGTGGAAATAGCTATTTACAGATTGGCCGGCTTCAAAGTCAGATCGTTGTAGATCTCAGAGTGAACCAATCAGCACGCCGAATGCTGATTGAATCAATATTTCGCCTCTGCGACAGCGTGGTACGATGGGTTATCTTTTAACAGAATAGAACTGCTGGTTAAATCCCTGGATCAATCATAGATTTTTTTGTTTTAGGAAATCATGAATAGCTCTGGCGTTTGAGAGTATATCGGATAGAGTAACACGACAATCTCACCTCTGTGGCATTACCATTAGAGTGCTACTTTGGTTCGGAGGGCACGTAAAATCTGACGGTCTCAGTTCTTGTCTTGGTTACGTAGACGTAGCGCTGTCTGAAGCCTTTGAGAGGTTGAAAACTCCGGCACCAGAGTTGGCCACACAGTCACACGACAAAGAAAGAAGATTTCTTTAACATGAGAATCAAAAGCAGGACAGGCGAAAAATATGTGACACCCGATTACCCCCCTTGTAGGGATGTAAGAACGTACCATCATAATGAACCGTAACAGTCCTTGGCAGAAGCAATAAAACCGGCCTTAATTACACCAAACCGTAAAAACCGTAATGACCGAACAGATTACACATTCGCAGCAGTTATGGTAGTAACTT
Organism: Euclidia mi; assembly: GCA_944739405.2. NCBI lineage: Eukaryota > Metazoa > Arthropoda > Insecta > Lepidoptera > Erebidae > Euclidia > Euclidia mi. Next base: position 91,738,546 of record OX123185.2, on the reverse strand, counting down.
ATAATATAGTCTTAATAAGTATAGCTTATACCTTTATGGTGATAATAGGTGCAGGCGTTAAAACATGAAAGCAAATTTAATTTAAGCATTATCTAATTAAATAATTAATGTGCTAACTATCATGGTTCCCAAGATACAGGCCTGGCCTAGTTTGGGACCAGTGGAAACATTGTAAAGAATTGTTATTATTTTTGGGAATAAATGAATTATTAAATGAATTATTATTATTATTAATTTCGCTAAGCGGTGGTAGCCCAGTGTTTTACGTAACGGACTGCCGATACGATGGCCTCGGGTTCGATCCCCAGGTAACCCCGGCACACACCCCTGACTTTTCAAAGTTATGTGTGCATTAGAATTATTTATTATCGCTCGCGTAATAATGTGCCCGGTAGATGGCAATAGGCTCAGCACTATTACATTGGGAACGAAACATAACTGGCGAAGTGTGGGTGTTTAATATACCTTTGCCTACCTCATCAAGGATAAAGTTATGTTTATGTTAATTTCTTTTACCAAGATTTTCATAACGCATTGCTGCGCCTAGTGACCTGCTGCTATACGTAGAACTTATTATGTCGCATATATTTGTTGAAAGTTGTGAAATACCCATCCGTCTCAATTCTTGAGTTGGGCAAAGTATTATTAATTTATCGCAATTACTACCTTTGTGACCGTTACCGAATTTGTGACTACAAATAAAATGTTTGCCATAACATACCTAATAGTATGAATTATACGAGTAGTACAATGTAGGTTGTGTGGCGTGGTTTATACTAATCCATAATTTACATATGGTGATGACTCTTGGTGACATTTTAAGGAATAGGTGCGATAGTAGTCTGCGCTGGTATAGATACCAGCGATGCTCAACCATCTAAAAACATGGCCTTGACAACATTGCTTGCCTTGCAGTTGTTTGCTAAACCTTATCGTTCTAAGTACTAGTACTCCATTACCTTTATTTTTTTTTATTACAACATTGTACTTGCCGTATCATCTCTACGTGACAAAAAATGCACACAGTTCTCAAGAAAGTAGCCATTATCAAACTTTACTAATGAGCGAACAGTCACGACTGGCTTAAAAACACATATACATCTGTCAGTTGTGAATATTGTGATAGACGAACTACATATATAAATTATACATGCTACTTGAACCATCCATAACTGAGTTTTTTTTTGCTTTGCGATATAAACTGTAATTTCAATACTAATAAGGCATATTATCCTTTACAAGCTATGTTGATTTTTTTTTATCATGATGACAAACTCGACTTTATTGATAAGGTAGAAAGAAGATCAATTCTGAAAATGTTCTTTAAGAACACGTCCAAAGTTGATCTTGTCTCTATCTGAGTGTTGTATAGAACGTACTTTAATGGCATAGTATCAAATATTATGTTTGATGTAACCGTAATTTAGTTTTGAGAAACTCCTCCGCTGCGGATGCGGCCCTGCGGCCACGTGGTATATAGGATTTATCCATGTGTAAACAAACATCGAGATTCACATTTTAAATGTTAGTCCGTGTGATAACGGAATGAGAATACAAAATTAAAACATCCTGTTTTATTCCGTGGGTGTTGTACGACTATCTCGTGTATTTTACACAAGATAAAAAGTATCTTTGCAAAGAGACGAAAAACTTGATATCAAACCTTATCACAACCACAGACAGGTATTTCCTATTAAGATGTCCTCTTAGGCTCGCCTTGCTATACTGCAGGGAGTTTTGGCGCCAACACTCATGTATGTGAGGGAATCGTGGGATTCGTGGGTAGGGCAGAAAAAGCATGAAAGTTGAATTAATGCTGTGGAGATGAGAGTTTTGAGGAGTATGTGCGGAGTAAGAATGGCAGATAAAGTAAGAAATAGCGTTATTCGAGAAAGGTGTGGTTTGAAAGAAGATGTAGTGTCAAAGATTGAGAAAGGTATGTTGCGATGGTTTGGACATTTGGAACGGATGGATGCAAGGAGATTTATGAAAGATGTGTATCGAGTAAGAATGATTGGAGATGTCGGTAGAGGACGCCCAAGACGGACTTACGCCGACCAAATTGGTGACGTACTGTGGAAGGGCCAAATCAAAAGTACCCGTAACCGACGAGCATGCATGACGAGGTTAATGAATGTCGAAGAAGCGAAAGAGGTATGTTTGAACCGGAGCATTTGGCGTTCCATAGTCTCTGCCTACCCCAATAGGAGACAGGCGTGACGTTTATATCGATAGATAGATTTCCTCTTATTGAATCGGAATGCTACTTTGAATCTAATAAGGAGAGCCTTAAGTCCAGCAATGAACTGCCAAAGGCTCTACAGAAAGTATTAGGCGGGTGTAGATCCGTGGCAAAGTATCTATTGGTATCTTTGCACTTATATGAACTAGCATTTACTCGTAAGAGCCTTTTATAGAAAAACATTCAGTCAAACGAACAATAAATTTTATCTTGAACCTAGCGTGTTCAAATATACAACACATTCAGCCACACAATAAATAGAACATACGTAAAAAAACAATAAAAGGAAAGCAAAACTAAAATCTCTATAAATGTAAGTCTCGGAAAAATACATTTTCGCCACAAAAGTGTTCGCTTTTTCATTAAGATCTTAAACTTTGTGCGCAGAGAAATATACTTAAGCTTGATTGACAGAATTCAGGCTACAAAGGAAGAGTTAAACGGCAACAGAAATTGCCTATTGTATTATAATTTTATTGTAAACGTGGCAGCTGAAGGAATTTGATTTTGCCTTGTGTAGAAAAGGAATAATAGTAAGGTAAACACGGTTTTCATAATTGAGTACTTTGTCGCTTTGTGTAGTGCCGTGGATTCCAACGAAGAAAAACCCACAATCCAATTAGCAGTCAGGGCTGAATACTAGAATAAGATAAACATTCCTGTTTTATAAATAGGTACAATTTCGCTAAACAACAAAAGGTTCGTTGTATTAATTGACATTTATGGGCATGTCTCTGTAGGTGTCAAATAACCTTTCAAATCATCTTACATCTTACAACAGGTTTTAGTAAAAGATAATTTTATTAAAGTCGCATGTTAGTGAAGCGAGTTCAAGAAAATAAAGCTTATATAACTACTGTTATAAAGTTTGTATGATAGATAGATTGATGATTGTGCCGGTTTCGTGCAAAACCCACATATCAGATTTTGATAGAAAAACAGCATAAAGGTACGTCAGAACAGCACATGGCTTAGCAACAATCTTTTGTCCTCATCATTGAGATCCATTTGGGCAAAGGTACACACAAAAGTTACTTTGATATTTTATTTAATATAAAAGTGATAAAATAATCGTCGCGTGGAATATTCTTGTAATATGAACCTTCATGAAAATGTAGCCACACCAAAATCGATTTGTTTACATTTGTTTACAACATGTCCTCATATAGGATGTCTTTGTCACACATATGTGTACAAAATCTATTCACACGTGCACAAAAGATCTGTACTTCAATGATACAATGTTTTCTTTAACGTTTTTTTATTAGGTACTTGCAACCGGATCTAATCTGTACAAACACTGAAGCCTTTTGAAATCGTCGCTATTTTTAAGTTATTTACCTATTGAGTCTTGATTAATTAGGATGAGAAAATATGGATACAGATATACACAATGTATTTTAAGTCAGTGTTTCCCGAAAGGTATGTTCTGAGCCCATGACATAGAACCTACCTATAACATTAAATTTATTTCACAAAATATCTTCTCTTCTCATCAGCCTTTAATAGTCCACTGCTGGATTAGGCCTCTCCTTTGAAAGGAGGAATTGGCCTATTATACCACGCTGGCCAAGCGGATTGGTATAGGGTTTGTATCAAGTTTTCCTTCTCTTACAGTGCTGTTCTCTGCATAATATGCTCCGTCTGTCGGCTTTTACGACACCCATGGGATGATATGGGGTGGTGATAACTCGTATTCTTAATCCGTCACCACACGGACAAAAAAATATACAAAAAAATATTTTCTTTAAAATCAGCATTTCAAAGGACTAAAATTTGTCGTGAACGTAGGTAAGCTACTAATCAACGAGCTATCAACAAAGTGAAATAGAGCAAATTGGTATGTAAACATTTTATAGATCTTAACAGCCCCCTTAGCCAAATGGCATTCGATAAACGATATCGCTTATCGCTAAGTGCAAAAATGTGTGGAACAGACATAAGCCTTGGATATATCAAGTGGTTAACGAAGAAGGATTTCCTTATGTTGCCATGTGCAACCAAGCATTAGCGAAAGTAGATATCAGAAGCGAATAACATTTGGGTAGGGCCTCTGAACTGAGTTAGTAAACAGTTTAAAACAGTCGCTTTGTAATTTAGAACTACCTTAAGTGTTGCTTGTTTGGTGCCGATACGAAGAAACATTTTGTGTGACCTATTATTAGGGTTCTGTAGCCTAAAATTGCAAAAAACGGTACCCTTGTAGATTCGCCATTTCTGTCTGTCTGTCCTTTTGTACCTATGTTACAGTCATTTTAGACCGAAACTACGGAGATTACATATTTGAAAATTGGTTGGAAGATGTATTCTGTGAACCGTTTCACGATTTCTATACCATCAACGAAGAAATTTAAAGGAGGCTCTCTATAGAACTGACTCTAAGGAGATTCTCAATGGTCTAACTCTTTAGACCACTGAGAATCTCCTTGGAAGAAAACGAATATTACAACATTCATAGTCTTACAAAATTTATTGATAAAGGGTATTTTTCTGACATCACCGTCGTCTTCAAAATCAATGAGGACTATAATAATATGTTTCAGATGCATGGATTATGAAGGTTTTAATATTGTCGCTTTATATGTTTTACTTAAATCCGGCTACCAATACGTCAATCACTTTTTCGATATCAATAAACTGACATTATCTATTCCCTTGAGATTGTAATAATACCCTTTTTTATTTTATTTGATGATCTAACTGTTCAAATCTATTGCTTATTCATATACTTACTAACCAGCTAGTCATGAATACTTTGTAATTTGTTGTAGCGGCATGTACTACACCAGTCGTGGTCACGAGTTAATTATAGCAAAACGTCCTTAAAAATTCCGTTCTTTAAATTACTTATATTATTTTTATGACGTATTTTAGTAAGTACTTTATTTTTTTAGGAGACAACTGCCGCAAGAGATTATACATATAGAGATTATAATCCTATATCGCGGGCGACTTAAAGACAAAACTACACTTATCTCACAAAATGTTGCTCTAAGTCGGGATCGAACCCACAACACTTGACACAGTACTAAACGGTGAGGCAACTACCAACCACTACGCCATAATCTGACAAAGTGTTGCTTCGTGTCGGGATCGAACCCACAAAACTCGATACAGTACTAAACTGCGAGGCAACTACCAACCACTACGCCCTAATCTGACAAAGTGTTGCTTCATGTCGGGATCGAACCCACAACACTCGATACAGTACTAAACGGTGAGGCAACGCCCTAAACCACTACACCGTAGGTGCGATACATTATTCTTTCAACTGTACATCTACAAATGTATGCAGTCCCTTCATCTCAACTCTTTACTCCTACTCACAGATAAGAATCTTTGAAGGTCATTGGAACATTCGTCCAGAATGGTTTCTGAGAGATCATCAGTTTCCGTGCATTGTTTTAAGACACTCACAGTATGTCTTCATTTAGCACCCGTAAACATACAATTTAATACATTTTCTAGTACATTAAATTGTAAATTTTTCTAACATGTTACGTCAAAACCATTAAACATCTTTTATTATTCAAAATGCATTTTTAGAATGCAAATATTTTGCGGGCACAATACTAGCATTGTCTTTTTAAATGTATGTTATGATTATTTTTATACTTCAAATGGCTAATTGTCATGGGTTGATTTCCATTCATCATGAAATATATATACAGAAATATGGATAAAAGCTTGGTACAGTCGAGTCATACTTTATTAAGACTGCAAACTATGTACCTCCAATCTGAAAGAGACCGAGCCACACCAATTTCCGATCAAAGTTTTTGGTGGGGGACGAGCGAAAGAACGTGCTTATTACACGCACATACAACCACGCCTTTTTAACGTTATTTATGTCGAGAATACTGCCTGGCCGACCTAACGCACCATATAATTCCAGCCGTTTGGAAGAAGTTCAATGACATATGCATGTGCATACGTAATAAGCAATAAATAAAATATATAAGAAAAAAGGCTCCATAGAAGAATCTGATATTTTCTTTTAAAAATATGGCTAGAAATAAATTTATTATCGCGGGGACCTTATTAACATTCAAAACTTCGTTAAAAGCACAATGAGGATTTTACGAATTGTTCTCTAGTGAGAGACTCGACCCCACAACACTCGGTGCAGTGCTGAACAGTGGTACAACCACTACGCCATACATCAGCCTGTTGGAGTTAAGCATGCAGATGCACTTCAAACAGAACAAAAAATTACTGATTACATTCAGTCAAAATAGTACATTAATTACACCGCAAGACTTGCAGTTAATTTGCTATCGAGGCAGCTGATGGATAAATAAAAGTCAATGATGCATGACGACTGAAACGACTGAATTCACGTTCACGGCCGTGTGAACGTACCTACGTATGGTAAATAAACGATTTTGCTACGTAAACAACGTGAGCTTGCTGTATTGATGACGTAACTATTAACAGGTTCGTAATATAATTATTTTATATTATAGACTCACGCCTGTATCCCAGAAGAGGTAGGCAGAGGTGTAATATTACACAAACATTTCGCCATGTTATTTGTAGGTCCTACGTAATAGGGGGTGTGCCTACTTATTGCCGTTAACGGGAACTTTGAGAGACTCTTTGCTGCTAATGAGAATTCGGAAAAACCCAGTAACACTTTTAGCCGACCCGGGAGTCAAACCCGGGGCCTCCTGATCAGCACTCGTATACGCCATCCACTGGACCACGGAGGCTAAGATTTTACTACTGTTTTGTACATCTGTGAATTTTTAAATATTTGTTACTAAAGTAATTAACTACGTATTTTCAATGAACTATTAGATGTTTATGTTCACTCTGTAAATATGTTTTAAATGTATAAATCATACAGCCTTTTGCAGTCCTCTGTTGGATAGGCTTCCCTCAAATTGGGTTACAATAATATTGTTAGCCAAAAGAAGGATGTAGCCTACTCCCCCCCGTGGGATCTCCACCTTGTCGTGGTGGGGGGCTCAGTAACCGTGGATTGGTCACCCGCGGTGAAGCTAAGAGGGATCCAGGAGAGGACGCTCCGCGTGGGCTTGACGGAGGCCTGCGCAGGACGCGTCCAAAGGGGCGGGTGCGAGGGACAGTTCTTCTGTCCCTCGCAGTCGGGTGCGGTCGCGGGAGGAGAGGCGTGTCGGTGTTGCGTTGCCGCGCGCCCTATCTCCTGTGACCAAATGGGGGCGCACCATCGTTGCGTCGCGGTGGGGCCGCAGAGGAAGAGGAGATGCGGTGTTGCGTTGCCGTCCTCCCTATCCTCTGCGACCGCTGAGTGTTTTGGCGGCGGAGCCCAACACCTTCATCCGCCGCCAAGGGGGTTTTGTTCGGGGCCCGCCTGACCATCTGGCGGGCCAATACCCGTCGGTGGGTAGCGAGGAATGCTTCAGCGATACCCGACCCTCCGACACACGGGTACGTGAGGAACACGGGTTTATTTTTAATCAGTAAGAGTCTAACAGTCCCCTTCGTCCTTCCCCCAGGGTGGAGGGACTCCATGAGGATTTTCCAACCCGACACCAAAAAAAAAAAAAGGATGTAGCCTACTATACCACCCTGGTCAGGTGAAATACGAGTAGTACATATAAGGTTTGATGTCAAGTTTTCCGTCTCTTCAGAAAGATAATATTATTTATTCGCTTCGTGTATTTTCCCCATTCCATTTCGTGGCTTCTTAATTCGTTGGTACGCGGATAGCCAAGACCTAACTATTACTCTGTTCGAAAACGTCCGTTTATTGTTGTGAATCATATGATTTACGAGACAGGTAATGGGTTAATTACTAACCGTTATGCTCATTTCAATGGGGCTTACAAATAAAGTTCTCGACCCTATTTTACCACTTAGTGGTTGAATATTGAAACATATCTATGAAATAAATAATTAGCAATAATACATGATTAAAGCTACACATTAAAAAGCGACACTAAAAAAAAATTATGCGCCTCTCTGTCCAAGTACCGGATTGCTATGCTAGTTTCTCGAGAGCACTTTCAAGTGTAAGTGATTCGCGGTTCCCCAGTTTTGAACCCGAGTTTCGCTGCATGCCAAGCTGTTGGTTTTACCTCTAGGCTATCGCTGCCTTTACTAAATATAAAAACCAATAGATATTGTTATATAATCAAAAAACCAAAGAGCTTAAACTGAAAACGTAATTAAAAACCCTTTTTTATTATTCTTTATGTTTTGTAACGAATTAGATTAAGTTCTTTTGTGAAACTTATTCGAAAATGCAATTTGAATGTTGATTATTATCTTGGAACGTGGGCGATGAGCGTCCTTATTATAAAAATAAAATATCACTTTGCTTTGTAATTTAAAGTTTTAAATATTTATTATAGCCACTAATGATATCTTATTTCGTTTTTATATTGTGAACATTCATTCAATTACAATTCTTTTTTTTTTAAGTATTTTCTATTGGTTTTGTTTTGGAAAAGCCACTTTTATTTCAAGCTGCTCACTATTTAGACTGTTCGGCTGTCAAAATGTTTAGAGGTCGCCTTAAAACCACACCAAGTGTCATCTGTTCGATTCCCACACGGAGCAACGCTGTTTGTGGTTTTTACGCTAGGTTTAAATAGATATAGGTACGTGGAGAAATGAAGAAAAGTGTCTTCTTCTAAATTGAGGGAGAATTTTCTCTCCAGGATGGCAGAATGCAGTCTGACAGAAGTACTCGAGAACTATATAGTTATTATTATTATTACAAACGAGTCATGCATTGAAAAATCTAGTAACACTGTCCGTCCTTGGAATTTATTCAAGGACATCACCTTGTAAATATAAGCGCTAACTCGGTACGGGAGGTCGCGCTAGATTTGCCAAAGTATTTTATCTTAATATATAAAATCCTTGCGTTACTGACTGACTGACAGACACGCTACAGCCGAAACTATTGGGTGCAAGAAGCCGAAATTTGGCATGTATATTTCTTGGGCACCGTAGGGGTGCACTAAGAAAGATTTTCCGAATTTCCCACGGGATCGGCCAAAACGGGTAAATTAAAAAAAAATGCAGGCGTAGCTGCTGGCGTCCTCTAGTACTGAATAAAATTCTCTCGTAGCAGTTCCTTACTTTTTGCTTATCATCAATATGTGCGTTAGTCGCCGCACCTGCGGTGGAGTTAAAAATTACAGCATGTGAAAGAGGACGAAATTTTATTTTTAAGTATGTTGTACCGTACCAAACTTTATGGGACGGTTGTCATTACATATACTCACGCCTTTTTTCCGTCGGGGTAGGTAGAGACAACAGAACGCCACTTGCTTCTATCACGCGCTTCCTCTACACTCATTACCCTTTTCATACATGCTCGCCGGTTTCGGGTACTTCGGACCTTGCTGTTTTTTAGGACGTCCCCAATTTGATCAAGGAATATCCGACGAGGTCTGCCGCGACCGACTTGCCCACACACATATTTGCCTTATAAATTTGATTCGTCATTCTTTCTTCACTCATTCGCTCCACGTGTCCAAACCACTTCAGCATTCCTTTCGCAATCCTAGTCACGACATCTTCTTTCAGACCACTGTTCTCTCGAAAAGTTACATTCGGAATTCTATCAATCAGTCTCACCCCACACATACTACGCAGTGATCGCATCTCATCAACTGCGTTAATTCTACTTTCATGCCTTTTCTACCATACCCAACTCTCACTTCCATACATCAACGTGGAGACAAGCACTCTATTATGAACCGCCAATCTTTTGGCACAGTCTGGCCGTTCATAAAGGCATACAGTGCTCCATTTATACGATTACCCGCAGTCACTCTCCTTTCAATATCTTCTTCACATCTTCCGTCTCTTGTAAACACGCTACCCAAATATACACATTATTTTACTTGCTCTACTTTTTCACCTTCAATCGCAATATTACACTCAGTCAAACTTTCATCTTTTTCAACCACCATCACTTTCGTCTATTAGTTATTTTATACCGTATGGAATTTACGAAACAACAATGTTGTGCTTCTAGAATAATAAAAATAATCGTCAGTCATGTGTATAATGGTGGAATACCCGTCAGCCAGCGTCATAAAGATGCTGAGCGCTTGGTGCATTCAAGTGTTGTTAAGTCATTTTAGCTAATAAACTGACGAATTTACACTCCAAATATTCGGCTGACGGTAATTTTTTTAAGTTCCCTAGCAGTGGCTAGCAAAATATCGGAACACTTATTGGCTCACTATGTCTCTTTGTCTGTCCGTCCGAAAGTCACAGCCACTTTATTCCAAACCTATTAAGATTATTCAGCTAAAAATTGGTAGGTTGCTATATTCTGTAAATTGCTTTTATAACAAAAATAACCATTATAAAAAATGTATAGCATGTGCCAGCCACTTTTTAGCCTACTGCTGTCAACTAGACTGAATTGTGGCCACGGCGCCTAGTCGCCACGGAGTCTTGACAACTGCGAGATAGACATTATAGTGCACAACAGTAACTGTGATAAGTGTAAATGGTTGTACCTAGTAAAGTAAACAAAAGTAAGTTAAAGTACAAAAACACAAGTGCCCAGTACTTAGTCCCTCTGATATTCTGATGGGACAACATATCCAACAAGATCGAACGAACAGATATTGGCGGATCAATGGCTTAACTTGTTTTTCGAGATATTACAGTATTTCACCGCCAACTGCTTGACACCGAGCTGTTATTGGTCAAAACAGAAAAAACAAATAATCCCTTTTTGCTCGTCTGAGGCTTACATTACCACTGGACTACGCTTCTTCGCATGGCTTCTGGTTAAGCTACTCACTTTGACCTTTGTAACGTTCTTTTGGCGTAGGGATTAAAATGTTACTGCAACTGTTAAGGTTGACTTGTCGCTGTATGTACTTAAATAGTTCAATAATGCGTATAAGACAAATTCGTATTCATGACCCCTTGACTTCGAGAGTTAAAACATCTTGGGCAAGTGTTAAAAAGAATTGAAACATGGCAAGTCAATTCTGGCTACAAATAGTAATAAGGAAAGCTGTGTATTTTTATAAGTCCGTAAATATAAATAGCCTTCTTATGGCATAATTGCCAACAATTCTCTAGGAATGAATAGATTCCATTAATTAAATATGTTGCATAATTAACTTTGTAAGTAAGGGAATCTAAATTACGGGCTTAATTTTTAATCTGTACCATTTTTAAGAGAGAAAAAACGATAGGATTTTAAAAGATTTATATTTATCACAGATTGATAAATGTTCTTATTGTGCCAGATTTTATTGAATGATTTATTTTAATGTTATTACTGATGTAATTGCCCGCTGTTCTTCTTTTACTTTGGATCATTGAATAGTTACACAATATGATAGTTATAAAATATAACTGTTTACTTAATTAATCAGTAAAGTTGTATATCGAAAGCATTTTCCGTCATATAATTATTTTTTAGTTACTATGACTTGATTATTGTAAGATGTAACTTTTGTATCCGCACTAATTGTCATTGCGGGTACTTTTACCTCAGTGATTATCTAAATACCTTTTGTGGAAATGTTATATAGGGTAATTTGATAATCACAAGGCAATTAAAACAATAGGTGACACAGTTTTGCTGCAACGATGCACTATACATTAAGGAGCGAAAGAAATATAATTACTTCAAATAAGTTGTTAAATTTGGAAAATATACGTAGGTACTTAAAGTCAAAATAAAATTCATAAAAAATATTTATGACACTAAATCTTTAATTAAAATTTTTCGCTGATACCTAAATAATAAAGTTTAATTCAAAACAAAGTTTTTAACCCTTCTCACCAAATCGTAAGAAAAATAAACACTAAAACTAAAATAAAAAATAATCATAACAAAAATACGAACCTATTCCGGACTGGATTATCAAAACAAAACCACCGCCACTATAAAGCAAACTTTAAAAAAAAAGTTAACAATATTAAAAAACTATTTAGTGAGACACTATTGACCGCACAGCACTCTTTTACTGAATGACCGCCGACTCGCGCACTCAATCACGTTTGTCACAATATCATTATCACAACACAACCTACTTTGCGACCTCCGATTAAAACTAGCCGCTCTCGTGGCTAGGTTCTGGCTATATTTATCTGATTTACAAGTAATCCTAAACTAAATAGCGTAAATGCGAGTGTCAGTTTGTTTATTCGCTCCTTAAGTTCTTAACTGCTCAACCGAATATCATGAGATTTTATACATACAGTCAGAAGTACAAATATGGACATCAATGATGAACACTCGTCGCCTACGTTGGTGTTGCCTACATCTCCGTAAATATAAGTAGGTAGCAGGTTACCTACATCTCCTTTGACCTTTGTGTTTCTATTAAAATCTAGGAGAATGTCGTCACGCTATATCCTGCAGTATTAATTTCTGTCGATGAAAGTATTTGATGATAATTACCTATATATGTACCTCTTTCCGAGACTTTAGATAAACGTACAGCTCAGGTTAAACCTTACGATTTTTTTGATTAGAAGTATGGCATTAGTTAGGTATGGTTAGTTAGTTTGAGGTATGGTTTGAAGTTAGCTTCAAAAAGAGTAGGTTCGCTATTCGCCAGTATGTATTTATTTTACAGTCCTTTTATAGTTTTATGTACCTGTTAACCTGGTGTTACCTGGTATGCTGAATTTACTTCATGTTCCTAATCATTGCTCTTCTTAACTCAAGGTTGGTTCTACATATAGTTTGGTAAATATCACTAAAAGATGTTTTTTTTGTATCTGAGAGTGAAAAACGTTTCAACCTGCTGCGGCCGGTTTTTATTTCGTTCTAATACCAAGCGTCTCGAATACATGGGTTTTCGAGAAGCGCTGTAAATTCTCGAACAAAATCGAGTTGTTTACCAAAATATAATAACTAAAATAGTATAGAAGGATTTATACTACTGGCAAATCTAGATTACCGTCTATGCAGTAGTGGTGTTAACAACTGCCACGCAGAAGGTCACGGGTTCGATTCCCGCTCAAGACAAACATATGTTCAACATAGATTTTTGTCTTGGTGTATTTTTTCTATGTTTAAAAATGCTGTAGGTATTTACAAATAAAGTATATATATGTCTGTTTACCTATATTCCTTGTCTAATAGTACAAGCACTGAATACTTTGGGATTAGATAGTGTTGGGACGTGTGTGAAAAAAATAAGGTCACGGAAGACTTAGGTTCGCTCACTTTTTCCTCCACACGTACGGTTGCGAAATCGCTACCAGGGAAGTGACCAATTCGTTAAACACATTTGCAATGTCATTACCTTCAAATATAATTATAGTTTGTACCTGCCTATTTATTTGTATTTGAATCGTGTCACTTCTCAGGCGACTGGAAGGAAAATCGTTAACTAATGTAGTCCCCATATTAATTAGTGGATTGATTGCCCTATCTGTGTCGTTTTGGAGTAATTAAATAAATTATGCTGTTAACAACTGCATTTAAACGTCATCAATGTAGTAACTTAATCTGAATTTAGTATCTAAAAAAATCTTGCGTTACTAAGTGACTGACAGACAATGCACAGCCCACCAGTCAGCAATTGGATGCAAGAAGCTAAAATTTAGCATGTACTCGTATAAGTTCCTTAGGGATCGTAAGAAGGCATTTTCTGAAATTCCGATGGGACTGGTCAGGAACTGGTTACGTTAAATAAAATGTACGGGCGTAGCTGCGGACATCCCTTAGCTCAATTGTAATATATTGATTGTATAATTAACTCGTTGGTCTCATGGCATAAATGTGCGCGTGGGGTCTCGGGTTCGATCCCCAGGTCGGGCAAAGTGTTATTGGGTTTTACCGTTAGGAAATTCTTAGTAGCAGCACGGAGTCTGGTTATGTGCCCGGTACGGCAATAGGCTCGCCCCCTATTACGTGGGACTAAAATAAATCTGGCGAAAAGTGGGTGTAGCAATATACCTCTGCCTACCTCTTCGGGGATATAGACGTGAGACTATGTATGTATGTATGTATGTATAATTGTATAATTCCGGAGAAATAGGCATCGTGTCGACGCAAAGTATGCAAAGCGTGACTCCAGCACTACGAGACATTGCGGGATACCGCGTGGGTTTTACATTAGAAAATTCAGTGGGGACCCTCACGCACCTCATCCGCCATCCCAAACTTTAATCTTAAAGTGGCAAAGGACAGCTCACAATAAGCTAACCTAAAAATAATAAAAATAGGTTGTAAAACTGTACCGGACGGAACTACTGGGACGCAGCGATGCGACTACGTGACACAGTGGACATACATAACATATTTAACCTACATCTACTTTACACAATGAAACAAAATCAGTATCTGCTCTTAATATCCGAATAACAAATTTACCTAATTAATATTCTGGTATACTTAATGTATGATATTTTAATCAGATTTTTTTCGTCCGTTCTAAGTATTTATCGAACCGATTTAAAGGTTTTCGTACTTAGTTTCTAAATAGTGAAAGAAAACATCTTGAGGAAACCCGCATGTCTGAGAGTTCTTCATAATGTTCTCAACCAAAACCATGCGTGCCAATGGACCAGGCAATATGGAGACGTCGTAGCAGGAAAGCGGAACTCGTGTTCCAAGGTCAAATGTCTTGGATCGCGACGGGAACAACGCTAAGATGATGATAATATTCTCGACGAACGGCATATGAAGTCTGCCAACGTGCCCTTAACTATCGTGGTAGACAGCAGCCTTAACCCTCCTCAAGTAGAGAAGGGACCTGTACTAAGCACTGTATACACAGAGCTGATCTTCTTATCTGAGAAAGAAACTCTGAAAATATACTGCACGCATCCATTCAGAAAGAAGGAACTGTGGTGAAGAAAACCCATTTATGTGTGAACGTTACCTTGCTTCTTCAATATTTTTCTAACCATAATATTTACTGCTACAGCTGCTCGCAATATGCTGCAGCTGCACGTGAGTAACGCCTAATAAAATGTGTTAGTTTATAGTAAAGGCTTGAAGATTACATTGAAATTGAACAACCACGTTTTTTATTTATAATTTACATGAATGACATCCATGTTGGCATTCATAAATAAAGATATTATTTGTTATGCAGACGACACAGTAATAGTTTACAATAGTTCGTCATGGAATGAGGCCTTTCACAATGCTGAACTAGGGATGAAGCAAATAATGGCTGGATAACTGGCTTCAGAATAACTTTTGACTCGGAATACAGGCAAAACACATTACATCTGTTTCTATAACTCCAGGCGCGCACTGGCGACCAGGTCGCAGCGGCCAGGTCGTGGCGGCCAGCGAAATACATGTATTGTGACCAATGAGATCACTGCGACGTAACCTGCGACCCATATTGGACAGAATCTTTTCTTCTCGTTTTTTCGCTTTCTACTTGCAAGATAAACCAACACAGCTATTTCCTCTACGTCCATTTCAAATCCCTCTGTACTCGATACTGTCAACTTTGGCCGCAGTTCTGGCTGCATGCTTGGTCGCGACACCTGCGCCTGGCCGCCATACTGGCCGCTGCGACCTGGCCACCAGTGCACGCCTGGGCTAAGGACTGCTGCCTCAGCCCCAAACGCCTCGCTCAGTATTAAGCTGCATAAGTGTCTGACAGGGGAACTCTGTGACTGTCGAAACTATAAAACTCAAACTATTAAGTATCTGGTTATAATGATAGACCAAAACCTTAACTTTAGGGCACATATTTCCTTCTTGTCAAATCGAGTTCGCAAAACGGCAAATATCAGTAGACTACTTCGACCATCAACTCCAATAAATATTATGAAAATAATATACTTTGCGCTATGCCAGTCATAAATAACATACTGTATCAGTTCCTGGGGAAGTGCTGTAAAATCTTTCATGATACTAATAGAAATAGCACGATCTGTTCTTAAAACTTTGCTCAGAAAGCCATTTAGATCTTTACAACGATTGTAAGCTACTCAATGTGCGCCAATTATTCATATTAAAATAATGTACAAATCTACATTCAACATTTGTGAAATCTGTAACGTATCCAAAACTTCTAAAACGACAGGTATTTCGAATTGAGGTACCTTCAGACAAGACGTCGTTCGCAAGACGCTTTAATCCCTTTATTGAGCGCTGCTTATACAGAGTGTTTATATGCATTTGCAAAATATTTTAATAATACAACATAGGCAGTATACATAACATAACCTAAAATTATTTTAAACAGTGTGCAATGATATTTTTTATATTTTTTTTTTATTTATAGACTCACTCCTGTATCCCCGAAGGGGTAGGTATAGGTGTTATATTACACCCACATTTCGACATGAATTTTTGTTAGGTCCCTCGTAATAGGGTGTGAGCCTATTGCCGTACCGGGCACATTACCAGACTCCGTGCTGCTACTGAGAATTTCCTAACGGAAAGACCAACGAGGCAGTCTATAATTATTGAAAATTTAATTTAATGAAAATAGGGTCTTATCATGCAATGCTATCAGACCCTATTTTTATTAAATGTTACTTCTTTAGATAGTAAATCAGAATAAACTGTTAAATCGGGCAAAATAAGACTTAATCGCGCAGTCACTGTTGGTGCGTCTGCTTGTGTGTTAGGCACCTGCAATGGCGATCAGCTGAGCAGCGGCGGAGGTCAATACATCGAGTTAATTTTCAAAATGACGAATTTTTTTTTTTAACTTTCAGTGACTTATTTTTTCATGTATCTGTATTCAGTTAAAGTAGTATATTCTCCCCTTAAAATATTTTGCAAATCAACATCCTGTATAATAAAATAGGAAATTACTGTGACATTAAACGATGCTCGATTACGGAAGCAAAGCTCAAAATCATGAGGTAGGTACTATGGTTGTCATATATTGCAACTGAATAGCTTTTCCTTCATTTGTGCTGATATTTATATATTATTGTACATATAAACACCTGCAAATGAGTGTATATATTATATATTTACACATACATACATACACATAATTATATGTATATTGTGTATATTTATGGCATATAACGTATTTAATGTGAGATAGTCCTTAACACGTGCACACAGTATGAAATAGTCCTTTCTCCAAAACTTTTATTTTGTATGTACTTCTTAATTTTGTTTTTGTCCTATGTGTAAATCATTTGATTACCACAATCTTATGTTTTTATATAATATGAATTGTTACTCAAAAGTGTAAAATCTACCTGCTATGGAATAAATCGTATAATGTCGACCGAGCTACTTTTATAAAAAACGGGGAATTGTGAAACACAACAGGCACCCACAGGACAGGCTTTGCCTAGTGTGGGGCCGATGGATATCAACAAATTGTATTGCTCCTCTGGTAGTCAATGATTTTTAATTATAATTAATATAAAAAGAATAATCCACAATTTTACTACAAATTTCTTGAAACTGCAGACGCTGCTTTGAAAGACATCACATTGTTATAGCGGTAGTGTGCACAACTACTGATTATGAGTTTTGATTCTCTAGTCGCGTTCTGCTACTGCAGCTCGTAGTGACTGGATGGCAAAAACATGTGAGTGGAACTTGTGACCTATACCAGCGGAGGCGTAGGTCCAGCATTTGTGTATAATATACATATGTACTTACCCCATGCGATGTGTGAGATGTGTAACGTGCTCGATAAATAAAGTTATGATTTTTCGTCAAGAATTTCTGAGATAAAATGTTCAAATTTTTTATCAAGATTTTTCTAATAACTGTATCTGGACTTGCGATGAATTGATGAATTTTATGCCGTTATCTGTGCTGCCAAGTAAAGGGTAATTGACTTGCTTGTTGTTAGAAATAGTGTTAAGTGACCCTGAACGGTAAGCTGCAGGTCGTGATCACGACAAATCTTGGTGTGGTCAGCCCGATTGTTTGTTCTGTGTTTGGATGTTATTTATGTATAACTAAAATTTGCCCGCAGCTTCGCCAGGGTGTTCCTTAAAACATAGCTATAAGTTTAGGCGTTTTGTGTGAACAATTGGTAGCTAGAACATTAGCCTGTATTTATTTATTTTATGCCTGTAATATCCAAAGGTTCTCCCAGTCCCATTCCATCTATATTCAGACTTTTAATATTTGTCTTCATTAAAGTGGACAAGATTTTCTCAACGACAAAACATTTCGATGTAAGCCCGTCAAATAAATGAGGCAAGAGCAGGTATTTATACTTTATACTCTCAGGTAAAAGTACCTATCAATAAATACGAAATATTATACAGTAATTGTTTTGTACATAATTATTATTGTATTATAAAATGTCAACAAGTATCTATCGTATTTCTATAGAATACGAATCGATATTTGCTTTAATTTCTATTTCGCTATCTTTATCCCACTGTTTACATCCGTTATTAGATAATGTACTAAAGTGGGTTTTATAACACACTTCACCTCAATAGACGACCTATCTAATACAAAAGTCATTAGCCGAGTACAAGAGTACAACTATTTGAGTGGTTATGTTCTCGTACTTAGGTACAATCTGCGCCTGTGGTTACAACCACGTTTTAAGCGCTACTGTGCTGGCTGCGCCTGTGGCTCATAGCTTGATAATATATAGCCTATAACCTTCCTCGATATATAGGCTATCCAACCTAAAATAATTATTCAAATCAAAGCAGAAGTATTTGAGATTAGCGCGTTCAACCAAACAAGTAAACAAGCAAATAAACTTTTCAGATTTAAATTATTAGTAGATATAGATGTCGGCATATCTTCTGAGCTGCCCATCATGGACAATTTGTTTCGACTCTATGGTGCAGTGGTATAAACAATCGCCTTGTTATCGGCACCATTTAGCACTGCGCTGAGCTTTGTGTGGTGACGGATTAAGAATACAAGTTTGACCGGGAAAGTACTACGCGTAGAGGTTTAAGCGGGCGCCTCGCCGTTTAACACTGCGCCGAGTCTTGTGGGTTCGATTCCCACACGAGAGAACACTTTGTGTGATCCATAATTTGTTGTTTCGAGTCTGGGTGTTCATTGTGTCCGTTGGTTGTATGTCTGTTAAGTCCTCCGCGACACAGGATTTATTCCTAGTGCGGGAGTTGTCTTTTTTTAATAAAAAAGCTCTCTTAAAGAAAATCGACGTAAAGTAGCAGTACCTATACTGCTGTGTTTTGTTCGATGAGTGAGAGTGCCGGAGGCCCATCCCCTATTCCTTCTTGCCTATCCCACTCCTCCTATTCCTTTCTCAACTCAAAGTGCGTTGCAGGCACTTGTGACTCCTCTGGTGTTGCTTGTGTCCATAGACGGCGGTTATCCCTTAACATCAGGCGATCCGCCTGCTCGTTTGCCACCTATAACATAAAAGAAGAAAAATACTCGAAGCTTATAGCACTTTTTTTCTCTAATGGATTGGCAGCCTTTTACACCAACCGTGCAGTCGAAAATGTTATGCCTGAAAATACTGTTTCAAATATAAAACACTACATATTTTTCACGGGTATAATGTGAATTATTCTTCAGGTTTTTTTTCATACACCAAATAATAATCAAACTTCACACTAATGAAATTATTTAAAATTAACATAATGCTGAACTTGACAACCGGGACCGGCGGCTTAATGAGCTCTCTAAGGCATAATTAGGTAGTACACTGATTGTTTTTACGTACAATATGAAGTATATCGAATTGCGAAAACAATATAATTATTGTTTTAGTATTGAGTTGGTTACAAGCATCTTAATATTACTAATTAGCCATAGCAAGCTATGACGTATGTAGCTGAGTCATGTAAACAATCGTATTGTAAGAAAGGTTAGGCTTTAAATGCCTGTAACTTTCTAGGTAGTATACAACGGGCGTCCCAAAATTAACGCAAGATTTGACTTAGTCGCCATTTGAACAGTAAAGTGTTAGCAACCCTAAAAAAAGGAATTCGACAACAGACAGTTTAGGGTTAGTAAAAATAAAACGTTACACGGTAGAACAACGTGTCTTCAATACTAAACAATATTTCAAAAATAATGAACGCTTGGCGGTCGCAGTTTCACACAAAATATGGTCGGACTTCGATCTCTGTGAAGAGATTCATTGAGGAATTCAGGGAGACTGGATCCGATGGAGATGCCAAACTCACTGATCTTCTAAAAACAAGCCGTTCAAATGTCAATATTGAAGCAGTGCAATTCGGCGTTGTGGACAAGAATAGCAAATTTTAAGTTTTCCATAGTCTTACACCATTAGATTAATTTTTAAAGGGTTATTTGAAACCGCAAGTCTATATGTCAACAAGCCCACAACCAACCATGCGTAAAGGGAGGAGATACAACGCTGCATCAACGAAAGCTAGTCACATTTATGCAATGTGGTCATGGAAAATTTCAAAAAACTGGTGCGTATGTGCATGCAAAACCATGAAGGCCATTTGCCCGAAGTGTTACTCCATAAATAACCCTACTTATGTACCTACTTTATAATTAATAATGAAATATGTATTAATATCATAAGACCAAAAACTGTGTTTTCTATTTAATTCAAATCTTGCGTTAATTTTGGATCACCAGTTATTATTGACTAGTTTAAGAGGTACCTCAGTTAAAATATTTTTATAATTCAAACCAAACCGTCATCCTAATATTGTCTTTGCGTTTGCATCCAATATTTTTGCTTGAATTGTCGACTTTTTAGTTTAACCAGATTTAAGAGAATGTAAGCTTTTCCACAAAACGTCTGTCGTCTGACTTCCGCAACCCGAAAAAATAGTGATATTCCATAGCGATCACACATGGTGAACATGTTAACCATATGTTCAAGAGCACTGACTGCCCTTTTATCACTATCAAAGATCATTATGACCGCCCGAGCCGGAGTGCTATGGCTCAACGTGTTCTTGGAGGCACGGAACAAGCGATTTTTTACACTTTGATATGCATATAGCTCAGAAAATCCAGTGGTGCGCGCCGTGGATTTCATCCAGATATCCTCTGCATGGCGATGCGTTGGTATGAGCACTGAGCTACCGCTGCCTCTAACATTGAAGTAACTATGCCATACAAAGTAAGTACCAAGTACAAAACGCTTTTAATATGTAATTACATTGTAGGATTTTCCTACCATAAGAACATTAGTCACACGACTAGAACAAAACAAACTCCGGACCATAAAATGCACACATTATAATTAAAAACACGTTTCTCGTAAATAATTAGCTAAAACGCTAGTACAGAAATTGTAATTAGAAGTAAGTATTTAAGATTCTGTTACGGTTTTAAGGTTTTTGGAAATGATTTTATGAATACTATTAAAAATATTGATTTATTGTATAAATACTATGTGATAGACAAATAATTTCGTACAAATGGTTTTATGCCCTGAAACTAATTTGTCTTTTTTTTACACGGTGTACCAAAACATTTTTAAATTAGAGTTTATTACTCCCGAACTAGGGTTACATCCTATTTAGTCAGGACACAAATACATTCAGACAAAAAAAGAAAAAAGTTGTTTCGTGAGGTGATCGAACCCATAATATTCGGCTCAGTTCTAAACAGCGACGCGTCCACTTAGACCACGTTGCGTCACACGCGCAGTTGAATTTGGCTTCAGTTGAATTAATTATATTATGTCAAATAGATATCAATAAAATTCCTAAATTTGTTCCACTTCAGTTTGACTCTGATAAGTTTTTGCAAGCAATCTTCCGTCGATCACCCATAGGTTCCCCGTAGGTAAAATCACTCAGCCAGATCTTAGTCGACTTCGACCTACACCTGATTTCTTCGAAATGAATGACGTGTAACATGAAAGATAAAACAATAATAGTGAAGATTTTCAAGATAGCGGTGTCTCGATGTCAACTCATGTGAAGTGTCCATGACATGATATAAATACCTATATTTAAAGATGAAGATTACGGCTGTGCGTCAATCGGTTAAAAAATGAAATCCAATAGTAGGTATGTATTTGGATTTCATAAACGAGACAAAGTGTTGAAGTAATTTCATCACACGCAGTGATTTATTTTAACCAAATCATGTTGAAAGACCATGTAAGAAATATAGTGGTCTTATTTGAGAAAGTAATAAACATAAAAATGTATTTTCCTGATTTACAAGACATCTTAAAGATGAAGCGAATAATGTATAAAGAAGAAAAAACACAAATATTTCCGCAAAGTTAACCATACAGCTCAGAACAATTGTTTCATATTTTTGTTCTTCTAGAAACTCTTATAAACTACTTTGTACTTTAAATTCAGCAAGCACCTATTTTGCATTTCATTATTTTCTGCCAACTTCAACCAAATTCCATTTAAAACCATATTGTAAAATATCTGACTATAAAGATGACCAAAACGCTTGGCATTGAGCTGCCAGAATACGATACACAAGATTAAAAAAATATATAAAAACGATGAAAGAAAATAAATCCTATTAAGTTTCTTGCTCTTCAACTCTTCTTAACAGAAGCCACGACCTGAACTGATGCTTGAATAAAACAATAGCGTTTCGCAAGTAGGTACCTTAACTAGTTTACACAGAATAGATAATCTTTATTTTCATTTCCGGTGGGATCTAAAGAAATAAACGTCTATAACCCCATTGTAGTCACCAATTAGAATCATATGGACCAATAAAAATGCTAAGTGAGACGAAAATCGGCCTCAGACCATTCATGACCTTTTGGAGAGAACTTATATGGTGTGAGTATCAATCACAATGACACTTGCTTTTAAGGAACCAATTTAGATGATATGCCCGGCAAACCCACCCATCCAATTATGACGAACTTACGCATAATTTTTAATCCATAATAAAATAGATTCATATCAACCATTTCCATTCATCTTAGCGTGCAAAGTACGCCACCTTTAACCAATCCATCATTCGAGCAGCCATTACCAATATTTTGTATTCGTATGATAAAAATATTTAGCAATAAAAGAAAATCAATGTCGTCGGGGAGACTATGATTCATTTAACTGAAAGAATCAGTAAATATTACTGAGTGTAAGTTTGAGTCTCTTTTTTTATTATTCACTTTTGTATGCTTTGTGGCACAATTATGTGCCTGCTCATTTTTTATTGCAGATAGATAATAGAGACTATAGGAGCTACAACATATTGATACCTGATTTTAATTTAGAGACTTATCAAAAGAAATGAAATATATCTACCGCTTGACAACTGTTTGATAAATATAAAAACGTGACTAATACTGGTTTAGGTATAGTCTCCTTCGCAGGAACGACCGTCAGAATAATAAAAATTATTTTCCTGTTTCACTAAAATACGTGTTTTAGGCTGAATTCCAAAAAAAAGGTAAAATTTGAATTTAGGTATCCAGTCTAAACCAGTGAGTGAAAGAAAAAAGTCATTATTCACACACTTTTATAATATTTTCTTAGCTTGTTAGAAAAAAAGTAAATTTCAGAAGATTAATAAGATGTTATTTATTGAAATGAGGCGCGTTACTTCATTCTGTCGATGTTTGTTGCCAACTGAAATGGCCTTCGGACCAAAGAAGAAACTTATACGTCGGAAGGAAGGAAAAGTATATCAATCTTGCTCTTCCGACAGACAGTCTTGATTTTGTTATATTTATAGTCATATTCTCTAAGTCACGACATGACGTCTTGGCAGATTATTATTTAAAAAATGTAATTACGAATGTACTGAAATATCAGCTTATTGGGATTTTTTTTATAGACTTACGTCTACGTCTATACGTGACTGTGCCCTAACCGAGCATATTATCAGTCCGTGCTGCTACTGAAAATTCGGCAAACTTTCGCCTGACCCGGGCTTCGAACCCGGTACCTCCGATCAGCAGACGCATACGCTATCCACTGGACTACGGAGGCAGATATTATAACTAAGCAAATACGATAAAATTAGTAAAAAGTAGATATATTTATAGTTGCTTACAAAATTTATTATTGAAATAATTTATCTGAAGGTAGAACATAAAAAAACTGGCTTTATAACTATTGATATGGTTTTTGTCCCATGCAGTGAATTAACTTAGATTTTTTTTAATATACGCAAAAGTACTTTTATGCACTTCATCGCATGAGAGAGTTGTGATATGATACCGATAGATTGCACCAGATATGTGAAATAATATTAAATTAAAATTTGTCAATGTCTTTTTTTCTCATTAGTGATTGGTGTTCATAGGGTTCCCTTATCTATATAAATAACAACTATTTAGGGGGCACCGATAGACTAGTGGCTTTTCAAAGTTGTTTTTTTATTTTTTTTATTTATAGACTTACGCCTGTATCCCCGAAGGGGTAGGCAGAGGTGTAATATTACACCCACATTTCGCCAGGGCTTTTTAGGTCCCACGTAATAGGGGGCGAGCCTATTGCCGTACCGGGCACATTACCAGACTCCGTGCTGCTACTAAGAATTTCCTAACGGAAAAACCCAATAACACTTTGCCCGACCCGGGAATCGAACTCGAGACCTCCGAATCCCACACGCACATTTATGCCGCGAGACCAACGAGGCAGTTCAAAGTTATGTGAACATTTAATTGTCAATTATCACATAAAATAATACAATCTATAGAGGTGGCGACAATATAATTATGTACTCAGTGATTTAACAAGAGTTAATTGCCCACGTAGATTCCGTTATTCTTCAAAATTGATTATGATTGTAATTAAGCGCAGAGACACTATTTTAGTCGTGTATGCGTATCAAACAGAGCATATTACTTTTGCACTTACATTGAAGGGTTTCAAAAAAGCTCTTATTCTGTACTATATATTTCCGTTCAGGTAGTCATCCAAATAACTAAAAATGCATACAAAAATTAATATATGAATACATACGTATATTTTACACGTTTTGAGCTCACAGTACTAGGCATGTTACCAGGGTGATTTTAACCGGCAACCGTTAAGCGAAGAGTTATAGTGTCGCTCCACGTGCATAGCTTTTACTTTATCGAAATATTGTTTTACTGGTGGTGAATGCGAATTTATTTTTGTATTCAGCCTGCTGCAAATTTAGATTTTATTTATTTCTTGTAAATGGATCCACTCACATTCATTACAGTATGTTTAGCTAAGTTCTGCAGCAGTGACTATTGTGCACAACGAGAACACTTAAACAAAGCTCTGTACGGCTAGATTAGGAAGATTGTCAACAATCCCGAAGTAACCCTTTAAAAATTTAATTAGTAGCATAATGGAGAAATTGGAAAATGTTCAACATTAATCCGTAGCAAAGCGGGAGATGTAAAGCACGGAGATACCTACATACATTAGTCGGAAGATATCAACATGGAAGCGTGATTATGAACTATACCTACTGCCTAATATATTGTTTCGTTTAACAGAATTTGTGCTTATAATGCTACTAGCTTCTGACTGATGAAGTTGAACCACACGTTCGAAGTACACTCAATGGGCGTATATCAAAGACTACGTACCCAATAATATACGAGAATAAGTTAGTTTTTGTTATTATAAACTCCTACGTGATAAATAAAAAAAATAACCTATACTTAGTACATTTTTCTTTTGTATTCATTTGCAAACTTAAAACTCCAATGAACTTATTATGTGTACAATCTTGCACTGATTTCTACTCCCTTGCATAATTAACAGATTTAAACGCAAAAGATAGAACCATTTGCGTGAATTTTAGTGTATTATGGAAGTAGAATAATTAAGATGTTTATCATAGCAATCATCATCCTGCTAGTATTATCCTAGTTGCAACTTGGGGTCCGCTTATTATTCTAAACGGATTTGACCGAGTTCAAGCTTACAAAGAGAATCAAATTGAAACGCAGAAGTTAAATAATGGCCATAATAAGTCAATTCTTGGAGTGAAGATACAATCTTTTGTATTGTGTTAGATATAAGTTAAAAACAGTGCTCTTAATGTTCTATTATTATTTCTCAGACTATTCTAAAACATTCTAAATCATCAGGGAATCCCGAAATAAGAAGTTTATTAGGTATAAAGCAATATTAAAATAGTGCAATTTTGAAATATTATCAGATAATATGTGGCAAATGGCCCTCAAAACGAAAATGATAAAGTTAGTTTATACTATCGTAAATATAATCTATCTAAATCTTCGAACAGTTACAAATCACGCTTCGAGAAAATGTTGACATCAAAGACATGATTAGAGAACTATCTCGCTCCCTTGACTGCTTGACAACTAGATGATAAATCAGAAAACGTGATTTAGACTTGCTAGATCCGCACCGATCAACCGCACAATTTAAAATACGATTTCTATGAAATATCTGTATATATAAAATTCTGTTGGTGTAGCAATATACCTCTGCCTACCTCTTCGGGGATATAGGCGTGAGACTATGTATGTATGTATGTAGGTATACAAAACTTACTGACTGACTGACAGACAAGCTACAACCAACACTATTTGACGCAAGAAGCTGAAATTTGGCATGTATGCTCGCACGTGGTAGAAGGTATTTCTCGAAATTCTCACGAGATCGAGTAAAACGGGCAAATTAAAATAAAATGTGCGAACGCAACAACGGGCATACTCCAGTACTAAATAAAAACTAAACAATGTGATCTACAAGCTAATAATAGCAGTGAGTCTATTTTATAGTCTTGTTACATGTTTTCTCAATTATGTTATTATTTTTGGACCAAAAATAAATGGCATTTTAAATGAAAAAGCAATGCTTACGAGTTTTTCAGCTTAGCGTTTAAACTAAAAAACGCTTAAGTTAGGAAATAGTTATAATAATATGTCTTTTAAAATGCAATGAATTACGTAGTTTAGATAATAATGATCACCGGCATAGTCTTAGTTTTATTCTAAAAAAACCTTTTATACATCTTTCAGTGTTGAGAGTTATGCAAGGTTTTGCTAATTTTTATGACGTTTTTATTATTAAAGTATATATTTTGTGCCCTTGTCTGTTTGTATAGTCCCGCGATACAAGATTTATTATTAATATGAGAGCTGTCTTATCGAAACTGAACAAACATTTTTTTTGCTTCACTATTATGTTCCTACATACAGCTAAGAAAGGCATATAAATTCTAGCAAAGAATGAAGAAAGAAATGAAGTACCAAATAATTTAACTTAGTTAATTTTTATTACCGATACATTCCACATGCATATATCTTAGTCAGTGAGATAAAATTCATTGCTTTTGGATAAATGGAGTCATGTAGCAATAGATATATTGCGTTAACGCTTTATCATGTAAGGGGTGTACTGTATATTTCTGAATAGCGTTACAACTTTCACAATATTTTGGGTTTCTATAGTGCAGAAGTAGGAGGTAAATTTTTCGGACCAAGGCAATATAATCAAATTACAAACGTACATACTTTTGACAGTATTTCTAGTTATGGCATGGGAAAATTGTCAGGTTATATGAAAATTGTGTCTTTCGCAACAAAAACTGAGCTTTTACGTAATTTACGATAGTTCTATACCAAAAAGTTGTAGTTGAATATGTAATAATATCGGTCCAGCAATTCCCCTTAAAAATGCGATGTACACACAAATGTTTTCAAAATAATGCAATCAGATATAATATTAACAATACGTTATTAATTTTACTTTTTGTCTACCTTACCTACTTTTATTAGAATTTACAACTTTCACTAACAAGACTTATTTTGATATCAAGTATATTTATCTTCAGATCCAATTATTGATCTCTTTTGACTATGCTCACGTGTGAAATTTCAGAGTAAAGCACAGAATATGATACCACAGTTTCAAGCCGGATAATAAATAGTATTTTTCTTTCTTTAGTTTGAAAAATAAAAGTAAGTGTTTTTTACATGATAGGAGGCCAGTTGCTATTACAGCCGCCTAAAACTAAATCTATTATAGCTCATTTTTTAAATTGCAAAACAATGTGTGCTTATTCATTGAGTCCTACCTATTACAAAAAGTGTTATTTTCACAAAAATGTGCACAAATAAGAAATATAGGATATCCAAGAAAAAATGGCAACACTGCCAAATATGTACATATATGATGTCATTTAATATTCATTGGTGGTTGGATTTTCTTGTTCTCGTTACATTGATATTTACCAAATGATTGCAAAACCTGAAATGAAAGTCGCGTGCGGTTATCCCACCCACGCTAAAATATATGTAAATGGGCATACCGTTGATATTATTAATATGGAAATATATACCTACGGGAAATCGAGAGATTTCTTTTAGTTCGTTTATTACTAAGCAGCAGATGCCATTTTTGTTATGAATACCCCGATATTAATATTTGGTGTTTTTATTACGATGCTAAGACACTTCATGACGGGGGACTGTCTGAAGATCTATGGCAGTCGTTATGACAAGCTACTACCCTCAAGTATCCTGACACTGCCAGGCGACGCGGCGACAGGTCGACTACAAAAAGCTATTGCAATAACTGTCAATCTTTATTTTATTTATTGCAGACCAAGCCTGTCAGTTTAGATTCGATGGACTGAAACCAAATTTGGTATGATATTATACTTTCTATGATTGAATTCCAAAGATTATAACAGTTAGAAGTTCTTAAGATAACTGGCTCTGTCCTACGATGTAAGGTGCTCTTTGTAGTACGGAACTAGTACTTCTTAATCGTTCCCCTATTGTAGAGGATCGTGACTTCGTTTTAGATGGTCAAGAGCAATGGTCTGCTTCCAAATAACTCGATCCGTCAGCATATACCTGGTTCGACCGTCTTTTTAGACTTCAGCCTTTGGGTATTTTGTCCTCGATCTTACCCGTCACTACCGACTTTTCCAAACTGTTGGCTTCTCTTCTTGCAATATGACCGATATAACTCACAACACGGTGTAGACAAATAGAGGATAGACGTTGAGTGTTTTCTATCTTAAGTTCCTTGAGAACTGATACGTTTGTGCGGTGGGCGGTGTATGGAATCCTTAGTAGGCGGTACCAGCACCACATTTCAAAAGCGTCAATGCTCTGTCTATCAGCTATATTAGAACTTATTTTCTTTTTATATATCAGGTAGACACAATATGTTATAATATGAATAACCTGAAGAAAGCCAGCAGTTACGCACGGTAAGCCTTTCACTAGAAAATGGCTGGTTATCGTTTACCAATAAACGTTGCACAACCACAGATTGCCCCGTGGTAGACTAAAAAGCCGCAAAAGCTTTTTGCGATATACTGAGGCAAGTCAAGACCATCCGACTAGCTTAAGAAAAAAAATATGGCATGAGACAGTTCCACCCCCTGCGAACTATGTGGAAGCCAAAGAACATCTACCCCCCGGAAGTAATCTGCAGTGGCCCATATGGAGATCCCTTAATCGTTTACGAAGCCAGGTTGGCCGCTGCAGACAACCTAGCGAAATGGGGTATGATTGACTCGGCTTCCACGCAGTGCGACTGTGGTGCCCCCGAACAGACCATGAGTCACCTGCTAGAGTGTCCTAAGTGTCCGCACAGATGTTCGGGGGCCGATCTATGTCAAGCCACTGACAATGCCGTTGCTGTGGCCACATACTGGGCTGGTGCCATTTAAATTCTGTACCAACAACTCGAGAAGAAGAAGACCAATATACAAAAAATATTAAGTATAATCATCAATATCGAATCTAGCATAAAACCACCTG
The DNA here is from genome assembly GCA_944739405.2 of Euclidia mi. Lineage (NCBI taxonomy): Eukaryota > Metazoa > Arthropoda > Insecta > Lepidoptera > Erebidae > Euclidia > Euclidia mi. The sequence goes on along the minus strand of OX123185.2, from coordinate 91,708,810 downwards.
TCAGATATGAGAAAACTCCAAAGAGCCTCTTAAAGTATTCTCTCCGATATCAGTTGATATCAGATTAGTAGCTACCAGTCGTATAGGTACTGTAATTTAATGTTACTTTTGAAATCTTGACGCATATTACCAGGCTAAAGATACTTGGGGAAGCTGATAATATACACACATATTCAACTAACCACGAAGTGTTATGATATTCAGAGCTATATAATAGTTTTGCTATGTTTAATAGCATTTTGTACTACCTATCATAAATTGACAAATCTCGTCAGAATGGCTTGAGTGTAAGCTGCTTATAAACTAAACTATAATGATTTGTATGAATAAAGTACTCTTAAGAGCTCATGGATTTTTTGTAAATAAAGATAATAATTTTAAATGTTATGCTGCGTAGTAACTAGTCAAGTTTAAAAATATATTATTATGCTATACCCAAAACAAAGTGGAGAAATAAAAAATAATCTGTACAAGGCCGATACGGCATAAATAACGTAAATAAATTACATAAAGATGGAAAAGCTATTACAATAATAATTACTCCATCATTAAAAGAAAATGGTTTACGACTACAGTATTGTAACGAAAACCACCCAGGCCCTTATGCCAAAATAAAAATAAATAAACATTTGGAAATTTCCCACAGAAAATTCCGATAATTATCATCTTGTCTTCCGGTCGCAAAGAAAATAGAAAAATGTCACTCAAATGAGTTTACGAAATGGCTATCATAATAAGATAAACTCTGTCCGGTATCATATTTATTTATCTTGTTGCCACACTGAATATCAGATCATGAAACTTATCAGTGACAAAATCATAACACTTGATTCAAGGTTGCTCTCAGAGGCTACTGTTTGTATCCAAATGTTTTCCATTGGAAAAAACCATTTCGTAATAAGGAAAGATGTTATGTAGGTATACTTTTTAATCCTTTTGTTTGGTGAAATGTTCTTTATACATGAAATGTTGTCAACATTGCTGACTGCTTTGAATTTTCCAGGAAATGTTTGTGTTTCTGTCGCCGAATTTACTGGCTGGTTCCATCATATAAAGATTTTTTACGTAATCGTAATAAAATTCCGTTTTTTCTTAATTTCAAGAGCCATAAATCTGAGTATATTGCTTTAATTTCAACTTGATATTTCATCTTTACAGACAAACGTACAAACTAGTGACTCCATACGGATCCTATAATTCCTTTCAGGTACGGCACCCAAAAAAATATTAAGAGAGAACTCAAATAGTTTTCTTCTCTAAGTCGGTTGAATAACAGCTGTATTCAAAGATGAGTACTAAGCTACAAAATCGATACAGGTTTGATTCTAGTCCATTACTCCATATAGTGATGTGACGAGCTCTCTCCTAATAAAAATAAACACTGTCATAGCAGATATTGAAATTTAGATAGTACAATTCTTCCCGAAGAAGTCATATACCAGTTAAAAACTGAACAAACACATATTGACAAATAGCCTAGTGGAGATACCGATAGGCTGCTATGCAGAGAGTCTAGAGTTCGAATCCTCAGCACTAACTAATAACTTTTCAAAATAATGTGCATATGAAATCGTTAATTACTATGGCTGGCTAAACGGTGACGGAAAAGGTCGTGACGAAACCTGCATGTCTAAGAGTTCTCCATAATGTTCTTGAAAGACATTTGGAGTTTGCCAAACCGCACTTGGCCAGCGTGGTGGTTGATTTTACGTAAGCAGCTACAAGAATAATTAGGCCAGGTGAGCGGCCTTCGAATGGCGTATAAATCCTGACACCATAGAATGGCACGAACACGCACGAAAAATAAAGAATATTGTTTATATGTCCACAGAACCTGAACCTGGCGGATCTGGCCTAATGATTCTTGTCTTGAGAAAAGGGCCGAGACCGAAGGCTTACCGTGCCTGCCGAAGCACGGTATCATCATCGTGTAAATGCCGCATTAAGCGATCATCCATCCAATTGGTGATCTCCGCCAACGTTACTTTATATGTATAACATCATACATCGGTAGTACTACTATTAAATAACTGTATACGTCCCAACAATTTACTCTAAAATTGAGTTTATACATTATCTTAAAGCTACGTAATACGTTCTTTGTATAAAAAAGAATACTTTATTTGATGAGGTGTGCTTGAGTTACGTTTGATTAAAGGAATATATTATCCGTGTACTTTATATATTAAACGTTAAAACAAGTAGGTCATTTGTTGATGACGGATTTACAAAAGAAAGAAAAAAAAGAAAATAAATATTTTATTTGTATCTCCATAATAACCCTTAAAATAAACACGTATAGTACAAATTGAGTAGAGTACAAATTGGAACCTGCGTCAGCTATTGTTGCAGATGAACTGCAACGCTGGTATTCTCGCAGGAACAGAGGATATATTATAATAATTACATGTATATGCTTACATAATAATAATTATTAATTTAATGCTTTTTAAATGCTAATTAAAATATATACGACAATATCATATATACACATACATTTTTATATTATTTATGTAAATAAAAAAAAAGCAAAGTTTGGTTGAGCGTGGTAATCTGAGGAACTACTTGGTCTGATTTTTGTGTTGTATAACCCATTTATCGAGGAAGGTTATAAGAATAAAGCATCACGCTTAGAGCCACAGAAGCAGCGTACTCAGCTACTTTTAGGAAAAGTTGAACTCTTAAGTAAAATTCAGAAACATAAATAGTATTTGAATACACAACCCGAAGGCATAGCGATATTCTATGGTTTAGACTAGAGTCAGTTTTATTCCGAGGTTCCAAGGACCGACGGCTTAAAACGTACTCTCCGAGGCACGGGGCAAGCGATAATTAACAATTCAATACGCACATTACTCCGAAAAGTCAGTGGTGCGCGCTGTGAATTCAAACCCAATACCCTATGCCTGGCAGTCTGTTGATCTTGACTATTTATATATCAACATTCAATCCATACTTGTATTATAAATGCGCAAGTATGTTTTATGTTGATAAAAACTCACAGACATACAGTTGTCAAAAGATGTCTCGTCAAAACGCAGCAATGGATTAATGTGATTTTTGGTATGGAGATAGTTGAAAGGCTGGAAGGCCAAAGCCAGGCTTCTATTTTTAGAAAAGGCAGTTCCTTTGCAGCCTTTCGTAGTCCACTGCTGGACATAAGCCTCTACTGATTTCCTTCACAGTAGTACTATTTGATGTTGAGTTTTCCGTCTCTTCGCGAAGTAGGTATTAGCTTCGTATATTTTCCTTTGTCACCTTTTACGACACCGACAGAGATTAATGGATGGTGACCCTTTTTCTTAATCCGTCATACGAGTATTTATTAGTGGTCAGGTGTCCATTATATTGAAAAATGTGGGGCAAACCGAGCGGCGGGTGATATCTAATATAGTTGATAATCTTTCAGTACATTCGAAAGGGATTTGGGTAAAGTTGGCGTCATTCTGAAGTTTTGCGGCCATCAATGTAATTTATATATTATGAAAGATCAGGATGGAACGATCAAAAGTTATTACGGCCACGTTTCTCTAAACCATATCGGATCTGAGATATTTGGTTTTACATTTCTTAGTAAAATCGAATAAGTTATCACACTTGACTGCACTATTTTAGATTCTCTTTCGTAATCATTGAAAATAACAAAACAATCATTCCTAATCCTTTTAAATAGTTTACGTTAAATAGTTTAATTACGTTCGTATACCTAACTATAGCAGTCAAAACCATTTAGGTGAATATGTAATTGCGAATAATCCAAACAGAAGAAGGGTTGATTTTGAAATAATGAATGCGGAAATACCTGGCCTATATGAATTTCCCATTTCTGTGAGTTTCGATGATTTGATATTATACGCACTTGAACAAGTACGTAGAACAAGCGACAAAAAGCGACGGTTCGTGTATGATCGAAGTATACAACGTTTTTTTTTTTGTTTTACGAGGTGGAAAATCCCTTCGGATCTCCGACTCTTAGGGAAACGAGAGCCGGAGTATGTGGTGTTACCACTAAAAACCGCCTCGACTGCCAACCAAAGACGCCTTACAGGAGGGACACTGGGTACAGGAGCTGTCTAGTCTTCCTCCTATGGCGCCATGTTCAATGGAACCCATTCGTAGGTAAGGCTAAACGCCCTCTATTACCCTTACTGGCGGCTTCCCGGAGCAGCGAATCCTAATCAGCGACCAGAGCACCCCATGCTCTAGGGGACCGCGGCCTCATTGGCTGCTCTCTGCGATGCCGCCCTTGTCGTCGGGCAGGATCGGCCCTCTCCCGATCCTAATCCCGCTCTGCAGCCTCCTTTTGGAGCATAACAGCTTCACAAAAGGAGGCCACTGCTTGCCAGCCTTCCTCGCCCGCCAGCGGGGACAGATCGTGTCCGATCTGGTCGACAAGGACTTCACGCTTGGACGCCCATGCCGGGCAATCCTCCAACGTATGTTGGGCGGGGTCCAGGTCGCCTGCACAGTGGTGATATTGTGCCGTTCTTTCGCGTCCGATTCGATTCAGATACTCACCGAGTACCCGTGCCCGGTGGGTATTTGAGTCAATCAGTAGGTGATGTGGCCGCGTTTCCGTCCAACCCACGCTTCAAAGCTTGGCAGAATGGCACTGACAGCGCTTTGCCATTGCTGCAGAGCCTGTCGGTGAGCATTGCGCCGCATTTTGAGCGCGTCCTGGAAATCCCCGTTCGCTTCCCGGTGAACTGCGCGAGTCTGGTCTTAGACCTTCGCGTCCATGTCCACCAGGATATCGAAGAGTGGGAAACGAGCCAGAACTGTCGCCGGTTCTGATGAAATTGTGCGGTATCCTCGAACAATCCGAATGGCCGCCACCCGTTGCACGCTATTGAGCTTGGTTTTACAGCGTTAAGAGGCCTCTAGGCGTGTGGCCCATATAGGCGCTTCGTGAAGGGCCATGGATCGTACGACCGCACAATAGAGACGGCGAACTTTTTCTCAGGGACCCCTGAGGTTCAGAAGCAGCCTTTGAAGGTCTCCTGCTGATCCGCGAACTCAAGGGACCATGAGCTCGAAATGCTCCTTGAAGCTCCAGCGGATGTCGAGGGTGAGCCCGAGGTACTTAATGTACCGGTCTATTCGGACTTCCACACCATCCACTCTAAAAAGCGAGCTAGATGGAACCACACTGTCGTTTCCTGTGGAACCACAGCGCCTTGGTCTTATGAGGCGCTACCTGTAAGCCCAGCCCGCTTATCTGTCGGACGACACAAGCCACTCCCAATTCCGCAAGCTGAATTACTACAGGGAAGCCATACCCTCTTGCTAACACCAGAGTGTCATCCGCATAGCAGACGATACTCACGCCGGGGGGTAGACTGGTCCACAGAACCGCATCGTATGCGAGGTTCCATAGCAGGTGTCCTAACACTGACCCCTGGGAAACCCCACACGTGACCTCCCTCCGGTGTTCAAAGCCGTCTCGACCCATACTAGTATGCGTAATGGACCTGTCGCGCAGATACGTCCCGACGATTTTATGCAGATATGGAGGCACGTTGTGATATAATAGTGCCTCCCTAATTGCTAGCCATGGAAGGGAGTTGAAGGCGTTGACTATGTCAATACTGACAGCCAAAGCCACTCCCTTCCAACGAATGAAGTATACAAAGCACCTAACACTGATTTTTCAGAAACGATGACGAGCTTCAGTTGGATTGATCAGTGGTTTCTTAGAGGTAGAATCCAATCGCGACTATGTATATTATACTCATCGAGAGAGCTGCGCAAGGGTTAAATGCGCTGTTAGGGCATTATTGTTCAAGCGTGGTCGGGAAACGGACCTTGGCTGTTGTTCCCATGTAATGTCAATTATATGGTACGTGGGATGGGGCAGGTGTCAAAATAGCCTATCTCCACCGGCGCAGTTCTTAGATACAATTATAAGACATGATATTGAGAATGAAATGTACGAAGATAACAAACTGTGTAATATAATATTTTAAAGTATGTACATATGGTTTTATTATTTCGTTTATGTCCTATTATATTGATGTCATGTGAGTGAACAATCTTAAAACGTGAATAATCTTAAGTAAAACACTAAGCGCATCTCTCTATTAGTTTATATTGATGACATTCTGAAAATCTTCAAATGCTAAAATCTGAGTTCCGATATTACTTAGGACTAAAATAATTGAAGTTATGTTTATATTTAATATAGTACTACGAAGTATTATTAAAATTATTCGTGGTTCGCCGCTGGAAAAATGACGCCACTGGTCCATACAGTATTACCCAAACCCCTTTCTTTTGTAGCTGATTTCTGTAACTGACAACGACAGATTTTAATCAACGCAATTTTTCCTCTTTTATATCACATTTTTAATCAGCGATCTTTAGTTTGATTTCAAGGCGATATTAAAGAAGCTGAATAGTGAAGATGTATAGTGTACAATACATGATTTTTAATCTTTGGATGTTTTTAAATGACATAATTATCGGACATATTCTAAAGTAGTATGATGATCTGTTCCCAGGCAGCGCACTCTGCCAGGATGCGCAGCGCCGTGTCTTTGACAGCTTCACAGCAGTCGCCACGGTGATGACAGCCGGGCGTATCCTAACAGCTAATCCTGTGCTAGAACCGGCCAAAGAAAAGGTTCCTATCCAGTCAATTCTTGGTTTAGATGGAGAATGAGGACGTCGTGTCTTTCTTCTGCCGCTCTTCCAGAATAAGATACTGACACAGTATAATATACTGTTTTATTTGTTTGTTCTTGCGGTGGATATCGTGACACAAAAGGGACAGCCTTTTTTTGTTTGTTTAATCTGGTTATATGGTCTTAAGTATGAACATAAAATAAAGTTAGTGCTGGTAAACAAAAAGAGCAGGATGACTTATTACCATAGATTAATATTTCTATATCAATTACTTTACTACTTTGTCTCTTTTTACAGAATGGTCAATTTTGTGAGGTGGTAGGTATTACGCAATACATGTCTTTAAGTCTATAGTTACTTTTTAAAGTAAAATGCATGAGGTGGTTTGGTTGGCAATTGTCCACCTACTAATAGAACCAACACGAGATTTAAATGTCTTACTGGTCCATAAATACCGCAAATGAAACAAATCACAATATTTATGAATTTAACAAGCATGTTATTACATCAAAATTTGTCTCAAAAGGTTAGGAAATTTCAATTCGTTTTGTAAAATAATTTTAGAGATAAAAGCATTTTCTGTGAATAATTAATTAACGCAACTATGAAACAAGTCTAGAATTTATTCAGTTAAAAAAGTTGGCACTTATTTGCTTTAAGGGAATGATTGCATTTGAAGAAAGTGGTCAACTCTTATAATCGAAAATACATATTTTTCAGTGGGTATGACATCCGTGACTATGATATTGTGCGTGGTTGAGTAGCTTATACGAGTCGGTCCAGAATATTTACAGTAGTGTTACTGAATATGTTCGGAGCATAATTATTCTTCTCAAACGTCAATCCAAATCCAAGCCCTACATGAAAGATACCTACGTGCCCTTGAGCTTCGAGTCGCTCGTCTTGGCGATTATTCTTATGATATTCGTTTCAAGGTTCTATATGCCCTCTATTCTAGATCATTGAGTTAATATTCAAAGATTTAGATAATTTTTCGCATGCTGTTGGTTATTAGTACGCATAAAATATATTTAAAAATTATTGTACTATTAGATTGTTAAAATGGTAACTGGATATGTTTCTTTATTCATAACCATTGACAAAATCTCTTTATAACGTTATTATTATTTGGATCCTTCTGTTGGTTTCCGTAATTGCATGGTAGCCACATATAATTTAATACTATATTAGTGCCGTCGGAGACAGATTTTGACATGACATTCAAGGAAGACACATTGCAACATTGCAACGATGTAACATTTCAACTTAACGTAATGTCAGATGACAAAAATGTTTGGGATAACTGAAGTCATACGAGTACATTGAAACTAATTCAGTGCAGTGCGCAGCGTCCATTCTATCATTCCATTGTGCACAATGCGTTTCACAGTGGTTTGGATTTATGCGATGAAACGCTCGCATGCTCGTGTAAATTCTCCACAGTGACAAACCACGCAGTTGACACTATATCTACTATTCTAAATACTATGGTAGTAGAGCCTTGCTGATTTCAGCTTGAATGGGCCGGCTTGACCGGGGAAGTACTACCCTCTCACAGAAAATCGACGTAAAGTAACAGTACCAAAACTGTTGCGTTTCGTTCGGTGAGTGAGAGTGCCGGAAGCCCTATCCCCTATTCCTTCGCCCTCATCCCACTCCTCATCCTATCCCTTTTACAAAGCCCAAGGGGCGGCAACGCACTTGTGACTACTGTGGTGTTGCTTGTGTCCATGGGCGGCGGTAATTGCTTACCATCAGGCGATCCGTCTGCTCGTTTGCCGCCTAATGCTATAAAAAAAAAACTAAATATATATCTTTCATTATAGATCAGATTGTCTACAGACATGCTGTTACGGTACGGACTTAATCATGTCAGCTTAGAGACTACCGGTTATGGACGTAGGCTTCCCCCAGGGTTCTCCGCACAAACCGATCTTGAGCATCCAACCGCTTCCCGAGATCTTAACTAGATCGTTTGACTTGAATTTTACCTATAACAAGCTAAAACAGAATAATAAAGAATGAAAAATCTACAAAATTCAAATGCGAATTACTTCAATTTTAACACAAATTTTAAAAGATATCAGATTTCTTTTGCGCATTATCTGTCTACTGAAAAGTATTTCTCGCCGTCAATCTGTTTGAAAACCTTAGCCCAAATACCTCACCTTGGCATCACTAAAACTGGATTAGTTTAAAGTATTTATCAAAACAAAACTAGAACGTTTACATGTATTTCCTCTGTACAAATAGTTGTAAATGTTCTAGGCTAATCAGTTTAAGAGACTTATGAGTCATCAACGGATTATTCGTTTACATAAATCTGGGTTGGTCGGTTTGTGTATATATTTGAGTAGTAGAAATAATAGGCTTTGCTGGTTTTAATTCAATTGATCCAGTACTACAGAAAATCTTTTCTCTTGCAGTTTGCATTTGCCACGATTTCACGTTCAATTTGGCTATATCGGCGATCAAATCACTAATTGTAGACACTAGTAAGTTGTTCAGTTGAAGGTCGTTTGGTGGCCAGAAACGCCGGTCTTGATAAAATTAAATCAAATCGGGTGAAATTGGTTTAAGTCGCCGCTATTTCGAAATTGAAATGTAATCTACCAAAATATGAGGGTGATAGGTTAGATTGAACAATTTTTTGCAAGAAAGTCGGGTCTACTCGTTTATGAAAAGATATATTTCTTTAATTTATCTTATGACCTATGCTCTTGTTTATTGTCTTCGTCCAAATAAATTTAGATTCAAGTGCCACCAGACTATACTCATTTTTAGAATGAATACTTTTATGTGCTTAAGTGAGAATGATAATACTCAGTAGCTTTTTAGGCAGTTTGTTCGCAGGTAGGATAGCTATACAGGAACAAACCTAACTGACTTTTGTTGAAGAAGTTGTGATTCCATTAGTACTTTTATATGTCTTAGTTACTACCCAAGCAAAATCTGCTTACCACCTGGACGAGACATTGGTTTATTTCTTAGTCGCTAATACAAACATCTGATTTAGGACAAGGTCAGATCCTTGATGACGATACTCAAACAACTCAAATTATAACTAATCTTAGTTTAATATGCTCAAAATCGGTTACTCGGTCCACGAACAGAGTATTTGGAGATATCAAGAACATACATACATACAGAGGGGTAGGCAGAGACTACGGAACGCTATTTGCAAGGATCCTGACATATCTCTCTTGCTTCATTCACTCCCATCAGATTCCTCATGCATGCTCTTCTGTTCAGGGTACTTCTCACCTGTCCTGTTTTTAGGATGTCTCCAATCTGGTCAGAGAACGTCCGCCTAGGTCTTCCCCTTCGTCCTGCCCCTTCCACACTTGCCTTATATATCTGCTTGGTCAGTCTTTCGTCATCCATCCTCTCCACGTGCCCAAACCATCTTAACATGCCTTTCTCGATGCTTGTCACTACATCTTCTTTTACCCCACAACACGCTCTTATCACACAATTCTTTACTCTGTCAGTCAGGAACCCTATGTTCAACAAATTTGAATAGGTACACAAAGAGGTCAAGATAGGCTGGTAAATTTTAACAAAATTTCCGTCTTTGATTTGGGATTTACCGCCTGTCCAATTATTGGATCAATCAATTAAGCCTGAATTATTTGTCAGTTCAAAACAGGTTTTATTTTGAATTAGTTGTTTTCTTCTTTTCAACGTAAAAAGATCTTTTGAATATTAGAAATAAAAATATATTGTGTTTATATTTTGTTTTTGTCGTGTTGATTTCAGAAGCTATTTAAATGTTGTTGTTAGCAAAATTTCACGACATTGGAGACAGATGGTATATATTTAGGATGAGATTTTTTCAATCGCAATACCACGTGTAGATATGCAAAATAATTCAACCCTGTATATAAACTGACCTACTTAACCACCGATAGCCACGGTCGAAAATTCAGTTTAACAACTGTCAGCTTCGTAGATGTTCTTGGGTTCAAATCCATGGCGCTAACCAACGAATTTTTCGAAGTAACGTGCGTATTAAATTGTCAATTATTGCGGGCTAAACGGTGAAGGAAGGTGTCTAAAAGTTTTCCATAATGTTCTCGAAAGACGAGCGTGACCAGTTAATGGCCAGCCATGATTGACAATCTTTCTAATAGTAAGAAAAGACATGCTCTGCAGTGGGACAGTTTGTACTATATATAACGTTGAAACTTGCATTTTGATTGACGCCTACTAATAAACTAACAGCAACAGTTTGAAATGCAAACTTAAAAGAGCATAGGCGCGCAAATGTGTTTAAAAGCGGATTTGTGCCACATTTTCCTGTAAAGGACATTTAGGTACTTCCTTCTTAGTCGTCCCTTTTGTCAAAGTGGTCATGGCTGATGGATGAAGAATGGTGATGGAGTATTGTTGTTTCTGACGCAGACAAGAGAGTTCTCTTGCGATTTTTCAACATATGCTCCGCTGTACGGCTTCGCGACTGCATGTCACTGCAGATGTCATGGTCACTGATTTTACAAATATATTTTATTAATCATCGTGAGTGGTGTCCAAAATTTTATTTATTTATTACTTCATATACACAGAGTATATAGGCGGACTTAATGCCATGGGTATTATCTACCAGTCTACCTTAGAGTGGTGCAGAGAGATAAGCAGTAGGTGTATAAAATGGTGTATAAAATTGCATTAACATAATTTACACACATACATAACTTGACGCCTTTTTATCCTCGAAGGGGTAGGCAGAGGTATATTACACACCCACACTTCGCCAGTTATGTTTCGGTCCCAATGTAATAGGGGGCGAGCCTATTGCCATCTATCGGGCACATTGTTAAGCGAGCGATACTTAACATAATTGAAACATTGAATTATTCTATCTACTGAATCATTTATCGATTGCAAAAAAATATTTCAACTGTATGATTTGAGAATATCTGAAATCATGAAAGAAATTAGTAGACAAGTAAATAGACCGTACTACAAGTGATTAACGCTCAATATCAACTGCTATAATTTTCATATGGTTCGATTCGACGTATCAAATACTAGATGAGCGTATCAAATACTAGGTGACACCCGTGTTATTTGGAGTTACTGCTTCGCACCCTGCTATGCCTTCCTCGATAAATGACCTATCCATCACAAAAATAAATATTGAAATCGGATCAGTTGGTCCTGAGCTCAGCGCGTTCACCCAATAAAACAAACAAACTCTTCAGCTTTTTTATATTAGCGTAGATAATACGAATTTTTGTTCTATTTTAGGACTTTGGCTAGCTTGGTAGGATGGTTAGCCTGGCCCTAAGTGTTCTATTTTCGTTCTCTTATCAGCTACAAGTAGCAAGATACCATATCACCAGTTAGCTCAGTGTTCGTAATTTTCTTCAAAAATGGAAACTGTCTTGTACATGATAATTACTATTGCTGCCTTCCTGTAATTATAGTGCCTAGCAGCATAATTATAGTAATTATAAAGCACACGGCAAATTTGACGCTTGATAAAGTTTTCATTCGAACTCTTTGACCTGAGATGAGCAATATGATTATGAAACATTAGAAATTACGCAACAGATTATTCAATATAAGGTTTTATGCATTTTAATTGAATTAAATTAAATGTTCTGATCAATTTTGGACGACCGGTTGGCGCAGCGGCAGTGTAAGCGACTGCTACGCCGAAGGTCGCGGGTTCAATTCCCGCTCAAGTCAAACATTTGTGTTCATGAACATGGATGTTTTTCTTAGTCTGGGTGTTTCAATGTATTATATGTATGTGATAAAGGATCAAAGCTTCTTTCCTCAAATGAAACGATGATTGCTTCGATATTCACGGATTTTATTCAGACAACCGTTCGGTACAACCGTCAAAAAACGAATGAATCCATCGTTACATCACTTCTACGTCAAAAACGTCATTCGTAGTGTTGCCATCGCCAAATCATGACTCGGTACAATTTAATATTATTACATTACTAAAAGGAAGTAAAATTAATGAATCTAATATTTATATATTATGATGTTACGATAAATGCATTTAAATAAATACTTTAATTACAATTATTAACATCTTAGTATAGTTTCTTGGCTGATTAACCTTACAGCTCGGCCATCCTAATTAAGTGAGTCCTCTCACTAGTTCTGTGTTGTAACATAAAAATAAAATAATAAAAAAAGGAACAATAATCAATAATGTTACTATCTCAATTGTAGCAATCTCATGTAAGATAATTAGACAATTAGGTTTATCTTAAGGATACATCTTACAAAGAAGGCTAAAATAAATTAAGAAAATATCCTAATAGAACATGCTTAAGCTAAAATCTATTGATATTAATTAATCGTAAAAATGTTTATTCTAGTACATTTCATAGTTTAATATTATTACTTAGAACTATAAAAAATACATCAATACATTTTACTTGGAATCTTCACAGTCGTAATCACAGTCTTTATTTTCATACTATTAATATATCGTATACGAAATAATAATATCATATTCTTTGCATTTTTATTACATCTTAGTTCATCTTACTCTTTAGATAAATCACAAATCTATATAATCACAATTCAATTTCATTAAACATCTGCATTCGCATCTGTTTCTTGCGTAATTCGTCACGGTCTATGGCCATCTGTGCGACACCGTTATCATGGTGCCATTCAATGTCTGCACTGACCACTCGTGACGAATAACGCTCAAGTCTTAATCATTATCTTGCAATCATATGTGCGACACCGTTATCATGGTGCCATTCAATATCTGCACTGATTGCTCATATATATCGGGAAGTCAGCATTCTTAGTAGTGACACACACACACACATAGTCTACTCATTATTATCGGGGACATTGATCAATTGGAAGTAAAATTAATCATAAGAGAACTATCTTTGAATTTAACTTAATATTGCTCACACTAGCTTCTGTTTATATCGCTCTCTGTCTTTCTTTCTGAACCATCATTCTGATCACTGTCAGTACTATCACTAGAGTAACCCTTAAAGTTCATCCAGGGATGAATTTTGTCTAACGCGATAACATTTTCGTACCTCTTGTTGCCCTTTCTCGTTAAAGGCGTATCTTCAACGAGAAATCTGTCATTCGGTAGTATTTTAACGATCCTATAGGGACCTTGGAATTTAGGTATGAGTTTATGTGATTTGCCTACGTGATCTTTGTCTACTACAGTTCTCTCTATCCTGATCAAGTCACCTACGTTATATTTTCTCTGACTTTTTCTACGTTTATCAAACTGCCTTTTAGCATACTCCTGTTGTTTCTCTATCCTTTCCCTAACATTGGACCTCAATCTTTCTAATGCATCACCGTCAATTCGCTCAGTTGTTTCGGTAATTACGTAAGCCAATACATTTTCAGACGCGTTCATTAATTTACACCCAAACAACAGCTCGGAGGGACTTTTTCCTGTTGTTTTGTTAGTAGTGGTATTGGTATACCCAGCTGTACTTCGCCGATATAATCGTCCCATACATTGTCATTTCCGCCATGACATTTTGCACTCAATGCGTCAGTTATGGTCCGATTAAAGCTTTCGACCTGTCCATTCGCCCTTGGGGTAGCTACTGCATTCAAAATATGTTTTATTTTTAATTTATTTGTAAAATCTTTAAATTTTCCACTCGTAAAACAAGAACCACGATCCGTTATAAGACGAGTTGGAACACCAAAATAGCTAAAATGTTCCTTAAATACTTTGATTGCCGTAATTGCTTTAGTATCCTTCACAGCTCGTATATTAATATATTTAGTAAAAGCGTCTATGATCACGAGTACGTACATGTTACCCCTCTTAGAACGAATGAACGGGCCCAGATGATCGGCATGAAGTGTATGGAAAGGTTTTTCCAACTTAGGTATAGGGTGAAGCATTCCTTCCTTCGCCCCCCCAGGAGCCTTGTGATGCGCACACTCTAAACAAGCAGCTACATACTTTTTTGTGAATCTACGCATTTTTGGAAACCAAAATGTGCCTCTTATGCGATTCAAAGTTTTTTCGAATCCAAAATGACCCACATCGTCGTGGTTCATTCGCAACACTTGCCATCTACAACCCCTGGGAACTACCCATCGCAATCCTTCATCTAATATTCTATACACGTAATTACCCTTCAACTGGTAATTATTACGCACGTCGGCCACAAATTAAGTCTCATCGTCCTCTAATATGTCTCTTACGCGTTTTATCTCACTATCGTCAGCCTGTACTGTAGCAATCCAGTCGCGAATATCTAAATGTAAAACATCAAAAACGTGTTCAGTGTCTCCATCAGTAGGCTCACTCACAGGTCCACGGCTAAGTGCATCCACGCGAGCCATACTCGAACCCGGTCTGTACTCGATTTCGCAATCGTACTCTTGGAACTGAATCCACCAACGGGAAATTCGTGGTATAAGATCCCTTTTTGTAAGGGTAGTACGAAGAGCATTGCAATCAGTGACTATCTTGAATCTCAGCCCTAATAAATAAACCCTAAAGCGATTTAATGATGCGACAACAGCTAAGGTTTCCAATTCAAAAGAATGAAACTTCTGCTCGTCCACTGTAGTTTTACGGCTGTAATACGCTACTGGTCGTAGTAACCCATCTATACCCCGTTGCAAGAGAATTCCCGCAACACCTAGTTTCGATGCGTCTGTGTGTAATTCGGTTTCTAATTTAGGATCGTATAAGGCCAGAATAGGACGATTAACCAGATTTGCCTTTAAGGTTTTAAACGAATCTGCCTCCTCAGTTGTCCATTTCCATTCAAATTTGGACCTTAATAGATCTGTCAGAGGGCGGGCAATAAGGGCGAAGTCTTTAACGAAGCGACGGAAGAAACTAGCTAAACCGATAAACCGCCTCACGTCATGAACGTTCCGTGGTATCGGGAAGTTATCAATAGCTAACGTTTTTCGCGTTCCTGGACGTATCCCCTGGCCGCTTACATGAAAACCTAGAAACTCTAGCTCAGTGCAGAAGAAACTACATTTCTTTACCTTTAGGGTAAGCCCTGCGTCTTTTAAAAGTTGAAGTACCTCCTCTAGTCTTTGCATTCCTTGATCAAAGGATTCTGAGGGAATCAGAACGTCATCCATATATACAATCGTATAATTAACTTTTGACAATATTTTGTTCATTGCCCGTTGAAAAACCGAGGGGGCATTAGCTAGTCCAAAAGGCATGCGTTTAAATTGGTATTGCCCGTCGGGAGTCACAAATGCAGTTTTATATTGGGATTTTGCCTCTACTGGAATTTGGTAATATCCTGATGCGAGATCGAGACTTACGAATAAAGAATTACCGGCTAACCTGTCAAGCTGATCTTCGATCAGTGGCAGTGGGTAGTGTTCTTTGTTGGTTTTGTTGTTCAAAGCGCGATAATCGACGCACAGCCTACTTTCGCCTGTCTTTTTCTTTACTAGTAGGACTGGGCTAGCGTAAGGTGAGTTCGACTCACATACTATGTCTGCGTCAATCATTTCCTTAACCATAGATTGAACTAAACGACGTTCCCGGAAGGAGAGTCAATACGGGCGATAGACTACTGGTTGCGTATCGTTTAAATCAATTTCCATCTGAACAACATTAGTCAAACCCAAGTCATTTAAGTTTTCCGAGAAACAGGTTTCATATCTTTTAAGAAGTTCCTTAAGTCTTTCTATTTCGTATTCGCTAAGTTGTTTACCGTAATTAATACTTAAGTTAGTCTCAGGATTATCAAAATCTAACAAATTTATGCTCAAATGGTCTCCAATATACAAAACTCGTGTAACGAGCGCACCCTTCCTTAAACAAATCGTACTATCACTAAAGTTTTGCACCAGTATCCTCCCCTCACCATGACACAAATCGTATTCACCCGGCATCAAATAATATTCGTTTTGTGGCATACCGCGTATAGAGCCACTAACGCGGACTGCACCCGAATACTTATTGATGGAAACGCACGGTAATGGAAACATTTCCTTAGGGGATATGACAACATTTGTTTTCAGATTTAATTCTAATTTAACTGAACGATCACGGGTAAATATCAAGGAATCTGTAGTTTTCGTTATGACTAAACCAGGTTTCTCCGTAAAACTGTGCCCAATAAGAACTGAATATTTTATAATACTGTCCTCAACTATATACGCTTCGACCTTTTCCACAATATGCTGAATCTCAATAGTGACATTCGAGACGCCCAATGGCAATACTATACTATTACCTATACCCCTCATAGTTGGTAAGTCACCATCGGTCCACGTAATTCCTCTCCTAATTGCCTCACTGTAACGGATCAATGTACATTGGCTACCCAAATCGACATAGCCTTGAACTATGTAACCCTTAAGTTTTAAGTTCACTAAGTATTTACTGTCATCAAGTTTATTTGTCTCAATACGCATTACATCCTTATCTTTAAGTTTATCCGTCTTATTAACGGAGTCAGAAGGCAACCTCGGACAATTAGTAGACAAGTGACCTAATCTGTTACAGACATTACATTTCAATATCTTCTTCGTGCACCTTGAACTGAAGACGCCAGGTTCATTACAGTTAAAGCATATAATCGACGTATTATTTTGAGATCTAGAGACCCTTGTATCGCTGCTGTTTGACGTTTGCCTAGAACTGTTCGTAAGCAATGAGGATGTAGCATTATTACGCTTATCACAGTTCACCTTTGATCTATCAGAATCACGGGGTTGTTGCTTAATTGATTGAAAATATTTTAGAACTTGCTCTGGTTCTTGACAATTTGCTGCCTTCGCGCCTAATCTCAAGGACCGATCCTCAATGCCGTATAACAAGCAGTCAACCACACGTTTACCATGTATTTCGCACCTATTTAATAAATGTATCTTCTCATAATAGTAGTGTTCTAAAGAATCGTTAAATTTAACACGTTTAGACAACATCTCGGTTAATAATTCCGCATAGTCGTCACTGCTCGGAAACGATTCCTCTAGTTTAGTCTTCCATTCAGGCCAAGAGTACGACATCGTTGGGAGGGCCTGATACCACGTCTTTGCGATGCCTGACAGTTTAGGCAAAGCGTAATGGATTATCTGGTCATCGCCCCAATCGTAAAGCCTCGCACACTCCTCGACCTTATTGATCCACATGGATATAGTCTGGTTCTTAACCATGGGGTCAAAGTCGGGGAACACGTTACCCAGCATTGGGAATTTGTTACCCCGAGGTCGACTATTAGTCAAAGAAAAAAAAAGAAAAGAAAGAAAAGAAATATTTTATTTGTATCTCCATACATAATAACCCTTAAAACTAAACATGTAGAGTACATTTTGAGGAGGGTACAAATAGGAACCTGCGTCAGCTATTGTTGCAGAAGAACTGCAACGCTGATATTCTCGCAGGACCAGAGGATATAATTTTAATAATTATATGTATATACTTAAATAATTATTATTACTAATTAAATGCTATTTAAAATATATATACGACACTATAATATATACGCATACATTTTATATTATATTATTATAAAAAATATTAATACTAAAGACATTTGGTTGACATGTATTGTGTATCAGACAGGCAATCTTAACAAATTTATAGCGCGTTTCCGAACGCTTTCGGTCATCTCTATGGTCTATTGTCACTACTTGAGTGATTGTTCGATTGTTCCGTCAAAAGTGTCAGCTGTCACGCAAGATACCATTTCGCTAGCCGGCTGAAGCCGGTACGGTACCAAATAATCAAAACATCAATAAAATAAAATAAAATAAAAACAAGGCAACGCTGCGCTGGCGCTGTTGAGAGTACTACGTAGTAACAGCTTCCACCAATGAAGCAAAAAACGCTTGTGTGTCACCATTAAGAATATTAGGAGTACTCACGTGACCGGAAGGAGGTGGAGGTGTATGATGTTCACTGCTGGACTCTGAGCGTCTGCTGCGGCCTCGCCTGCTGCGTGTCCCACCCGAGCCGCGGCTGAGGCGATGTCGATCCTGTCGCTCGTAACTGCTACTCCGTCTGCGACGCCGGTCACGGCTGCAACTCCGATCCAGTGGCTCATGACGTCTCTTGGGCTGCTTGCGAGGACTGCGACTTCCAAACCGAAAGGATTCCAACGAACTGTCCTCCGATCGCAGTCTTCGTTGCCCTTGCGGTCTGCTTGCTCTTCGAGTTTTGCTTCGGTCACGGCGACGTTTACGCTCATGACGCTTGTTTTTACCGCTAACTTTATCCATTTATTACGCGGGTAGGTAATAAACTGGCAACTTCCGTACACCACAAAAGCACGTGGTTATTTTTTTGTGGAATTTTCTTCAAATCGTGGGCGCAATAGACAGATCCCGCTTCTGAGATAAAGGATCAAGGCTTCTTTCCTCAAATGAAACGATGATTGCTTCGATATTCACGGATTTTATTCAGACAACCGTTCGGTACAACCGTCAAAAAAGGAATAAATCCATCGTGACATCACTTCTACGTCAAAAACGTCATTCGTAGTGTTGCCATAGCCAAATCATGATTCGGTACAATTTAATATTATTACATTACTAAAAGGAAGTAAAATTAATGAATCTAATATTTATATATTATGATGTTACGATAAATGCATTTAAATAAATACTTTAATTACAATTATTAACATCTTAGTATAGTTTCTTGGCTGATTAACCTTACAGTATTTACACAAAAAAAATTATATATCTATGTTGATCCATTGTCAAGTACCCATACTACATACAAGCTTCTGCTTAGTTTGGGACTAGATCGTGTTATGTGAATGTGATGGAATATTATGATATCATAATATTATTATATTAATTTCTTTTGCAGTTATTCAATTTTTACCGAAAGGCCGCTGTACAATGCATTGAGGTTTTATCCGCATATTTTCTAAAAGTCTAATTCAGAAATCTTCAATTTATACAGTTTTTACTTTGTTCTTCGACACTCCGTCACTATGGAAGTCGTTTGATCCATCCCAGAATATAAGTCGATCTACAATATATCTCGGCTGATCATAATTATAATATTGCTGGAGTACGATTTGGCCAGACCTCGACAGGGTGAGGTAATATAAATACAAGCATTGTATAAATATACAAGAACAAGATCTGATCAGGATTTAAGTTATTTTATTTATAAAGACACATTGATTTATGATGATGATCATATTGTACTGCTAATAACATCTTTATTAGGGTTCCGTACCTCGAAAGGAAAAAATCGGAACCCTTATAGGATCACTTTGTTGTCCGTCCGTCTGTCAAGACCCTTTTTCTCAGGAATGCGTGGAGGTATCAAACTGAAATTAATAGTAAATACTCAAATCTACGGTTCCATGGAGCTGTAAAAAAATCAAACTTCTAATCCAACGCAATCAAAAGATACAGCCGTTTATGCTGCGAATTGCAGCATATTTTCAAACTCGCATTGGAATCAAAACCTACAGGGTACTTCCCGTGATCTCAGAATCTTGAAATTTGGTACGAAGTAACGTCTTATATCACATATAAGGGAAAAATTGTGAAAACCGTAAATTTTTTGTTACAGCACTTAAAAAAATATTTTAATAAATTTAAAGTTACTACCCCATTCTCTTGAACACGTAGAGGTATTCAATTGAAATAAATATCAAATACTCAGATATATAACACCGTTAGGCTGCAACAAAATCAAGCTTCTATGTCAACGCAATCAAAAGAAAGAGCAATATAAGCATATTTTCAAACTCGCGCCTCCTCGCAAGTGAATCAAAACCTTCAGGGCACTTTCCGTGAACTCATAATCTTGAAATTTGGTACGAAGCAACGTCTTATATCACTTATAAAGGCAAAATTGCGAAAACTGTATTTTTTTAGTAACAGCATATGAAAAAATATTTTTAATTAATTTAAAGTTATTACCCCTTTCTCTTGAACGCGTGGAGGTATTAAATTGAAATTCATATCAAATACTCAGGTTTATAACACCGTTAGGCTGTAACAAAATCAAACTTCTATGTCTACGCAATCAAAAGAAAGAGCTATATAAGCATATTTTCAAACTCGCGCCTACTCGCAAGTGAATCAAAACCTACAGGGTACTTCCCGTGAACTCAGAATCATGAAATTTGGTACAAAGCAAAGCATTATAGCACATATAAAGGAAAAGTTGCGAGAACCGTAAATTTTTAGTTACATCATACAAGAAAAATATTTTTTATAAATTTAAAGTTACCACCCCTTTATCTTGAACGCGTGGAGGTATTAAATTGAAATTCATATCAAATACTCAAATTTATAACACCGTTAGGCTGCAACAAAATCAAACTTCTATGTCAACGCAATCAAAAGAAAGAGCAATATAAGCATATTTTCAAACTCGCGACTACTCGCAAGGGAATCTAAACCTACAGGGTACTTTCCATGAACTCAAAATCTTGAAATTTGGTACGAAGCAACGTCTTATATCACTTATAAAGGCAAAATTGCGAAAACTGTATTTTTTTAGTAACAGCATATGAAAAAATATTTTTAATTAATTTAAAGTTATTACCCCTTTCTCTTGAACGCGTGGAGGTATTAAATTGAAATTCATATCAAATACTCAGGTATATAACACCGTTAGGCTGTAACAAAATCAAACTTCTATGTCTACGCAATCAAAAGAAAGAGCAATATAATCATATTTTCAAACTGGCGTCAACACGCAAGGGAATCAAAACCTACAGGGTACTTCGCGTGAACTCAAAATCTTGAAATTTGGTACGAAGTAACGTCTTATAGCCCAGATAAAGGATGCGGAAGGCTGAGGACCGTGTACTGTGGTGCGTGTTGGAAGAGGCCTATGTCCAGCAGTGGACTGCGATAGGCTGATTGAGATTTTATATAACCCAGACACTGCAAACGGCCATTGTGAATGCTTGCATTTTGAAATGTTTAATGTCAGAGTGATAACTGTATATAGGTCACCACAATGTCCAATTAATGTATGTATAATGCCGTAGAATGCCCAATTAATGTATGTATAATGCAATAGAATGCATAATGCCGTGTGGTGACGGATTAAGAATACGGAATGTCACCACCCCATATGGATGATATATTATTTATTATTATTTTTTATAATATTATAATACGGAAGAATACGGAGATTAAGAATACGGAGTGTCACCACCCCATATCATCCCATGGGTGTCGTAAGAGCCGACAGAGGGAGCATATTATGCAGATTACAACACTGTAAGAGAAGGAAAACTTGATACTAACCCTATACCAACCCGTTTGGCCAGCGTGGTATAGTAGGCCAATTCCTCCTTTCAAAGGAGAGGCCTGAGTCCTGCAGTGGACTGTTAAAGGCTGATGATGACGATGATGATGATGATGATGAGAATACATAAATACAACAATGTACGGCAGCAACCTCAATAGGTATAATTCATGTTCTCGTCTGATTGTCGTGGGAGACTTCAATATTGATTTTAGAATGAATCCCCAAAATTGAATTTTCACATATTTTTCATCTATAAACATGTTTCCGTTAATAAACACTAGCACAACACGAAGTAGTACATTTATAGATAACGTTTTTTCGAACTTCAATGTTCAATGTGGTACTTTCATACCTTTTTCAGTCTCCATTTACAGATCTGGTTCAAATTTGATACTTAATTCCATACTTTAAAATTTTCATTTCCTTTATATGTTTTTTTAAATTAAAGTTTTTGTAAATTTACATAACGTAACTATAATTATAACTTCACGCCTTTTTATCCCTGAATCCCTACCCCAGGCAGAGGTGTATTCCACACCCACACTTCGCCAGTTATGTTTCGGTCCCAATGTAATAGAGGGCGAGCCTATTGCCATCTACCGGGCACATTACTAAGCGAGCGATAATTAACATTTTAAATACACACATATGTAACTCCGAAAAGTCAGTGATTTGTGCCTGGGGTACCTGGGGATCGAACCCGAGATCATCGTCTCGGCAGTCCGTTACCTACACCACTGGGCTATCGCCCCTTACTTATTTTTGTTATTTATTTAAGAATATTGATTATTGTTTTATTTTATGTGTAAATAGTCACCCTAGTTTAATTTTCATCGCAAATAAATACTATAATTGGGCCATTATATTTTTCTAGGGCCCATAATCGGTCTCTCAAGAACAGAGCCTATTACTTAAAAAAAAACTATGATTACTGAAATAAAATCGCTATTGGTAGAAACGTAACAATAATATCCCTCTAAAAAGACATAAAATATTTTTTTAAATGTTATAATTTGACGTAATTGATGGTAACTCAGTGGCTTTTCTCGGTAACGCAGTCGTATCTCATACAAAATCCGGCTGTCCCAGCAAGCAACTCGCTTCAAATACATTGACATTACACTAAAAATCTTCACGGCACTATAAAATTAAAATATCTACGGCAATTAAGGTAAGTATGAACTTTAATAGCAGGCTTATAAGTTTATATTTTCTTTAACCGTGTATTATTTAAGAAATATTTCTTGTCTTGTCCCTGTTGAAGTAAGAAAACGTAAGTACTCTGTGTTACCAAGCAGAAGTGAGCCTTAAATTTGGCTTTTGTCGTGCATTTTCGACTAAGTTCTTTTGATTTAATGTGAATTGCTGGTGTGGTGAGGCGGGTGTTCGTGGCCTTGACGCTGGCTGCGTCAGTCGAGCTCAAGTCGTCCAGAGAGGCGCGTGTGTTTATTGTGCGTCCGCTGAGTTACCGACGACAAACGGTGAGTTTTTTAGATATTTGATTATTTTTTATTGTGTTTTGTAATAGAATAAGTAAATATTTGCATGCACTCAAAAATAATCAGGTATTTATTATCATATGACCCAAATGTTAGAATACACGTTATTTTTACAACTGCGTTACCACTATACTGCGTTACCACGAGAAGTAACGCAGTTGTAGGTACAGTAACGCAGTTGCAAAGTAAACAGTTTTCTAAGTGTATTTATCTGTTTTACAGTTCATTTAATTAATTATTGGGTTATTTTGTTACAGTATATTATTGTCAATATAATGGCGTTAACACCGGCAGAGAAACAACTGCGTTATAGGGAAAAATTGAAACAGAATCCTGTAAAAAATGCTGAGGCTAAAAGAAAACATCTTCAGAGATATCATGCTACTAAAAATACGTAAAGGATATTGGTCACAATATTGGATATGTCCGTTAATACTTCAATTTCGTTCATAGTTTCTAAGTCGTCTCTTTTTGGAATTACATCAAAGGGAATTTCTAAATCATGGCTTCCTTTAGGCGGGCTAACTGGGCTGGTAGAAACTGGAATTGGCTGATATGTTTGAGGTGAAAAGCAAGCGCAAATGCCCCTTTGGCAGAAGCAACTAAGATCACGATATTGCAATAAGCCAGAGTGTCTGATGGTTTAAATGGATTTATCGTTGGCTTAGACATTCCTGACGCGGACACTTTCTTTCACACTTTAAAAGACTCTTGCAAGACTCAGTTGTATTACATCAATAACGACGACATTCAAGAGGTAGAGCAGGCTGTTCCCCATGGTGTAATTCCTCTCCACGGTACAATTCAGGTCCATCAAGTTTTCTCAAGCACTCCTGGCTTATTGCAATATCGTGATTTTAGTTGCTTCTGCCAAAAGGGCATTTGCACTTGCTTTTCACCTCAAACATATTAGCCAATTTAAGTTTCTACCAGCCCCGTTAGCCCGCCTAAAGGAAGTCATGATTTAGAAATTCCCTTTGATGTAATTCCAAAAAGAGATGGCTTAGAAACTATGAATGAAATTTAAGTATTAACAGACATATCTAATATTGTGGGCAACCCTAAGAAATCTTATTACGAATCGGATTATTCTCCAATTTCGTGTTCAGATGATGGACTTCTTTCACAGCTGAAAATACAACAAAAAGCTTCAGTATCTAATACCTATGAAAGAAACTTGATTGAAAAAGAAAATGTGCATCCGTCTAAAATATTTTCCGGTGTTTACATTATTGTTAAAGTTTCTTCAGACAAAGACAAATCGTACTTTTATCAGGGTGTTGCCCAAAGAAATGTCGACGACGAAGGAGAGACTAAAGTTTTGTTTTTAAAAGCAGTTGACTATTTGGCGAAAATGTTCAAGCCTGTTGACATGGATGTTTCGTACGAACCATATGATAATATTGTCGAGATAGTTCCTAACCCTAAAATAATTAAGAAGGGTAAACGTGTATAGTACGAATTTGATGTTCCATTAAATAAATATATTTGAGAAATAAGACTGACAAAGATTTTATGTTTAAAAATATTTATTTGAGAGGATTTTGTTTTGTTTTTGTTTTTAAGAAGTTTTATTATTTTATGTTTTAAGTAGCGCTCATAGCGAGACTTGGCTTGCCGTTCGTAACAGATCGGCAAAGTTAAGCAACGCTTGCACAGGTTGCCACTTGAATGGGTACGCTTGCACAGGTTGCCACTTGAAGTGGCATTTTCATCTGAGCGCTACCGTGCTTCGGAGGGCACGTAAAGCTGTCGGTCCCGGCTCTTGTCTAAGGATAAGGGTCGTTAGGCCATGTCGGAGGCCTTTGGGCGGTCTGAAAACTCCGACACCAGAGTTGGCCACACACTCACACGAAAAACAAAACAAAACAAGAAGTTTTATTTTATTTCAAATACTGTATTATTGTTTTTACAGCGTTTCTATAGGTAAAAGCGAAAAAAAGCACCAAGGGCTGTGATATGATGGGTACTTCGTCGGTCGACACCACGAGTAGAATACACCACGGTGTCAATCGCACAACAACGTTTTTTGAATTGGCTGTCCATGGTCTCAATCGACGATTGTCTTATTTGCCTTCGTCGATATACACCATGATGTGAAACAGTGAAGGACTCTTTATGGCATCGTTGGTTCGGTAATTTTACTGACATTTTATTATTACTTAACAGTCATGCACAAAAGTGCTTACACAAATTTTACTTTTAGACTGTGCTTGGGAGGAAACACTGTTTAATCCTTAAAATAATTTTAGGAAAAGAATATATTTAGATGAAGTTCCACTTCTGCCGCAGCTTGTGGCGTAAAGTCAAGCAACTTGGGGTATCAAAATCTAAACTGGGCAGGATTCATGTAAAATTATGCACAGCTTTGTCACATTTGCCGTTGAATTTATTAGATGGCGGCTGGCTGTCTGTGATGAGAGAAAGCCCAGATACCGCTGCAGTGAGTGCAAAATTTTATGATTATTTTGTCCAAATATGGCTCCAACACCCTGTTCTCTCTAAAATTTGGAACACTTTTAATGAAAGCAGGGTTGACATGATTTAAATCAATGATTTAAATCGCGATTAAAATCAAGTGATTATTATAAAAATCAATGATTTAAATCAATACTTTTTTACTGCGACCATTAACCCTACTACTACTACTGATTGGTGGGTAGCAATACATCATATGAAAACATGTATAACTGAAGAAGAATTGGATGTAATCAAGCAACTGCTATGTACAGTTGCTTCTTCCACCGGGTTCGATATAATATTTTCGGTATTCACTTTAGTGCACAGCAAAATAAGAAATATATTAGGCACCAAGAAGGCACCCAAATTAGTCTTCCTGTGAAAAAACTAAACTCCTAATAAATTACTCTATTTTCCTTCCTTGTGCATTAAAATGACTTTTTTTTAAAAAGTGTTTTGTATTTTATGTGTTGTACTTAATTAAAAAAGAAATATATAAATTATATTGTGTTATATATATATTATATTGTTATTTAATTAATAACTGACTTCCACATTAAAAAAGAACAGAATGTAAAAATAACAAAAATCCGATTTAAATCAAATTAATCCGATTTATTCAAATAAATCCGATTTATTAGTTTTTTTTTTTTAAATCATGATTTTTATCAACCCCGAATGAAAGTTTGTTTGAAAAACAATATGGTCGAGTCATGGAATGGAAGTATAAAAAAAATAATGCCATTAAAACCAAATATTGACCAGTTTCTTAATGGAATAGAAAAAGACGCCAAATATTATTACAATAAAATTTACCGGGCCAAATTCAAATTTCGAAAAGAAAACTAGAGAGCATATAAATCAATTATATAATTAATAATATCGTACAGGAATTATTGACTGACCAAAATTCGGCTGTCCCAAATCAAAACACAGTAAGGGACATTTTTGTCAAAATTAAGATTTTTACACCATGCTTTTAGAACAGTAAATGTCCATAATATGCAAAAACCCTTTTTCCAACAAAGGTCTCCATTACCAATATAGCGATACCATAAAACCTAGTAAGTGCACAGACTAAACCGCAAACCCCAAATCAAAAACCTAATAACAGCTGATAACCACTTCAAAACACAGCAAGGCACACGTACTTACTTTGTTTTGGATTGGTAATTTCAACTTGCTAGGTTTTTGATTTGGGAATTAATATGTCTAAAAGACCATAAAATCTAAAAATTACACAGTATAGCACACACCCATCGGAGTTTCTATCTCCAGGAATTAGGGTTTAAATTAGTGAGAAAACATCAAATTTCGTATTTTGAGTTTATCTGTTTTTGCTATTAATTCCTCGTTTTTTACTATAATTTGGAACTTTTCACATTAAATTACTTCACCTTCTAAGAATTAGAATAATAAACATGATTAATTCTCGTTAATGTGTTTTACTACAATATTTATTTACTCATTTTCTTTATCATAACTAAAAGTTTTCAAAAAAAAACAAACCCTAATAATGTCTTATTACTTACTGTATTTTGGTTAAGTTTCCATGGGCAATGGTTAGTGTTGGATCCCATTCAAAACTTAGTAAGTGTTAAACAACGTGCATCGAAATATATTTTTAAAGTTTTAGTATGCAAAAATGTAGACAGTAATCTTATCTACCATTTCCAAGAATCATATTCAGCTGTAGATTCATAGTTTGGTAAGGCATAATAAAATCAGCTTTTTTTGCCCTCGTGTAAAATTTGTTCGAAGTCCCTTACTGTGTTTTAATTTGGGACAGCCTATTAATAAGTATGGGCCATTTCTTGAAAAAATTAAGATGAAAATGAAAATCTTTACTATTTCCAATTTTCATCTTAATTTTTCCAAGTAAGAAATTACCAAATATATACATGTATACAAAAATATACAAAAAAATATTTACAATTCAGCCTGTGATGACTTGTTCATATGTTTATGAAAACGTTAGTTTACAGCGCTATGCCTAATGGCTTGTGATCTTTAATTTTTAGTTATAAGGAGAAGGATATTTACCCTAAAACTATGAATATTTATTGTTAATTCTGTAAGATGATTTATATACATGATTTTTACAACATAATTAGGTATAAGTAAAAATTGAGTGAGATTGAGTGATTTTCATTGTTCATTCAACCTTTTTATATTTACGTTACGATGATAAGTAAAGATGCTTTCTTTTTAGTTTGTAATTAGTAAAAAGGTAATCTACCCTCAGTCTATGTTTTTATTGTTTTTTTATACTTTGTATATCGAAATTAAGATTACTAATATATGTACATGATTTTAGTACATCATTAGTTATTATTAACAGGGTAATCTACCACCAATCTTTGATTTCTTTCATTATAATGCCTTTTTATACTGATATGTTAACACTCGTACTTGTGATTTTCGTAATTATCTTGTTATAGTTTGTATTTTCCTTTATTTACACTATATTATATTATTTGAAATTATTAATGTAATCTATAGTTACCAAGATTCCATTAAACATAGTTGATTGTTTGTAATTGTTTGTTTCAATAACCGTTTCCTACCCGTCAGTACACAAATCGCACTAGACTTTCAAATTTTTAATAGTGGTCCGAATCAACAAAGTCAAAAAGAGTCTTCGCTGTTATGCACCACGGTGTCAAACGACGAAATCAAAAAAGACATTGGGCGTTATACACCACGATACATAATTAATATGAAAATGCTCTCAAACAGCCAATTCAAAAAACGTCTTTGTGCAATTGACACCGTGGTGTATTTTACTCGTGGTGTCTAACGACGAAATACCCGATATGGGGTAAGGGTTTACCACTGCGTTACTTATACAACTACTGCGTTACTTTCCTGTCCCTCTTTTTCTGAATATGTTAAAAGCTGTAAAGCTTAAATATAATTTTGAATCAGCACAAATTTAATATTTTTTTTATGTACCATATTTCAACCTATACTATAAATATAACTTAAATTGCTATTATTAAAGCATTTTTTGAGTAATTACAGTAGCTTAATTTAAAATAACGTAACGCAGTGGTAAATTTAATGAGAAAATAAGATATTAGACTGAGATGATTGTGATTTTACATTATAAGATTATTGTAATTCTCGTCTAAGTTTATGTATGACAGGTTTTTAAAATTGAGGTTAAAATTCCTATAATAAAACTGATTATTCTAAGTAAGTAACACAGTTGTTGTTTTTCTACGCCTTTCCTAGTATTAATATCAAACAAAACAATAAATTGTATAGAAACATCGCTGCTAATGCCTGTACTGTTTACTTTAAATATTGATAAAACAAAATTAACCTAAAAAATAAAAAAGAACTAATTTGTTTTAAAATTATTTTTACGACATAGTCAGTCAATTTGGGCCCTGGAAAAAAATAATGGCCCAACTATGAAAAATACTTGATTTGTATTTTTGTAACAGATTTCTAATAGTCACTAAAACTTTGTAAATCAATAACTTTGATAAAAAATCTTACCATCATTCATCAGCAGACTTTTGCAAGGCTGCTGCAAGGCTGGTATAGGTATTTAAGTTATATTATAAAATAAGCGATAATGTTAATATAAAATAAAGGATGACTGATTACAAACGACAAAGACACCTTTTCTTTAATCTATGCTCCTCCAGCTTTCCATACTGTAATGTTATGGATTTCATTTTGCAATAAAAATACCATAACTGTGACTGGTGAACTTTTACTTATATACCTACAGGTTTGTACGGAACCCTCGGTGCGCGAGTCCGACTCGCACTTGACCGGTTTTTTTTTTGTTACCTACATTCTTAGCAAATTAATGAATTCTATTATATTCTATTCTATTCTAGATAATTAAATATACTATCAGGATTGGGCTTACCTTAGCAACGTGACCTTGGTAGAAGCCGAACCTTTTCGCTGGCTGAATTCCGGCAGAGTCGCACATGCAATACCATTCTGTGGTAGATTCACGTGGCGGTACCGCTAAGGGAGGTCCGGAGTACGCAGTGATTTTTAGTGCATATGCCAAATTTGTTTAGGGAGTTGTAGGTAGACCTTCTCCACTTAAATTTGAGTAAACTCGAATTGGTTGCTCGACATTTCTGTATGAATTGTGATATAATAGAAAAGAAATAGTGAATAATCTCGGTCTTTGAAATTTCTTAAAGAAAGTGTGTCGATTTATTTCTATCGTCTGTCCCAGAGCAGTTGCGGTCCAGTAGTTGAGCAGAGCAGCACGTCGATTCTGTAAAATTCAAACAATAACTCGCATGTCACGTCGCTATTCGCTCTCACTTCGCATAAGGTTCAAAATGACCTTGATTTTGAGTGTGAAGTGAGCGTCGAACTGACGGGGGAATTACCTTATAGAATGTTTGCACTTTTTACGTCATCTCATACTTTATCTGTCAAAATCTCGAGGTCAATTTAGTTCAGCTCGCAAGCACGATTGCAAGAGTAGCGCTAGTGTAGATTCGAATCATCAACCGAGTTTTTCGAATGCCAATCAAGAAACTCACAGCGGATTCAGATTTGAAGTTTAAATGAAGTCTTACAGAATCAAACTGCAGCAAAGGTTAGTAGGGGGGTTTGTCCCATTGGGTTGCGGAGTTTAGACAACAGTCATTCTGTGGATTGAGAAGATGAGTCTCGGTTGTCTACATCTCGGATCTCGAAGTATGTTTGAAAACCCAATTCTGGGTCGGTGCCGAAACCCACACGGCTCGAAGCGGTGTGACAGCGGTGCAGCCACAATACACCCTGTTTATTAAGGTAGATTAAGAATACGTTGGCTCTACTTGATGTCATTTGAACACCATTCAACTTAGTTGAAAGTAAAATGGCTTTCAAATTTTGTGGATTAAATTCCTGAATATTTCTCCATATTTCCGTGTTATCTGTAGTCAAAAAATCTTGTGCATCTAGTTGATTTAGAAAGCTTTATTAAAAATGGAGCTCTGGGATTTGAGCATGTCTAATCTTCAGTAAAAAGCGCATGTATTTGAGAATAATAGCACTTATACAAGGCACTTCAATCCATGTCTCTTGTCATCAAATTATTTAGATGTATAATATGATATTACGTGTTATTGTTTATTAAACGGTTTAAAATCATAAAAATAAAAATGTCAGCTTTGGACGGCAACCCGTTTAAGAGAAGGAACACTCCGAAATTAAACCAACATTCAGGGAGCATACCCGAAAACAAACCCCAATACAAGGTGTCAACCGACCTGTGCCGAGGGATTCGTGGCCAGATGGCAAGCTGGTCGCAAACGAATTTTGGGAGAATTTAAGAGAGATTTTGAGGAAATGTAAGGATAACGAAATATTGATCTTGTTAGGTGATTTGAATGGATGGGTTTGAAAACGAGATGGATTTGAAAGGGTTTTAGGTGAATTTGGTGATGAGAGTGTGAATGAAAATGGAAAATTATTACTTGAGGTTTGTTTAGAATGGAGCCTTTGTATGACAAGCACCATATTTTTGCTACTAACTGATTGAAAGAGTTATAGAAGTAACCGTCAAGAAAATATGGGATGTACAAGCTGGATTCCGAAAGGGTATGGGGTGCACGGATCAAGTCTTTTCCTTGCGCTGCATAGCTGAAAAGTTCTTGCCCAAAGGTCAAAAGGTCTATTACGCATTCGTGGATTTGGAAAAGGCTTACGATAAAGTGGTGAGGAATGAAATGTTGTCGGTACTGTCGATGTATGGGGTGAACAGCAGCCTCATACGAGCTCTGAAATCTCTTTTTGAAGATTCTGAGCTTGTGTGAGGATAAATGGGTCATACACTGATTGGTTTACCATCGGGTATTAGACAGAGATGTGTAGCGTCTTCGTGGCTATTCAACCTCTTCATGGACAGTTGTTTGCAAGATTTGAAAAATAGTGACTGTGGATTAAGGATGAATGAGTTACTTGTCAAATGCCTCCTTTATACTGATGATCAGGTAATTCTTGCGTCTTCAGCGGAGGAGTTGCAGGAGATGGTAGCAATCATGCATGGTGCTTTAGGGAGGAAAAGAATGAAAGTGAATGTGAGCAAGAGGAAATTTATGGTTTTTGAAAAGGAGGAATGTATTACGGCTTGTAATGTTATGCTCGATGGACAATAATTGGAGCAAGTGAATTATTTTGTATATTTAGTTTTATTTAGAATCGGGTTAAGAATACGGAATGTCACCACCCCATATCATCCCATGGGTGTCGTAAGAGTCGACTTGCAAAAATTCGTAAATTTTTTGTTACATCATATAATTAAAATATTTTTAATAATTTCAAAATTACTATCCCGTTCCTCATGAACCGGTAGAGATATAAAATTGAAATTCATATCAAACGCTCAAGTCAAAACTAAAGAGGAATTCCAGTCGATCTAGAATCTTAAAATTTGGCATAGAGCAACGTTTTATAGCACATAGAAAAAATTTCAAAAACCTTAATTTTTTAGTTACCTCACATATATTTTTAAATAATTATATATACCTACAGGTTTGTAGAAAACCCTCGGTGCGCGAGTTCAACTCTCACTTGACCAGTTTATAAAGTAGAAGTTGCAACTGTCAGTTACTTTAGGTTGAACATTGCTCGTATGATCGCTTCTGTGCCTTAAAAGCTACTTCTTGGCGTGTTCTATTTCCCCAAAAAATTACTCCGTATCTTAGGATTATTCATCTGATCCGTAGTAGGCAGTTATTAATGTGTCTGCACTTACGATATCTGAGAGTTTGTGAAGAGCTGATTTACTTATTCTCCGAAAAAGTGATTCTATGTGTGGTTTTCAACTTAACTTTGCATCAATTATTAGACCTAAAAAATTTGTGGTATCACTTGAGTCAATATTTATATCATGGCAGATTTATATAAAATATAGAACAAGGCAGATTGGTGATATACTCTGTCCAATTTCACTCAATTTAAATAGATTCGCTTAAGTGATACCAACCAAGACTTGCCTGTATCGCAGGTCTCGAACACAAACTAGACCAACATTAAATAATCATTGCGGGAGCTTTTCTTTGGTCGCCTGAAGAAAGTGCCAAGCCAGTACATCAAAAGTGCCATGCACTTTTGATGTACTCCGTTGGCATACTCAAGTGGACTTAGACCGATATGGATGAGCTCTATAGCCCAATTCGTTCACTGTTGACCACATTTCGAATGCATCATCCTCGTGCCTGTGTGATGTCATTGTACATCCCGCGGAAGTAAATAGGCCGAAGGTTTTGAAATGCTAAGAGGCTAACGCTAAGGGTACATTTTCTCGTGAAGGTGCATCGGGATGTGGTTGCAGTTGACAGTTTGATATTATGGGAATAATAATAATTCAAACCACAATTTGAGCACTTTACAAAGACAACTCATTGTAGTCTGCTGTTACCACAATACGCTAGATACTGATGTCACGCTTCAAAGTGCCACCCAACATACACGTGTCAAAAACTGAAATTGGGAAAGATGGGTAAAGTTACGGGAGCTGGAGAAAACGTTATAAATGATCTTTCCATTGTCACAATTTATTATTTGCAAAATAAACACATGTTTCTTGGATTACATAGAAATAACTCAAGGCGTGATGAGTTTGGCAATGCGAAGAATCCAGAATCCAAGAAGGCGAGTAGACTTATCGTGGTGTGTTGTGTCAGCCGGGCAGCTTAGGCAGGTACCTCCAAAGCAACGTGCTCTTCAACCAACGAGCTTTTTGAGGATCTGCTCGCGCCTGTGTGTTTGAATGTATCCAGTATCACGCACACGATCGATACATTTCAGTGCATTAAATAGAATTAGTGCAGTATAATGGGTTCACAATTAATACGTAAATCCGGCAGCAGACATGTTCTTATTCTATTATGTATTTCATAATAGTCATGTCAATAACATTTTAACTATTCTATACATTTCAAGCTTAAAATATTTACATAAAATTTGAGCAATAACGTTTATACAAATATCTTTATTAAATGTGACCATTATAACATTATGTTTATTTAATGGATATTGTACATAGTATTGAAAAATAGAAAGGTGTACGAATAATAAACATCATGTGATGGATGAAAAAAAAAAACAGTGCGTTTGCGCGAATATGTACAGCTTTAATTAATGTAAGTGTAAGTAATGTCTATCTAAAAACATATTCAGTATTCTTGGTACTTTTAGACATTATTTTATATACTCACATTAATTTGTTACAAATCTGTTTTTATTTTTTAATTTTCATTCATTATCGGGTTTCGGGGTCGTACGACCAATTTGATACACTTTTAACATTTTTGCGTCTGAATCAGGGCCAATTTTAACGCTGACAGGCCCGCCAGGGAAGAATCTACTTGTGAAGGTAACTTCACCATCACCGGTAAACACTTCTATGGAACTTCGATCAATAAAGACACGTAACTCAATGTCGTCACCCTCAGGCCGCCACCTGGTTCTTCTAATGCCATCTGTACCACCGCGGTCAAGAACCAGTTTTCCTCTTTTTTTATCATAGAAAATCACCACTTCATTATTATTTTCCCTATTTTCTGCTTCTGCTACTATATAAAGTTCAAAATCTTTATTATTTGGCGCTTTTATTTTTACTTCACCGGAATTATTGGGTATTTTAACAGTTGTCCCGGGGCCTGCCTTTCCTGAATACAATTCTTCACCTCTAAGGTCTTTTATTTCTTTAACAGGCTTTTGTAAGAGAACGTCATCTTTCCGAAGACTTAACACCCTCGGTATAATCATTTGACCTGCCCATCCGTCAGGGCCCTCTTTTTCGTTACTTTCGTACATGTCAGCCCAAGCTACAACGAGTCTACGATGGTCTTTGTCTAACATTGTTTGTGACGCGTAGAAATCATGACCACTGTCTAATTCTCTGAATTCTGAAGAGGTAGCAAAGGTGTAATCTTCTTCATCGAAGTCTCCAACAATATAAACAGTTTGATACAGGTTGTTATACCTATCACCCCTTCTCCTCACACCTTGAGTAGAAAATAAGAGCACCCATTTTCCATCCAATTTGAAGAAATCAGGCATCTCCCACATGTACCCTAAGCCTCCGGTTGATGATTCGAGAACAGATACGTTATACCAAGTAACTGTATCCTGTGATTTAAAAAGAAGTGCCCTTCCACGCGTGCCGTTAAAGAAAGAATTACCTATAACTGCAAAATAGTCGTCACCACGCTTCCATATTTTTGGATCTCTGAAGTCAGGTTGAAAATCTTTACCCTTTATAACTGGATCACCAAATACAAATTTCTTTACTTTCCCTCCTTTAAATGTAGCTAGATTTTGCACTTGGTTCTCGTTAGTATCTACACCAGTATAAAACAAAATTAATCTGTCACCTTCCGCTATAGCGCTGCCTGAAAATACACCATTTCTGTCAAAATCTTTATCAGGACGCATCGCAATAGGTTGATGCTCCCAATGAAAAAGATCTTCGCTCTTAGCGTGTCCCCAATTTGGTTTTCCGATTTCTTCGCTGGAATCAGGGTTATATTGATAAAAGAGGTGGTATTCTCCCTTAAACTGACTGAAGCCGTTGGGATCTTGCATTCGTCCACCAGGCGGTGCAAGGTGATAATATGGGTAGTACCGATCATCTGTTACTTCGAGGGTCAAGCACCGAGTCCAATAAATTGCTAGCAAATACAGCCAGCTTTCCATTGTAATTTTTTTTCACGCCGTGTTAACGGCGGACACGACAAACAAATACTAGTGCTTGAAATACATTGTTTTCGCACTCAACACTAGTATATATCAGCATAAATACTTATCTTTCTCTGACAACTGTATATATTGAGACAAAATGTAGGTTTATGTGTTGTCGCATTACCATACATATATGCACCAGGACATCTGATTATGAATTCGACACCAATTATCTTCTAGCGCGTAGGTTTAAAGGAATTTATATTAATAGACGAACGATATGTTTGTTAGAAGGCCACAAAAATATTCTTTCAATTAAATTTTTACATGATAAGACCCAGATTTAAAAAAATGTTGGACGTTTAATAAGCTAAATACCTTTAATCAATCACATAAAATAGAGAATGTGCTGAAAATAGGCACGGGGAGTTCATAGTGGTTCATTAGGCCCTATTTTTGAATTGCGTTAAAATGAACTGATTTATATTTTTCGCATCTAAGTATTAGCGTAGCGATAGCCTAGAGTGGAGACACCGACGGACTAATGTGTTTTCGGACTAAAATGCGTAACAATTAGTTAATTATCGCTTGCTTAATGGTGAAGAAAAAGCAGCGTAAGGACACCCTACAATACCCTTCGTGTCTGAGTGCTCGGCCAGAGTGAAAGACGGGCGCGGGTGCGGGCGCGACGCGGGGAACTTAAACATATGAAACTCTATAGGAGTGTCCGCAGTGGGCAAGCGGGCGTGGCGAACGGCGCGGGCGGTGAAGCGCAGGGAGCACGCGGGCAATTCAAGCCAAGCGGGGACCCAGGGCGGTAGGAACAGATGCATTCTCTCGATAATTTTTCGATGCTTTTGTAAGAATACCTACTAATCTTAATATATAAAATCCTTGCGTTACTGACTGACTGACAGACACGCTACAGCCGAAACTATTGGGCAAAGGAAGCTGAAATTTGGCATGTATGTTCCTTGGGGACCGTAGGGGTGCACTAAGAAGGGAATTCCCGAAATTCCCACGGGATCGGCCAAAACGGGTAAATTAAAAAAAAATGCAGGCGTAGCTGCTGTCGTCCTCTAGTGGGTATATATATTTTTTTGGATTCTCAATAAAATTTCCTATATAAAAGTATGTAAATAATGTTTGTTTCCATACGTTTTGTAAAAATTGCAGGAAATTAAGAGGGAAGTAAAAAATAAGAAGAGTTTAAAATTACGTATTTTTTTTAGATTAAACCAGTTTCATGTACAGTTTTTGTTTTATATTACAGCTAAATAATATATTTATTGAATTTAATTATCACGAGACATATTTCCATTCATATTTTTTACAACAAGACTATTAGAACTCATTACGAACAAACTTTTGCACCAGGCGGCTCAAATTAAACTGTCCACAGTTTAAAAAACGTTTTTATGCGTCCCTTCTTGGGACGCCTGCCAGTAGAGAGGTAAAGACTTTCTTACAAGTGTCCGCAGTGAATGCGCGGGCGGCAAACGGGAAACAACGCGGAACGTGCGGATCTCAAACTTTTCTGACTTAACTGTGCTCATAAGCATCATAACGCCTTCTGATTTTAAATGAATTTGAATGATGAAAACTTTATAAGCGCAAATTATCACGACCTACACTATGGATGGATCAAAACATAAGCAATATAAAAACAGAAATGTTATCTCAAGACTGTGAAATAAAGTAAAATTACAATTTCATGGGCATAAAGTTATTTTTATATATAAAGAAACGTAGGAACTTTTACAATGTAGGATTAAATATTATTTTCATCATCTATTTCTAGTAAGAATTTTCTTGTAACAATAATTCTTCTTCATCCGTATTGTATTTGATAAACACTGTACACCGCACCCGCGAACGCACCACGCGCTTCACCTGAAGACGCGCGCTTCACTGTGGCCAAGCACGAGAGTTTTCCACACTGTTCTGAAAGATGTCACATGGATAGCGGTCCGTGTCCAACAGGGGGACAGTATACACGGCTGATGATATAGTATTAATGAGTATATTGTTATTAAAGTTAAACTATTTATCATGTTATTGTACAAAATTCAAATTCAAAATTCTTTATTTATTTGGGTCGCCATGTGACGCTTATGAACGTCAAAATAATAAATTTATAAAATAATTACTTATAGACTCTAAATCTCTAGCACCCAACTTATAAATTGCACGTATGGACTATTTTTATCATTCAAAAGAGTTTGAATGATAAAAATAGTCTGTATATCAGCAGCTGTACCCCATAACATTATTCCGTAAGACATTACGCTGTGAAAATAACTCAAGTAAACTAATCTAGCAGTATCTATATCTGTAAATTCCCTAACTTTTCTAACTGCAAACGCTGCAGAACTAAGTTTTACTGCGAGACAGGATATTTGGGCGCCCCACTGAAGCTTACAATCTAAAGTTACACCTAAGAATACGGTTGATTCGACTAGTTGAATTGTTTCCTTATTTAAAATTATATCAGTAGGAACACTTTTGACATTAGGCAAAGAGAATTTAACTCATTTGGTTTTGCTAGAGTTAAGTACCAAATTATTTGTCGAAAACCAATCTAATACTTGTGCAAGAGTGTTATTGACGGTATCAAAGTTACTTAAATTACGATCAACTTTAAAAAATAATAGGCAAACAAAACAATATCACATACATTTTGTACAAAGAACGGCAAATCATTAATATATATTAAAAAAAGAAATGGACTGAGAAAATATCACAATTATATAATTTTTAACAATTAAATAATCAGCTTTATGACAAAACATTTCTAAAGTAATGTTAAAAGACCAGTCATATTAATACTAATAATTCTTGACATGGCATTCATGGTTAGGACGTTCCTATTTCTGAAGCCCTAACTACCGGTGGCTTGGTCCCTGTGCCCGACACAAAGGGTTCTACAGGGTCCCTTTTATATTTTGAAATGTTAGAACTGTGAATAGAGAAATAAATCATAGAATAATAATAATCATTTATTTAATTCATTTTCCCTATTATAGTAATATTAATAATAGTATTATAATTATGTTAGTCATATTAACAATTAAGAAAATACTTTATCCAATTTGACTATACAATTAAGATTTTTAAATTACAAACAAAAACTAATATAATCTTAAAATAATATGCTAAAAATATGTATACTGAGTGTAAAGAACGGCGCATCGAAAACTGTTACCTGCAACTTGGCAGTGGAGTTACCCGACAAATTTCAAAGAATTAATCAGTTTTTCTAAAACAGCTGTGTCTATTATACAAGACTCAGGTTCGCTCCTGCGTGGAATACTGCTCTCATCTCTGGAACGGCACCGCTCAGTACCTGCTAGATGCCCTTGATAGGTTGCAGCGGCGTGCTGTCCGTATCATAGGTGACCTTGAGGCTACTAAGACCCTTGAATCTCTGCAATTACGCAGGGACGTAGCCTCAATGGCTGTCTTTTACCGTTTGTATCACGCTGAGTGTTCAGAAGAACTCTTTCAACTCATCCCACCCTCTCCTTTCCTGTCCCGAACAACACGTGCCGGGTTAAAGTGCCACGCTTACACAGTTGAGCAGATACCGTCACGTACGAAAAGGTTCGGTACATCTTATCTTTGCCGTACCATAAAGATGTGGAACTCACTGCCAGCTCACGTGTTTCCTTCCTCCCTTGAGCCTGGATCCTTTAAGCGGGGCGTGAAAAAGCATCTCTCAAGGCCGCCAAAGTGAGGACCGTCATGTCACATTGCCTAACCAGCGATTGGGGATGATGGCCTTCCCAATAGGACTACACTGTCAGCTTACCATCAGGCAGTGTGAAGGCATTTTGATAGGTTCTTTTTAATAAAAAAAAAAAAACAGCAATATTTATCAGAACACGCAAACTGCCTCGGTGGTCCAGTGGATAGCGTATGCGACTGCTGATCGAACCCGGGACCTGGGTTACTGGTGTTACTGGGTTTTTCCGAATCCTCAGTAGCAGCACGGAGTCTGGTGATGTGCCCGGTAAAGGCTATAGGCTCGCCCCCTTTTACGTGGGACCTAAAAATTCATGGCGAAATGTGGGTTTAATATTACCCCCCTGCCTACCCCTTCGGGGATACAGGAAACAGGAACAGGGTGAGTGTATAGAAAAAAACGCAAACTCGCACTATTAGCCGATGCAGTGGCGGGCGGCAGCGGTAGCGATTACGATGTACTTGGTGCGCTTGCTCTGCCGCAGCCGCACGCCGCGGCCGAAGTCACATCAGGGTATACACGCCATGTATATGTTTAATTCTTAGAATTTTATAAAAAACATCAGTGGGTGTTGTCAAATGTTATTGTTTCATTACATTATATAACAAAATGCAAAAAAGAAAAGGAAAATTCATGAAAATGTTTCGGACTCGCATCTGGCATCGGTTTTCGGTACGCCGTTCCTTATACCTAGTATACAGAACATACCAAAAAGAAAAGAAATTATTAAATATTTATTAGCGTGCCTAGAACTCTGGCAGCATATCCGCATTATCTCGCAATGCTACCAGCGTACTCGGTTTACGAAGTTGCGATGTTTGAGGATCTCCATTGAAGCAGCAGCAGTGCCCGCAGAACCCGCTGTCCTAGGAAGACGTGATGGCGCGAGGGTATCGACACACATTGCGTCCCACACCAAAGGCCTACCCTTCTTCCATGTCAGTAAAGATATACCGCTTGGTTTTTTGCCACTGTCACGTCCCAAGCCATGGGCGTTCCAGCCCAATGAAGAGTGGGACTTCCCCCGACTAAGTCGTCCGACGACCAAAATAATGTGGTTGGCAAGTAAGGCAGGCTGGATGCCGTGGGCAGGACCGGTCATTGTGGCGCATGCCAAAGGCCTATGTCCAGCAGTGGACTGCAAAAGGCTGATTGAACTGTGAGGCCTACTCTGAATCAACAACTTTACGTGCCTTTCGAAGCACGGCAGCGAATAATCGCCAAGCAAGTTGCAAGCGTTGCTTTACATTACTGACGTTAAGTCACGATATGAGCTTACATTACGTCACGATATGCCTTAACCGCTTGACCGCGCACAAGTGACTATTCTCCCTTTTTCGAAATTCCGTAGACCGCGCACAAGTGACTATTTTCCCTTTTTGGTTACAGCGCTATACTCGGTCTGAATTTACTGTTTCTTTCTATTACGTAATGTTTTAAATTCTTTTTCTCTGTTCTATTCAAATCATTGAACATTTCTTCATGCTAAAAATACGAAGCGAGTCTTAAAATCGTTAACCCGGAACGAAAAAATAATGTCAAATGCCACTCTTTGTTTCGCGCGCTCCGTGATTACGTGCTTATCGTATGCGTGTGTAGATAGAATCCCTCTACAGTGAAAACTCATAAAATATGTATGTCATCGATTTACTTTTTAAAATAATCCTGTTTAAAATACACAAAGTGTTTTTTTCAACGATAGTCAATGTTCGCTGCTAAGTATAATAAATTAGAAAGTAAATATCAACAAAGAATTCATACGACTTGAAAGAGTCATTTATAAGGTTGAAAAAAAAAACATCACTTCAACTTACTCATGTTACCGACTTATCAACAAAAAATGTTTATGTTAGCGCGCCCATCTGGCGAGCGGCGGTGCGACATTTTGTTTAGAACGTGAGCGGTCGAGTGAATTAGGCGAATTGGCGCTAGCGGTCAAGCGGTTAAATGTGCTATGGCAGACATTGTATAAAAGCCTTCTTGTTTTAGAGTTGGTAGTGTATATTATTATCTGAATCTGTTGAGAACGGCATCATAGGAAAACTTAGAAAAAGGTGACGGCAGTTTATGGAACGGCATATTTTACTTTGGATAGCTTCTGGCATGTCGTGATAACTATTAACCATAAACATCCGTTTGGCCATACATATGAACAAATAAAAATTTTAAAATGAAACAACTTTAGTACGTTATCTTTTTTTCAAAATAGTACTGCATGATCGTAAATATTATTAGTTATATTTAATCATGGGCCACAAAATCAACGAAAGCAAAAATAATTTTTGGTGCTTTGATATAATATTTTGAGACAACTCATATTTGTGAGAAAAGGTTTAGTTGCTTTTTCTATCATTGTCTATTGGGCTTAGGAATGGTACGAAAAAATTTATACACTTTCATCATGTCTGCGGATGAGTCACTACCAAGTTTAACACTTACAGGCCCACTAGGAAAATAC
This sequence comes from Euclidia mi, assembly GCA_944739405.2. Lineage (NCBI taxonomy): Eukaryota > Metazoa > Arthropoda > Insecta > Lepidoptera > Erebidae > Euclidia > Euclidia mi. The sequence continues at coordinate 91,667,156 of OX123185.2, read as the reverse complement.
CTACTTGTGAAGGTAACTTCGCCATTACCAGCAAATACTTCTATGGAACTTCGATCAATAAAGACTTGCAACTCAATCTCGTTGCCTTTAGGCCGCCACCTGGTTCTTCGAATACCATCTTCACCGCCACGATCTAAAACCAGCTTACCTCGTTTTCTATCATAAATTATTATCACTTCATTGTTATTTTCCCTGTTTTCTGTTTCTGCCTGTATAAAAAGTTCAAAATCTTTGTCTTTAGGCGCTTTAAGTTTTACTTCACCGGCATTATTGTATATTTTAACTGTAGTACCGGGCTTTGCTTGTCCAGAATATAATTCTTCACGTCTCAGTTTCTTGATCTCTTTCACAGGCTTCTGTTCCAGTATGTCATCTGATGAAATACTTAAAACCCTTGGGATAGTCATTTGACCTGCCCATCCATCAGCAACTTCTTCTTCGTTACTTTGATCCATATCAGCCCAAGCCACAACAATTCTACGATGATCTTTGTCTATCATAGTTTGTGAAGCGTAGAAATCATGACCGCTGTCTAATTCTCTGAACTCTGTAGAAGCAGTAAACAAGTAGTTGTCATAGTCAAAGCCACCAATAAAATAACCAGTTATATGCTCATTGTTATACTTATCACCTTTACTCATCACACCTCGAGAAGAAAACAAGAGTACCCATTTGTCATCCAATTTGAAGAAATCAGGCATCTCCCACATGTACCCTAAACCTCCGCTTGATTGTTCGAGAACAGATACGTTATACCAATTAATTGTATCCTGCGATTTGAAAAGAAGTGCTCTTCCACGCGTGCCTTCATCGAAAGAATTACCTATAACTGCAAAAAAGTCGTCCACACGCTTCCATTATTTTGGATCCCTGAAGTCTGGTTGAAAGTCTCTGCCTATGATGACTGGATCACCGAAGATGAATTTTGTTACTTTCCCATTTTTATATGTTGCTAAATTTTGAACTTGATTCTTGTTACTGTCTAAGCCAGTATACATCAAATTCAGTCGGTCGCCCTCAGCTATCGCACTGCCTGAAAACACACCATTTCTGTCGAAATCTTTATCAGGACGCATTGCTATTTCCTGATGTTTCCAATGAAACAAATCGTCGCTCTTTGCGTGTCCCCAATTTGGTCGTTCAATGTTTTCACTAGTATCCGGATTGTACTGGTAAAAGAGGTGAAAATCGCCCTTGAACTGACTAAAGCCATTGTGGGATTGCCCATACGTCCAAAAGGCGGTGCAAGATGATAAAATGGGTAGTACCGGTCATCTGTAACTTTGATGGTCAGGCACTTTGTGCAACACAATGTTAGCAAATACAGCCAGCTCACCATCATGAAAAATGTTCACGTCCAGTTAACGACAGACGCGACCAGCAAATACCAATGTTTGAAATACATTGTATTTGCATTCAAAACTGCTATATACAAGCATATATACGTATCTCTCTGTTACAACCGCTACTTTGTTGTAGTCATTGTCGTATTACCATGCATATATGCACCAGACTACCTAATTATAATTTCGACATCAACTGTTTACTGACGCAAAGGTTTTTAAGGAATTAATATTACCAGTAAAGTAGCACTGGATTGTAGGCCTCTTAAAATTTCTGAAACAGATTCAAGGTTTGATCTGCTTTGATTGGCTCGTGTTAGTTAGCCAGTTAGATCGACTATCATCAACTTTATTTTGATATATCAAAGTGTCAACCTACCAACTCATTTCCTTTTTCCACTTATTGAAACAATTGAGTTTAGTTCGGCTCCTGATGGTGCGAATAGGCTGGCATCGTCCGCATATCGGACTATATATATTACCGTCATCCTTCCGGGGCTTTACGCATGACATGCTCGCCAACTATATTAAAACGAATAGAAATAGTATGCATACTATCCATTGTTTCAAATTATACCATTGTTTCAAATGACTTACACACGCAATGTGGGGTTGGCCTTACTTGTTATGAATTATCAAAGAATTTTCTGAAACAACGAGCCAAGAAGAAGGTAACGAACCAAGTAATTAATAAATAACGGAATGGTTACCAGTAAATCCAAAATTAAGTTTTAAACACGAAATCCCACTCTAAAAAACTTGCATTATTCGATTGACAATCATTTATCATGTAAATAGGCCAAAGTAAATTGTATGAAATATTGTTGGTTATCACCGTCAACATCATTGATAATAATGCAGTATGATACATAGCGTAAAATGGAAACAATTGTTTTAGTAGAGAAGATGACAAAATTGCCGTTGCAATTCTTTGATCGTAATCAATAAGTTTCCAGTATTTTTACTCTTTGGTTTAGAAATATGATATTTGGGAGTACTGATTTTCCATAGCAACTGAATTTTTTTATGACACCTTGTTTAACATGATCTCAGATTCACGTGCAGGCACGACTAACGGCTTGCGTGCTTTGCTAAGCACTTGGCTTAGTGACTGCCTCGTTGGTCTCGCGGCATAAATGTGCGTGTGGGATTGGGAGGTCTCGGGTTCGATTCCCGGGTCGTCAAAGTATTATTGGGTTTTCCGTTAGGAAATTCTCAGTAACAGCACGGAGTCTGGTAATGTGCCCGATACGGCAATAGGCTCGCCCCCTATTACGTGGGACCTAAAAATTCATGGCAAAATGTGGGCGTAATATTACACCTCTGCCTACCCCTTCGGGGATACAGTCGTGAGTCTATAAATAAAAAAAAATGTAATGAAATCGCCATGGAACTGGGTATTGAAAGTAGAAGACAAAAGTTGCACGTGAAATGCACTGGTTTGAATATACCCTAATGACCACTAGCACGATAAAACACAATTGAAAAAGTTAGTTAAACAGAACCGATTCATTGCAAATATGGAAATGATTTTAATGAGCACACATTAAATAGCCACAGTTGGATGAGACCCGCCATAATCCATATTTAACAGAGATGATCATGAAAACAAAGATAGTTTCATAAGAAAGTAGTACGTTAATCACAGCTCCGTCGCGGTTAGGTGAACAAGAAAATGTTGGTAATTTTGAGAAAACTAGTAATACTTGCATTATTTCCTTACAGATGCTCGACCGCCGACAACAAGTACTATCCGTTTTATCATCCCGCTCCACCCTATGGATGGATGAATGATCCCACGGCTGCAGCATATTCCACGATGAATATTATCTTTTCTACCAATATAACCCATATTCTAGTCAATTACCCGGCATTGCACATTGGGGACACGCGAAAAGTCGCGATATGTTTAATTGGGAACATCTACCAACTGCAATGTATCCTGACCAATATTACGATAAGGGTGGTGTTTTTTCTGGCAGTGCGATAATTGAAAACGATATTATGCATATACTTTATACGGGCAATGTCAATCGTCCAACTGAAGATCCAGACCATAATAATCGACAAGCTCTGGCCACTAGCACATATGAAGTGCGCGTAATTAAATATTCGAGCAATCCAGTTATAATGGGAGATGAATACCAACCAAATTTCAGGGACCCGAAAGTCTGGAGGTACCATGACATTTATTTCATGGTTTTAGGTAATTCATTCAAGATCGGATCAAGTGGCTCGGAACATGGAAGAGTACTTTTATTTTCTTCTATAAATTTAACTAACGGACTGCCTCGTTGGTGTCGCGGCATAAATGTGCGCGTGGGATTGGGAGGTCTCGGGTTCGATTCCCGGGTCGGGCAAAGTGTTATTGGGTTTTCCGTTAGGAAATTCCCAGTAACAGCACGGAGTCTGGTAATGTGCCCGGTACGGCAATAGGCTCGCCCCCTATTACGTGGGACCTAAAAATTCATGGCGAAATGTGGGTGTAATATTACACCTCTGCCTACCCCTTCGGGGATACAGGCGTGAGTCTATTAAAAAAAAATTCACTTCTTGGCAATTTGAATCCCTCGTTGAAAAATTAAGGTTAGATTAAGGTTAATTGGATTAAGGTTAGCATCTTTTGGCATCATAATATTATTGTCAAATGGATTATTATTGCTTGATCATGCATAAATATGTGTGCAGAAGAAATAAAATATAATTATCTAGGTAGTAGGTATATACAATATTATTCCACTGTTTTATATTTAGATATTTTTTCGTCAACTACTTAAACAATAAAATTACTCTTTCACTTTAACTCATGTTGCTATTTTCACATTCCAGTGCATAACATCACAATATTCCAAATGTAATCTTCAACACTGCGGTGAAAAAGAACCTTAAAGTTAATGACATAGTATTATACTTTGGTATACTAAGTATAATATATTTTAGTACTCGAAAATATAATGTATCTGGCGTATGTTAGCTATTAAGATAAGCACGTATTTGAGCATTAAATGTACTGAAAATGGTTACGCGTTAGAGACTGAAGATTGCTGCTCTATCGCGAAAATTAAGTAATTATGTTCAGTTCGATTAGGTAGTTAAACAAGTGATGAATATAATTTAAAGGTAGTAGAGCCTTGCTGATTTCAGCATGAATGGGCCGGCTCGACCGGGGAAGTACTACCCTCTCACAGAAAATCGACGTAAAGTAACAGTACTTAAACTGTTGCGTTTCGTTCGGTGAGTGAGAGTGCCGTAGGCCCTATCCCCTATTCCTTCTTCCTCATTCCACTCCTCATCTCATCTACATCAGTTAATTTTCTCATCACATTTAGTTAATTCAATATTAAAGCGTTTAAAGTTTAAGTATGTAAAAAATCAATACAATAAATTAATTAAATAATCAAAAACAGAAGAAGCAATTTCTAGTCACCCATTTAAAAATATATTAAAATTAACACGAATTGAACTCTAGTAGGTACACACATACACACACAAACACACACAAACACACATTAAAATTAACCAAACACATTACAATGACGTTCGTACTTAATTATTCGTTTTAATTTCATCTATTTGTTTGGCCAAGGGAGGCAATCCTCCAATAGTATCTGAAAATAAATAAATGTTCGCAGAAGCGCGCACATCAGGGGGGCAATTCTCGTATTTTATATGACATTGAAATTATATTTTGAACGAAATTAGATTATAATTTGAATTGACTCAGAATCGGTATTCTGCTAACCTTATGTCATTATCGAATAATTTGAAATAAACAATTCGTCGTTGACACATATTTTGACACTTGTTTCAATTTACGATATCATTACAATTTAATTCAAATATCAGTTAATTTAGTTTTTTTATATCGAAACTGTATTTTGAACAAATTTATTTAGGAGAATTGGGCCTCTGATTCCTTCGCAGTGATGCGCACGCGTTGTACTACTTTGGTAAGACGGTTACGGCTCAGCTCCAACTTTCTCCTGAGGACCTTCTCTGAATGCTGGAACTCAACAATGCAGGCATGGATGGGGTTGCACTGTCTTTGTAACAGCAAATGAGTGCGTCTCATGCCATACCTTATTCATTACTTTATTATCATTAACATTATTTTATAAGCCTGTGTTACTAACAAAATTGAATTGTTGGAACTTGTTTAACAACTTGTTTTCTAAGTAAAAAACGATTATTATTATTATTAATTATGAGAACTGAAATTTTACGTCATGAAATATAATTATGTTGTAATTATATTGTCAATTAGCAATTGTCCTGTACCTCAGTGATCACGTTTAAGCCGTCCGTCTCGATTGTTATGAAGATATTTTTGAAGTCGTTACTTAAAGTAAATACTCTTGAATATTCTAACACTACTAAACGCCATGGAACATTGATATACCATTCAAACTTGGGTGAATTCACACATGCTCATCATTAAAATAACTAAATACGACAGAAGCTTTAGCTCTTTGTTCTGGCGCGATGGCGGTTACAAATTGATGTGACATGAACAAGTGAATATGATATCATGATAATATTTTTGTGAATATGATCAATGAACGCCTTTGATATGTAAATAATAAGACAAGTGAAAAACCTGTTTATTTTATTATACGGGGTATCACAAGACCCATCACCAAGCCAGAGCCCACTTGTTTTCGACATGATGCCAAGTCATACTAAGCAAAAATAATACCAGGGAAACGATTTTTTTAAGTAGAAACTTTTTTAAGCTGCTATTTAAAGTGCGCGTGTGCAATGCTCGAAATACTTCCTTATCCATGGTGCATAGGACACCTGTAGAACAAATTGGCAGGTTAAATACATCGATTTTGTACTTAATTACAAAAATTGTATCGTGTCTTTGAACCTCAATATCTCCTGAACCAGTAGTTTACCAGGTATGGTGCTAAAGTAATAAAAAAATTGTAATGATTGGTCAAATATGTGATTTCAGTTTTCGTTGAGGGTATTTTTACACATTGTATTACAATTGGCATCAAATTAATTTTGATGTTAAACTATAAAATCTGTTCTTATTCGACCTGTAGTCCGCCCGATCCATACGTTTCGAAAATTAATGGATGTCTAACATTAAGATAATATAAAGCTATTTAATAGTTTAGATAGAGTAATAGCATGTATGACTTGCTATAAAAATAATCTTATTTGAGATGTTATTGAAGATGATGAATCACTCGGAATAAAAAAGAAGTCTGTAAATGCAGGGTTATTTATAAAACTTATATTAGTTGAGTTTTATCGTGTGTTATTATTTTATTTAGAAATACTTTACGAACATATTTGTTTAAATGCAGTGTCGATGTAATGTTAGTGTCATAGTTATGTCATAAATGGTATTCTCCTGATTTAACAGTTATTTGGATGATATTGCGACTAGATCTTGAGTTGAACAAAGTGTCAAATTATGTGTCAACGCCGTAGGAAAATCTAATCGCATTTCGTTCTAAATATATTGTACATGTCGATGTATAAAATACGAGAATTGGTCTTAATTATACTTTTTTATCCGACAGTGGCAAGGACCCGATTGGAAAAACAAGGTGTTTCGCAATGAAATGGATCCTGGTGGCTATTTTCGTAGTAAGTAGCTTTCGCTTAACACTTTGAAAGACAGTAAACGTCTTTTATTATAATAGCTGTCTTAACAATAAGACTTCTATTTAATTGTGCCTCGTTTACCGTTTTTCAAAGCATTAAATTAGTTGAAGTCGCCAGTTAGGCAATGTTCAATTAGCTTCCTCGCACTGTGTGTAGCAGTATTCAGACAAATTAAGAATCAAATTAATGTATTTCATTTGGCTTTCAGAGTAGCACCAATAAACGTTATACATTTTTGTCATTATTAGGGGTGGCTGTGGCCGGTACATGACTACCATTAACTAGTTAGTAAAGCAACTGCACACATTGTTGACTGGGTGGCAGCTATAACCACAATTATGTACTCAAGTCCAGTTGAATTGTGTAAGTGTAAGTAGTATTTTGAATGAAGCGATCATCTTTATTAATATCAATAAATATTTATTCAATGATTATTTATTCTTCAGTAGCTTTATCGCTAAACAATATATTACACCATGACACTTTATAATCTAATAAATAGTAAGTATCTTACAAACAATTGAACAGGTCGGTTTAGATTCACATCAAAAGGTTAAAGCGGCTGGCTGAAAACAGGGATTTATGGAAGAGGCTCCACCAACAAGATTAAATCTTAAAATAGAAGAGTAGGTTCAAATACTCTACGGTCTAAGTTTTAAAAGAGAATTGTCTGCACTAGGTTCACACCTATGTTTTTAAACTATTTAACACGCTTTTATTAGGTCGACATGTATGTAACTATGTAATGGAATCTAAACCAACTTATTTAACCATCTTCCAAGGGTCTTACCGTAATGAAAATTAGCAGCTGTATGTAGTTCTGATGACAATACGATAATATGGTACTGTCGAACTGATCTGATGATGGAGCCGGAAGATATGAACTGGAACTTCATGATGGAAAATCGTATCATAGCTGTTTTCTATTTCTTAGTAGAGTCTTGTAATGAACTTTGACCACGATTAGGTTTCAAGGTCTGATGATGAAGCCGGAAGATAGGCACTGGCATTCCATGATGGAATATCGTATCATAGTCGTGTTTGCAGTTGTGAGAAAAGCCACGTAATGGACCTTAAACACGATTAGGTTTCAAGTTCTGATGATGAAGCCGGAAGAAACGCACTGGCATTCAATGATGGAATAAATATCGTATCATAGTCGTGTTTGCACTTATGAGAAGGGCCACGTTGTGGACTTTGAAAACGATCAGGTTTCAAGGTAATAATTATATATTGTAGACCACGCAGTGGTCTACTTAGGGTCCAATACTTTTGCGGCTGGACAGGCATATGTGGCACTAAGTAGCGAAAAATCACTTAGTGGTCTCCAGATTGAAAAGGTAGATTATTCAAAGCTGACAAATAAAACACCATGCAATACAGACGCACTGGCGGAGATGGAGAGAATGCGGGCTCATTCGCCTATTTAAAATAAACGTTAAACATATTTCGTTACTAAAGACCAAAAAGTAAAAAATAAATTACTTTTGCCAACGTTTCAGTCCGGCCGCGACCACGGCTGAAGCAAGTCAGCCGAAACGTTGGCAAAAACCGAGGTATTTATGGCTTAAATATATGATTTATCGCGAGTAAGACCCGCTATATAACCTCGTATAATGTATACTAATCGTGAAAGTTTTAAATTGTTTAATAAATTAATAGTTTAAAAGACACTAGAAAACACAAAAAAAAACAAAAAAAAGTTATGGATCGTTCAAGTTGTCTCTATTTCTGGGCTGAAGTGTAAGCGCTTTTACAATCAAATATTATATTAAAAAATTATAATATTTGATTGTAAAAGCGTGGGGCGCTGGAACAGGCAAGACTTTATTGTTAACAAATACTAATACTAACTACCTGGCGGAAGCTGCATGAGATCGCATAAGAGCATAATATTTATGCCGCCAAAAGGTTACCAAAGGGAACCAAAGAACTCTACATTTTGTCACTTTTGACGCATTACCCTTATGTATATATTATATAATTACCTGAAAGAAGAGGCATTAAAAATATCGGTGAATGTCGTCTCTCCTCGCTGCTGGCGCATGTTTTGTCTGAGTTCGACATACTAGTACTTTGAACAGACTGTTTAATGTAGAGCCGTGCTGCAACTCCAGTTAGAGCGCCAATCTGTGTTACCTGCTTCCCGTAACATGTCTTCACTTGATTTTTGAACAAGTTAAATAACAACGTCTTTACTGTTCCAGCAAATATTATAATTAAAAACACATAGTTTACACATCAGGCCAGAAATAGAGACAACTTGAACGATCCATAACTTATTGTTTGTTTTAACGTGCATTTATAAAAGCGTGTTTTTCTAGTGTTTTTTAAACTATTCGTTTATTTAACATAATAATAATAAAAGCACCCAATTTGTTGAACTCGTTCTCATTTCTAAATAGAAATTTACAACTCACTAGCACTATGTTATAATAATGTTAACAATACTTATACGATATAATAATAACGAAAAATTCAAAAACTACAATCTGGCTCAAAACTAGGCAGGCCTGTACTATGATAACCAGATAACTAATGAATTCTCTTAGATATTCTTAAATACAAAAATATTTTTGACAATTTAACGCCGAACACGGAACAAATCGTGTTCATCACACAAAGATGACATGTGTAAGTAGGCGCTTTACCAATTCCAAAGAGCTCAGATATTTACATAGAGGCGCATTTCCTATGGGCGCTCTGAAGGCTACTATCTGTGACCCAAATTGCCGCTTGATGGCGTGGCAATCGAGCTGTGACAGCTGTCTCTATGTGACCAAGAGAGACGAACGTTCCTCCAGTGTATCTAAACTACGAGAGCGAGAGAGACGGAGAAAGACGCCAGCGCCGCCAACGGCGCCAACTACTAACTAAACTGGAGACATTCTCCACTTGGAATCGGCACACGAAATCCTTAAGGACTGCGCTTCTATGTAAATCTGTATTCATTGCCAATACTAACAAATCTTTTAAGTCAAAGTGACGTTATGAATTTCAAGACAGCTCTTTAGTCTTCAATCAATCCAGCCCCAGAGGTATAGCATCCAGAGATCATTGCTATTACAGAGATCTTGGCTTTAATTATTCCTGCCATAGAATGTCCTTACAAGGACCATAGCCAATGTTCCAACGGCAATATTAATAACCATCGGTATGAACAGTCCAAGGCTTGATAGGAAGACGGTTTCCACAAAGCTGATGACGAGTTCCAAGGTCGGGAAGGCTGCGCCTTCAAAAAATAATCACTGAATAAGCCTTATATTCCAAGGAATATCGCTATCCCTTCGACAGTATGTCGAGAAAGATGCTTAAAATACTGTTTAGCTTCACTATCCTTCTTCTTCATCATCCTCTTAGCGTTATCCCAGTTTCAATCCCGGGTCCGCTCTCTGGTCTAACCGGATTTGGCTGAATATTAGCTTTTCCACGGAGCGACTGCCTGTCTGACTTCCGCAACCCGAAGGGATAGCGATCGAGGTCTATTCACACCTACCATGATTAAGTTCAAGCTGGAGACAGGATATTGCGGCTAAGAATAGGAATGAGCCATATAGGAGCCACAACCTGACTTTATTTATTTTTTTATTTCGGGTCTGTTCTTTGCATCTGACAGTTGAATCTAAATTGATAAAAAAAGAAAAACTTACGATACAGGATTTATTTAAATGCGAGACTTGCATGCTAGGAAACGAAAACAGAAAGCAAAAAATACTTTTTAGTGATCTATTGCGCGACAATATTTGTCTAGTGGAACTGGACATTGAGATTTAATTCAACTTACAATATACTACCTAAACTTAATAGTATTCTGCAAACTAACTTAATCTTTACTCCATAGGTATTAATGTTATACCTACATACGAAATTTATCTAATGAGAGTACCTTCCCGACCTTGGAACTCGTCATCAGCTTTGTGGAAACCGTCTTCCTATCAAGCCTTGGACTGTTCATACCGATGGTTATTAATATTGCCGTTGGAACATTGGCTATGGTCCTTGTAATGACATTCTATGGCAGGAATTATTAAAGCCAAGATCTCTGGTGTTTCTATGTATAATATGTATGTATTTACAAAAAAAAAGTATATATGTATGTTTATCCATTATCTAGTACCCATAGTACAAGCTTCTGCTTAGTTTGGGACTAGATGGTGTTGTGTGAATGTGGTAGAATATTATTACTTATTATTATTATCTATCTGTCTATTACACTTAAACAGCTGAACCGTTGTAACAATTTAATGATTTTTTGACAATTATTTTTACAAAATTCAGGCCCAGTGGACTGAGTTTATATGAAATTGGCACGACACGTATCATTTTTTATCTATTTTTACAAGTATGCAGTATATTTTTATCAGCATATCACACGGGTGAAGCCGCGAGCAAAAACTAGTATTTAATATATCACTCTGTGAAAAGTCTGATACGTTGCCCTAGTTGGTGTCATACGATGTAGCTATAATGGTTTTATATGGCTGTAGAAGGCTTTCTCTCTCTTTAATAACATATCACGTGATTTAATTCCTTAATTTCCGCCTAAAATAGAATAACTCAATTTATCCTTACGAGAAAATTAACCATGAAAATTAACCTATTAATCAAGTTCAGTACCCATGACGTCATGTTAAGATAATTATAAGTTAATTCAAGTGAAACGAAGCGCGTGTAAGGAAGATGGTTGCTTAATAAATAATTATCAGCTGCTTAAATCAAATTTAATTTAATATTGCAGTCTATTTTGAGAGCTTCAGTGGTGACGCCATCCGGCCCAGGGCATTTTTCGAACTTCATGGATTTAAAAGCCTGATGTACTTTAGATTCTGTGATGATAGGTATGTGATCGGACAAGGAATATTCTGAAATTTCTGTGGATAGGGTATCTGAGTAAAGAGTTTTGTAGAATTGTGTAGATATTGACATAACTTCGTTCCTGCTGCTATGTTTAATACCTTGTCCATTCTTAAGGCAGTCAATCCAATTCCGGCCTCTTGATAGGTCCTTTTTTGCTATTCTCAGTGAACTGTTTATTTCTATGGCTATTTGCACAAAGTGGCAATAGTATATCTAAAATAATCTAAGTTATTTCTTGGTATTAAATTTCATTCGTCCAGCAATTTGTTTGATTCACCTGAAAATAATTTTGTTTTTGGATTCGATGTTTCGATTTTGCTTTTACTTCTTTTGTATTTTCGAAACGATTGCTTCATATTGTTCCTCTGTATTAATTTCGTCTTGTTTTAAACCACTGAATCTATTTGATAGTTCTAATTCATATTTGTCTGCTAGTTTTACAAGAATATATTTTGAGGGTCTGTATTTATTTTTACTAAATAGCTGTGCTCTATGAATTTTAAAATCAAAACGGATTTTTACCCTCACTGGCCTATGATCTGAGCTGTAATTTATTGTATTCAAAACAGTGATATCTTTAATAATCTGTAAATCAGAGGTCAGGAAAAAATTTATCTCATTTCTAACGAGGTTACCGGGTGATACCCATGTCCAACATCGCTGCGGGGCTTTTTAAAGAAGCTGTTGCAGATGCGTAGATGGTCTCCGAACGCAAATTGCAGTAAACGGTTACCTCTTCCATTTCTGATACCGGAGCCATAATTTCCTATAACTCTTGGGCAATCCTGATCTTGTCGGACTGCAATTTTAGAGTTAAAATTTCCAAGTACGATGGTCCAGGTTCCTCTGTTATCTTCGCATGCTCTGACCAGTAGTTGATCGAACTGCTCCACTTTTTCTTCGTTATACGTTATACCCCGTGGATGTTGGTGCATACACTTGTATGAGATTTAAAGTCATTGTAGGTGTGAGGCTGAATTTAAAATCAGCAATGCGTGCTGAGTATGCTTTGAATTCGATGATATTGTCTTTCCACTTCTTAGCCACAACAAAAACAACACCTTGCAAACCACTGGTTTTTCCGTAGTGGAAAAAGATATCATTATCTCTTTCTTCAGTCTGTTTACCGCGTCTTCTTACCACAGCCAAACCAACTATATACCACTTAACTTTTTGTAGGGCTTCTTCAAGCTCTAAAAGATGTTTGATTTTTTAAAGGGAGCGGACATTGTATGTAAGTACGTTAAGAAAATCGGTATCTTTAATGACGTGCGCCTGAGTCACCTGATGGTGAAACCTCGCCCGGGGATTTAACTCGCCCATCAGTCACACTTGCCACTGGAGCTGCCGGGCACTGGAGGCATAGTTTGTGTGCTTGTACTCATGTTGTGTAAAGGGTTTAGAAAGTGTATTTAAGTCTACCACGCTGGTCCAATTGCGGGTTTGTAGACTGTTTGCCAGAGCCTCGTTTGTTAACCAGCAGGATGTACCAGGTGTATGTGCAGGTGAGGTTGACTTTGGTCCCAGAGGTGTTTTGTGGGACATTTACATCCCATCAGCATTTTAGGCGACCTATATATGTCACTCAATATGGCACATTCCAACAAAAACAAGCATTGATTTAATACAGCTTATCTTGGATTTACAGTAAACAGCAATAGCCTGGGTAAGAACAAAATACTGCTATGCAGAAAGTCTCGGGTATAAGCCCTCAGGGCGCACCAATAACTTTGAGAAGTTCAGGTTAAATTGTTAATTATCATGCAAGGGCTTCATCTTCCTAGCGTTATCCCAGTTTCGACCCAGGGTCCACTTTCTAGTCTGACCGGATTTGGCTGAATAATAGCTTTTCCACGGCGCTACTGCCTGTCTGACCTCCGCAACCCGAATATACATATATTCCATGGTTTAGACTAGTGTCAGTTTATTTTAGAGGTACTGACGCCCTATAACGACTGTCAAAGTTCTTCATGAAACCCGGGACCGACAGCTTATCGTGCTCTCCGAGGCATGGGACAAACGATAATTAATAATTCAATACGCACGTAACTCCAACAAGTCAGTGGTGCGCGCCGTGGATTTGAACCCGATACCCTCTGAATACTCTCTGAAATTCTGTAAGAAACCTGCATGTCTGAAAGTTCTTCATAATTCTCAAAAGATATGTAAGATCTGTCAACCCCCATTTAGTCAGCATAGTGGACTACCGGCCTAACCCTTTCAATACTGAGAAGAGGTCAGCAGTGTTTCAGAATATCTGTATCAATCAGTCATGTACAAACATTGAGACACACAACCTCGGCGAAATGATCATATAGCCACTATGTCATCCGTACAGAAATAGCAAAAATAATCTTCGAAAATATTCCAGTCCATAATATCGTCGCAATAGCGACGATATTATGTACTGGTCTTCATCAAAGACCTAAATAGAAAATTTTCATATCTTCAATGCTCGTAGTCTCCTGAAGATATCGAAACATTTAACGCGCTCCAAATACACATGTTCCAACGTTTATTACTTTACGTTAAGCCTAACATTTTTCTAATAAAGTGATGGAATTGAAGCAAAGAAATGAGAGTATACTATAACATAATAAAGGTGAAAATTTTTAAATACACAACACAATTATGATAATATAGGATTACATATTATGTTTTACAAAGTTATAGGCTATGTTTTACATATTTAAATATAGTTAAACATATCATTATTTGGTTACATACCTAATAAATTCCAAAACTAATTATTTTACAAGTAAAAATGTCAGTAAAATTATAAATAACTAGAGGACGCCAGCAGCTACGCCTGCATTTTTTTTAATTGACCCGTCTTGGCTGATCCCGTGGGAATTTCGGGAAATCCCTTCTTAGTGCACCCCTACGGTCCCCAAGGAACATACATGCCAAATTTCAGCTTCCTGCGCCCAATAGTTTCGGCTGTAGCGTGTCTGTCAGTCAGTCAGTAACGCAAGGATTTTATATATTAAGATAAAAAGGCTATGTGAAAATGGTGACCACGCGAATCTTACAATTCGGGAAATTAAGCAACTTCAACATTTAGTAAAACATAATGATTTTGATGGCTGGGCACAAGAATATTACAACGTTTATTGCGGTTGAATATGGCCAAATCTGATAAGATGATATTTATTTTAATTATGAAGAGTGCTGGACTTTCATATATCAAGGTTCAAGAAGGTAGACAAATAATAATAATAAAAGAAATTACATAAGAGCTTAACAATATAGTATATATTCTTTTAATTTTAGTTTTTAATTGTTTTGCTTGTACCTATCTACAAGCAAAAATATTTACTATAGTGTCGTACTGGCTTCATAGAGTAAATTTAAATTAACATTTCACAAGCCGGCAGAACTAACAAGAACTTATTTAGTTCCATTAGTCCTTGAACTAAAGCAAGTTATGTTAACAAAATTACAGTGCTACAATTTAAAATTCCGGGCGTAGGTATACATTTCAACCTCGAAATCATAATTATAAAATATACATCTCATGTGGCAACATCCTTTGAAATTCTAAATTAGGCTCAGAATGTAGAAAATTAAATAACATTAATATGAAAATGAAGCTTACACGCATTTGAAATACAAAAGCACGTAAGTATGTAAGCCAATTATCTGGGGTAAGATTTCTTACAAGTGTTATTTTAAATTCATAATGGCAGCGAAAGGTATTAAGCTACTTTTGCTCACTAAGACCTTTTCACTTCATAGAAGAAGTGGTGTATCGTGTCAGCAAACTGGAACGATCGGGATATTTAAATCCGCAGTAAATGAACTTTGTGTAACAGTTCTGCTGCTGCAATATCTACAGATAGTAAGCCATTCATAGTCTAGAGTCTAGATCATCAACAGCCCTATGTACTGTCCCACTGCTGGGAACAGGCCTCTTATCACTATGAGAAGGGTAAGGCCATAGTCCACCACGCTGTCCAAGTGCGGGTTGGCAGTCTTCACTTGTCTTTCGAGATCATTATGGAGAACTCTCAGACATGCTGGTTTCCTCACGATGTTTTCCTTCACCGATAAGCAAGCGATAATTAACAATTTAATACGCACTTAACTCCGAAAAGTCATAGTCTAGATACTTTTATATTTTCGGAACTTAAACACAATCATATTTATTTTTGTGTGAAGGGTCTATATCACGTATTTGAAGATAATGTTGAAATATCCGTAGTAACCAAAGTCTCCTTGTGGCCACGGTTGGTGTAACTCATACCGGGTCAAATATGAGGTATAAAATATTTTCAAAAGATTATGCTTTATATATTATAAGAATATAAGTGAAAAGTGTAGATACTTTCAAAATTTGAGTGCAAGGTATAACATAACATAAGATTCCACCACATTCACACAACACTATTTAGTCCCAAACTAAGCAGAAGCTTGTACTATGGGTACTAGATAATGGATAGACATACATATGTATATACTATTTTTTCGTAAATACATACATATTATACATAGAAAAACCCAGACCAAGACATACATCCATGTTCATGCACACAAATGTTTGACTTGAGCGGGAATCGAACCCGCGACCTTCAGCGTAGCAGTCGCTTGCACTCCCGCAGCGCCAACCGGTATACCTAAAAGAAATTGCATTTGAAGCGGCGATGCATCACAAGCTCAGGGGGCTCCAAAGCTCAGGGGCTTTGGAGCAAAATATGACTGCAGATATTACGAAAACTTTGCCTCCCTGGGAGTATATTTTATACAAACAACCAGTTAGTTGAAGCGACTTTAAAAGCGCTATTTTATTACGTAATTTTGACGTACACACATCTTATAAATATATACATTGAGAGATTGTATAGCCAAGAGGCATAATTCAGGAACTGTTATTGCTTATGTTTTCGTTTCAAATTAAATTTAACCTACTAAAAACAATCTCTTTTTTATATTAATGCAAGTCGTTTCTGGCACTCGCCGGCCGCTGCCGCGGCACCACTCGCTCGGCTCGTGCGTAGGAGGTTACAGTTCTAACCTCAGCTAACCTTACTATTTTTTTAATAATTAACCTACTCTAACTACTTCCATAAATAAACTAATATCACCAAACGTTTATTGTCGGAAGATTGTATGCTGTGATAAATCATTTGATTAAAGACCAAATGCCATAATGACATTATACTTGGTAATATTTTGCCAAATAAAAACTTGACCAAATAAAAATATGCGTACTAAAATCATTCGAAATATTGCAATGGTATAAAAAAGGTTGCTAAAATTTGTTTGGGAAATGAAATTTTGTCAAAACCTTTTCGGCAAAACGGCAGGATCCCAGTAGATACATTTTCAATTAAATAAATCATCTTACCTCATAAATAAGGGCCAAGTAGTTTCTAGCAACTATATTCCTATCGACCACCTTCATTGGGGGAATGTCGACGAATATGTAGTACAAAGTAATAGCAAAAAGAAAAAGAAGATGAACATGTTTCTCAGAGTTGAAAACGGTACCATGTAGGCAGTTCAGATTCCTCATCTGAGATATAATGCTCAGTTGCAGGCAGTACTGCTGGATGAAGAGATTATCTAGCGCATAGACCTTAAGAACCTGAAATCGAAAAGTCAATATGGGTTCAGAATAACTTTTAATATATAATAACTATTTTACGTGAACTGGAGAGGCCTATATCCAGCAGTGGACTATGGCAGACTAATTCTGAGGATGATGATTCTTAAATCTGCTTATCTAAGTTTTTTCTTTTTTTTTTCTTTTCGCCACTTTTCGCCACTGTTATACTTGCAAAGGCACCGATGACGTGATCAACTTATTATTTTTAAGGCAACTGAGTCGGAAAAAATCATTTCTCGTGGGGGACTTTACAAATATTCAAACAATAGACACGCAGAATTTAGATTTCAATTTGTGGTTGTAATAAAGAAAACTAGAAAGTGACAATTGAAAAGTATTTAAATTTTTTAAAAAAATAAAGAGATGTTAATGTAAATGTGTGTTTGTTATGAATATAAGACATAACCTATCCTGAAATGTATGGAGTTGAAATTAAAACATGTTGTGGAATTCATAAACATTTATTTTTATAAATTATGGATTGCATCATAAAGAAAATACAGAATTTTAAGTAATTTAAGTTGTATCGGGCGCCAGACGCAATCCGAATAAGATACAAAATTTGCCAGATAAGTCAGTGATAGAATACAATATGGACCTTTAATCTCAAGTCAGGGCGACCTAGCCGAAATGATAGATACAACAATTTTGTATGGTCGATGGCATTACATCTTATAAATTAGCATACAAATTGAAATTGAGGCTATTTAAATTAAAAGTGGTTGAAAAAGAATTGAGACTAATTGAAACTAATTTGAGGTTAACTGAAGTTATTAGAGGTTATTTGAGATTATTTGAAGTTATTTTAAATTGTTTGAAATTGCGTTCATGAGGTAAATAATTAAAAATAAGGTTACCTGTTTCTATCATAGGTAATTAAAATAAGAAAAGGAAGAATGTCCACCATCATGTCCATGTGGTATACATTGTCCACATCATGTCCACGACGAATACAGCGTCACGGCGTGCCGAATCCAGATGGCACGACGGATTTTAAACTATATCCAGAAAACGCAATAGCTAAAAAGAACAGAAAACATTGTTTCAGACATCATATTCTACAGAAATGACGCGTTTCGCCCACACCCAAAACATTCGAAACTCACCGTTTTCCCAGAATAACGGCTCCTAGGCGAACAGAAGTAACGTCAGAAGCATTCATTAAACGAATCACTGTGTCTGTGAAACAATTGAAATATCGAAATTTTACAATTGATCTGAACAAAATCTAACGAGTCGAAGAAACTAATCAAATCAACAATTCTTACCATATTGGTGAAACACAATAATATATGTGCCGGTCCACGGCTCCTCAATATTAAAGTGGCTTTTAGTACCACATTTTAATGGGATTAATCCATAATTTGTGGATTATTCAAGCGACGACATCTTAACGCCAGCGAACTCAAGAAGGAAAGTGTTCGACCAATCCGCCAGACGGCGCTGTACGGCATTGCCATAGACAATTAAAAAAAGTAAGGAAATAAACGAAAATACTATATGTATCGACAAAAAATCGACTAATACCAACCGAACCCGCGAAAAAAGAATGCGCATAGGCGTACTGTAATGCGAGATAAAATCGATGCGTTACATGGGTTACACGTAGTATTGTCATATATGGGTAATGTACCTACAACGCTCGGCGCAGCCTTAAGCGGTGAGGTGGCCAGAGCACTACCAGGGTAATATAATCTAACAGTATTGTAACTCGGCCGTCTCCGCGAGTACGCAAACAAGCGATAGTGCCGCCCGCTCAAGTATTTTAATTACATCTACCTACTCGAAAATTTCTGCTTTTGTGACTGTTCATATTAATTATATTTTTTTATTCAAACAATTAAAAATCATGTAGGTATGTCAGTACCCTAGGAAGGACCAATTGATTACACTAAGTAGACATTACATTAAGCAGATTCATATCCGCTCTCATTTTGAAAATAACGCTTAAGGTAATAATCATAGACTTCAATGAAATAATACTTTGTCCATAACGCAGGTAAAAGTGTTCTGCTAATATATATTATTACTACAATCATACTAATATGTTTTTAAAAATATCAACATAATAATAAATTAAGCTTATCAAATTTCGAATTAATCACGCTTAAGTTAAGGATTAAACATTGCAACGTAGTAGGTACATTTTGAATTTGAAAAATCATATCTTTAGATGACTTAACGAGCTACAAAACCGTCACCGTCCGTTCGTCACCGTGGCACGATCGCGGCTGTTGTGTACTTTAGGGTGTACTTTACTCGAGGCGCGTAGGTATAACTCGAGTTTCGTGCGTTTGTATGGAGTTAGAATACTGTTAGATATTATTACCGTGCCACTACACAATTCGTGCTGTTTTCGGCGTTTCATACGTGATCTCAGTTAAAAGCTGTTTTATCATGATTGCAATGTGACAATATAACTATGTGTGTGATAACAATGTGTGTGGCGCGCAACTAAATTGCCGAAGGTATGTGAGTCTTAAATAGTTAATGCTTTCGCCCGCCGTGCATCAGAGAGTACGTGAAGCTTTCAGTCCCGGCTGTTGTGACGACCCATGACACTGGCCTAAAATCTTGAGAAATCGCTTTCGGAAAAGGCTGAGATGACAATGATGATTTCGGTAGTATCCAAAACTTTCGATTCCGAGCTCAATGTCCGCTTTTAGTTGTTGCGCAGAGACATTGCAATTTGATATTCGCATCCCAGAATTTTACCATTTTAGTGTACAGAAAGCCTTTAACGACAGTCATAGATCTTTTTGGATGCGCGGAATGATGCCTTAACTTGCTCTCCGATGCACTGAGGGTTGTGAATTTATGTGATCACTGATCAGTAACTCATCTATAAGCGAAAGAGTGACATGTGGCTAGCAATTTGCAACGGACCGCTATCGTATTCAGTTATTGCCTACATTTCAAAGAAGATTAAAAGGCAAGTACTGTCCAAATTTTATGTTTCTAGCTTCAGAAGTTTAGGCTTGGTGATAACTTGATACCAGTAATGATAAGATAATGAATTTGTATATAATAGTATGATGATAGGTATCGTTTTCTTTTTGTAGTCAGAGCCCCTAATATCAGGTAGGAAATCTGTTCATTTGACTTCAGTACTAGAAAACGGATCCTCGATTTGTCAACTTCTCAGCACGCGTAAAAGATTTATAATATGCAATGATGTTCAGAATATTTTTTAATAAATATTGCACAGAAATTGTCTACTGTTCTGACAGTTCTAATAAGACCAATTATAGAATTCGACACTATATTATGATAATCATCAAAATCGTGACCATATTTTTAGTAGATGCGCTCTGATATAATGAATATAGGTTTCAAGGCCCTCCACATATACACACGTGAGACTCAATAATAATAGTTACGTAAAAGTATCGTTGCTATCAGACTTTCTGTAGGCGTTAGTTTGTCTGACAAATAACATAATTATGTGCTAACATAGTAATTCAGCACTTATGATCTACTTAATACAGCGTGGGCGCCGTCGTAAATTAACTTGGAAAGTTCGAAATTATATCGGAGTGTATCAAACCAGGTACGTAATTATTAAATTTCTCAAATACTCATTTGCGATCAATATACATTTAAGTTAGATTGTTTATCGAGATATTATGATTTTGTACTGGAGGATGCCCGCAAATAAACCTTTACATTCTTTTTTAATTTAACCGTTTCTGCCCGATCCCGTAGGATTTTCAGGAAATCTCTTCTTTGGGCACTCGAAAGGTTCCTTAGGAACATCATGCTTAAATTTCAGCTTCTTACGCCCAATAGTTTTGATTGTGTGTAATCTGTCAGTCAGACAGTAACGCAATAATTTGATATAAATACTTAACAAAGAAATTATTAAGTATTTTTAATAGTCCTCTCCTGACAAAGACTTTTGTGTCGCGGAGGACTTTACAAGCAGTTAGTCAACGAACACCTCAGGATATCAAATTGTGGGTCGCACAAAGTGTTGCCTCATGTAAAGATCGAAGCCACAACACTTAGCACAGGTCTCTGATAGAAAAGTGAAAATGTAGGTAATGATACCATTTAGATGCGCAACACGATGACATTATGTCGTCTATGCTGTCGCCTATACAGAATTATTGGTATCCAGTTTGAGTATCAAACGCTCCATCCTACTAACTAACAAGACAGGGTCGCTGTGTGTGTAAAAAAAATTATTAGGTACTTACTTCTTTCAGTGAATTAGAGCTTCAGAGCTAATAAGTAGTCAACAATAGAAATTTGGTTTACCAACTAGTGATTATTAATCAGAAATTATTATTGTATTTAACAGAATACAGATAATTTATAATTAATATAAAGGATATATATAGATTGAATAATAAATGTTGTTATATATAGGTATATGTACATACATAGATTTGACGTAGTAGTATAAAAATCTCGCACGTCGCACCTATAACACAATAGCGCTTATCGATTTCCTCAATATTTTAAATGTATTATCTATACACTAAGCCTTTAATAATAGGATGATTGACATGTCTATGACGTTAATAACAATGGAGTGAAACCAGGTTATTGTTGAAAAGTTTTTGCACCAGACTTTTAAATTACTTAGATCGTCACAAAAATAAAGACATACTGTACAGTATCAGCCCACGGTTCAATCTTTTTGGAATCATGCCTAAACACGGGCCACAAGTTTCAGCAAAACGAAACGGGATTTTTGACGACTACGCAATTTATTGAGTTCTACTGACCTGCAAACAAAATGACTAAGAATAAAACGATACCAGTTATTTTCATTTCTTTTCACGATTTTATTCTCCCATTGTACTATTGGGTCGAACGTCGTGTTTGGTAACGTTTTTTTTGTGTAGTTTCATATTATTTGAAGAAACATTAGCCGCGGCCGCGTAGGTTGCTAGTAATCTAAGTTATCAACTTCATGGCACAAAGCTATGACATAACCGTCTTACGTTTACATAAATTAAAAACATTATCATCATCAAGAGTCCACTGCTGGATATAGGCCTCTCCAATGGCACGCCACTGAGCCCAATTTTCGGCTTTTCGTGTCCAGTCCCTGCCAGCCACTTCGCGTATATCGTCACTCCACCTAGCCGGAGGACGTCCTACACTACGTTTGCCAAGGCGCGGTCTCCACTCTAGAACACGACTACTCCAACATTTATCGGTTCTTCGACAAATGTAGGCGGCCCACTGCCACTTCAGCGTGCTAATTCTTTGAGCTATGTCGATTACCTTGGTTCTCTGTCGAATCACTTCATTACGAATTCAATCCTTCAGAGAGACTCCGAGCAAAACAGTAAATTTTTTTTACAGACTCACGCCTGTATCCTCGAAGGGGTAGGCAGAGGTGTAATATTACACCCACATTTTGCCATGAATTTTTAGGTCCCACGTGCGCATTTATGCCGCGAGACTAACGAGGAAGTTAAATTAAATATCAGAAGAACCGATGGTCGTTGGAGCATGTCCCATGTCTTAGCAGAGGTAGGCCCCCGCAAGGTTTACCGATGATCTTGTTGGATTCGCGGGCGGTGGATGGATGCGAATAGTTGAAGATAATATGAGAATTGATACTTTCTACAAATTACTTGAACAAAAATCGGTCAACTTGCGCTTAGTAACGCGCGTGTGGATGCGTTAAAAACAATGTTCCCTAAAATACGGAGAGTGTTTGAAGGAACATTGTTTTTTCGGTATCACATAAAAAATATTTAATTCATATTCCACCTGCCACTTTCACAAAAAATATTTTATACTGGAGGCTACTCCCACGGAAATAAAATCTAGACATCCTTTTTAATATATAAGGATTGTAAACATTTTGAATATATATGTGTTATCTTTACAAATTACCAAAATAAAGCTGTTAGCAAACAATGTTTTATTAGGACAGGCCTTATCCCGTTTGAGAAGCAAAGTAAATATCGGTACAAATGTGGTACAAATTATACTCATCTGCACTTAAGGTTTATTTACATTTGTAATTGCTTCACCGCCTCCATAATCGCGTTTGCGTTTACGTCTATGTAAATTTTTCTTTGTACGAATTTTATTTTATTTTTCTTTCGATCGGCGCCTTTTGTGATTAGATTTTTCAGTTGCCGCTGCAAATACCGTCTGGTAATGTAAGAAAATAGCCAACCTTTTCCCAAGACTTCGCGAGTATCAATACTCGCTATCGTTAATGGTCAATGCTGCTTTTGGTTTACAGGTGATATTGGAAATGCGAGCATTAAAAACTTTAAAAACATCGCATATTGAGCCAAAATAGATGCTAATATTCAATATAATTGTACTTACAAATTGAGATGTTCCACATTCCGATGCTCGAATGGGTTGTAAAGACGCTAAGTGCTGATTGAATTCCACGATTATTAGTCGATTATACTCGTCCTATCGGCTTTGAAATATATTTTTTAAAAGCCTGTGACGTCCCCTTGGTTGGCAAAGGCCTGCCTACTCTTGTTCCATAAAACTCTGTCGTTGTCGGAGTTTAAAATAAATTAGTTAAACTAAAATATATTTTTTTTTGGCGGTAGGTGCCGAAAAAGTGAACACAACATTGCGAGTTTATAAATTCAATTTATTTTTAATTATCAGTATTTTTTAAATTTTACTTCATAAAAATAGTTCATAATAGTCCCCGTTACCATAATATATATTGAGCTGTGTTGACACCTAATAATTGAGTGTTACTACTCACCACCTGCCAGCTGTACATATCACTCATCACTAAACACATTGTGACAAATAAACCAGAATGTCTCAACTACAAGACATTGAGTCCGCACAAAGAAGCCTAGAAGAGAGTTTTATGAAGAGGATGGAAGCTCTTGAAGCACAGTTACACAGTGGTGGCTCGTCCAAAGACACTGTAGCACGGGTTGCCGAGGAGTTCCGGACTTTCCGTAAGCTGGTCTTCAAAATGCTGGGCTTACTTCGTCAGCAAATACAGGAATGTCAAAAGCAGCTTGACATCGTGGAGACAAGACATCGACGTAAGGACCTCCTCTTTTTGGGTGTGCCCGAGGCCGAGAATGAGAACTGTGTCGCCACCATCCTGGGTATTATGCACAACAAAATAGAGCTGAAGGACATTGCTGCCGCTGACATCCGCAGTTGCCACCGAATCGGCGCTCTCAAAAAAGAAAGCAAGCGTCCCATACTAGTTCGGTTCGCCAGAGTGGACGTTAGATCTTGCAGAATGCAGAAGATCTAACGCCTTACGAAAGCACGTCAGGCTGTATTTGGGAGGGCCCGGATACATTTTGGCTTGAGAAATTGTTGGACCCAAGATGGCAATATCGTCATAAAAGCGTCGGATGGTAGTCGCCACAAGATAGTTGCAGAAAACGAGCTCAGTGGGCTGATGCAGAGGTATCCCAAAGCTTCGAGCAGCACTTCATCAGAGACCAGGAGCGGTGCGGGGCACCCTGCATCTTCTGGCTCACCCGTGAATGCCAAGAACTAGCCGCATAAATAGTATCCATAAAACTCTGTCGTTTTCGCTTCTCTGTTATACTTGTGTTTACCGTTTACTAACATCATTACTTATTCCACAACGCACCCTCAATTATTTTTATGTTAAAGTCTTGTTTACAAAAAGTTTTACTTTAATATTTTGACAGTTATCAACTTTTCGATGACATTTGTATTGACATAAGAGAATGCGCTCGGAAACGCGCTAAAAATGTCTTTAAAATTACCTATTGTTATTTGCGTTTTGTTTCTACACTTCACTTTTACTATGTTTTGTGTATGAGTCTGCTGGCAGGTGGTGTAGCAATAAAGGACAGCATATAAGCGTACGCGTGCTTTTTTCCATATAGTAGGTTTATAAACTAGTTTATTAGCATATTAGTTATATATCTATTTGTATATATATTTTATTATCTATTTTTATTATTTATTTTATATTATTTTTATTATATGTTATCTGATGATGATTCTTTTCTTTCAGCTCATAAATCCATTAGTTCCTCAAGTAACGATAGTTTTTGTACAATTACAGAGTCTCTTAGTGATTTTGTCAGGCGTACATTTGATCAACCTACATTGAAGTTCTTGAATGTCTGTCATATTGTTAGGAGCTGAGGTTCGTGATAAATTATATACACTATGCCAGAAAAACTGCACTTTATTCACTAACACAATAACACTAGATACACACACTTAATTTTCACTCCACTAATAAAACACACTATTCACACCACTAGAACAACACTAAACACATCCGACTTATTTCCTTCGCTTCTTGTTGATCGCTTCGATATTCAATTGTAACTGTGTCCGTTCCGTTCGGTCGCGCTCTTTTTATACTGGCCGGATAACATCACTAGCGCATTCTAGATGCTTCTACAAAACTGTCGAAATAATCTCGAACAGTCGATTACTCGATACAGCAACGCCATCTAGTATAGAGTAGCTGAATTACCTTTAAACCACCGATACATTCAATCTCTTCTAGTACCCCCATTCACCGATAGATGGCGTAACACTGTCCCCCTCTTAAACGTGTTCGTCTCAAACATCGTTGAACCCATGGTAACGAGCCAACCGGTCCACATGAACTATCTTCGGTGCACCTCGCGACCCCTTCTGGATTCGATAGGTGACGTCGTTCATCCTGGTAATTATGCGATATGGCCCGTCCCATCTGGCTTGTAACTTAGGCGATTTGCCTTTGCTTCGTACTGGGTTATGAAGCCACACCAATGATCCCTCGTCGAAGCCTTTGTTGTTTGCCTTCCGGTCGTAGCGAGTCTTCATCTTTTCAGACATCTGTTGTCCTGACTCCCTGATGTGCTCGTATACGTCGTTCATCTTGTTGCGTAGCTCGGTCGCGTAATCCGTTATATTGCGTGGAGATTCTGGTGGAACACCGGTGATTAAGTCTGCTGGTAAACGTAATTCTCTGCCGAAATTGGCAAAAGCTGGTGTTACTCCTGAGGTTTTGTGGACCGCACTGCGATATGACAGAAGGAATGGTTGGGTGTGCTTGTCTCTTTGTTTGCTCTCCACGACCTTCGCCAGGTACCTTTCCAGTGATTGGTTAAATCGTTCAACCATGCCATCTGATTGCGGGTGATAAGCCGTGGTCCTGGTTTTATGTGCACCCATCACGCGACAAATCTCCTTGAAAACCTCGGATTTGAAGTTCCGGCCTTGATCGCTGTGGATTTCCAAGGGTACCCCGAATCGACAAAAGACTTCATGCACCAGCTTGTCGGCCACTGTGGTAGCTTCTTGATTTGGGATTGCAAACACTTCAGGCCACTTCGTGAAGTAATTCATCACAACCAAGAAGTATTTGTTTCCATCCTGGCTCTCGGGAAACGGCCCAGCGACATCCAAGGCTATGCGCATTCATGGGGCTCCCACATTGTACACCTTTAATGCACCTCTGCTTCGAGTATGTGGCCCCTTGACAGCCGCACAACTTGTGCATTTGCGGCACCAATCCTCGACGTCATCCCGACAGTGGAGCCAATAAAACCGCTCCCGGATCTTAGTAAGGGTCTTCTTAACTCCCATGTGACCTCCCGAAGCACCATTGTGATAGAGCTGCAAGACTTCCGGCACCTTAGTTTTAAGCACTACCATTTGCAAATGGCACTGGTTACCGCGAGCGTTTTCCCATTTGCGGCACAGAACTCCATCCTGGACAACCAAGCTTTCCCACTGTGCCCAATAACTCTTGGTGATAGGGCCCATTGCTGCGATATCACTCCATTTGGGCCTAGGAGCGCCTGATTTCTTCCATTCAAGAATCGGCTGTACATCCTTGTCATCTTGCTGAGCACTCTGCAAAGCTTCTCTCCATTCGTCGCTTAGATCCGTCTTTAACATCCTCACTAGCGCTGCCTGCTTTGCTTCCTATCGGCTACAGTGCTTGCACTGGTCGGGACACGGCCTACGCGATAGGGCATCTGCGTTACCATGGGCCTTGCCGCTGCGATGTTGTATTACAAAATCAAACTCTTGCAGTAGTTCAATCCATCTAGCTACTTGTCCTTCTGGGTCCTTAAATTGAAGTAGCCATTTCAGCGCTGCATGGTCGGTTCGCAGGTGGAATTTACGGCCCAACAAGTATTTGTTTAAATGCTGCAACGTCTTTACTACAGCCAAGAGTTCTCGCCTGGTGACGAAGTAGTTTCTTTCGAGTTTGGATAAGGTCTTGCTGAAGTATGCTATAACAACTTCTTGATCACCCTTCTTCTGTGACAGCACGCCGCCAATTCCGATGTTACTGGCATCTGTGTCAACTATGAATTCATGCTCATTATCAGGTAGCCTAGAATAGGTGCAGTACACAGATGTTCCTTAAGCTTCTGGAATGCAACGTCACAGCTCTCATTCCAACAGAACTGCACTCTGTCTTCGGTGAGCTTATGAAGAGGTCAAGCAATGTCAGCAAAGTTCTTCACAAACCGTCGATAGTAGGAGCATAATCCGAGGAATGCTCTGACCTGCGTTTTGTTCTCTGGAACTGGCCATTCCTTCACGGCAATGATTTTATCCGGGTCAGTTTGAATACCGTTCTCCGAGACCACATGTCCTAGAAAGTTCACTTGCCGTCTGAATAACGCGCATTTCTTCGGACTCAGCTTCAAATTAGCTCCTCGTATCTTTGACAGCACTTGCTCCAAGTTTCGAAGGTGATCCTGGAAGGTGCGCTCCACGATGATGATGTCATCCAAGTAGACCAGGCAGGCGCCTCCAATCAGTCCCATAAGCACTCGCTCCATCAGTCTCTCAAAAGTAGACGGAGCGTTGCACAATCCAAAGGGCATGACGTTAAATTGCCACAATCCTTTGCCTGTGGAGAATGCCGTCTTCTCTTTGTCTTGAGGATCTATTTCCACCTGCCAGTAGCCACTTTTTAGATCTAATGTGGAAAACCACTTCATCCCCATCAGCGTATCCAGTGTGTCATCGATCTTTGGCAGTGGGTAGCTGTCCTTCTTCGTGATGTCATTTAATCGGCGGTAGTCTACACAGAAGCGCATGCTGCCATCCTTCTTCTTAACTAACACCACCGGAGAGCACCACGGGCTGGACGAAGGCTCGATTACGCCTTCCTTCACCATACCGTCGATCATAGCTTCCACTTCACGTTCCTGTGCCACTGGCACACGTCTTGGTCGCTGGCGAATCGATGCTTCACTTCCTGTGTTTATTTTGTGCTGGACTAGTGCTGTTTTCCCTATGTCGGCATCAGTGGTCGTGAAAATATCGGCGAACCGGTTTAACATCTTCTTAGCCTTGGTCTTCTCTTCTTCTGACAGGGTACTTTGGCAGTCCTCCAAAAGTGAAGACACGTCGAATCGTGCACCCTGAACCTTGGCGCTGGTAGGTTGCTCTTGACATCTACGCATCCAAGCCGCTCCTTCATAGGTGCCCAATTCCGTCCCTTTTTTGAGCGACACTTCCTTGTCACTTGCATTCAGTGCGCGTACTGATGAAACTTTGGTACCATTTACCAAGGTTCGTGCAATCTTCCACGAGGCCTCTTTCTCTAGGCCTTCGATTAGTACGCAGCGGTTCCCTCGACCAGAATTCCCTGGTAGACAAACTGGTACAACCGTTTCCGACCGCGGGTGAAGAATGACATTCTTCAGGCAGTACACTTTTCCTGAAGTTGCACCTTCCATGAAGACTTCTTCCGAGCCACACTTCAAGACTCCCTGGTTAACATCGATCTCGCAGCGATACTTCCGCATGAAGTCTAGGCCCAAGATGCAGTCGTCCACTATATCGGCCACGATGACTTTGTGACGGTAAATTTTGTTGCCTAGCTTCAGATCCACCTCCATTTCACCTCGGACGGTTATGTGCTGACCGGTAGCTGTTCTCAGATTCACACATTCATTGTTCCTGAAGCAGCCCCGAAGAACCCATCTTGCCAGATGGAAACCGACGGCTGTCCGAGAAGCACCCGTGTCCAATGTCAGCTTGCATGGTGTTCCGTTAATTTCGCCTTCGATGATCAGGCTGTTCCCGTCGCATGATTGCGAGATCGAGATACTTGGGGCTCTTCCATTACCAGCCAGCACCCGCCCCGCAGTCCTGGCTTCAACTCGTTTCCCTGCTCTCGCTGCCTGGCATGCACATCAGGCGACCCCTTTGGTGGAGACAGGGTGTCACCAGGCTGCCTACGCTTTGGGCAGCTCAAGCGGATATGGCCTCTTTCTCCGCAGTTGTAGCACCAAGGTGACGACAAGACTTCCCTGATGCGGTGACCTCGGTCGTCGTCGTCTCGTCGTCGCACTGCTTCCACCTCCAGAGCGTGGGCTAAGGCGTCCTTGAGGTCCTTGAAGTGCCCAAGCCTCACTGCTGCTCTTACCTCCAGGTCCCGGATCCCATCCGTAAACGCCTGTACGAGGTTCCCGTCAATAAGCGCAGGAGACGACTGGTATGCCTTCCTGACCAGCTTTTCCACCTCTAGAGCCCACTGCTGCAGAGTTTCTCCGGTGCGTTGCGTCCTGTCCTTCAGCTGAGCACGATACACATGTTCGAGGTGCGCGTCTCCGTACCTCGCCTCCAGCGCCTCCAGAAGCTTCTCGTAGGTGACGTCTTGTCCGAGTGCCTCCAACACTGTCAAGGCCCGGTCGCGAAGGCCCAAGGTTAGGGCGGTTAAGGCCTGTTCTTTATTCCACCCATTTGATCGCATCACAGCCTCGAACTGGATCTTGTATGCCGACCATGATGACGAGCCATCAAATGGTGGAACCTTAAATCCACGAGGTGAGGGCGCTACAGCCGCTGGTGTCACTTCGAGCCCACGCAACTTCTTCTCCACTTCAGCAACACAGGTCTCGTGGTGGTCGTGTACACGCTTCTCTATAAAGGCGACGCGAGTCTCAAGCTTGTCGTGTACGAGCATCTCTACGTCGCTGATACGGGCCTCGTGCTGCTGAAGTTCCTCCTTGACCGCCTTCAAGTCTTTCCCTACAGCGACGCTGAGGTCCTTCATAAGCACCACCTGCTCCTCTAGGCGGCGCGCGTGCTCCTCCTTGTCGCGCTGGAGCTGTTCTTCTAGGCGGCGCGCGTGCTCCTCTTGACGGCGAGCCTGCTCCTCCTTGTCACGCTGTAGCTGTTCCTCCAGGCGGCGCGCGTGCTCCTCTTGACGGCGAGCCTGCTCCTCCTGACGGCGGGCCTGCTCCTGCATGAACGCCATCAGAGCCGCGATGTCGGGCACCGTCACGGAGTGTGTGGCGCTTGCAGGCTCCACTGCAGCCGCGGAGTCGCCTGGTCCACCAGGCGATGGAGAAGGAACGTCTCCGAAGCGTCTCTGGTCCAGGTCTTGCTGGCGCTGGTTCCTGGCACGCACACCTTCAGTTTCTTCCTTCGGCATAACCGGCATAATTTATCCCACTTCTGACACCAATTTGTTACGAGCTGGGGTTCGTGATAAATTATATACACTATGCCAGAAAAACTGCACTTTATTCACTAACACAATAACACTAGATACACACACTTAATTTTCACTCCACTACTAAAACACACTATTCACACCACTAGAACAACACTAAACACTTCCGACTTATTTCCTTCGCTTCTTGTTGATCGCTTCGATATTCAATTGTAACTGTGTCCGTTCCGTTCGGTCGCGCTCTTTTTATACTGGCCGGATAACATCACTAGCGCATTCTAGATGCTTCTACAAAACTGTCGAAATAATCTCGAACAGTCGATTACTCGATACAGCAACGCCATCTAGTACAGAGTAGCTGAATTACCTTTAAACCACCGATACATTCAATCTCTTCTAGTACCCCCATTCACCGATAGATGGCGTAACAATATCAATGCGCAGAGTGTACCTTGTCACTACAGTGACTTGTATGACACTTTCAGTAATGCTAACGTTCATGCCATTCTGATTTCAGAGAGCTGGCTGAAACCTCATCTTCTTTCTACCACCTACCCCCTCCCTGGTTTTGTTCTTATTCGTAATGACAGGGTAGACGTGGTGTGGCTGTTTATCTTCGCAGCTCCCTACCTTTCAAAATTCTTCTGTCTTCTTCACCTAATTTCAGTTTCAGTCAATGGAGCCAAAACCCTCCTTGGTGTCGTTTACTGTCCTCCCACTGTTAATTATTTATCCAGTCTCGAATCGATTCTGGAATCTTTAGGGTCTGAATACGCACATCATATCATCATGGGAGATTTCAACACTAACCTCGCCCTCGATTCCCTACGTTCCCTTCGACTCCTAAAATTAATTGAGTCTGCCAGTTTTCACACTCTTCCTCTTAGCCCTATTCACCACAATATTGAAGGTGTGGACACGTGGCTAGACTTAATTATTACCTCAGACCCCTCCCTAGTCCATTCCCATGGCTAATTCCCTGCTCCCGGTTTTTCTCACCATTATCTCCTCTTTCTTTCCTATAACCTTAAACCACCTAAAGCCCGTCCCCGTACTAAGTTCCTAACTTGCGTTGTTTTGGACGTATAGATCGTGTCTGTTTGGAAAAGGATGCCTCTGAACTCAATTGGAATCAGGTGACGGCGGCTACCACTGTGGATGAGAAGGTAGATACGGAAATCATCCAATACCAAAGACAAAACAAACGAGCCTAAACACTATGATATTGCGTTATTGTATTACAAAGATCCCACGGGCACCTTCCTGCTCCATCAGCACTAAAGTCCATGTAAAGACGAATCCAACGTGAGCCCAAACTCAATGTGATTGCGTCTTTGTATTACAAAGATGCCATGGCCATCTTCCTGCTCCATCGTCAGACCCTGGAAAACATCCAGTACCAAAGTCCATGTAAAGACCAACCAAACGACCTTAAACTCGATGAGATTGGGATACCTTCCAGCTCTATCATTAGACCATGGAAATCATCCAGCATCAAAGTCTATGTAAAGACGACTCAAACGAGCCCAAACTCGACGGCATTGGGTTGTTACGGTCAAATCGCTTCAAGTGTGCTTATAAAATTTGAAGAGTTCCTTCGATTTCTCAGGATTCCATGATCATATCCTGACCTGATGATCATGGGACCAACTAGGAGGTATACTCTTTCAATCAAAACAAGAATTTTCGAAATCAGTCCAGGCGTCTTAGACAAATCAGGGCACATAAATAAAAAAAAGATTCCGACGAATTGTAAACCTCCTCCTTTTTTGAAGCCAGTTAATAAAACGTCCTCCGACTCCGTGGATGACTAGAGGTATACAGATGGCAATGAGGCGCAGGGATCAAGCATTTTGGCAGTTCCGACGGGATCGGTCTGACGAAAGCTGGAACCTCTTCAAGGCTGCAAGAAATCGGTGTAACCAGGTGGTGCGGAACGCTAAACGCCGCTATATTCTAGACAACATAAATTTCTCATCCCCTGCCAATATCTGGATGTTCCTCGAGACTCTAGGTATTGGCAAGCAACGTCACACAGATTTTCAGATGACGGTTGGTTTGGAGGATTTAAACCAACATTTCTCCTCTACTATTTAATTGGATCTCCAAACCAGACGTCGTACTATTGATTATGTGGCTGGCCTGGCTCAACCTGACACAACTCCCTTTAGTTTTTCTCCAGTGACACCGAGTGAGATCAAGAAGATTGTCCTTTCCATCAAGTCCAACGCGGTGGGATACGATGGCATTAGCCGTCGTATGATCACCCTTATCCTTGATCACCTAACCTTACCTATATCCCACATCGTCAACTTTTCACTAGCCAGTGGTACCTTCCCTTCCAGTGGTTACTAGAAATGAATTCGTTAGAAGAGTAAATTTGTGTACCCAAGAAAATGGAGCCCATTTCGAGCAATTAATTAGTTAGTTTACCATTTTTTTAAATAATTAAATTAATTTAAGATTTCATTGTTTTCATTTCTTTCAATTTATGAAGTTTGTTAAAGAGATTTCATCCTTATTGACTCTATTTTTTTTTTGTTATCTGGTTGGAAAATCCTCATGGAGTCCCTTCACCCTGCGGGGGAAGGACGAAGGGGGCTGTCAGACTCTTACTGACTAAAAACCAACCCGTGCTCCTCATGTACCCATGTGCCAGAGGGTATGGTTTCACCGAAGCATTCCTCGCTACCCCCCGACGGGTATTGGCCCGCCAGATGGTCGGGCGGGCCCCGAACGAAACCGCCTTGGCGGCGGATGAAGGTGTTGGGCTCCACCGCCAAAACACTCAGCGGCCGCAGAGGATAGGGAGGACGGCAACGCAACACCGCATCTCCTCTTCCTCTGCGGCCCCGCCGCGACGCAACAATGGTGCGCCCCCATTTGGTCGCGGGAGATAGGTCGCGCGGCAACGCAACACCGACACGCCTCTCCTCCCGTGACCGCACCCGACTGCGAGGGACAGACAGAACTGTCCCCCGCACCCGCACCGTTGGACGCATCCTGCGCAGGCCCCTCCAAGCCCACGCGAAACGTCCCCTCCCGGGATCCCTCTTAGCTTCACCGCGGGTGACAAATCCACGGTTACTGAGCCCCCCAACACGACAAGGTGGAGATCCCACGGGGGTATCCTTATTGACCCTAACAATCGATGCAATAAAAGTACAGGGTGCAACTTTTACAGATTTTAGTCGGTTCGATTACCGTGTGTGGCAAGCGAATTTTTAAAAATCTTTGAATGCCGTTTTCTGTCTTTGCAAACATAAAGGAATGTTTTCTTTGAGTAAAGTTTTCTATCTAAAGTATTAAGACTACTTCCCCTTCAGCTGGCATTACAAAATTCCACCCTGTATATACCTAGTGTAAAAAAAATTATAACTTATTATACGCTAGTAAAAGGTCGCTGATAGTTTTCCTACCCTCTCACAGTTCAATGGGACGGCACGTAGACAACATGTATGACCCACATGACTATATGCGTACATGACTACATGACGGTAGAGAACTTGTAAAAACGTTATGAGTTTGAAGTATTTTTCAATGCTCAAAAACGAAACACCATCACCCTCTTAGTCTGGCCTTCTCGATAATTATGTACGAAGAAACCCAAAAAGCACAATCTACTCGACTCTATTTGGTATTTTTTTGACATTTCCCGCACTAGGAATAAATCCTGTGTCGCGGGGGACTTTACAAACATACAACTAACGGACACAATGAACACCCAGACTCGAAACAACTATTTATGGATCATACAAAGTGTTGTCTCGTGAAGGAATCGAACCCACATCACTCGACGCAGTGTCAAGTGGCCGCGGCGAGGCGGCCGCTTAAACCACTACGCCAACAGTGCAGCAATATAGAACCCGAGTCAATAATCCGCAGTAGCATACACTACCACTTGACCACCATAGCAGTCGTGTTAATGTATACAACATACCCTAGAAAGGTTCACTAAAATATGGCTGATTAGGAAGGTTCGGAATTTAGATAACTTTCAAAACTTTGTTCAGATGTTATTTTATTAGGTTTTGTCAACTTTATTGTCTAGTATAGTAGTTTGCAAGCTAATGGCTTTTTGAGATTTTAAAGTATTACAAAGACGACGTATTTTCGTCGTGATAATTTTATAGTACCTACTACTTAAATACTTTACAGTTTGAGAGCTTGATGTTCGCAGAAACTATAATAATTTTATTACAAGTATTATTCAAAATCTTACATTCAAAAGCTTTTACAGTTAGAATCCATTTGAAGAAAACAAAAGTGATTAAAACTCGGCATTTTAATATTCATGAAATTAGTAAGTGTCGACAAAATACTTCAAGATTAATGTTCTAATACTGAGAGGTTTTGATTGAGATATTGTAAATCAAAAGCTACAAAATAAAATAAACGTATTTTATTTTATTTATTTATTTTATTTATTTAATCTTTATGCACTAAAGTGTACATGGGTGGACTTAATGCCATTAGGCATTCTCTAACAGTTGAACTTTAGGTTGTGCAGAAATAAATGTGGTAGGTGCATTGGAAGCAGTGTAGAAAGTCGAATACTGAAACTAGAAACATAATAATATATATAACCAGATACCTTATTTATTAGGTAATACATTATTATATTTACACCTATAGTAGTCTGATAAATACTGCAACATATGAGTATATATAATAAATACATATTATAGATATCTAAATAAGTACTATACATATAAAAATACATTAATATATAGTATATATACACATATATATTAATTTGTTTATATATATATATATATATATATATATATATATATATATATATCTAATATATAAAATTCTCGTGTCACAGTTTTCGTTCCCATACTCCTCCGAAACGGCTTGACCGATTTTGATGAAATTTTTTGTGCTTATCCGGTATCTATGAGAATCGGCCAACATCTATATTTCAAAAAAAAAAAAAATTTTTGCAAAACCACGTTTGCCGGGTCAGCTAGTATAATATACTAGAACTGATGCGAATGATGTGCTGATTCCCTCAATCTACTAAATAGGAGCTCTCGGACTTTCATTTTGAATGCATAACGGTTGGTGGACATTCTGACTTCAGGAAGAAGCCTATTCCAAAGCAGTACAGCTTGAACTATGAAGGAGGAATTGACAAAACCAGAAGTGTGAGAAGGACAAGCAAGAAGTAAATTATGAGAAGAACGAAGTTCCCTTTCATGAGTAGAAGAGAGATATTGAAAGTATGTTTTTACGAGGGGAGTTCAATGTATTCTCGGTATAGGTATGAAGGAAAAGGCGGAAAATTCTGAATAAATTTTATTTTTCAATATACTCCCCTAACCTCTCAATACATTTATTTGTTCGTGAAAGTAACTTTTCGATTCCCTCTGAAAAATATTTTTCTTCATGGCCCGAAAAATGATCGTTTATTGCTCCCTTCAACTCTTCATCGTCCGAAAAATGCTTTCCACGAAGGTCTTTTTAAAGATTAGGGAATAGATAATAATCACTAGGGGCCAGGTCCGGACTGTAAGGTGGATGATTGATTTCTTCAAATCCGTACTCCCGCACAGCAGCCTGGGCAAGGCGCGCCTTGTGAACCGGCGCGTTGTCGTGAAGCAGCAACACACCTGCGGTTAATTTTCCACGTCTTTTTACTTTAATTGCCTCCTTTAAATTACGCAGGGTGGTTGCGTATGATGCAGCAGTAATACTTTGACCTTTTTTTGTGTACTCGATTAGCAAGATTCTCTTAGAATCCCAAAACACCGTGGCCATGAGCTTTCCTGCGGACGGAGTGACTTTGAACTTCTTCGGCGGGTCTGATCCTTTTTCGTGCCACTGCATAGACTCTTGCTTGCTCTCAGGGTCATAGTGATGAACCCACGTTTCATCACCAGTAACAATCCGATCGAAAATACTTTGCGGATTTTCACCACAGAGGTCCAAAAACTCCTTACAACAGTCAACTCGCACTTGTTTCTGTAGCGCGGTAAGCATTCGCGGCACCCATCTTGCACTGACCTTTGACAAATTCAGGCGCTCATGAAGGATTGTGTGAATGGTACCCACAGATAGCTTAGTCATTTTTGCTAATGTTTTCACTCTTACACGGGCATCTTCAAGTACAAGTTTTTCGACTAATTTGACGTTTTCTTCAGTAGCGGCACAAATTGGCCCACCAGCGCGGGGGTCGTCTTCAATGCTCTCTCTACCACGTTTGAATTCACTTGACCACTTCTGAATTGTAGATAATGAAGGCGCAGAATCTTGGTAAACACCCACCATTTCTTCATGGATAATTTTTTGAGTTTTTCCTTGTTTTGTGAGGAATTTTATCACTGCACGATGCTCGATTTTTTTCATCATTGTCGAATCAGTCATCATAGTTGTCTTTTCGCAATGATATCTTGAATATGGTGGCAATTAAATGAAATTTTGTATTTATACCCTCAAAGAGTGTCATTATTTAATGAGATAATTAAATTACCCTTATCATTAGTATATCACCTCGATACCGAGAATACATTGACCTCCCCTCGTAGGTAATCAGGAGGAGAAGGGGCAGTAAGAATAGAAAAGAGAGTAGTAAGTAAGGGTAACCACTTGAGTTCGGAACGGAAAGCAGATACGTGATCATATTTGCGAAGATGATAAATGAATCGAATGCAGTTATTTAAAAGCAAAAAGGTGCGACTACGGCTCTAGCTTGAGCATTTCTGTACTTATACTTTTCTTATTTGGTATTTTTTAAACCCCTTTTTTTTACGCTGTCAGGTTATAGTTATGAAACTTATTTTTTTATTTTCAACATCATGATCAGCCCTGTTCGGGTAACAATTGCTCATAAAATATATAAAGATGAATACATTGTGTTAAAACCTAACGTAGCATGCAACATAGCGATTAAATATAGGTTATGAGAGCTTTCTTTTTCTTATCATCCTTTTTCAATGCTGTTTGTTATACATTTAAAAAAAAAATGCTATTTGGTCCAGAAAATAAGATTTTATTATGAAAATAAAAGAATTATGCTCAATATATAAACAAAGTTATAATAACACGATATGAGTTGACAAAATGTGGGTGTTTGATATATTACTGCGCACTTTAACCTGAATGGGAAGAAAATTATGTATATTAATACGAGTCAATGATAAAATAAAAGAATAGAATAGAATATTCTTCATTGCACACCATAAAACATTTTAAAACATAATGATTACAAAAAAAGAATGAAAAGAGTAATGAGTGTAGAGGAAGCGCGTGAGTGTTGTAAGGATAGGAGCAAGTGGCGTTCTGTTGTCTCTGCCTACCCCGACGGGAAAAAGGCGTGAGTATATGTATGTATGTATGATTACAAAAAATTATAAACTGTACAAAGGCCGGCCTTATTTTTAAGAGCAATCTCTTCCAGGCAATATAAGTGTAGGCAGGAACGATGTTAGCATGTAATTTAACTGTGTGGTGCAATTAAAATACAACCAGAGTAATCGGTTAATCAAATTAATTAATAAACTCTTAAATAAAGTATATAAACGTACATATATACATATATATGTTTTTTTATTTAGCCTATATTGTCCCACTGCTGAGCAAAGGCCTCTCCCCTGGATTT
Organism: Euclidia mi; assembly: GCA_944739405.2. Classification (NCBI taxonomy): domain Eukaryota; kingdom Metazoa; phylum Arthropoda; class Insecta; order Lepidoptera; family Erebidae; genus Euclidia; species Euclidia mi. The sequence continues at coordinate 91,628,736 of OX123185.2, read as the reverse complement.
CCACAAATCTTTGTGCTTTGCGATCTCTGGCCAGTCGCCCTCAAAAGCGTCAAGCGTCGATACATACATATACATAATTCAATAAACATACACATAAAATGTATTTATAATACATGCTACAACCACATTTTATGATATCAAATGGATGAAAGGTAGTGAGATTTTATCACAGCTTAATAGCAAATAATCCCACCGACTTAAGATTTTATTATCTTAAGTCAGATAACTGAGAGCCCATGTTCGTAATTATAAATTTGTTTAAAATGCAGTTTCGGTCATGTTTTAGTGTCATATTTATGTCATAATTGGTACATACATACATACATACATAGACTCACGCCTGTTTCCTGGAGGGGTAGGCAGAGACTACGGAACGCCATTTGCAACGATCCTGACATATCTCTCTTGCTTCATTCACTCCCATCAGATTCCTCATGCATGCTCTTCTGTTTAGGGTACTTCTGACCTGTCCTTTTTTTAGGATGTCTCCAATCTGGTCAGAGAACGTCCGCCTAGGTCTTCCCCTTCGTCCTGTCCCTTCCACATTTGCCTTATATATCTGCTTGGTCAGTCTTTCGTCATCCATCCTCTCCACGTGCTCAAACCATCTTAGCATACCTTTCTCGATGCTTGTCACTACATCTTCTTTTACCCCACAACACTCTCTTATCACACAATTCTTTACTCTGTCAGTCAGAGAGACACCACACATACTTCTCAGTGCTCTCATTTCTACAACATTTATTCTACTTTCATGACTCTTCTGCCATACCCAACTATCAATACCATACATAAGAGTAGGTACTAGCACCCCTCGATGCACAGCCAAACGCTCCTTTTTGGACACGTTTTGGCTATTCATAAACGCCTTCAGAGCTCCATTCACTCTATTACCTGCATTAACTCTTCTTTAATATCTTCTACATTCTTACCATCTCTTGTAAACAGCTTACCTAAATATACAAACTCATTCACTTGCTCCACTCGCTGTCCATCGATCATAACATTACAAGCCGTAACGCATTCCTCGTTTTCAAAAACCATAACTTTCGTTTTACTTACATTCACTTTCATTTTTTTCTTCTCTAACGCACCATGCATGATTGTTACCATCTCCTGCAACTCCTCCGCTGAAGACGCAAGTATAACCTGATCATCAGCATAAAGGAGGCATTTGACAAGTAACTCATTCATTCTTAATCCACAATCACTATGTTTCAAGTCATGCAAACAACTGTCCATGAAGAGGATGAACAGCCACGGCAACGCTACACATCCCTGTCTAACACCTGTGTTGATGGTAAACCAGTCAGTGTATGCCCCGTTTATCCTCACACAAGCTCTAGAATCCTCATAAAGGGATTTCAGAGCTCGAATGAGGCTGCTGTTCACCCCATATATCGACAGTACCGACCACATTTCATTCCTCACCACTTTATCGTAAGCCTTTTCCAAATCCACGAATGCGCAGTAGACCTTTCGACCTTTGGCCAAAAATTTCTCGGCTATGCATCGCAAGGAAAAGACTTGATCCGTACACCCCATACCCTTTCGGAATCCCGCTTGTACATCCCATATTTTCTTGTCGGTTACTTTCATAACTCTTTCAATCAGTACCTTCGCATACAGTTTGCCAACAATGCTGAGAAGGCTAATGCCTCTATAGTTTTTGCAGTGTTGTTGCGAGCCTTTTCCTTTATAAAGAGGCACAACTACTGCTGTGGCCCAGTCATCAGGTACTCGGCCGGTGCTCCAGCACAAGTTGAATAAACGCTGCAGCTGACCAACTATGATGCCCTGTCCAGCCTTCAGCATTTCGACTGTGATCCTGTCATACCCTGCAGCCTTACCTAATTTCTGGCCAGTGCCTTCAAAATCTCATCCACGCCAATATCTTTTTCATCATTGCTATCATTGCCATTCATTTCACCTGCTGATGTCTCTGTCGTTGTTCTTTCAAATAATCCTTCAAAATACTCTTTCCATCTCTTCAGCACACACGATTCACCATTCAGTATCTTTCCATTCTTGTCTCTGATTGCTGTGTATTCGATTGAGTTTTTCCTCGAAATGCACGAACGGACTTCCAGAAAAACTTAATGTTTCTCCGAAAGTCGTCAGATAATCTACTATCAAACTCATCTTTCTTTTCCTCTTTTTCCTTTTTAACCATTTCTTTCACTATTCTTTTAGACCTTACAAACTCCTTTCTTGCTTCATCTATGTTATCACTCGTTGCCTTTCCCATTCTTTCATTTGCTCTGGCAGCCAACCAATCTAACCACGCTTTCTTCTTCTCTGATACTGCTGATTGTACATCCTTGTCCCACCATGTATTCTTAACCTTTCGTAGTTTCCTTCTCTTGATCACACCACATACTTCAGACGCTACACATACTACCTGTTTTTTAAAGGAATGCCATAATTCTTCCATATCATTTATGTCATCGAACCTCTCAAATCTTGCTATCAATCTTCGTTTATACACATCTGTCACATCTTTCTCTTGCAGCTGCTTTCCAAGACCCTCTCTTGATTATTTTCTCGGTGTCGCTATCCTCTAAAGAGCCCATTTATTTACCGGCTTAACACCAAAAAGTGTGAGACGGAGGATCTCAGGTAGGATGTCGGGGTTCGAGAGAAACACTGCTAGGCTGAACAGGTTCTTTATTATGTCTCACTACCGCTTACATACAGTATGACCGAACTAGGTAAGCACTGGCCTGAGCTGGCTGGATTGTAGACTCTTCATCTTATATAGGCATAAACCTAGATGACTCACAACTGCCTTTGGCTAGTGAATATGACCATTTTTGGTAATATTGCGAACGATGTCTGGCTAAGCTGGCGTTAAGCGCCTGCGAGATATTATAACGCAATACGTGTAGTATTACGTTACAAGTGGTCTGTATGGATGCCGATCCCTCGAAAAACTCTCGTATCTAACACATTCTTTCTCAGTCGTTCATCTACTATTACAAAATCAATCATACTTCTTCTAACATTTTTCGCCTCACATGTATACAAATGTATCCTTTTGTGATCAAACATGGTGTTTGTCACACAAAGGCTCCACTCCAAATAAACCTCAAGCAGTTCTTTTCCATTTTCGTTCACACTCTTATCACCGAGTCCACCTAAAACCCTTTCAAATCCATCTCGCTTTACTCCCACCCATCCATTGAAATCACCTAACAAAATCAATCTTTCGTTATCCTTACAGGTCCTCAGAATCTCTCTTAAACTCTCCCAAAACTCCTGCCTTTCATCTTTTTCTTGTTGTGACATACCCGTTACCATATTGACCGGAGCGTAAACCCCTACAATAAGAAGACGAGTAAGTCCTACTTTCATTCTCATCCATAGTAGCCTTGGATTTACACATTCAAACTCTTTTACGCACTCATCCATTCGCGCAGACAGTATTAAACCAACTCCCTTGCAGGCTCTGGTGGTACTATCTACTCCGGACTAATACGCCGTGTAGCTGCCATGCTTGGTAGTGTCACATCTTTTCTTTTTCGTTTCATTCACACACACAACATCAATCTTTCTATCTTCCATCATCTGGCATACTTCATCCAATTTTCCGTCCATTCCACCGCCAACATTCAATGTTGCAAATCGGCTTTCCGTAGGCCGCTTTTCGCCCTCGCGGGAAACGAGACGTGACGGATTGCGAACCGCGTCGCCGCCATTTGAAGTATAATTAATGACTGTCCCCATAGCGTTCCCACGAGTAATAGGGATTTAAAATGTCTATCCCCGCAGAGCCCTGTACGGGGGTAAGATGGAATCCTAGCTGTGCCCTGTGACCACCAACACAGGCACCCTCCGTTTGAGACCAGCTTGCCCTCTGGCCACGAATCACTCGGCACGGGTCGGTTTACACCTTAGATCGGGGTTTTGTGTCGGGTATGCTCCCTGAAAGTTGGTTTAATTTCGGAGTTTTCCTTCTCCTAGACAGGTTGCCAACCAAGGCTAAAGAGGCCCATGTCCCCGAAAGTTTGGTTTAATTTTGGAGTTTTCCTTCTCCTAGACAGGTTGCCAACCAAGGCTAACGAGGCCCATCTACCCGATCATCTCATAATTGGTATTCTCCTGAATTAACTGATATTAGTAAGATATCGCGCCTAGATCGTAAATTTAACAAAGTGACAAACTATGTGTCATTGTTGAACTATATGACTGTGTCAAATTAGACGATTACGACATTAAACTAGTAGAATACCAATATTGTGAGTTAATTCAACATTTTATCCTATTTCGTTTAAAATACAGGAATAGAATAGTTACAAGAATTGGTCTTCAGAACTGAATTATATTTACTGAAATTTGGATCAATTTAGCATTTCCGCTATTCGCCCTAGAGGAAACGTAATTTGTAATTTCTAAGAAAATGGCCCCAAAGTTTCGATGACCGGCAGGAAATTAGTTCGGTTCACCATTATTTGCTTAGGCCTAATATAATTTAGTCTAGAGATAATGAGCCTAGATCGGTCATAGTCAGCTATGAATAGACTGCTAAAATAAAGCTACCACGAGTTTCTAAGGTAATAATTATATTCGTGTTATAACAAAGTGAGTAATTTGACGAAATGCAACGTTTTTCAAGCACCAGTAAGTCTATTTCTTTGTGTTTTTGTTAAATTTGCTGATTTTTTTTTTTTGCTTTTTATATACTTGCGATCACCTAAAGCAGAATCAAACTTGTTTAAATTTTTGTAAAACGGAAAATGCGTGTGTTATCAGATTTTGGTCGATCATAGATCCCAAAACCTGCCTGTTAATATCAAAATGTAAGTAAAATACTTACGGTCTTCTGCTTGCCACTTCAGGCTATTATTTTTTCTTTGTACATTTATCGATTTGTTTTTGCATAGCCGGTCGAGGTCAAGCACTTGATTAATGCATAATTCTATTGAAGCCACATGAACTTCACAATCGATTAGACTAATGGATGAGTTTTATATTGAAACGTTTGAGTTTACTTTATGATCTAACGAGTTGACCATTAACATTAACTAGTAACTTACATAAAGTTGTATTTCATACGGGAATAAAAACCCACAAAATTCAGTGCAATGTCAAGTCTACTGAACCTAAATTATCTGAACAAATAGTTTACTGCATTTATAAATTATGAATATTCAGATCTCTTTGCGTACTTTAAATGTAGAAACCTACTTCCAAGGAAACTTTGCCAAATTTAGACCCAATAATTACACCATTAATAAAATGTTTTGGGGTGGGTCATGAGTAATTCTTGTTTCATTTGAATTATTTTGTCTGCAGTCTGTCAGATGATCAAGAGTAAAGGATATAATTCGGATTTTTTTGCATAAACAAAGGTAAAGTTACGGTCTCTTTGTCACACTCTGCCTCGCTTTTGCCCCCATATATTTTTAACATGTGCAATATTTTAAAAACTATGTTCTAAAGATTAAATCTAAGCATTGGTATTGAAACTATTTATCTATCTCTACATATATTTGAGGGCCGTCTCTTCCGACACACTATTGTCCTGTTGTTGTATTTTAGGACTGAAGAAGATGTACCGACTCCAACACACAAGCTTAAACCTCTGTTATATCCTCAGTCTTCCCTGAGCAGTGGAGTCAACTGAATCGCAGACATACATTGCCTCCAGCGCTTCGGATGAAATCAAGCTCTACATAATATAACCATCATGACAACATCATACACATAGATAAAGTAAATATGACACTGCCATTGCAATTTTCTACCAGCGTAGAAGTTGTTTTTCTGAAATTTATAAAGTGAGTGTAAAATTAATTTACCTTACCTTTCTATTTGCCGATTACATGTCATTTTCCTTAACAGGATATACTCCCAAGTGTTAATAAGCAAATCTAATGAAGGCAGTACAACGAATTTTAATTAAAATTATCTTATTAAAATTTACGGACTTCAAAGGTTTTCAACGGTTTTCTTATAGGATATACAGTACCAGATAAAAATATTTTGCTTTATAATTTCGGATATTACAACATTGCGTGCTACACTTTAGAAGAAGAAAAAAGACGGAACCATTATAGTATAACTTTTTTGTCCGCTTGTTGTCTCTCTCCATCAAGACCCTTTATTTCGGATAGGTTTGAAGATATCGAGTTGCAATTAAAACCATATACTTAAGTCCACAGGCCCTTCAAGCTGTGAAAAAGAAACTAAAACATTTACGTAAAAAAACGATACGGCCATTTACTCGTACCTAAATCGCAAGCAACGCATATTTCGACACAAAATTCATAGGATTCCGTTGTCGTTACACATTTGAAGTAAATCTGAATACGGCACTTTAATTAATAATATAATAATATTCTACCACATTCACACAACACCATCTAGTCCCAAACTAAGCAGAGCTTGTACTATGGGTACTAGATAATGGATAAACATACATATATACTTTTTTTTTTGTAAATACATACATATTATACATAGAAACACCCAGACCAAGACAAACATCCATGTTCATGCACACAAATGTTTGACTTGAGCGGGAATCGAACCCGCGACCTTCGGCGTGGCAGTCGCTTACACTCCCGCTGCGCCAAGCGGTCGTCGCATTTGATATTAAGTGATAAAAAATATAGTCTTAAATTAGCTCGAAAATAAACGGTGTGACACGTCATAGACCATGTCACACCAACGCGAACGGTCATAATATTAGCTTTAGTAATATATTGCCACTGGGTCTCTTTGGGTCCGGAACTCTCAAAAGATATAGTGTAATCGATATCGTAATATTCTGCTGTTTGTTCAACTTTTCCTACTATATTATTACTAAGCGGGAACACGAATTAAATAGCATTCACACGCTGCAATACCAGCGTCGGACTTTATATAACATTTTACAAAGTTTCCGCCAAATTCGAGTTGCAATATGGCGTCTCAAATATTTGTCCCAATGGCATTCTAACATCAACAGATGTGTCAACAACTTGTGCTTGGTGTTACAAAGATAAGAAGTTCGTATTTGAATGCTTTTAGGTACAAGTTTTCGTTCTTTGGTTTGTTATGATGGATGATTTGTCTTCTTGTCTTGAGTTCCCGTACAACTGCCATGCCTGCCATTTTTTGCATAGAAATAAATTGGAGACGGATATTGGCGATGCTTAGATTCTAACTAGCTAATCTAGCGTAGATATTTAGAAGTTGTCTAAGAAAGACACTTTCACAGATTACTACTAAGTACTTTTGAAACTTTTGACAGCTTAATCGAGTTTAAACTTTCGCGATTTGTATACATCATACAAAATACACAGAGAGACTATCTCTCCGCGACCACGCTCGGTGCAAGACGAGCAAAACGTCGGAAACAAATAGGTATTTATACCTTAAATAAGTTAAGTTAACGCGATTAAGACCCGCTTAATTATTTTGTATTTTGACTGCTTTCAATACAATTAACGTCAGGGAGATACATAACCTCGAAGCAAAGTTTAATTCAAAGCTGTCAAAAGTGTTGTTCTCAGATAACTAGAAGCTTTTGCGAAAATAAAATGAAAAGAGGTTGAAATAAGGAATTAAACTTACTACTTTTTTGATGTTCCTCTTTGACCTTTGCACCGATACAATATTTGTAAAACAAGCTTTTCGTATCTGACCGCTGATATTTATACTAACAAAATTATCATTCTGGTTTCAAGACAAAACTTTAATTAATTCAATTTTTATTCAGAAACAATTTACATTGTGTTGAACTTACATTAGCATGGAACATGTCATAAACAATTCAATAAAATAAAATAACAATATACATTAATATAGAAACATAATTAAATCATTAAAAACACATGTCAAGATAAAATTGAAAAATAAACAAAAGAAAATCATAACCAAGGATGTCAACTAATATAATAAATAATATGTCACAAAATGTAAAATTTCATAATAAATATATTAATTATTTCATATATCTCTATCTAGCAATTTTATAAATTGTCAATTGAATAGAGACATTTTTCTAATATGAATGCCTTTAGCTTTGCCTTAAATGATCGTGTGTATAGTGCGTTTTTTAATTCAATTGGTAGTCTATTAAATATCTTAACCGCCTGATATTGTAAACTGTGCTTAATTATATTCAAATGTGGCACAAACCCAATTTCAAAGTCTTTCCTACGTGTTTTCTCCCTTTTCAGCCTGTCCTCATGTGTTTCATATTTAAAGAGATATTTTTTAAAAGTGCATAATAGTACATATATATACAGGCCAGGTACTGTGAGGATACCCAGTTCTTTAAAGTGTGGCTGGCAGGTCTCTCGTTGAGAAATGCGAACAATGGTGCGAATTGCTCTCTTTTGAAGTATGAAAACCCTTTCACAGTTGTAGTTGTAAATATTGCCCCAGAACTGTATACTGCTTCTTAATTTAGACTCTATTAGGGCGTGATACACAATTTTTAGGTCTTTTACACTTACTTCATCTCTTAAAGATCTTAACCTCTTAAAAAACCGATGCATATGACGCAGTCGGATAGTAGTTTAAGCGGCCACCGAGCCGCTTGAATCTGCGCCGAGTGTTGTGGGTTCGAACACCACACGAGACAAATACGTTGTGTGATTCGTATTATGTTTTTGTTGCGAGGCTGAGTGATCTTTATATCCATTGGTTGTATGTTTGCAAAGTACCCGCGACATAGAATTCATCCCATCCCACAGCATAATGTGGGATTGCATTAAAAAAAAACCTTTTTTGTTGTGAACCGCAATAGGGAAGAAATATTTTTGCGTGTAATAAAAGAAAAATATTCTTCCTCCACAAGGTGTTTAAATGAAACAACGCACACCAAGGACAAAGAGAGGATTTATTTTTGCTTGGTCTTATATTTTCATAACCAAAATGATTATGAAAATGTTGCATCCACGTTGAAAATCACCTTCCTTTACTCATTTCGTATCATTTGTCGTTAAATTACTCAGGTGGAAGGAATAGTTCGATTAAAAACAGTTGACGAACTATTGTCTACAGCGCAAAGGCAATCAATCAGTTTTTTTGCGAGTTAGCTTAAGGTAACGAAACGGCGTGATTTTTATTCAAATAGAACCTTTTGGATAAGATATTGAGATCTGCAATTGCTAGACGAGAAATTACCTCATAATATTATTTTCGAAGTCGGGACGTGACGACCCCAGCGCCCACTGAGGAAGTTACTCTGACGAGTAGATACTCGTCATAGTATCTCCCCCAGCGCAAGCAGTCAACCGAAAGATGGCGGTCAAACCATCCAAACCTGGCGGAAGTAAATCCCTTGGGATTTACTTCCGCCAGGTTCGGCATCTTGATGCTAGATGGGCAGCAGCATCCAGCACTAAAAACTGCCGCCACTGCGATCGTCAATACGCCTGCCAAGCGTGGCGATTATGGCAAATCCCCCCATAAATGAACCACACCAATAAAAACCGGCCCCTAGTCCCCGGCGGCCCCGCTAGTCCTGGTTATGGTAGCGGCCATGGTAACGGCGGGGCAAGGGGTGCGAAAAATCTCCGGAAGAGATCGGGCTACCACCACCAACGACAATTGGCCCTGGCAACACTGAACACGCGCTCACTGCGGACCGACGAGAAGATTGTCGAGCTGGAAGAAGAATTGAGCAAGTTGTGATGGGCATATCTCGGGGATATACTGTTACCGCGCAGTGGTAACTGTTTACCACTGCGCTGGAGGATGTTTTCAAGCTTCTGGACTGAAATGGACTCGGCATCAACATCAACGGCGAGTACATCACTCACCTTCGATTCGCAGAAGATATCGTAGTCATGGCTGAGACCATGGAAGACCTAGGCACAATGCTCGATGGCCTCTGTAGAGTCTCCCAACAAGTAGGTCTTAAGATGAACATGGACAAGACGAAAATCATGTCGAACGTCCATGTTGTACCTGCTCCTATTCAGGTTCGGAACTCTACGCTCGAAGTTGTCGACAAGTATATCTACCTGGGACAAGTAGTCCAATTAGGTAGGTCCAACGTCGAGAAGGAGGTCAATCGTCAAATCCAACTCGGTTGGGCAGCGTTCGGGAAGCTACGACACATCTTCTCGTCCGATATCCCGCAGTGTGTCACGACGAAAGTCTTTGACCAGTGTGTGTTGCCAGTGATGACTTACGGATCAGAGACGTGGTCGCTCACTATGGGCCTTATCAGAAGGCTCAAGGTCACTCAGAGGGCGATGGAGAGAGCTATGCTTGGAGTTTCCCTGCGAGATCGAATCAGAAATGAGGAGATCCGCAGTAGCACCAAAGTCGCCGACATACATAGCTCTCCGGATAGCCAAGCTGAAGTGGCAGTGGGCAGGGCACATAGCTCGAAAAACCGATGGCCTTTGGGGCAGAAAGTTTCTGGAGTGGCGGCCACGTACTGGACGACGCAGCAGAGGTAGGCTCCCCGCAAGGTGGACCGACGATCTCGTCAAGATCGCGGGAGGCGGTTGGATGCGGGCGGCTCAAGACCGGTCTGTTTAGTTAGTTAGTTTTGAACGACGTTCAAAGTCGTCGTGCAAACCTAGTTATTCTTAAGATAATGATCATATTATATTCAAAATTCCACCATACATAATTGAATTCAAGTTGTATTTACGTCGTAACATTTTGGCATTTAACGCCCGCGCCGTGCAACGAACAATACAGTTTTATTTGAAAAAAAAAACAAACACGTAAGTGCATGTATTGGTCCCGGAAGGTTTCGAGACGCAGACCGTGTATGGTTATTGTAAATCAATGGCATAAACGTATTAATTTTACCAAAGTACATACATACATACATAGACTCACGTCTGTTTCCCGGAGGGGTAGGCGGAGACTACGGAACGCCATTTGCAACGATCCTGACATATCTCTCTTGCTTCATTCACTCCCATCAGATTCCTCATGCATGCTCTTCTGTTCAGGGTACTTCTAACCTGTCCTGTTTTTAGGATGTTTCCAATCTGGTCAGAGAACGTCTGCCAAGGTCTTCCCCTTCGTCCTGTCCCATTCACACTTGCCTTGTATATCTGCTTGGTCAATCTTTCTTCATCCATCCTCTCCACGTGCCCAAAGTATTTGCTCATAATGGCATACGGATCGGAGATATGGCCGCTCACTATTATGGGCCTGGGTCAGAAGGCTCAAGGTCACTAAAAAGGCGATGGAGAGCTATGCTCGGAGTTACACTGCGAGATTGAAAAAAAAGTGAGGATCCACAAGCGAACCACAGTCAACGACATAGCTCTCCGAATAGTCAAGATGAAACGGCAGTGGGCAGGGCACATAGCCAGAAGAACCGGCGTCCGTTGGAGCAGAAAGGTTCAAGGCTACATGAAATTTACTTACACGTGAAGCCAGTTCCATCATTCAGATATAATAAGAGTATTAATATTAAACATACTTTTCTTTGATATATTCCATCACACAAACATAAATACATAACTTTGTGTTTTTGATTAATAATTTCATTTATAATCAAAGCGGTAGGAAATTGGAACACCAAATAAGTTTATTTGATCTCATGTGGACGACATACTAAATAAATTGCGTGAGCTGTGAATCCAATTACGAATTGCCTTTTACACGTACCTTTCCTTGAAGTGAGTACTTTTATATACCAATATTAAGGCCTAGAGCTCAAGCAATAGCCACTGCTTTATAGAGTTTTAATCACATTCATTTTAATGGCTCACGCTCTATGAACAGGTAAATCGGGAGTCGCGTGAGACTTTTTAAACATTGGATAAACAGCCTACTAAGCAGATTCGATATTTTTGTATTACACAAAGCAAACAGTTGACATTCCTTATAAAGATAATAAAAAATATATTGAACGAGAAAACCATTTAACAGCTTCGATTGCGTAGGCTGCAACCTATATTTAATTTTGCTATTAACACATGAATCCATCTTTCAGCAGCGAAAATGTCTACCTAATCAGTGAGAGAATGAAACATTAGAATTTAAGATTATATGTTAAACTGTTGCAGGACGACCAGCGGAGACGCGATTAAACTGTTACCTAGTTTTCAGTAAAGAAAGGCAAAAAACTTTAGATAATTATTATTAGTTGATTGCTGAGTGTTCTAACTACGTCTGCGAGGACTTACTCCACTAACAGTGATTAACTAATCACTGAACTACAAGCGTTTGTATCCCCGAAGGGCGAGGCAGAGGTGTAATTTTATACCCACATTTTGCCATGTTATGATTTTTTGTCCCACGTAATAAGGGGCAGGCCTATTGCCGTTACGGGCACTTCACCGGACTGTGTGCTGCTACGAAGAATTCGAAGAAACCCAGTAACACTTTTGCCCGACCTGGAATTGAACCCAGGGGCCTCTTGATCAGCAGACGCATACGCTTTCCACTGGACCACGGAGGCATTCTAAAAGCTATCAAAAATAATTCTCGCACAATGATGCTCGTTTGGAACAACATCAGTGCGCGTGCAATGTAGCGCGGTACTATCGTAACCGCCTTGAGCAAGTGGTAGCCAATCGCTTTCGGATGCTCACTGAGATATAGAGAGAGACGATACTGTTCGCTAACAAGTTTTGAGTGGCTAGCGCTACTCGAAATACGCAAATAAGTACTGTTCTTAAATTAACCTACGATCCACAAAAAAAAAAACAAGATTATTATGATGATAGATATGAACCTACGAGCACTTAGATATGAACTCAGTAGTCATTAAAATTGCCAACGGTGGGTCAACTGCCTAACATGTGCTTGATAAAGCATCATCATCCGACAGATTTCTATAATTGTCAAGTCACATAAACGAGCTGAAGTGCTCTAACGTAGGATGTTAATGAATACTCTTTTCGGTATTCCCATCGATGGACATTGATAATAATCAACGTTTGCGGGCAGCCAGCTGCCCCTAGTTACCCACCCCAGTAACTAGGGCTGGTTAATTAAGCCGAAAAGTTTGTTCGAACTTGTTAATCTTTTTATTTTCGCTATGCATGAATATTGTCGAGCATATTATAGACCTTGTAACATTATCCTACTTTTATATGGCAGTGAGACTTGGCCTGTGGTTGAGCGGGCAACCACAGTCTGCGTGTCACCGAGGCGTGCAGACGACTGCCATGCCGAAGGTTGCGGGTTCGATTCCCGCTTAAGTCAAACATTTATGTACAAGAACATGGATGTTTGTTTCAGAAGATACGTTTTCAGTAGAATGTAGGCTAGTGTGGCATTTATTGGCGACAATATAGCTGGAAGCCATATAGCAATTTTGCAATAAAGAAAATACAGCGTGTATGGGAGTCTATTTTTTTTTTCTTAATCGATTTTAAACTATCGCGATTTATATACATCATACAAGTTTATATATTAATCGCGTAACACAACTCATTAAAAGTAAATACGTATGTGGAAGCCGATAGCCTAGTGGAGATACCAACGGACTGCAATGCAGAGGGTATCAGGTTCGAATCCACGGCGCGCACCGATGACTTTTCGAAGTTAAGTGCGTATTAAATTGTTAATTATCGCTTGCCCCGTGCCTCGGAGAGCACGTTAAACCGTCGGTCCGGCTGTCATGAAGATCTTTGACAGTCGTTACGGGGTGTCAGTACCCTCAAGTCAAGTCAGTTTTTCAAATAAACTGATACTGGTCTAAACCATAGAATATCGCTATCCCTTTGGGTTATGGAGGTCAGACGGCAGTCGTTCTGTGGAAAAGTTGATATTCTGTCATATCTGGTTAGACCAGTAAGCGGACCTCGGGCTCCAAGGCTGTAAGTCTTGGATGCAACCGGGATAACGCTAGGGCGATGATGACGTATGTGGAAGCCGGTCCAAACGTTAGCAACACAGTTATTTATATACTTATAATTAGTTAATCAAACGTTAAAGAAACTTGTAGGATATATTTTTCTTTTACTAAATAGGTACAGTAACAGATCGACAGCATATGCAAAATGCATTTCAATTGGTGTAGCTTTAAGCATGAAGTCAGTATACGCCATCTTATGGTTCATTATCACTCAAGATTTTCCTCAGGCTTGGTGCTAAAAATACGTAATAAGTAGACTAGAAATCTAATTAGTTTTGAGGAAACATAAGCGTTTCTCAACAGTTCTACCTTCTATATTTTTTAAATCTAATGTTACTTAGAAAAGTAAGATGATCTTTTTTTATAATCCTAAGTAAGCGAATTACTAAAAGCGATATAAAATTATCTAAAAATACCCAAGTTAATTAAATAACATTCTTGACATAGTAATTATATCCTCCAAGGCAAATTTAGGCGGCGACAGCTAATCTGAGCGGCAACTAACCAAATCTAATTAGTCTATAATGATATTGTAGTAAGTCAGTGCAAATAACTAAATTAACTTTCCATTTACTCAATCTAATACTCCGACGGATGGCTATACCAGAGTTTGATTGTGAGCGGGACTTTTGACATAACCTGCTATGAACACACGACTACACTTCAAGTTGACCTTTTTGTACCGTCTTTCTGGCGTAAGAAATGAATATCAAAATCGTACAGCAACTCTATAGCATGACTTGTAGCGGTGTGAAAGATTATTGACAGAAATAACACTTCAACTCCGCCCAGGAATAGAGACCGACATTGTCTTATAGTCATCCAACAATATTACGTTATGATAATATTGTGATTTTATATGTTGTAGGGACAGGAGGAAGGGGAAAACCTAGACGGACGTTCTCTGACCAGATTGGAGACATCCTAAAAAATTGACAGGTTAGAAGTACCCTTAACCGAAGAGCATGCATGTGAAATTTGATGGGAGTGCATGTAACAAGAGAGATATGTCAGGATCGTTGCAAATGGCGTCCTGTAGTCACTGCCTACCCCTCCGGGAAACAGTCGTGAGTCAGTTTCGATATGACATAAAGAGACAATTTACTACCAAGACTTATACATTTCAGACATACCTAAATGATTCCTTAAAACTACAGTTACTAGTCAAATATTACTCACCTATAGCTAACTTCACTCTCTGCACTTAACACAATCTTAATTTATAAAAACCTTGCGTTACTGACTGACTGACAGACACGCTACAGCCGACACTATTGGGCGCAGGAAGCTGAAATTTGGCATGTATGTTCCTTGGGGACCGTAGGGGTGCACTAAGAAGGGATTTCCCGCAATTCCCACGGGATCAGCCAAAACGGGTAAATATAAAAAAAATGCAGGCGTAGCTGCTGGCGTCCTCTAGTACAATATAAGAATACAGGTGCTCGATTTTTGTTACTATATAACATTCGAATGACTTAAAATATTTGCATAATTGCTTATGTGTGAATACTAATTTGTTCTCGCCTAACTATTAAGCTACCTCTAACGATCCTATGAATGTATTAAATCATTAAATAGTATTGATTGTGTTAAATAACCGGAGGGAAGGGGACTGACGGATAAAGAATAAGCTAAAAATAATATCAGCATTTTTTATACCTTTTACCAAAATTCTTATACTTACCACACAAGCATTTTGCAAGCACACGAAGTCTTAAGACTTATCTCGTGAAATCTCAGCTCTCGCGCTATTCATGCAGAAAACATTTCAATATCACAATATTAAGAACCTCCGAAGTAAAAGCTTATAGTCTGTCATATCTAAAGGTATGTATAAGTAAAGTAAAGTATAAGTATGGCCTTGCTGATTTCAGCAGGAATGGGCCGGCTCGACCGGGGAAGTACTACCCTCTCATAGAAAATCGACGTTAAAGTAACAGTACCCAAACTGTTGCGTTTCATTCGGCGATTCAAAGTGCCGGAGGCCCCATCCCCTATTCTTTCTCCCTAATCCCACTCCTGCTCCTATCTTTTGTCCAACCCCAAGGGGCGGCAACGCACTTGTGACTCCTGTGGTGTTGCTTGTGTTCATGGACGACGGTAATTGCTTACCATCAGGCGATCCGTCTGCTCGTTTGCCGCCTATAAAAAAAAACTAGTTAGACTAGTAAACGGACTCCGAGCTCCAAGGCGTCTTTGATACAACCGGGATAGCACTAGAATCGCCTTAGCGTTTTCCGGTTTCAACTTAGACGAATATAAAAATATTCGCAAACTTTTCCAGTCATAAGTAAAATTATACTGTGATATAAAAAACTCACGTCACACAAGTAACAGTTTTGTAACTGTTCAAATCAATTACTTGTTTGGCGCGCTTATTCGTTCAAAACATCAAAATATAATTCTGATATAAGCTCGTCTAATGACAACGATATTGAACTACATTGAAGTCGTGAAAAAAAATTATTTATAAATCACGTATATTCTTCGACTTCATTAAGAGTCTTGTATTCATAAGGGTTTCCTCTCATCTAAAATTATTTTCAAATGCTGAAAATAATGTTTGTTGTATGGGTCTGACAATCAATATACACATAAGGCCCTTGACACATTTCGTTTCAAAGATTGAATGAATGGTGAATACTAATGACGAGATGGTTAAATTTCGTAGTTATGGTGAGCAATATAATATTTTTTCGTTTATAACGTTTTTTCAAAATGTATGAGTAGCAATTATGTCAGCAGTCACTTTGTTAGAAATTAAAGGAAAGAAAGACTAGGAGGTGAAAATAAACTAATAGTAAAAGCTTGAGAGAAAAGCAAATGCAAAGGCATCAGGGAAAGAGTAAGAAGGAGATAGTGGATGAGGCGAGTGAACTTACGAAACATAATTATATACCTATACTCACGCCTTTTTCCGTCGACTTACTTGCGAAACTACCCACTAAATCTTGGTTACTTTGCATTGTACTAAATTCATCTGGTTCATCTAGAAACAGATGGTTTTAGTACTTGCAATCGGAGAATATTTTAAAAATCATATTTATTACTTCACTATGCACTTCACTATAAATGTTACTCATAAGGATAAACGGCTCATAGCTATATCAGAAGAAAACTTTTTCTTATTTCTTAAATTTAAAAGCAAATCCATATACAATCAAATACAATTTTATTAAAATTGAAAGTCCATAACAATGTAACGGCAAAAACACTGTTATTGTACCACTTATGCAGTGTATTGGCCAACTGGGCGTCATAAAAATAGATATCACATAAACAGGATATCACTCGAGAGGTAAAGAAAACCCTCCGCGAGGAAATTAGAGGGATTGAGAGCTCGCTCGAATTCCTAAGTGAGCAGCTTACGACAATGGAGCAGTCTCTAAATAAACAAGACAACAAAATAAAGGACCTTGAAAAGAAAAATTACGACCTGCATAACAAAAATAAGAACCTTGAGTTGCGTGTTCAAGTCCTGGAGCAAGGGTTCAAAGAGTTTGAGCAACAATCTCTTGCGACATCCCTGGAAATAGCCGGGTTACCTGAAATACCATCCAATGATGTAAAGAAGGTTGTAGATACTGTAGCCTTAAAACTGAACGTGGAGGACAAAGAAATACAGTCGTCACGGCGACTACCAGGAACTAAGGACAAACCAGGACCCATCCTCGTAGAACTTAAGTCGAAGATGATCCAGAAAGAGTGGGTAGACGCTAGCAAAGAACATCGCTTCACCGTGGGTCAACTAATGCCGAACGTCCCAAAGGAAAAAGCTGAAGGCCGTGTTTATATACGGGAGGCCCTTACCAAGCATCAAAAGACATTACTATATAAAGCTAAAACCCAGTTATTAAACAAGTCCTGTCAATATGTGTGGTGTAAGAACGGTAAAGTGTGTGCTAGGCAGTCCAGTACTAGTAAAATTTATTATATTCGTACATTGCATGACATTGAACAAATTGAAAAGGAGAAACAACCAGAAGGGTCCAAAGTATTGTAAAGTCATTGAATTAAATTCTTATTTCAAAGTAGGTATTATTTCCTAGTTATTATTATAATTATGGATTTGAACATAAAAGAAATCTTTCAGTGTAGTTCTACGAGTTATTTTTTCAAACAATTACCACCTAAAACTAGTATAAGCCTATCATGTCTGCATTTTAATATCAGGTCGCTAATAAAGAACTTTACTAAACTGCAACAAACTATTCATAACTGTATTTTTCCAATTGATCTTATAATTTTAACAGAGGTCGGTATTTCTGATAAAATTATTGATTTGTATAACTTACCCGGCTATAAATTGTACTCACAACTACGAAAGAATCAAAAAGGCGGTGGAATTATTGTTTTTGTAAGAAACCACATAAAGTTCTCACGAATCGAAAATAAAACTAAAACCTTTGAAAATATTACAGGTACCTTTAAGTTAGGCTCACGCTGTGAAGTGGTTTTGTGTGCAATCTATAGGCCACCATCTACAAACAAATATCTATTTGTCAGAGAACTAAGTAAGCACATTACTAGGTTTGATATAAAACAAAATTTCCTTTTGATTGGGGATACGAATATTGATCTGAAATGCATTTCCTCAAAGATTCATACTAAGGAGCACTTAGCGAACGCGGATTAATGTGTGGAATAACTGATTACACTAGAATAGAAACTAAACAAGATTTGATTACCAAATCGTGTATCGATCACATATTCGCACGTTTTCCCACATTTCATCCATTCGCGGCGGTGCTCGATATCGTACTGGCCGATCACCGGGGCATTATATTTACCTGCGTTGACGAATCGTATGAAGTTCCAAAGCGCGTACAGGATGTTTCTAAAATTTCTTTTGACCACAAAATTTATTACAAAGAACTTAAAAGTGTCCAATGGTTAAATACAGAAAGTATGCATTCTCCAAACGATATTTTAAGATTTATTTATAATTCTTTTGATAATGCAAATAAGTCGGCAACTAATAATAAGAAGAAAAAATCGCATAGCAAGTACTCAAAAAAACTTAGTTTACCCTGGATCGATGACAATGTCACCCGGCTTTATAAAAAACGAGATAAATTATTCTCTGATTGGAAAAATAGTTTAAATGACCCAAAAATTAAATTAGAATATAATAAAATTAGAAATAAAGCTCATAAAGTTCTAGAAAATAAAAGAAATAAATACTACATTCAAGAAATTAATAATTATTTTAAAAATATAAAAAAGGTGTATCAAATTGTTAACCACATGTTAGGACGAGTGACGCTATCGATAGATACAGCTATACTTAGGGCATTCGCCGCACAAGGAATTTCTACCAAAAATATTGCCGACAGGTTTGCAATTACTTTTGATCGAGCTGTAAAAGACATAATTCCTAATTGTAATTTAAAATTATCAGATTCTAATGTTAAACACAAACCCTTAGATTCAAGTATTTTGTTTAAGAAAGCCTCGGCCGGCAGCATTCATAAGATCATTAAACAACTTAACTCAAGAAAAGCTCCTGGTCCAGATAAGGTTAAGGTTTCTGATATCAAAATTATAGGCGACAGTATTTCTAGCTCTATCGCTGACTTAATTAATCGGAGTGTTGAAACTGGTCTATATCCGGACGCTCTCAAAGTGGGATGTGTAAGACCAGTGTATAAAAAGGGTAAAAGAAACGATTATTCTAATTATCGCCCAATAACGTTGCTTTCATCTATTGATAAAATTGTTGAGAAATATGTATGTGAGCAAATCTACGCGTTTTATAGGAAACACGACGTAATCAGCCGGCACCAATTTGGCTTCCAGTCTGGTAAAAGCACTATGGCTCTCTTGTCTAATTTCACCGATGAAGTCAATAAGCACTTAAATGAAAAAAAACACGTCCTTGCTCTCTTTATTGATTTCTCACGTGCCTTTGATACCCTAGTGCATAATCAACTAATCGATAGATTAGGTGACTGCGGAGTACGAGGCCCGTTACTGGCATGGTGTGCAGATTATCTAAAAAATCGGGGTTCCACTGTCAAAATCGATAAGATCTGTAGTGGACTCACGTCTGTAACTGAAGGAACTGCACAAGGCTCAGTAATAGGTCCCTTACACTTCTTGACCTACGTTAATAACATGAGCAACTGCATAACTAACAGTACATGCTATCAGTTTGCGGATGACACTTGTCTTGTAATTGCTGATAAAAATCCCCAAACAGCACGTGAACGTTTGCAGTCTGATTTGGATGCTTTATCAAGGTGGTGCCATGATGCGGGTCTTGTTCTCAACGCAAACAAAACAAAATTACTAGTCATTAAATCCCCATATGTAAGGCAAATCTCTGTACAGAATTTAATTGCTCATGGCCATGACTGTTTACATGACTGTCATGCAAAACAATGTAACGTATGTAACTGTCCATCTATTGACATTGTCGAAAAGCAAACATATCTTGGTTTGATCATAGATAGCAAGTTTAACTGGAGCCATCACATAGAACGAGTTTGCGATAAACTGAGACAATTTCTAGCAAATATCACAATACTAAAAAATCGTATCCCGTACAAGGTGAAACTAATGCTTTATTACGCATTGGCAGAATCTCACATACAATATGGCCTTAATAGTTATGGACGTACTTATAAAACTTATCTTGATAATATCTGTAAACTTCAAGTAAGAATACTAAAAACAATAGTCTCACCAAAAATAAAAAATCAATTTTATGACAATGAAAATGGCTTGTTTAAATATTGTAACGTTTTACCGATTCATAGCCAAGTACATTATTCATTACTAAAAGAGCAGTTTTTTAACGAATCATTAAGAAAAGTTATTGAACATCCTGTACGCACTCGGGCAATTTCCGAGAATCGGCTTCGCACACAGCGAGCCAATAATACCTACGGCGAGCGGACTACCGGTTATATTGTCCCGCGACTTATTAATAACTTACCCTCAGATTTATGTTAAAGCATCTCAAATAAAAATATAAAATCTAAATTAAAACAATATTTCTTAAGACTTCTTTAAAAAGTACATTGTCAACCTGATAAGTATGTTTGTAACTGTATCTAACTACTGTAGTTTGGTATAATACGTTGTAATGGTATACCTACTATTTTGTTATCGTTTATTCTTTTTAACTTAATTGTATGTATGACAGACTCAAAGTAGCATTAGTATAAACCTTGATGGTTTTTTAGATGCTATTATAATATATGTCTCTGTATTATTTCATTGTAAAAACGGTAAATAAATTAAAAAAAAAAAAAAAAATAATCTCTACACAATTTAATAAAATTATATTATCTCCATCCGGCTATCCACTAAACTTAAATATTCAGCATAAGCTAATCTCTCACTGTACACAATTGCCTAGTAAATAAGGCTTTACTTACGCTGGACGATAGCTTTGTCTGAATTCACACAAAACTTTTGGAAATTTTTCAGGGAAGGAAAAATATTTAGCTTGAAATTTTATGTTTTGCAAGAGTTTATATCTTAAAACCCACATCATATTTCAAACAAAAATTCTTCAATTCCCAAAATACAGGGTGTAAAAAGACCCTTAACGAAAACTGAAATCTCATGTTGTACCAATCACTATGAACATTTTTTACTTCGGCACCATACCTGGGAATTACTGGTTCAGGAGATATTGAGGCTCAAAGTTAGTATGGACTTTTTCTAATTAGGTACAAAATCGATGCATCTACTCCGCCAATATGTTCTTTAGATGCCCTATAAGCCCCTGGATTAGTAGGTACTTCGAGCATTGCACGCGCGCGCTTTTAACTGCGGTTTAAAAAATGTGAAATCTCAAAAAAATAAATCGTTTCCCAGGTATCATTTTTGGTTAGTATGACTTGGCATGATGTCCACAACGAGTAGACTTCGGCTTGGTCTTGACACCCTGTATATTCATAAACATAGTCCAACCTTTCTTCACCACACAACAACAAGAGCCTATATAAACAAACAAAAAAGTAATCAGAAAACGTCAAGCTTTACAATGCTACGCTCAAGCTGCAAGCCACTGCTCGACACCAACAATTCACCAAGAAAGTGCAAACTTACTTTACATTATCATCGCAGTTCCGTTTCACGCATGCGCTGTAAACACCACTCTATTTATTATGAAACTTCAGTCATCAAAAAGCTCTCGCCGCAGGCACTTGCTCGCCCGGGACAAAAGTTGACGAAACTTTTACTATATTTTTCTCAAGTGATTAAAATTGTGATTTTTGTAGTGATTGCTATGAATGGAGTATAGTGTGTATGAAAATGATATTTGTGTTGATATTTGTGTAATTAAGTTTGTTGTGTGAGTGTAAAATGATTTTTAAAGTGCTTGTTTTGTGTGTGGAGAGAGTGAATTCCTGCTAACTTTTTTCAAAGTAAGTTTTTTGTATCATTATATTTTAGGTGGTGCATAATTAATTTATTAATTATAAAGATTGGCTTGTAAAAGTTTTTTTATGTTATTAATATTTGTAATTAGAATAGTTTTGATACCATTCTCGTATCTAAAATTAAGCGAAAATTAATCTAAAAACTACTTTTACTAAAAAATACCATAAAAATAATCTAAAAATTATCACCTTACATTTTTTATATGAAAAAGAAAACAAAACGCAAAATTAAATACATATTTTATTGATACTCAGAGAAAAATGCAATTATTTATCAAGGCCTAACTATTCCCACATTTCAAAATCAAATATCGAATCCGTCATATCAACAGCCCACCTATACAAAGAAAAATAAACGAAAATATTTACCAATGAAAATAGCACTTCAACTTTTTGCAACTTAACAAAGCATCCATTCTAATACCACAGACACGTGTAGATCTGAGACGAAACTTTGCTTATAACAACAGAATAAAACTTTTCTTATGTTTACGAACAATCTCTTCAACTTGATTATGATTGATACTCAGACGGAAAAATGTTATATCATTTTCCTATTACGAAGCTCTCAGTTGAAGTACGCAGTTGAGACATTGTTTGTTTTCTCTCTGTGTTGTGTCTGTTCAGTAAAAATATGATAAAGTTCATCAAGATAAGCCCTGCTGCGATTGCAAAATTAAAATATAGTTGCTAGGAATTGATTATTTTATTTATAATGTTACATCATTTCGTCCAGATGCTGACGTAACAAGATATTGTGTATGACGCTATTAGCCTATAATCAACCGACTAGGAAGTAACCCAATGACAACTCATTAAATTTTGTATTTTTTAATGCATGTTTATTGTCTTCCACACAGTCAAACCTAAAGGTTTCCCTTCCCTTCGTCGAGTCTTCTAATCGAGAATATATGCCAAAATAAAAATAAAATAATGTTTTTTTACCTTCAGGCCCATTTACCTAAAATTATTTATTTACGCATCTTTTTTGTTTTTTCTTATCACATTTTAACACGCAGATATCATTACAGGGTCACCCCATTGCAATAAAATAGTAACACATAATATCTAACAAATATAAAAATACCTAAACGTAACGAAAACTTAACTGAACTAATGCTTCACTGTCACTACATAATCATCAGCCTTTAACAGTCCACTGCTGGACTAGGCCTCTCCTTTGAAAGGAGGAATTGGCCTACTATACCACGCTGGCCAAACGGGTTGGTATAGGGTTTGTATCAAGTTTTCCTTCTCTTACAGTGCTGTTCTGTGCATAGTATGGTCCCTCTGTCGACTCTTACGACACCCATGGGATGATATGGGGTGGTGACAATCCGTATTCTTAATCCGTCACCACACGGACATATCACTACATAGTATAAAACAAAGTCTGTCTTCTGTCTGTCTGTCCCTATGTTTGATTAAATCTTAAGAACTAGGCAATAAATTTTAGTTCGGTTTAGCAAAGTGAGATAGATAACCAGTATTTTAGTCAATCGTTACTACGCATAGCTAGCATAGCTTCAAATTATTGAAGCTATGCTTTGTGCATGTGCATGACTCGTATCTCGTAGAAAGAGAGCTTTAGAGTGAGCATTTTAAAACTTTTACGCATATAAATTGTATAGGTAAGCTTAACATGTATGTAAACAGTATGTATGTGTAAACAAGTTTTTGCGTATATATTGTAAAGATAAAACTTCGTGTGATATAACATAAATATAATTATATATCATAAAAAAGTGACAAAAGTAACACTAAAGTAAATGAACTAGAACAAAATATCTGTATTCATAACTAAAAGTGGGTTATTAATCTACCCGTAAAAATTATTGTCACTCTCTATTCAACCCTTTAGATGTTTAGTTTGAGAACAAAAGCTTATGTCCGTCTCCTAGTCTATTCCATTTGTATGCTCAAATCCATCAAAGTTTCAGCCGTTTCGACGTAAAAACGGTACGTACATACACACTTATGTGATTATAACATTTGTACAGATAGTCACAAATGTAGGACTACATTCTTTCTTTTTGCAGAACAAGCTTTAAAAATAGGATTGAAATGAAAGTTCGCTGGGTCAGCTAGTATGTAATAAAGTAATCAAAAGCTTTGTTCTACAATATTATTCATTCTCAACATGCCATTACCAACAAATTGGTACCTACTTAATTTTAATTTAGTTTAGTGTATTAGGTTTATGAAGCTGCCTCGATTTATCCTCGGGCGTGGGTTCTTTTGTCATTCGGGACTACACTTCATAATATGATTAAAGTCTGGGTATTATTTGAGTTCGTTAATCAAGATAATATTTGAAAAGGCTTTCACGATTCAGGACGTTTTGAATTACTAAAATCATTCTCAGTAATTGGCACTATTTTATTTAAATATATCTTATTGTTAGACGTCGGCTTTAGTCCCTGGTCGTATTTTGTCATTTGTCAATATAAGTAACATTAATTAACATACTCTAAACAGTTTTATCTGAGTAGGTGTGTTATTTGTGACCTGTATTTTAAATGGTGGGTGCATAGGGTTCCAACCAAGAACTTAGGGTCCCAAGCCAACCTCACCTGCTAGTGGTACACCTGCCGATCAACGGACGAGGCTCTGGCAAACAAAATATCCCAATAAGCGGCAATAGGCTCGCCACCTTTTACGTGGGATCAAAACAGTGGCGAAAAGTGGGCGTTTAATATGCCTCTGCCTACCCCTTCGGGGAAAGAGGCGTGAGTTATGCTATGTATGTATGTATTTTAAATGTCAAATTACTTTCATGATCGTTTTCAAGTGTGTTATTGTAGTTGTGTTTTATACGTCATTTTCGTTTTTGTTTGATAGAGACTGGGGTAGGTAATGTGTTTGAGTTTAACGGCCGGTTCCAATATTCGATCCATCCATGGATTTTGAGATTCGAGATTCGTGTTTGACATATTTTGTATGGAGCTTACGTCAAAAACTAATCTAAAATCTCAAAAAATGGATAGATCGAATATGGAATTCCGTAGTTAATTAGTCGAATATGAGAATCATAGAGCGCTCTCGGACATGCAGGTTTTCTCATGTTGTTTCCCTTCATATTTTAGCAAGCAATAATTAACAATTTAATACGCACGTGACTTCAGAAAGTTAGTGGTGCGCGGAGGGCTTGCTCCCAAAATTCTTTGCGTGGCAAGCAGAACACGGGCTCAAAGGGCAAAGTTTTGGTGGCAGCCGGGTTCGCCCCGGATGCCACCCAAAACTTTGGATCTAGAACTTTGGAGCTAGGATGATAATAATGATGACTCTTCACGTAGCAGTGTTTTGGTGTCACTACAAGGCTATCGCCTTTGACCTTTGATAGAAAACCCAAAATATTATATCTGGGACTAAGCATAGTGTCATAGTCTTTGTTTTGTTACAAGGCCTATTATGTTGATAGTTATACAGTCTGTTATCAAACCTATTATGCTCTGATGTATAAATCTATCATGAAACTTTACGATTCGCACTTATGTTCGCCAGCGATTACACCATTCAAGCTTTCGAATAGCTATTGATTTGGTCATAAAATGGAAATGGGTCGTTAACGGAGACATACTTAATATAATTATCTTATACTTATAGAATGAGAGGCCTTATCTTTATAATTTTATTTAAGTAACTTCTTTTTAATTTGCATGTTTGTTCTCGATTTTTATATGTATTCCGTTTGTTTTTTGTTAATGTATTTTAGTTGCAACTTAGACTGTTTTTTTAGAATGATAATAATTGAATAACTGTTAACAATCTAATGATGTATCATGTTGTGTGAACACGTTAGGATATCAATCTGTACAAAAATTGTTGTAATGTTACGATGTGTCTTTTCCTGATTGTTATCTGTTGTAATTACCTGAATAAATAAATAAATAAACGAGAGTAGCGGCATTAACCTAGTGGTGTACATAACGGACTACCGAGGCGATAGTCTCGGGATCGATCCCCAGTTAAGTGTGTATTGAAAACGTTAATTATCGCTCGCTTAACAATGTGCCCGGTCGATGGCAATAGGCTCGGCCCTTATTACATTGGGACCGAAACATAACAGGCGAAGTGTGGGTGTGTAAAACACCTCTACCTTACCTTTCGGGGATAAAAGGCGTGAAGTTATGTTATATAATGAGTACTAATGTCATTTGGAGAGCAGAGTGGGCGGAATAGGGATTTTATAAGAAAAATAAAAACAAATTTCGTCTTAGATATTTACGTAATTGAGAGTCGTTTTATGAATATTAATATGCGGACAAATAGCGGAGGCTTGGCAGCTCATAAAAGAATACTTTACAAGTTTCTAGAATATTTTCTATTCGTTTACGTCGGATTACTTATATATTGGTACGAAGTGGGTGTAACGGAGTTCTGGTCATCAGTTCAGGAAATCGGATCAATAATAGTATCGGGATGGGTTCTGATGGGATTATGAAAATTATTTTCATTTATTCATAGTGTAGAAAATAATGGAATTTCAAATTGCTGCCTACGTATACTGTGATAGGAAAAATGATTCAATTGTTTTGGTGTGGCTTATACACTACACCTGTAAATCTGTGATGAACGTTACATGAAAATGATTTAATAGTTGATTCGTGAATGCGAACGTGTGAAATATTCAATAAAGGTGTATAGAAACGAACCATATACATAGGTACGCTGTTGAATAAGTGAATATAAACAATTCAGTTTGTTGAATAAGTGATCAGAAAATTTAATATTGACCTCGTAGAATATGTGAATGACAGTTATTAATTTTGTTTTCTTTTTTAAATATTTGCGAACTTCGTAAAACAGGAATTATATAAACACAGGTATTCTAGAAATATTGCGTAAATCTTAGGCAATCAAAACTTTATGTAAAGAATTACTCAAGTGTAGACTTAAGATTCGGATTCGGAGTAAACTTGACTGGGTTGTTGGACTAAAGGTTTGTGACCTTGGTTGCTTAGCTAGGGGTCGTGGGTTCGACTCCTATCAAGGACAAGTTCTTGTGCGATTAGCCGGCTCATTTGTTCTGTGACTGGATATCATTTTTCTATGACAGATCGATAAAACGGTAATTGGGGAGGGCTGTCACTATGTTTCACTGCGGCTCAGGTTTTTAGA
The DNA here is from genome assembly GCA_944739405.2 of Euclidia mi. Classification (NCBI taxonomy): domain Eukaryota; kingdom Metazoa; phylum Arthropoda; class Insecta; order Lepidoptera; family Erebidae; genus Euclidia; species Euclidia mi. Next base: position 91,601,436 of record OX123185.2, on the reverse strand, counting down.
AGATACGCAGTTACACCTTAGAGATATTTTACTAAACTAATGCAATATATGGGTGTACTTTGTGTTGAATTAATGTTTGCAAAATCCCCTGCGACTCAGTATTTATACATAGTGCGAGAAATTTCTTTTTTTTTATTTCTATACAAATTTTTAAATGAAATCCCACCGCGTCCTGTCTGTCTGTATGACTGCACGGTTGGCGTAGTGGTTTAAGCGGTCGCCTCGCCGCTTGGTACTGCGCCGCGTGTCCTGGGTTCGATTCCCACACGGGACAACATTTTGTGTTTCATAATAATTCATATTGTTGCCTCGAGTCTAGGTGTTCATTGTGTCCGTTGATAGAATGTTTGTTAACTCCCCCGCGATACAGGAATTTCTTCCTAAAGCGGGAGTTGTCTTTTTAAAGTAAAAAATAAGTAAACGTGTATTATTAACGGAGTGGAACTGTAGACGAGGTCTACTAATAAATAAATATGCTGCAAAAAGCGAGCAATATTTGCCTTTTTATTAAAGCTTTATTTTCACTTAAGTACACTGAACAGTTAAATTTAATAATCTGAGTATTTTTTCATCAATATTTTACGTTCAAACAATTCTGAGAACGATACGTAATTTAATTATGAGTGGATTGAATATTAATGATTATTGGATATCCAATTTATTAAATCTGAATGTCTCGTACCCGGAACATCCGTACAAGATAAATTGGATGTCACTAATAGGCTTGTGTCCACTAAGAATAAATCGGTTTGATTGTAGTATCTATAGATTCATTATGATTTAAAGATGTCAATTAAGTTTATTATTTATTACAAAAAGGTAAGATTAATGTTATTTTTAGGATTCTAAAACTAAAAAGAATGTATTTATTCTTGTGACAGTGAACACCAATCAGAGAGCATAACGTCTAACAGTCCGTCCGCCCCAATGGGAGACAGGCGTGACGATTTACAGCCATTTTCAATATGCGAACTATAGATATATCTGTAGATTTTAGAGTCGTGTTTGACATATTTTGTATGGAGCTTATGTCAAAAACTATATTGAATTCCGTAGATAGAAAGATGGATAGAGACCGATGATAGGTAATTAATTTAGTTGTTTTCAATCGTCCCTTGTAATTCCTACACAAGCTAATAGCACAACTCGTCATAGTTATGATAGTATAGATCACGTAGACGTAGTCACGCCACGAAATTTCAGTCTTGTTAACACTTTTGACGTTCGAACTCTCTATCTAGGCAATACATAATCGAAGGAGTCTTGGTCCTAGTTCAGGCGCTTTCTCTAACATCTGTTACGAAAATAAGACGACAACACCTACTTTCTCGCGAAAGTTGAGGAAATTATCTGTACAAGAGTCCCACATATTGTTCTAGACAAAGTTCTAACCCAAAGCTTTCATCACACACAAGCAAATAAGGTTGTAGCTAGAAGCTATGAGTCCCAAATGATCTTCTTTGCAATCATATTATAACTGGCGAAGTGTGGGTGTGTAATAAATACACCTCTGCCTACGCCTTTGGGGACAAAAGGCGTGTAGTTATGTTATGATGTTTTACATATTTGTGCTGTAATACATGCACGCTATTTAGAACAGGGGTGAAGTACCAGGAAATTGAGTGGTGATATCATTTTCATATCGTGTTCCTTACGAGTTTGCTAACGCTCAATAGGGTAGAATTCTAAGAATCATGTGAATTAATCAAATTCATGGATCACAATCTAGTTTTTCCCAGTAGCTTGGCCCACGTCGTATGTTGACATAAAGTTTGCTATTTTTGAAAGCACGTAATAGATGGGTACGTCAGATTTGGTTCTAAATTTCATCTTGGCATTGGATGTGGGTGTTTCGAGAATATGTTCTTTAACATTTAAATTGCGATCACTATAATAGAGGTAGTAATAACTTTTGTGTTTACTAGAGTCGCCTGTTGATCTAGATAAATACGAGTTTGTTTATCAATTATCTAGTTACAATAGTAGAGATTTCCTCCGTGGTCCAGTATATAGCGTATGCATCTGCTGATCGGAGGTTCGGTTGGGCAAAAGCGTTACTGAGTTTTTACGAATTCTCAGTAGCAGCACAGAGATTGGTTATGTGCCCGGTAACGGCAATAGGCTCGCTCCCAATTAAGTGGGACCTAAATATCATGAGGCGAAATGTGGATGTAATATTACATCTCTGCCTACCCCTTCAGGGATATAGGCGTGAAGATATAAAAAAAGGAAAGGCTTTTCCTTCTTAAGTCCGATGATGACATGGAGGTGACGTATTATACCTTTTATGTTATTGTAGTGTCATAGATTCGTGTGTATTAAGGGAAAAAATGTTAAAATAAGTTGTTTTTAAGGGCCATTTCTATACACCTAAATGTACCGTATTTTCTATTTCTATGTTACACTGCGTGGGATTTCATTAGACAGGATATAAAAAAATTGATTCTCTGAAACGTTTTACCTACTAAGTATCTGTTTGTGGAATATTTAACGAAGTAAAACCGTATTTCCTATTTTGGTGTTGTACTGCGTGGGACATCGTTAGACAGGATATAAAAGAAATGAGTTCTCTTAAACGCTTTTTGTATTAAGTTCTATTAGTGAAATATTTAGCATAAGTCATCTCTCATTTGTCCACTTCCTAGCAAGTCAAGTGTAGCAATTATGTGGATGAATGTAGTATATACAATGAAGTTATCAGGCAATGATTAAAATAAAGTATGCTAGCAACGTAATCAGAATTAGTCGAAAAAACTGACATTATACGTGGAGGTCCTTGTATAATGTCAGTTGTCATACTCAGCTTATATGCGTACCTACCTATCAATTTGTTGAATCGGTGGTACAATCATAACCTAGCTTTTCTAAGAATCTCTTCTTTTACACCATATGACAAGACTGTCATATGGTGTAAAATAAGAGACACAGCGCTAGTGTACAGCAAATTAGGAGAAGCAGACGCTTCTCAGTTAGACAGGCAATCATTTTGTGGAAAAGCTAATATTCAGCCAAATCCGGTCAGACTGGTAAGCGGACCCCAGGTTAAAACTGGGATAACGCTAGGAGGATGATGAATTATGTTTGATAACATAATAATAATCTTTATTACGAACATATAACATCAACATCTTACAGGTGAGACCATGACCTCCCTACCAGTAAATAACTGTATCTTGAAGGTCAATTCATTCCCTTCACAATAATAAAGGTATTAAAGTACAATATGCCCATAATATTTAAAATATAGGTACATCTAAAACAACTTATGTGTGTTTGTGTGTGTTGTGTGTGTGTTCGTGTGTGTGTGTGAGTGTGTGTGTGTGTGTGTGTGTGTGTCATACCGCTATAACAAATAGAGCTTCAGTGCTTTCATTGTCTATGTGATTTAGATTTAGTAAAATTATGGCGTGGTTACGCCATAATTTTACTTTTGACTTATTATTATTCAATGATATGATGTTTTGTATAGTGTCGATTATTTTATTGTATAGACGCGGTGCCTGAAAATTGTAATTTCGGTTAGCAAATTTTGTCTTGACTCTTGGCACTGGACAACGCGCTTTTCTCTTACTCGATTTGGGTAGGGTCGGAACAACCAGTCTGTGGTACCTGCGTAAAACTTCATAGTAAAGTTTACGAACGCCCATAACATTTGCTGAGTCATAGAGATATTTAGTGGGATAGCGATAGGGAAATTTAAATACGAATTTCAGCAATGATCTCTGTGCGCGCTCAAGTACAAGCATATGTGATTTACTAGCTCCACCCCAGGCACAGATGCAGTACCTAGATGATTATACTTTGACAGAGGGCAAGATATGTCTGTTCCATGAGTTGTTTGCTAGCCACTTCTTGCAAGATTATAAAAACGACTATTAACTTTCGTGTCCTGGCTGCTACTGAATTTAAATGTGGTTCCCAATTCATTTTATCATATATTACGATTACATAAAATAATAAAATTCTAGGGATTCTCACATACGGTAATTTCATTTCAGGCTAAGCATGGGTATGTATGTACTATGGAATCTAGTTAACTTGTGAACGTACTTATATATTCTTAAACAAATTCATATTATAGATACATTACACTCAGACTCAGTACAAATAATTATATTCATCACATAACGATGAGGTTTGTGGTGGGAATTAATAAACTAACGAAAAGAGCAACAAACGATTTTAAACTTTCGCGATTTGTATACATCAATCTTTACACATAAATAGAATTGGAGTGTCTGTTTTTAATATTAAAATAACAGCCTTTTTACTAAATTCAAATGGATGTATACACGGTACATATACCGAAATGACATATTTTCAATTTTTGTCCGTCTGTCTGTCTATCTGTCTGTTTTCGCTAATCTCTGAAATGGCTGTACCGATTTTGACGGGACTTTCACTGGCGGATAGCTGATGTACCAAGGAATAACTGAGCCTATAAATTAACCGGATACGCGAAGTAGTTCCCTCAGGATGAGGGTGAAACCGCGTGAAACAGCTATTACTAAATAATTTAGTGGGTCACTAGAGCAACAGGCAAGACAAGTGTAACGTTCTCATCATACAAATGTACATGAATTTACCTACTTGTCGTGACTGACATATCGTCGCACAGTCTAAACTAATGAACATTAAATTTAGACACCGGTTTCCTTTCATGGAGGAAGCACTTAGTAAGAAAGGATTTCTTAATATTCCACCACTAACATATCATAACTTCACACCTTTATCCCCGAAGGGCTAGGCAAAGGTGTATTTCATACCCACACTTTGCCAGTTATGTTTCGGTCCCAATGTAATAGGAGGCGAGCCTATTGCCATCTACTTGGCACATCATTGAGCGAGCGATAATTAATTTATAATGCACACATAACTTCGAAAAGTCAGAGGTGTGTGCCCGGGGTACCTGAGAATCGAAACCGAGACCATCGTCTCGGCTGTCCATTACGTACATCACTGGGCTATCCACCAATAAGAGAATATAATTTTATTGTAGGTGAAAGTTAGGAGCGGGCTGGTTCACTATAATATTCAAAGGTAAATTGAATGCAGCCTGCACGTTACCCTTACCTATTACGCCTGGCGTTCAATCTAGGCCATGGCAAATAAGATTACCTGAGCAACCTGCAGCTAAGATAAGATTGGAAGCTTAGATATACAATTTCCCTAATGGAAAGCAATATTTACCTGTAGTATCATTAAAGACATACATATATATTTATTTCTGCATATTCGTTGTTTACAACACTTATATAAGTGAAAACCCTATTCTAGATGAAGCCGGAATTTCCTTGTTAAAAGACCTTTGAGAAGAAAAGTTTTAAAAACAAACTCAAGATCCATTTTTATTGGCGTTTACATATTGATAGAATTCTTATACCGAGCTGCCAAATCCGTATCCTAATACAATTTTAAACATTTTTTTAGGTATGATTCCTTAAATGAAGAATGGCCATAATATTGTATAAGACGCTATGCTTTGAAATTCACTCGAATTGGTCTGTAATTAATTTAGAAAATAGAGTTTTTAAATATGACTTGTCTGACCAGATTGGAGACATCCTAAGAAAAGGACAGGTTAGATGTACCCTTAATAGAAGAGCATGCATGGGAAATTTGATGGGAGTGAATGAAAATAGGGAGATATGTCAGGATTGTTGCAAATGGCGTTCCGTAGTCTCTGCCTACCCCTTTGGGAAACAGGCGTGAGTCTATGTATGTATGTTGTCTGTTGTTTGAACAATTCTTACTTTAAGGTTAGAAACCTGGTAACAGCCTTGATAATTTTGCAGATAATACATAGTACATCAACTCAACGTTTAATATAAAACGAGTATGTTTGAATAAAATCACAGGCACAAAAACCACAAAGAAAAATAGCCTAACGTGAAGGCAATAAATAGAAAACATAGTAATGTTGATAATCGAAGCAAAGAAACATGTCCATTGTACATCTGCAAGGTTAAGGCGAGGTTGCAGTACTTTTTAAGATTTTTGAACGTCTGAAAGTCCCATGAACTATGATATTTTTAATGAATAAAAATTAAAGTGTAAAAATTGAACACATCTTCTAGTAAATCGTAAAGATAGAAACACGATTTGGAATGATTGGCTCGATAAAAAAAAATGTCAAACATGGCACTAAATCACAATTTTAAACGTGTACTGCTTAGAGATTCCATAATGAATTTATATGAAAGTATTATCAATAGAAACAGCTTTTTAATTTGAAATAAATGGTAAAAACAGATTTCGTAATTTCGTTATCATTTTTCTCCAAGAAAAAAAATAGTCAAAATTTTGGCATTATATCGCTCGCCGGCCGTTCATCAGTGCCTGTCTAGGCGTGATTGAGGGCGGACGTACGTCGTTGCTCCGCAAAATCCCCCTCCACCCCCGCATTTACGTTTTCGCAAAGGTACGAAGTAATTCGTATTCCAAACTCAATCGTTCAAACCATAGACATACTAGTAAGAATATATATCTATACGGGAATTAACGCGAACATGCATTAGGTATTTACATACCTTATTTTTGCTTGACGTTTCGAGACGGTTGCACGTCCCGTGGTCGCAAGCTGACTGGTGTAGCGATGTCACGTCTCCGAGTGCGAGGTAGAAGATTCTATTTCTACCCCCGCGTTGTTGATTTTTGAGGTGCCGGCGCAGAACACACTAACCGTATCTGTATTTTGAACATTCGCCGACTGCGCATTAAAGTAGGGTGTTGTTAACCGGATCACTGGATTCCACGCCGATGACAATTTGAAGCCCTCTTCCCGATTGAAATTTTTATGTCTTCTGATTTCGATCGCTTCACGCACAACTCTTGGGTAAAAGTGGCGTTCCGTGGAGAGGATTTGTGGACGATGAAATTCAATCCAGTGATTGGTGCCCGATTGAAGTAAATGTTCCGCAATCGCCGATTTGTTCGTTTGACGGTTCTTTACAGCTGCGATGTGCTCCTTTATACGTTCAGCGATGGTCCGCTTCGTTTGCCTTATGTAAGAGCTTCCGCAGCTGCAGTTGATTTTATAGACACCTGGGGTTTGTAGCGGTAGAACATCCTTTGGTGTGCCCACCATGTTGTATACTTTGGCCCCTGGTGTAAATACGGTCGGAATGGAGTAGTTTTTTAACTTTGCTCCTATTTTATCCGTAACACCTCTAATGTAGGGCATGTAGGTAGGTTGTCTATTTACCGCCGGATGTTTATCTCGCTTGATAGGCCGCGTCATTCGACGTTGTATCTGGTATCCGTTCTTCCTAAGTACCTCCTGAACATGGTCTAGCTCTAGCTTCAAATGCTCAGGGTCACAGAGGTCGTGTGCTCTGTTTTTTAGTGACGTCACAACGGATTGCAGTTGTCGAGGATGGTGGTGCGACGTGGCGTGCAGGTATCTATCTGTGTGTGTAGGCTTCCGGTATACGCAGTGTGTTAAGGACCCATCTGGTCTCGACAACGATCTGTCGGTTTCCATTTCGTAGGTGAATTTCATCTTCGGATGAATGGAGTTAAGGTGTTGCACATATTGATCTACTTCCTGCTTACCTCCTTTTACGATACTAAAGATATCTTCCACGTATCTTTCCCAAAGCCGGATGGTCTTAGGTCCGATGCTAAGCGCCTTTTCCTCAAAGTGTTCCATCCAGATATTAGCCAGTACTGGGGCTACTGGACTCCCCATTGCGACACCATCGATCTGGATGTAATATTGGCCTTGGAAGAGGAAGTAGTTGCCATCTAAGCAGTGCTTTAGTAGATCAATATAGTTGTGAGGCATATCGTTGTCACTCAGTCTGTCCCTCACTACGTCCAGACATTCCCTTATTGGAACGTTGGTAAAGAGCGACTCAACGTCAAAGCTTACCATTACATCTTCCGGTTCCAATCAGATACTTTGTACGATCTGGACGAAATGACGCGAGTTCTTCACGAAAGACGGTGTGATACCGACTAATGGCTGCAATACCGATGCAACGTGCTTCGCAAGGCCGTAAGTAGGCGACGAAATCTGACTTACGATAGGCCGCAGTGGCACGTTGGGCTTATGTACCTTAGGCAGACCATATAACCTAGGTGGTTGGTATGGCTTGGGACCATATAACTTGCTGTACTCATCTTCCGTGAACAGGTCCTGGTGGTCTTGTATCAGTGCTCGTATTCTGCGCGTTACTCTGGCCGTGGGGTTATATGAGACCGGTTTATACACCTTGTTATCACATAACAACTCTCGTACCTTGTCCGTATAATCAGCCGTATTCATCACTACAGTGGCGTTTCCCTTGTCGGCTTTAAGCACTAAAATATCCTGGTTGTCCCGAATCCTTTTCAGTGCTTGACGCTCTTCCATAGTGATATTACTGGCAGGTATCTTCGACTTCCGTAATATCACCGCGACGTCCTGTCGTAGGGTATCGGCATCACTGGGCGGTACTTTATTACGGATAATCGTCTCCTCAACACTGCTGATTATATTTTCGTACTGTATTCGCTTAGGTGTTAATGCGAAGTTTAAACCTTTGGTCAAGATGTTAATCGTAGATTCATCTAAACTCGCGTTGGATAGATTAATTACGGTGTTACTGGTTTGTACCGATTCCGTAGGTAACGTTTTATTCGCATACCGTCGGTTTAATAACTTGGAGAACTTTCGCTCGTGAGTAGCACTACATAGTTCGAATGTCCGACTTGCTTGTAAGAACGTTATCCGATCACACAAATCGTAATCAACGCGAGATAGGAACCCACTACACTTCGTATGCACGGCATATAACTCACACTGTACACTGTTGAGCTCACTATGTTTGTTGCGTATTAATTGTCTCAGGAGACGTACACTCGCGTTATACAGAATTTTACGGGAAAATGCGATATCACTACGTGGTTTTATACGCACACACGTAGGTAATAAGTCCCAATCGCGACATTTTGTTAGAAATATCAACGATGTTTCCACTCGCGCTCGTTTCCTCCTTAATAATTACAGGTGACGCACTAATTTTGCAATTTCCGACCCGTAGCGGTTTGCAATAGAAACTTTTAAACACTCGCGTTGCATGTTTAAGAATATATATCTATACGGGAATTAACGCGAACATGCATTAGGTATTTACATACCTTATTTTTGCTTGACGTTTCGAGACGGTTGCACGTCCCGTGGTCGCAAGCTGACTGGTGTAGCGATGTCACGTCTCCGAGTGCGAGGTAGAAGATTCTATTTCTACCCCCGCGTTGTTGATTTTTGCGCAGTCGGCGAATGTTCAAAATACAGATACGGTTAGTGTGTTCTGCGCCGGCACCTCAAAAATCAACAACGCGGGGGTAGAAATAGAATCTTCTACCTCGCACTCGGAGACGTGACATCGCTACACCAGTCAGCTTGCGGCGATTAGGCAACCAACACAAAGTTCACCCAAACACGAAACAGTAATTTTTGTATTACACAAAGTGCTGTATCGTGTGGAGACCACACCTTCAATATTCGGCACAGGTAAACGGTGAAGCAAAAAATGGCTTTGAAAATTGCACACAGGCTAACTTTTGATAGCATAACCGACACATACGTGGATGGATTTGTGAGCAATTGCAGGCATCCATCAAACTGTTTGATAGATTTGTTCGATTAATTTAGTTTCGCCCGCGACTTCGGTCGCGTGAAGTATACACCTAATTTTTCCTCAGGAACAAAACTTTCTATGTAACTCTATAGGCAAAAAAAAACATTTAAGAGTTTGGCCGAGTGACCACATTTTAAAATATGTTTGTATAAAAACATTTGAATTTCATGAAAATATAAACGTTTTTTCTTGAGTAGGTATCTATCATAAATCACAATATCTTAATTGGAATTATCAGTACGCAACCATAACGGTTTAGTTCACAATTTATGAATGTGTAAAAACACAAGTTTATGCGCTAGAAATTTATCATAATTTTTTTTATACTATAACTGTATTATCTGTTTTTAGTTTATTACATTGGAGCGCGTGTTTTGCATATTATTATCCAGAGCCAGAACATATTTCAAGATGAATTTGTGAAAACATATTTTAAGAATATTTATGAGTTACTATAAAATTGTTTAATATAAATAAAATTTAAGTTCATAATGCAAAAAAAATGAAGGCGATTGTATATAATCTTTAAAAATTTAGTTCAAAAGTATTATTTTCTTTATCATATTATTTTACGATTTGTGAAGATTTCAAAAAATATTCTTAAATTTTTTCATAAAAAGTCTGTGTAAATTCTAAAAAATACTTATAAAATCAAGATTTTAGAAAATTTATAAGCAGATCAAAGTACTCGTCAAGACTAATGAAACGAGCCCAAGTTTTATGGGGTCATGTCGTTCTATCGCAGAGTGGTTATGGCCATCTTCTACCATCTATCACCCTGTGGATCTACACTGCCATTATACGCCCCATGCTTACATATGGTGCAGTAGTGTGGTGGCCACGCACACAACTAAGCACAATCACAAAAAAGCTACAGAGCCTTCAACGCCTAGCCTGCTTGGCCACAACAGGCTGCATGAAGACCACCCCAACAGCCGCCTTGGAGATACTACTGGACCTAAGACCGCTGCACCTAATGATCCAGCAGGAAGCTGGTGCTGCAGCAATCCATCTAGACAAGCTCGGGCTGTGGAGACAGGATGATCGAATAACCCACGCACGCCTAAAAGGGACCTTAACCAAAGAGATCCCGATGCTAGAGGCCGCTTGCGATCTTATCCCTAAAACCTTTGTCTTTGACAAAAAATATCGCATCCAATTACAGGAGGAACACAAAGACAGCTCTGGTATACACGAAGTCAGAGTATACACAGACGGCTCAAAAACGAAGCATGGGACAGGTGCGGGCGTATTCTCCCATGACTTAAATATCAACATCTCAACATCCCTTGGCACTCTTAACACCATATTCCAAGCCGAGTGTGTTGGGATAACAAGAGCCGCAACAGCAATCGCGTCTAGGAACGTAAGTGACCTGTCTATACGCATTATCACGGACAGTGTCTCTGTACTACAAGCTCTCGGCAGCAACTGCTTTAACAGCGGCCTCATCATGGAATGCCACCTAGAGCTGCAAAAGATTGCAGAGAAGAATCGGGTTACGCTGCAATGGATTAAAGGCCACAGCAACTCCGCAGGCAATGACGCCGCAGACCAACTGGCACGGCAAGGATCGGACACAATGATAATGGGACCCGAGCCGATTGTACCGATACCGGCAAGCCAACTCAAAACATGGCTACGCGAGAGGACCGCACATGAACATGAAAAACAGTGGGCAGACATAAAACAATGCAGACAAACAAAAGATGCTATCCCCGCTTGAACAAGCGACTCTCGCACAAGCTGCGGCATTCTAACAGAAAAAATCTTAAGCATCTGACAGGCATAATAACCGGCCACTGTCCACTCAACAAGCACCTATTCAACATAGGCGTTACGGACAGCCCACTGTGCAGGAGCTGCATGGAAACCGAAGAAACACCCGCTCACGTCATTCTGCACTGCACAAGCGTGAGCGATCAACGGGCAAAGCTGCTGAACAACCCCAGAACCATGTGTGAGGCTTTGAACGACATCAGCCAACTAATAGCTTTCTGGAAGGAGCTAAGATGGTATGAGTAGTCGGCGTCAATCAAGTCACCACTTACGCACAATGGCCCAGTGGCTAAGTGTGGAAAACCCACGTCCAACTAAACTAAACTATGGCCATCTTCTAGCTTCATTATTAGATCATTCAGATCAGCTCCATAACATATTGTGACATTGTCTTGCGATTTCTATAAACATGCCAAGTTGCAGCTCAATAGAAAACCAGGAAGTTGGTCAAATTCACCTTGCAGGATTTCATTCCAGACACTGGAACAAAAGTAAATAAAAATTTGTAATACAATAGCCTTGATACTTCAAAAACTTCCACAGCTCTTATGCTGAGCTGACGTTTGATAATCGGTTAAGTTAAACATCGTGAGGCAACTTCCATGTCTGTGAATTCTCTATAATAATCGGAAAATACATGACTCTGAAGTCTGCCAACCCACACTTGGTCAGCGTAGCGAACTATACCATAGCCCTTCTCATAGAGAGAAGAGACAAATGCCCAGCAGTGAAACGTTTTATATATAAAGCTGATATTTATATACAAAATTCTCAATTGAATATTCATAGTAGATTTTACAACCCACACCTACAAAAAGCTTCTGCATAAACACTACAACAATATTTTATTTTCACCGTAAAGGAAGTGGCATCCCTAGTTTACTTCAGGTTGATCACGTTCAAGACCATTAACTAAATTAATTTTAACGAAGCAAGTGACATTGATAAAGTAGGGATGGAACAGATCAATGAACAAAGTTCAAAAGACGTAGGGAAGACCTTTTAGTCTGACCGTGACCGTGAAAGATCTTTAAGGTTTGTTTTGTTTATGTTCTTTCACATAATGTAAACAATGAAGCTGGTAGCGCCATCTACCTTCCTATCTATAACTAATCGCATCAACGTCAATCGTTCAACGCTTGCTTGTCTAGTGCGAGCGATACCATGTTTCCGTCCCTGTCTCCCATTCCCTAGGAGGGGCACGCCTTTCGCGTATTGGTCGCCGCGAACGTCGACGTGAGAAACAGTCCAGAACTTTCGATTCGCTAAATACGTGTCCACTATACCGTATCGCACCGCGCCGCTCCCGCTATAATTATTACCGCTTATACAAAACCGCTCGCAAGTGAAAGTGATTTGTGTAGTGGAGTGAATCAAGCAGCTTCATCCCGAAAACACCAGGAGGCTGCCATTTGCAAGGAAGGAGGACTGACGTACAAGGTAAGTGCCCCTCATCATTAGAATATCCTATACCCACTCACAATCCTTTTCCACATCCTCTTCCCTTATCCAATCCTAGGCGACTAAAACCCGCCATCCTTTGTATCCAGTCCATTTCCTTCTCCAAGTCGCCTAGAACCTACGGTTTCGGTGTATCGCCAAACCATTTTTTTGATCCATACGAGTCGGATTCATTTACGTTTTTATACGTTATATCGCTATACCTAGGCAGTTATAGCATCTAGCTATACTCCTAATATATTCACATAACCGTCGCATGGTTGTTTCCGCCCGCATCAGTAGGTAAACTTTTATGTAGTTACCTACTTACTCAATTATTATTTCTGGAACTATCATAGTTGTCTTGTAAATCTCATATTTCGAGCAACTTTTAATTCCACAGCTCTAAAGTGTTGCCTACTTAGCCTACTTAGGTAAAATAATAGGTACATTAGATATTCTTATTTTGTTTCGGTCTCATTAGCTTATACTTACGTAAGCATGTCACAACAAAAGAAGTCACGCGTGTCGGAAGACAAAGAGATGACAATCTTAGAAGCCAAACGCAATATTTTATTTGAGCGCATTCAAAACATATACGAGCGTTCAAAAACCGCCTCTATTTCTGACAGTAATAGCGAAGCATTTCTCAGTTATTGTATGACAGTAGATAGTATTCGAACAGATTTTCATAAGTTGTTAGACGATTATAAAGCAAGATTACTTTCTATCAATCCTGATGAAAAACCGAACTTTCAGCCGTACACCTCATTCGAAGATCTTTATTGTATTATTAAGCGTATACAATCGCAATTGGAGGGTAAATGTTCAGCAGAGCCCGTCGCCGCGGCCCGCAAGCTGAAATTACCGCCAATCGAGATTATGTCGTTTGACGGAGATATACGAAATTGGCCGTTATTCTATGCGAGCTTTAAGTCTACAGTGCACGATAATGGTTCTCTGACAGATGCTGACAGGTTGTATTATTTAATAGGTAAACTGTCACCAAAGGCCCAGTCCGTATTTGCAGGTGTCACACCCAGTGCTGAGAATTATCAGGTCATATTTCAGTCACTACTTGACAGATATCAAGACACGCGCGTTCTAGCGTCTACTTACTTTGACCAAGCTTTAAATCTCAAACTGTCCGGCAACGCGTCTGTCGCGAATTTCCAGGTGTTAATTGATAACTTCGTAACCGCGGTTAATTCTCTTAGGAACTTAAAATTAGAAGATCTTTCCGACTTTATGTTGCTTCAACTCGCTTTAAAAAAGTTTGACACTGATACAATTCGTGCTTTCGAGATGTCGGAACGCAATAATAAAATACCTACATTAGATAGTTTTATTTCATTCATCAAAGATCAGTGTCGAATATTTCATAATACGCAGTCTGGTTCACCTGGCCCGTCTAACACTAACATCAACAAACAAAGGTTGAATAAATCGCGAAATAGTAATAATAACTCGGTCTCTAATCCACAATCTTACGTAACATGCTCGGAATCTAATAGTAATAATTCACAGAAGTGTCTGTGCAGTAATATAGTGCACGACCATTTTTATAAGTGTCCCGCCTTCAATGGTCTAAATCCAAATGCTCGTTTTAAATGCGTAAAAGATAACAAAGCTTGCATTAATTGCTTAAGCATAAAACATAAAACAAGTAATTGTTCTAGTAAGACAAAGTGTCGCTTATGCAATCAAAAACATCATTCTCTGCTTCACTTCGATAAAGGTAACCCGTTGTCAAGCCAAGCCGCTAACCTTGACACACTTACGTCGCAGGTGCAGGCTACGATAACTGCGCCCCCGACGATTCAGAATGAGATATCGTTGTGTACGACATCCATTGCGCGGGCGGCACGCACGTGCGGACGGCCTTCGCGCGCTTGCAGTGATCAGAGCAGTGCTAGGCCGCGATGTATGGCGTCTAAGACTGTTCTGTTAGCGACAGCGCAAGTTATCTTATATGATGTTAATGGGTCGCCGCACTTGGTACGTTGTCTGCTAGATAGCGCGTCTCAGACCAATTTAATAACGTTAGAGTTGTTCAAACGCCACGGATTATGGAATAACTTTTAAAATACGAACTCAATAGTCCGAGGGATAGGCGGATCAGAAAAATATTGCAAGGGTTCCGTAGATATTAAAATACATTCGCGTTTTGATGGAGACATTAATTTTAACATTTCTTCGCTTATCGTGGAGCGTATCACGGACGCATTGCCGAACGCTAATGTAGACGTAGCATCACTCACTCACCTCGAGTCATTGCCGCTGGCAGACGCGGAGTTTGCGAATCCGGCAGGCATTGATCTTTTGATCGGAACTTCAATATTTCCGCACTTGCTACTAACTAAAATAGTACGTAGTGAGCGATATGATTTACCGCCCGCTATTGAGACGGTATTTGGGTATGTGATTATGGGTACCGTACCTACGTTACATACTTCTCATTGTATTACGTCTTGTTGTTGTTCTGTTCTTCAAGAGATCAAGGTGGGTGCTAAAACTGTGTGTAAGATAAAGCACTAATTAGCTATGCTATGCTATGCTATGCTATGCTACGCTATGCTATGCTATGCTATGCTATGCTATGCCATGCTATGCTATGCTATGCCATGCTATGCTATGCTACGCTATGCTACGCTATGCTACGCTATGCTACGCTATGCTACGCTATGCTACGCTATGCTACGCTACGCTACACTATACTATACTACACTTCCGCTTTGTACATGGATGACATTGCCTGTAGTGTCATATCCGCTCCGCTAGCAATTTCGCTTTGTGAAGAGCTTATTCAGCTTTTCAAGCGAGGCCAGTTTGATCTTGTCAAATGGACAAGCAACTCTAAGGAGGTTCTCGCACGCATACCAGATTCTCATAAAGCTTCTCCAGACATTGAGTTTGATAAGTCTGTACCGCATAAGGTTCTCGGTTTACGCTGGGACAAATCCTGCGATAGTTTTCGGTTTGACGTCTCACCACTAGATGATAAGTGCACCAAACGCACTATGCTGTCCACAGTGGCTCGACTATGGGACATAATGGGTTTTGTGGCTCCCACAATTTTGTACGACAAGCTCTTGATCAAAGAGCTTTGGCTATCAAAGTGTGAGTGGGATGAAACACCCCCTGACCATATTGTCGCCGCTTGGCGCCAGTTTTGTATTGAGCTTACCGCGCTCAATCAAATTACAATTCCGCGTCATCTTGGGTTGGTAGATGGATGTACCATCAACTTAATAGGTTTCGCTGACGCCAGCGAGCGTGCTTACGGCGGAGTCGTATATCTGCAAGTCCGCATTGGTTCTAACTACTCGGTGCAGTTAGTTTGTGCCAAGTCTAAGGTCTCGCCTGTTAAAACCATTTCGGTTGCGAGACTGGAGTTGTGCGCGGCCCTTCTGCTGTCTCAGTTGCTCCGCAAGGTTCAAGACACAGTTTTGCCCCACTACCCCATTAATAAAATATACGCATTTTCCGACTCCAAAGTAGTGCTCGCTTGGATTCATTCTTCTCCTCATCGCTGGCAGACTTTTGTCGCCAACCGCGTTAGCAAATTGATTGAACTGGTTCCTGCTACTTGTTTCAATCACGTCGCGGGTATTGAGAACCCCGCAGATTGCTTGTCTTGTGGTGTCACTCCACTTAATCTTCTGCATCATCCATTGTGGCATCGTGGACCTTCTTGGATCTCCCATGATCCGTCAGAATGGCCCATGCAACCCTTTGACCACAGTGCAGAAGACGAAGATGTATCCGAACGGAAGTCTGTTTCTTATCCCGTGATTGCTGAGGTTGCGGCGTCTCCCATCTATGCACTCGCACTACGCATGCCATCGTGGTCTAAGTTACTCCGCGCCATCGTTTATGCTATAGGTTTCTTAGGCACCTACCTAATGAGACTTTTGTATCAAGTACTGATATCAAATTCGCAGAATGTAAGTTACTACAAGCTGTACAGGCTGTTCATTTTAGTAACGACATTCAAAATTTAAAAGACAATGTACCTTGTTCTCCCGCTATCCTTAGACTCAAGCCGTTTCTCGATGAACACGGCGTGATAGGCGTTGGGGGTCGTCTGTCCAATTCGGATGAACCTTATAACTACAAACATCCTTGTATTCTGCCGCGACATGATCATGTTGTCGACCTTCTTGTTGATTTTTATCACAAGAAGCACCTCCATGCCGGTCCGGAGTTGCTTATGTCCTTACTTAGGCATAAGTATTGGATTTTAGCCGCTCGACGAATAATTCGTCACAGAATACATAAATGTAACGTCTGTTTCAAATTTCGTCCGCGTCCGACTTTCCCTCCCATGGCCGATCTCCCTAGCCAGCGCGTCAACCAGGTTGCTAAAGCGTTTACACACACCGGTTGTGATTACGCAGGACCACTGCAGTACGCCAGTGCGTGGTCGAGGTGTTAAAAGCCGTAAAGCCTGGCTATGTATTTTTACATGCTTAACGACGCGCGCTACGCATATTGAAGTTGCGACAGATTTAAGCTCGGTGTCATTCCTGGCAGCCCTTAAACGATTTCTCTCACGGCGCGGCCCTATACAGTGTTTGTACACGGATAACGGCCGCTTTCATGGCCGTTAGCCATCGTAGAGAAATTGCATACTTCCAAGGACGGTACAACCCGCGTTGTTACCGTGAAAACCGCTAAGGGGAGCTACGTGCGCCCTGTTGTACGTCTCTGTCCGCTTCCAATTCAGTGAGATCTAGCCTGAAGTTGGATCTACCTCTTAGTTTAAGTATTTAGTTAGTAGTTTTCGCTATTATTGCGTTTGTAGTTTTCGCTAAAGTTAATTTAGATTAATTTTATTGTCATATCGCTGTCTTAGCCTATTGATGGGTTATGCGGTAGTACATCCAACATAGCTAAGTTCAATTCTATTTTTTTAAAGGCAACCCTTTAGGGCCGGGGGGATATGGTAGCGCCATCTACCTTCCTATCTATAACTAATCGCATCAACGTCAATCGTTCCACGCTTGCTTGTCTAGTGCGAGCGATACCATGTTTCCGTCCCTGTCTCCTATTCCCTAGGAGGGGCACGCCTTTCGCGGATTGGTCGCCGCGAACGTCGACGCGAGAAACAGTCCAGAACTTTCGATTCGCTAAATACGTGTCCGCCATACCGTATCGCACCGCGCCGCTCCCGCTATAATTATTACCGCTTATACAAAACCGCTCGCAAGTGGAAGTGATTTGTGTAGTGGAGTGAATCAAGCAGCTTCATCCCGAAAACACCAGGAGGCTGCCATTTGCAAGGAAGGAGGACTGACGTACAAGGTAAGTGCCCCTCATCATTAGAATATCCTCTACCCACTCACAATCCTTTTCCACATCCTCTTCCCTTATCCAATCCTAGGCGACTAAATCCCGCCATCCTTTGTATACAGTCCATTTCCTTCTCCAAGTCGCCTAGAACCTACGGTTTCGGTGTATCGCCGAAACAGAAGCTTTTAAAAATTCTGAATGCTTGATTCCCATATATAAGAGCACATTGTGTAGATCTGTAGATTGTTGTGTCGATTTATGTGATCTTTGTCTTTCTGAAATGTTTTCGTAGTTCATTATAGTATGTAGTCATACACCGGTTGAATTTGTATTTATCTATTTAGGGAAGCTATGCAAAAATGCTTGGTTAAAACGCTTTGCGCCAAGCATTGATTGCATTTATATTAGTCCCATAATCAGAACAAGAAGCAAAGTTTGTATTTTCTTTGTCGAAGTAAATTAATTACAAGATTCTAAGGCAATGGATTCTATAATTAAATCAGGAAATTGTTTTCATTTCATTAGACAACATCCCGACGTCAGTAACGTTATGCGTTGTGTAGTTTATCCAATCACCACTGAAGGTTAGTTCCCTGTTTAACAAATCAGCTTCTACATATACAGCAAACTTCATCGAGAGTATGAATTATATAATACGTCTTGTCTTATTATTATAATATGAACTCCACGTTCATATTATTGCGTCCTGATTGGTCAAATGTTGGAGTCATCAATCATCTTTGCCCGAAGTTTGAAGCAATTTTATTAGCCTCAGTGATGTTGCGTACTACGCGTAAAACGTCTAGTACGCTTGAGTTATGATAAATTGACAATGTTCGATCAGTCTACAAGAGGCTAGGTTACCGCTATGAACAGTTTAAGATCTACATACGTCTGCTTCCATAAACAGGCGTATAAGGACTTAAGTAGTCAAGAAGTGACATAAGCTATTTACTAAGAAGTGTTAGATGGCAAAATCGTGTGTGTAAAGAGTTGCTAAATTAATAGTACTCGATACACCAATGTAATATAATTTATATGCACAATAAATGTACTCGGTCTAAACCTTCTACTGTTATAAACGTGAAAGTTTCTAAGGGAGTTTGTGTATTTGTAGCTCTTACACGCAAAAACAGCGCAACAGATTTTGATGAAACTTTACAGCAATATAGCGAAAAACACAGCGTGGCTACCTTTTGTAACGAGAACCATTATCTTTGTAGATGGAGCCACGGGCAGTAATCCTACATAAAAGTTTAAACTCAACTACATACTTAAATATGTTTATTGGATAACATCATAAAAGCCATTAACACAGATGTATGTAACCAAAATGTGCAATGTTAGGCCATAAACGCAAAATCTGTGCTATAGTGTAATTACAGCACTTGGAAAATATCCAAATTATGTAAAATAATTAATGAACTACGCAAGGTATATATAACAAGCGCTGTATTCAGGACGATATTCATTTAGAACTTTATTAAAAAAATATTTTTTTTGTTTCCTTGTTTCTAAAACAGGGAAGTCGCAAAAGGAATAAATCTAGTGTGTCGCGAAGATTTTACAAACATACAACCAACGGATATATTGAACACCCAGAAACGAAACAAAATACTTTATATTTTTTTATTATTACATAATAGTGGTCAATCAACGGGGAAATACGTAAAGTATGATGTCTGAAAAATAGATCAATATTCATTAAAAATATATTGAGCGTACGAGGTACGTTAGTACCTACTCTATTCTCGCCGTTGGCGGTTCGCGATAAAGAATGATTACTGTTCGCGTGACCACACAATCAAAGGACGCAGAGGACACTGCGGTGGTGGATAGTGAGTATACCCCGAAAAAGATCAGGGGAGAGTCTCATACACCTCCTCCGCTATCCCACAACTCGGTCGCTCATATTCATCATCGTCACCATCAGCCTTCTACAGTCCACTGCTGGATAAAGGCTTTGCTCGAATACTCAGTAGTAGCACGAAGTCTAGCAATATGCCCGGTAACGGCAATAGGAGCTTCCTACGTGGAACTTATAAATTAATAAAATGTGGGTGTATTATTACACCTCTGTCTAACTCTTCGGGAATACAGGCGTGATTCTTTAAAAATATATAAAGGTGACAATCATATAAATAAGCTTTACTTGACAGGCTGTGCAGCGACTTAACACGTTCCGAGACAGATCGCCGAAAGGCGGTACTCCATAACCTACTCAAATTAACATTAGAATATCCCATACAAATTCTCCCTCCGCTTGACGACGATGTGGTATACCTTGTACTTATTTTTATTGCGTGATACGACAGTACGTTTCTCGACGTGACCATTATTCACATTTTATACGACTGTTTTCACAACCAATTTTATAGCAAACTAACAATAAAATACAAGTAATTATGAAAAGACTCCTGCACTAAGAATAAATCCTGTGTGGTGGGAGCTTTACAAAAATACAACCATCGGACACAATGAATACCCAGACCCGAAACAACAATTTATGGATTACACAAATGGTTGTTTCGTGTAGGAATCGAACCCACAACACTCTGCACAGTGTCAAGCGGCGAGGCGTCTGCTTTAACCAATATGCCAACTGTGAATCAATTTCATTAAACATCGTTACCTTTTATCGCGGTAACAACAACCACGCAGCCGAAAATTCGGCGAAATCTAGTATAATATAGTTAAAGGGATCAATGTATCTTACATCAAGGATATTATGATGTGTAACAAGGGGATATAATCATCAACTACGGGACCCTAACCAGACCTAATGCCTTGTTGTTGTTGAATATAACAGAACAACCTTTACCCAATTTGTAAAGTTATACTCCGAGAACTGTTTCATTTAACAGGATGTATATGTAATAGATAGATCATACATATTATCTTATCCTTTCACAACTTAGCTCAACTTTAGCAAGTTTTAAGATAGGCTGTAATCGACACTAATTGTGAAAGCTAAGTTCAAGTTAAATGATACAACACTAAGGGCGCGCTCTACCGCAATCTGATAATTAAATTAGTTTTTTAGGTAACTCATACTTTAGTTTCAATTTTAATTTTATCTAAAAGATCGGGCCTAAATCCTTTTTCTTTTCGCTTGCCCAGAAGGCGGATAGTTACGTGAATCTGTCTCTCTCAGCCTGCTCCCTTAAACTACGGCAGTGACCTACTTACCTTAGTGCTAAGGGATATCAAGCAAACCATGGTAGTCAAGATCACTCAAATCTACAATTATAGTGTAGTATTAATGGCCCCAAAAGGATTAGTTCGGCGCTCCAAGGTCGCTACTTAAGGCATCGGTGGTAGTAGAAATGACAGTGATGAAATAGCCAAAACCATTAGGGTCGTGTGGTCGGTTCAAGAGAAAATGTAGGCTACCCACTTATTTAAATAAAAAGTATGACTCATTTACTACACTCATTCGCTATAGAAAATGTTCTTACAATATTTGGTTCGTTCGCTCATTCATTGTATCGTTCAGATTGTGCCAATTTACTGAAGATATAAAAGATAAACTGATTGCTTGGACTTGAAATAGTACCAGTCTCTCCTATTATATAATTGTAAAAAGAGTCTTTACATTAAATATATTTAAGAAAAGCTGATCTGATAAATAAATAAATACAAGTGTATTGTCTAAATTAGCGGGTTTGAGCCTAAAGCAATAACATTGATTTGTATCAGTCTTTTTTTTCTGAGCAGACACCACGTAAAATCTTATCAAGCCCCTTCATCATCATCGGCCCTGTATATAAACTGTCTCACTACTGGACACGGGCCTCTTTTCACTACGAGAAGTGTAAAGGCATAGTCCAAGCTTGGCAAGTGCGGAACATGCCAGCAAACTCTCAGACATGCCGGTTTCCTCACGCTGTTTTCTTTCACCATTAAGCAACCTATATTCTTTCAGTGTTCAAAAAACATTATAAAATGCTAGCATATATTTAATGTTAAATGGCTACGCTCTATATTGAAGTGCTCAAGTAAAAAAGTCAGTCGTATAAAGCCCGAGCCACAAGGTGGCATTGGTTATGTTTATAGTTTATTCGCAATATAGGCACTCCGTTCTGGCATTTCAGTTTAAAATTGACGTAGTCGACGTGGACAAAGTCTAATCTTATTTAATTGTAGAAGTTTTATTCAGAATAATATAATATAATACATAATAATATAATATTATAATAATATAATATAATATTCTACCACATTCACACAGCACCATCTAGACCCAAACTAAGCAGAAGCTTGTACTATGGGTACTAGACAATGGATAAACATACTTATATCATCATCATCATCAGCCCTGTATACAAATTGTCCCACTGCTGGGCAGGGGCCTCTTCTCACTATGAGAAAGGTAAGGCCATAGTCCACCACGCTGGCCTAGTGCGGGTGGGCAGACTTCACATGTCTTTCAAGAACATTATGGAGAACTCTCAGACATGCAGGTTTCCTCACGATGTTTTCCTTCACCGTTTAGCAAGCGATAATTAACAATTTATTACGCACATAACTCCGAAAAGTCATTGGTGCGCGCCGTGGATTCGAACCCGGACCCTCTGCATAGCAGTCTGTCGGTCACTCCACTAGGCTATCGCTGCCTACTTTACTTATACTTTATACTTTTACTTTTTTTTGTAAATACTTACATAATTATTATACATAGACACCCAGATATTAATATTATTCAGAATAATACTTTTCACACTCTTATAGTGCTTTGTTTATCGAGACCCTTTACGAATTACGTATAAAAATGCTCGCTCAGTCGCTGCGGCCAAATATGCTTTTGACGAATAGTTTTGAATGAAGACAAAGAGCAAATGCTATGAGAAAAATAGTTCGTAGTAATTAAATGGTAGCAATGTATATCATGTTTATGTGCTTTTAGCATTTGCTAAACAAACCCTCTACTTTGCCAGAGCTTTAATTGACAAGAAAGAATCCCTAGTAGCAATTCGTTCTATTATCACCAATTGCTGTTAATCTCAAACAAGTAAATATAACGCTGAAATAAAACGCTAGTAGCCAGCCACGCGAAAAATGTGAGGAATATTTAACTTTTTCTATCAATTTGATATCCATTAGCATAAATTGCAAGTTACACACTCTCAAGACGGCTTGTAGGAAATTTAATGCATTTTATTTTCAAATGTACAATCGGTTCGTTCAATCTTTTAGTGCGAGATTGCTTAAACCCACGTATGTGTAAAGCGTTTTACTTCAGTAATTCATCTTGCAGATATAAATAGTGTGTTAAATAAAATTCAGCATCAGGATTTTCATCTAGATTTGTTTTTCAAGCAGTGCAAAATAATTCTATGTGAAAAATACGTAGGGAAATAAATATATACCTTTTTCCCCTTTTTAGAAGTGTTTGGTCTAAAGCAGTCTTATTTTATTTAAAGGCACTGTGATATCAATATCTAGGAGTCACAAATGCTAAAATGTCCTCAAAATTCGTTAGCTTTTAGCATACCCTAGTGTAAACTTTGGTGTAACTATGAACTATGAGATACACAGAAGGGAGAAAGTATTCTGTAATGTGTATTTATACAATAATTTACTATGCCATAAATGGCCAGAATGCATTCTAAAACTTGATAGATGACAAACATAACTTAAACAATGTCGTTGCTCTAACAACCATCAACACGGTAGTAAAAGTATATCAAATTCTGTAAACAACAAACACTGGATACAGTCTCGGAAAGGTTTTAGTGCCTGCTTAACCAACTAGATGGCGCTAGTCACTGCATTGGTGAAACTAGACGAGAGAGTATTACCAAGTTTAGTACTGTTCATTAATTAGTTACATCTTGTGGCATGTGTTTGGACCTCCAAATAGTTTTTGGACTCGATTATGTGTAATCGAGTCCAAAACCTATTTTTGTACAAATTACTCGGTAGGTATCTGGTTAGCAGTAAGGTGACCACAATTACGACTCGCCAGGCAATCCTCATCCCTTGTATAAGGGCTAAAACATCTGGCGAACTTTAGCTCATTTTTTTAATACACCTCTCCCGCTCTAGTCGCGCACTAATTCTATGGGGACACATATATAAGTCGCGGTAGACTTTACGAACATGCAGCCATCGGACGACCAGAACAAAAAATTAAAAACCAGCCTCGAACCACCAACAAAAGTGTTGTCTCGTGTGGGGGTGGAACCCATTACACTCGACGCAGTGTCAGAGGGCAAGGCGACCGCTTAAACCTACTCTGTCAACTGTGCAGTCATATAAATTATTTACGTCGCACATTTTCCACTGCTGTCTGTTCACTTCTTGATATACGCACCTCTCTATAATTATGTGCATATATTTGTTATAGCCTTCATTTTGATGACGTCATTCAGTTTCATTGATTATCGTGTATGGGAAATGCCTTTAATGCTTTCATTGCTGACATGTGAAGGGTAGAGCTGTTCAATAGAGTATTATGGGTGTATTGATTGATGGACTATCCTATACTAGGTAACCATGAATAATTTATTACTGCATGTGGGTGTCTGTCAAAGCTGATGATACTGTCGTTTTTTATAAGACAATTATGGGAACAGCTATAGGAAAGATGGATGTGTTGACAATAATCAAAGGGAAAATATTACGTTTAATAAATAAAAAAATTAAGTGAACTTCAAGAATCCGGAAAAATATGGTACCCAAAAAACCTACTAAAATAATAAATTGCAAGGCTAAGATTTTCCAGAAAATACGTTTTGGCAATATCACCAACACAGAGCGGAGGACGACTCTTAATATATTATATCAGTAATGTTTAATAAAGGGAAATTGAAGTCCAATTACCTCCCTACGAGTGTTCTTCGAAAAATAAAAGAAAATTATAGTCAATAGAAAAGGTCGAATCGTGGGTTCAAAATCTTATTAAATATTAGTGTGGGTTCCCTTAAGTTTGATATACATTAGCATAAATTGTAGGCTACACACTCTCAAGACGTCTACGTAGAGAAATTTACTGCATTTAATTTACAATCTATACTTTTAATCTTTTAGTGCGTAATTGCTTAAACGTACATTATGTGTAAATCGTTTTGTTTTAGTAATGCATCTTTCAGATATAAATATGTGTAAAATTACATTCAGCATCAGGATTACTTTTTCATTGTTTTGTTTTTCAAGCAGCACTGCTTTTTTTCTTGATAATTTGTCATGTTCGGACCGTTCAAAATATGGTCTATAAAATTGTCCTGTTTTACTTAAAGGCACTCTGATATTGAATCTGAGTAACAGTACTCTAATATTAATAATTTATTACAATAGTTTATTATAACATAGATGACCTTTATTATTTAACTTGATAGATGCCTGACACAACGATGACTGTTAGAGCAACGTAATTGTCTAAGTTATGTACTTAGACAATTACGTTGCTCTAACAACCATCAACACGGCAGTAAAGGTACTGCATAAATTAACAAAATAACAAACACGTCTTGTTACAATGTCGGAAAGATTTAGTGCCTGCTTAATCAACTAGTTGGCGCTAGTCACTGCATTGGTGAAGCTAGGTGAGAGAGTGTTACCAACTTACCATGTATGGTTTATTATTATTTACGTCTTGAGGTATTTGTTTGGGCCTCCAAATAGGTTTTGGACTTGATTACCCAGTCTTACAAATTACTCGGTAGGTACTTGGTTCAGCAGTAAGGAGACCCCAATTTCGACTCAACGGAAAAGCTCACCTCGTCTTATTTTTTCTTATTACTAGACTCACGCCAGTATCCTCGAAGGGGTAGGCAGAGGTGTAACACTACACCCACATTTTGCCATGAATTTTTAGGGTCCCACGTAATAGGGGGCGAGCCTATTGCCGTTACCGGGCACATTACCAGACTCCGTGCTGCCACTGAGAATTCGGAAAAACCCAGTAACTCTTTTGTCCGACCCGGGAATCGAACCCGGGACCTCCGATCAGCAGTCGCATACGCTATCCACTGGACCACGGAGGCAGTCTCACTTATTTTTCTATTATCTTCAAAACAGGACATGCCAAAATTGCTGTCCTGTCCCTCCTGTCCAGTGCTGTGGCAGATTACTGGTCGCATACAATATAAATCGCCACTGAAACGACACGAAGAAGAAGAATAACTGCTTACACTTAAACATATACAATGAAATTCGGGGAATCGGGGCTATGGCTTCAAGCGCTTCCATCGTCAAAAATAGGAACTATGTTGGACGATACTACATTCCGCATCGCTTCGTGCCTTCGCTTGGGTGCTGTTTGTGTTTCTCCGCATCGTTGCAACTGTGGGGAAGCCGTCGCCAGCCTTGGCCACCATGGCCTATCATGCAGCAGAAGTGCACGGCGTATTTCCAGACACGCCCATATTAATGACATAATCCGTCGTGCTCTTTCCACCGCCGGTGTACCAGCTCATCTTGAACCTAATGGTCTGGTACGTGACGATGGGAAGAGACCAGACGGTATGTCATTATTTACTTGGAAGATGGGTAGGCCTCTGGTGTGTGACGCCACCTGCGTCGATACCCTTGCGCCATCACATCTTCTAAGTACAGCTGGTTCAGCTGGCGCTGCTGCTGCATCGGCGGAGACCCTCAAACGGCGCATATATCAAAATCTAGTTGGGAATTACGTTTTTGAGCCGTTTGGGGTTGAAACGCTGGTGCCATGGGGCCCGAGTGCTCGTGCCCTATACAGAGAAATAGCATGCCCAGAAGTTCTGGGCATGCTACCAGTAGACAGCGTTGCGGAGGAATTCTTGGACGCAGTATAGCATATATATTATTACATATTTTTTCGTTTTCGTTCTTTTTCTTTTATTCTTTTTTTCTTAATTGTAGATTAGTTTTAGGTTTAGCTCTTATCTTTAATATTTAATTATTACAATGTATATATATATGTTTTGTACCTATTACGCAATAAAAACTCCTTTTATAAACAAATAAAAAAAAAGTTAAGTTTGTTTTCAGTGTTGTCTTCTATAAGGCCTAAACATCTGGCGAAATTTGGGTCGAATATAAAAGACTTAAGCCTCACATATCATCACTTCTGCCTGACCTCATGATATAGGCACCTCTCTAAATGTGCATATTATTATCTTTTTTATAGCCTTCATTTCGATGACGTCATTCAGTTTCATTAATCATCGTGTATAGGTATTTTCCGTGTGGTGACGGATTAAGAATACGAATTGTCACCACCCCATATCATCCCATGGGTGTTGTAAGAGCCGACAGAGGCAGCATATTATGCAGAGAACAACACTGTAAGAGAAGGAAAACTTGATACAAACCCTATACCAACCCGTTTGGCCAGCGTGGTATAGTAGGCCAATTCCTCCTTTCAAAGGAGAGGCCTAGTCCAGAAGTGGACTGTTAAAGGCTGAAGATGATGATAGGAAATGCCTTTAATGTTTTCATTGCTGACATGTGAAGGGTAGAACTCTTCAATAGCGTATTATGGGTGTATTGATGGGCTATTCCATACTAGGTAACCATGAATAATTTATTACTGCATGTGGGTGTCTGTCAAAGCTGATGAAATTATCGTTTTTATAAGACTATAAAAATCGATTAAGTTATGGAAAAGGTTATAGGAATGATGGATGTCTTGACAATAATTAGAATTAAAATATTATTCACGCGTTTTGCCCGTCGGGAAAGGCAGAGACAATAGGATGCCACTTGCTTCTATCCTTACAAACCTAACGCGCTTTCTCTATATTCATTCATTACTCTTTTCATACAAAACATACTAAAATATTTCGTTACATAAAATAAAAAAATGTGATCTCCAAGAACCCGGAAAAAATATAGTACCCAAAAAGTCTACTAAAATAATAAATTGCAATGCCAAGATTTTCCAGAAAATACGTTTTGACAATATCACCCACACAGAGCGGAGGACGACTAGTACTTAATATATCAGTAATATTTAATAAAGGGAAATTGAAGTCCAATTGCCTCCCTACGAGTGTTCGCTGAAAAATAAAAGAAAATTATAGTCAATAGAAAAGGTCGAATCATGGACTCATCTTATTAAATATAAGTGTGGGTTCCCTTAAGTTTCGCATCGTTATCTTGTTTGCCAGCCGATTCGGTGTCTGCTTCCGTTTTATCAAGTTTGGACTGTGCAAACACTTTGATTGAATATCTTTCGTCAATATTAGCTTTTGCCATTGTCTACTAACAGAGTATAACTTATATTGAGATGACAATTTACTTGTTGGTTTATGTGGCTAAAAATAAATTTGGCCTTTGGGTTTCATAATCGGCAGCCTGCTGCAGTTGTATTTTTACATGTATATAATATATTCATAGTAATAGGGTTGATTTCCCTTGGAATATTTGTTAGAAATTTGATAAATTTGTTGATATTTTCTCATTTTGCTTTGTTCTAATACATTACAATATTCTGTTTAAAAATAATGTCAGATACGATGTTTCGATATAGAACAGCAAAGAAGTAAGAAAATTCTTCCTCTGTAGACAGCAGGCTTCTCACACACTCTTTTGTGACGCAAATTGGATGAGTCGTATCTTTTTTGTATCCTTTCCCGCCAATAAAACCTTTTATAGCATTTTTTTTGCCGAAAAATTGTCCTCGTAACTATGTTAGGTATCATGTTCGGCCAACAAAAGAAATAATTCCTGCAATTAAAATTCTAAACTACTTTTAATTACTTGAATCGTTTTCCTTATTGGCAGTTGTACTTAAACTTACTTGTACTTATTTTAGGAATAAGATTCAGATAACCTATTTTTTACACTGCTATTTTGGACCTTTCATATTTATAATTTTTTATCACATTAATTTTTATTTTTTGCAAATTGCCTTTTTTACCTAACATTAGTCAATCCTGTTTAAAATTTATCACTTCGTCGTTTTATTTTGCTGTTCATCCGTCATGTTAACATGATAAACGTAAACTGATATGAGCATAACATTTGAACATGAAATCGTAATATTCCTTGCGTGTTGTCGTGAATGAAAATTTGTGCGTGTATAATACATTTAAGGAAGATTACTAAGCAAATCCTCAATTGTATTTCCACGTTTACCATTTCTGTTATCAGTCGTAAATCTCTGCGTGACGTCATCAACTATGGATTCATGATATTGTACTACACGCAAGTTTATTTCTAGAAAACTAAATATCAAATTTAATTTTACGCCGTAAGACAGAGTAAATTTTATTGATGGAGACGTTTGGAATTGTGAACTATAGGTACTTGATAACATAAATTTTACTAAGATATTATCGGTTTCTTGTCGAATTTCAAATAGCTTAAGCCTAACATCGGACACGAAAATAAGGTATTTTATTACAATTTAAGTCAAACTTTCGAATTGCAGTTGACCGCATTTACATCTAAATTACTTTTTGAAATTAAAAATCTACATACATAGTAATTCTTAGATATGAATCGAACAAGATGCAGGTAGAAGTATAATTATAATATTACTAGAGGATACCTTAAGCTACGCTCGCACATTTTTTATTTATTCATTTCTTCCTAATCACGTGGGAATTTTGGCAAATCCCTTCTTAGTGATCCCTTACAATCCCCAAGTAACATACATGCTAAATATCCACTTGCTGCACCTAATAGTTTCAGGTGTAGCTTGTCTGTCAGTCAGTCAGTAAAGCAAGGCTTTTATATATACTTATGCAGATTACAACAGGATTTGCTTTAGGAGTTTCGCCAATGCTAACCAGGCGTTCTAAATCGACCATCACGTGGATTTCAAGCAAGCCTCTTATTTTATTATTTTTGCCCATTAAGAAGCAGTGTCGAGTTTTATACGACTTAGCCTTTGAAATATCTACATTGTTTATCTTTTATCGCTTTTTTATACCCATACATAATTCTGTTTTTGTGGGCCATAATTAAACAAAAATTAAACAAAAGCAACAAATAAGTTAATTAATTTTGTTCGTTGTATTATAATCTCTTTAATGTACAAAAATGCGTTGTGACCTATTATCCAATCTCCAGCAGTTAAATAGATGTCTTTTTGTTAAATGTCGAAAGGGTTGTAATCAAACCCTGCAAACCTAGTTTCTATTCCGAATGGAAATCCATAGCATCAAAAGCGAAATTAAAAAATACGCCGTCGATTCCAGGTAGAATACTATTCAAAAACACTCCTTTCGCTTTCTGATTTCAGAATTTTATTCGAGACTGACTATTGGAATGAATGTTTCCTGCTCCCGTCCAGATTAAAAAACGCATTCTGTGAAAGTTTTATTTTCACCAAAACAAAACGCCGAATAATATGCTATCAAAGTGGTTCCGTGGGAATGCGGGGATGGGATTCGTCTTTTTTAAATGTACTAAAATTACACTCGTAGTTTTTTAAATAGTTTATTTTAGTACTTTAATAGTTTTCTTTTTTATTTGACTTTACAAAATGGTAAACGGTGCAAAAAGCAGCGATAGCCTAGTGGAGATACCAACAGACTGCCCTTCAGAGGGTATCGGGTTCGAATCCACGGCGCGCACCACTGACTTTTCGGAGTTATGTCCGTATTGAATTAATAATAAAATTAACGTTTGCCCCGTGTCTCGGGGAGCACACTAAGCCGTCGGTCCTGGCTTTCATGAAGATCTTTGACAGTTGTTATAGGACGTCAGTACCGTCTAAATAAACTGGCACTAGTCTAAACTATGGAATATCGCTATCCCTTCGGGTTGCGGAGGTCAGATAGGCAGTCGCTCTGTGGAAAAGCTAATATTCAGCCAAATCCGGTTAGACTAGTAAGCGGAGCCCAGGTTGAAACTGGGATAACGCTAGGAGGATGTTATGTTTTATGTTACAAAATGGTAAGAGATTCGGTGTATGCGACGAACGGCCTTGGAGCTGAAGAGCAAGTGTGATATACTAATTTCCAAATATATGTAGATACGTAAATATACCAATTTCGCAATACTTTTAGGCGATTTAATTTCCTTATGAGAATAAATATTTCATACCAAATTGGGTGTTTGGCTTTGAATTAAATAATATGTCGTTTACTTTTATGTTTTTGAAGTACCTACACAACACTACGCAAATAGGGAATATGATGAGTTATAAATGGAACATTAAATTATTAATTTACAATAATAATAATATTATAATAAAATATAAATGTATTTGCTAGATTGTTTTTTATCTCGTAGTGGAAACCCGTTGTTATTTGCCTTTATGACTTTGCAAACATTCAATGAAAGGACTCAAAGAAACAATAATTGAGTTCAAAAATAATTTTATTATAGGATCACATAAAGGGTTGTCTCGTATGAAGATGGAACCCACAACACTGGGATCGCGTGATCAATCGGCCAATAAAAAGCAGTTTGAGCGTAAATAATGCATAGGGGTCCCACCAAGAACTTTGGGTCCCAAGCCAACCTCACCTGCAAGTGGTGCACCTGCCGATCAACGGACGAGGCTCTGGCAAACAAAATATCCCGATAAGCGGCAACAGGCTCACCACCTATTACGTGGGATCAAAACACTGGCGAAAAGTGGGCGTTTAATATGCCTCTGCCTTCCCCTTCGGGGAAACAGGCGTGAGTCTATGTATGTGTTGTATGTATGTTTGTATGAGCGTAAATAAATATAAAATATCACAATTAATTGGTATTAATTTATATGAGATTATTTAGATACTTTTATGAGAACTGTTGTTCTCATAAAAACATAGAACTTATTTAAAACGCCAAGGCACTTTAAATGAAAATATGAACACAAAAAATGCTGGTCGGTACATTTAGCTAAAATTCCACCCGACTTGGCATTATTGTGTTACTTTTGCTTCATGTAGGCTGTGTGCAGATATATAAAGCAAGTGTGGAAGGGACAGGACGAAGGGAAAGACCTAGGCGGACGTTCTCTGACCAGATTGGAGACATCCTAAAAACAGGACAGGTGAGAAGTACCCTGAACAGAAGAGCATGCATGAGGAATCTGATGGGAGTGAATGAAGCAAGAGAGATATGTCAGGATCGTTGCTAATGGCGTCCCGTAGTCTCTGCCTACCCATCCGGGAAACAGGTGTGAGTCTATGTATGTATGTATGTATGTAGGCTGTGTTTTCAATACTGGCCAATTAAAATAAGAAAAATCAGTCTCACTCTTAGACTCGGATTCTGAGCTTATTTCGAAGTTTTTTTTACCTGCTGTTGTTATCAACAGCAGGTAAAAAAAACCGGATATAGATGTATGAATAATACATTTATTGTATTATTCATACATACAACATACATATGACGTGACGTGAGGCCGCACGAAAAAAAATAATAACAATGAAAACAAGGCACCAATTAAACATAATCAAAAATAACAATCTAATACTAATATATAACGATGAAGAGTTTGTTTGTTTGCTTGAACGCGCTATCTTAGGAACTACTGGCCCAATTTGAAAAATTATTTCAGTGTTAGATAGCCCATTTATTGAGGAAGGCTAAAGCTATATAACATAACGTTATGAACCACGGGAGCAGAGCAGTAGCCTTAAATAACGCGGATGTAACCGCGGGCTCATCACAAAAATACTGAATCTATTTTTACCGATGTAAAAGTAGTCAAAAGCAACAAGAAATCATAACGCTTGTTAATTCTAAAGTAGATAATCGATTACATAACTGAGATTAACCCTATAAATAATATAAAATCTGAACTTCACTTTATACCAGCCTGTCTCCTTTTAATATTAATATAGATAACAGCTTTTTAACCGCTATATCTTGGTAGCTTAATTCTCGTAATAGCTGTTTCTTGCTTTACCAGATGGTGCAGAATTAATTTGACTCGAAGAAAGGCTGCTTTATTTCCCATTGGAAGTGTAATCAGAAAAGCAGATTTCTGTGATAGAATGTTTTTGAGATAGTTGTTATTTTTAACTTTTATGCAATAATTTCATTGTTCCAAAACTAAAAATAACAGGTCAGTTCACTTATGTGGTTTGATATAGTTCTCGCGGCCCTATTGATATATTATTCATCATCATGTCAGCCTAGAGACGTCCATTGATGGACATAGGCCTCCCCCAAAGTTCTCCACACAGACCGATCTTGAGCTGCACGCATCCAACCGCTTCCCGCAATATTAATCAGTTTGTCGGTCCACCTTGCGGGAGGCCTACCCCTGCTGCGTCGTCCGGTACGTGGTCGCCACTCCAGAATCCGCCCGCCGCAACGGCATTGATATATTATAATAATAATTATATGTTTTTACCCTACTATTCATTAGGGAACACATTAAAAGCCTTGGTACTGGTTATGATGAATATCTACGACATTCGTAGTGGTGAACCTTGAAATATCCTGTCACTGGTTTAATTATTTATATTAATTATAAATAATATAATATTATAACCTTTGAGTTGTGGAGTTTGACAACAGACACTCTGTAGAATAGCTCATATTCTTTCAAACCTGGTTAAGCTAGGAAGCGGATCCCGGATAGGATGATAATTGTGAAATAAGTTAACTATAATAGTCCTGCTGTGAGGTATTTAGCTACCAACATAACTGAGGCATCTATTGAGATCCAACTATAATTTAATCGTAGCCATTTATATATCCGTAGGCATAAATTGAATATTCCATGCATTGAATTCTATTGTTTAGTTTGAACCAGTAGTTTAAATCAGACTAGCTCATCGTTTATGATTTATCGGTATGGCATTATTAGTTAAGATTTGATTTGAGTGCGTTTGAGCTATTCCTGGCAATGTAAAATTATACGAAACGATAGCGTCGAAATCGTTGACCTACATACGTTCACTAGATTAAATTCGAGATTTGGATACTAGACATACATATTTGAGATATTTTATATGGAGCTTATGTCAAATATGTATCTCTACCTAACCAAATTCACGAATAGATCAAATATTACTCTTCAAAGTTGGATATGTAAGTTCTTTTCGAATAATTATGTTTCTCATTTTAATAGTAAACGACAGTTTCGTGTATGAATTGGTGAAAACATTCTGTATTGCGAGTAAATTTACAAATATACATCATAAATATATTGAAACTACTAGGGTTCCTTGTTGCTTACTACGGCACCCTAAATACAAGTCAAGTTAAGACTCAGTCAATCTGCCAGTTATTGCC
The DNA here is from genome assembly GCA_944739405.2 of Euclidia mi. Taxonomy (NCBI): domain Eukaryota; kingdom Metazoa; phylum Arthropoda; class Insecta; order Lepidoptera; family Erebidae; genus Euclidia; species Euclidia mi. The sequence goes on along the minus strand of OX123185.2, from coordinate 91,567,180 downwards.
AAAAATACATGGCATAACCTTGACCTCGCAAATGACCACGAACGACAGTAAATATACAATAAACAGGATACGATCATGTCTTTACCAGTCTATTAAGAGTAAACTTTCAGCTATAAGTACCAATAAAACTTCATCGTTTCAGATATTATTCGCAGTCAACCATAAACTTTCAGTTTACGTCGAAGGCAATACGTATAGTCAACTGAACACGAAAGAAGAAAGAGATAACCTATAAATGAAAATGAAAGAGTAAACCTATAAAAAGTATTATGGGATTAACATAATACTTTTTATAGGTTTACTATTTCAATTGAAGTTGATACATTTTAAAACAGTGGTTCCTGAAATTTATTCTGTATAGTAAAGGACTTAACCACTTTCAACAGACACACAGGTCACACATAATAGTAATTAAAAGTGGGTCACCTAAAATTTTAGTTTCTTCCGAATAGGGATCAAATCCATAAACAAGTTAAGGCACAACTACTTCTTCTTTCTCTTAGCGTTATCCCAGTTTCAATCTGGGGTCCGCTTACTAGTCTAACCGGATTTGGCTGAATATTAGCTTTTCCACAGAGCGACTGCCTGTCTGACCTCCGCAACCCGAAGGGATAGCAATATTCCATGGTTTAGACTAGTGTCAGTTTATTTAGAAGGTACTGACACCCTATAACGACTGTCAAAGATCTTCATGACAACCGGGACCGACGGCTTAACGTGCTCTCCGAGGCACGGGACAAGCGATAATTGACAATTTAATACGCACATAACTCCGAAAAGTCATTGGTGCGCGCCGTTGATTCGAACCCGATACCCTCTGCATGGCAGTCTGTTGGTATCTCCACTAGGCTATCGCTGCCTTAAATTTTAAGTGTGAGAGTGCAAAAATCTCAATGTTAGATAAGTGTGTCTTATACATTTCTAGGAGACTGCGGAGAGGTGCCCGTGCACCGGCGTTTGTTCCGCACTTTCAGTGTGGAAAAGCCGAGGCACGCGCACGTTCCGCTGTAATACAGTTCTAGGGACCACATAACATAGCTGATTCGTAATACTACTACAATCAAATTTATTGTTACAAATGCCATGCAACATCATAAACATGAGCAGTTTGCGTCTGGACTCCAAGCTTAATAAAGCATATTCTTTGAGTATCTCTTGGTATGGAAGTTTAGAATGACGGAATTTGTAATGGATAGTTCTTAAAATTTTTTTTGGACCATTTCAATCCTAATCACATATTTGTTGTAAAATGGATTCCAAATCGGGACTGCGAAATCTAGTTGAGATCTAATAAGCGTTTTATACAAGAGTAATAGGGTCGATAGACGTTTAAAATCTTTACAGGATCTCATAACAAAGCCGTACATTTGATAGGCTTTATTAACAATATTGTCAATATGTAGGTCGAGATGTAATTTAGTGTCTAACGTGACACCTAGATCTCGGATGTGGCTGACCTTTTGTAGAATTATGTCTTGAATAGTGTAATCATATTTAAGAACCTTCTTATTTTTGTGTAAGTTATAACACTACATTTAGCTATGTTGAGATGCAGTTTATTGAGTAAATAAAATTGAGAAAACCCGTCTAGGTCACTCTGTAAGAGTATGCAATCTTGTAAACTAAAACAAGCCTTGTAAACTTTGACGTCATCAGCATATATAAGGAACTGTGAGTTAGTAAAACAGCATTTTATATCATTGACGTACAGATTAAAAAGTAGGGGTCCTAGAATCGACCCCTGCGGTACTCCGGAGGTGGCAATAGTGGAGTCAGATTCAAAACCATTAATGACTACTTTTTGAGTCCTCTTGTAGATGTAAGACATGAACCATCGAAGTAAATTGCCGCGAATACCGTTGTAGGCAATTTTGTCTAAAAGCAGCTTGTGATCCACCTTGCCGAAGGCCTTTCGAAAGTCTGTGTACACAGCGTCAACTTGAGTTTGATCATCCATATTTTTAAATAAATAACTTGTAAATAATGTTAGATTAGTGACTGTTGAGCGACGTTTTTCGGGAATGAGTATGCTGTGTATGTAGGAGTATAATTCACCGTGCACAAGACTCTCGAAAAGCTTCGACAAGGTGGATAAAATAGAGATGGGATGATAATTTTGGACGTTATTTTTATCACCACTTTTATATACTGGTGTGATGAAAGCATGCTTCCAAACTTCGGGAAATATTCCCTCACTAAGGCACTTATTGAAAATAATACAGAGTGGATATGCAATACGGTCTGCGGTTTTCTTTATGAACATTGGGGGTATACCATCAAGACCGGGCCCTTTATTTAAATCAATAAATGTTTAAGAGACTTTAATATGAAATCAGATGTTAAAAATATGTCCGACAAACATGAAGAATTATCCGCAAACATTGAAGGTGCTTGCCAGTGTTCTGGTTCAAAGGTGGAGGATTAAAAAACAGATGTGAATAACTTAGAAAACATTTTGCATATTGCGGTCGGATTATTTTCGTTCATCGTCAAGATACATATTTGCAGGAATATTGGCTTTTCTCTGTCTTTTCGAAATATATGTCCAAAAGTCTATAACGTTCAGTGAAATACTATCCTCAACTGAATTCATATACCTTGTGTGTAATGTAAATGTAACATTTATCACACTCGATTTTAAAGTGATTGCGTAAAGTTGAAAACGTTTCGTAATCAGATATATTACCATATTTTTCCACTTTATCCAGGCATGTTCATTACTTTTAAACATACGTATTAAGGTGCGTGTAAACCATATAGGAAAATGAGAATTCTGTGGTCGGACAAGAGGAACATGAGATTTAATAGTAACATATATAACTTCATAAAATGTTTCGACAGCCCTGTCAGCTGGTAGATTATGAAGTATACGGTCCCAGTCTAATTCACAAAGTTTGTTATTAATTGTGTCGTAGTCTGCTTTGTAGTAGTTGTATTTGGGACGAGTGTGACGTTTCATAAGAGAAAATTTACTGCCAAGAGAAGTTGTTACACAAAAAGACGGATAGTGAGTGTTAGGTGGCAGAAGTGCTACACAGGTAGTACCTGGCAATCCACATTTGATATAAACAAGTCCAATATGCGATCCAGATTATTCTTTATGTTATTGTATTGGAAAGAATTAGTAACTCCTATAAAGTCGCATATATATTGACTCGTTGAACCGGTGGATTGAGCAGTAACATAATTGTGGTCATTGTTGTCTGTCCATTTTATACCGGGTAAATTGTAATCTCCTACTATGAAGAACGCATCGGTACTATTGTTGTTAATGAGAATCTGTAACGTATTTGTGTGTAATAAATACAACTCATCGTGAGAGCGGGGCGGTATATAAGCTGCACTTATGATGTGACGTTTACTGCAATTAGACGCGGGCAGTTGAACCAGAACGTGTTCGATGTCTGCGTGAGTGGAGGGTGTCTTAATTTGCGAGGGTCGTAATGTGCATTAGATGGCTACTAACACTCCGCCGCCCTCGCGTTTTCCAGTGGCACATCTGAACACCAAATACCGATCATCAATGAATTCGCTGTCCGCAATATTCGCCGTCAACCAGGTCTCCATTAAGATTATGACATCATATGAAAAAGACATAATGTTCATAAAGAGAGTATGCAATTTGGTTCGCAGTCCATGACAATTTTGACAATTTTATTTCATTCATAATTACTTCAAAATTAAAAAGTCCGTAAAATTATGGTAGATAGTATGTAGTATAGCAATAAACAAAAAACTTGGCGTCCAATCACAACATGACATGTGGAATTTAAAAATATGTTGTAACGGACACAAATTGATAAGGAAACAATATTGTGTTGCAGCATTTTACACCTAACGTACCCTAACAGTGAGTACAAATTATTGCAGAAAAACATAGCGTGCGATGCGAGTCGACATCTTAATATATAAAATCCTTGCGTTACTGACTGACTGACAGACACGCTACAGCCGAAACTATTGGGCGCAGGAAGCTGAAATTGGCATGTATGTTCCTTGGAGACCGTAGGGGTGCACTAAGAAGGGATTTCCTGAAATTCCCACGGGATCGGCCAAAACGGGGAAATTAAAAAAAATGCAGGCGTAGCTGCTGGCGTCCTCTAGAATTAATATATGGAATTATGCAACAATATTTGCGGTAATTAAAGCGTTTTTAATAAGTGCGTGATATAACATTCGAATATTATATTTACTGTGCCATACATTTACATGCTTCATGCACTTGAAACTGACTAATAAATACGTCAACGGATAAATAATTGAACTGTTTATTTTTCTATTCAAGAACCATCTTCGTAGTTTGAGACCATTGAATACACACATTTACGTTTTTTTTAAGTTTTTTATATCTTAAAAGGACAACAATAAAACAATTTAAGCACGAACGGCGTAAATTAAAACCGTTAAAGCGAAAAAAAATATATATATACTAACAATAGTGGGTACGCAATATAGTTCGAATCGAAGTATGTAAGATAATACAAATGCGCCTGTTATGCGAATATGTGACTGTCGAATATACTCATTGTCTAACAATATGAAACATGGATAATAAACCTTTCATAAGTAAAATAACATTGTATTTATCGTGCCATATCATAATACATATCCCATCAATTCGAAGGTAAATAATAAATCTTTCAAAAGAAAAATGATAAAATTGTACATTAAGCAGCCACACAATTTAAAACCGTTAAAATAAAAACATTGGTAATAACAACAATTAGCTCATAATAAGTCTCAAACAGAAGTATATGAAGTAACCGTAATCTATACATATTATGAAACAAAGTCCCCCGCCGCGGTGTCTGTCTGTCTGTTCGCTTAAAACTCGAAAAGTACTGGACAAATTTTTATACGGTTTTCAACAACATCGAGACTGATCCCTGAGGAAGGTTTTAATGTATAATAAGTTTAGGTTTTGTGCAAACTGACGATATTAGTTCGACGCGTCGGAAAAAAATGAGCCGATCGGGAGCTTGCCTCGAAAACGCTGCCAAAACCTTTTGAGTCATAAATAACAAAACAATGTGTGATGGGATTGTACCTCTTTAATAGATCTACAAAAATTTCCGCGATGGTAGATATAATTATATCTATCTTTCAAGGATAACCCACCATTAACCATATTTTGCTTTTACATCTATCTGTACTCTCTATACTAATATAATAAAGCGGAAGAGTTTGTTTGTTTGTTTGTTTGAACGCGCTAATCTCAGGAACTACCAGTCGGATCTGAAAAATTATTTTTGTATACGATAGCCCAGTTATTCCGGAAGGCTATAGGCTATATAACATAACGCTTCGACCCTTTGGGCCGCGCAAAAGGCTGAAAAGGCTAAAATATAATGTCGGCTAATCTCAGGAACTAGCAGTCGGCTTTTAAAAATTGTTATTGTCTATGATAGCCCAATTATTCCGAAAGGCTATTGGCTATATAAAATTACGCCACAACTTTTAGGGCCCAGACAAAAATAATAAAATGGTCAAACAAAAAGGGGGGGGGGGGGGGAAGTTGGGTCAAAGGCAAAAAAAGGCTAAACGAATAGGATACAATCTATATGGGTATCGTTTTCGAGATTTTCGGGACGCTGATTAATAATATGAAATTTATTTAGTGATCCAAGATGGCGGACGGGAAATCAAAGATGGCGGATGAGAAAATTAAAAAAATCAATATGGGTATCGCCTTCGATATTTTAAGGGGTGGGGAATCGAAATACAACATCTATTTCGTGATCAAAGATTGCGGATGGGAAATCAAAGATGGTGGATGGGAAAATTACAAAAAATCAATATTGGTATCGTCTGCGATGTTAAAAGGAATGGGGAATCCAAATATAACATCTGTTTCGTGATTCAAGATGGTGGATGGGAAATCAAAGATGTCGGATGGGAAAAATTTAAAAAATCAATATGGGTATCGTCTCTGATGATTTAAGGGATGGAGAATCCAAATAATCGTCTCTGATGATTTAAGGGATGGAGAATCCAAATACAACATTGATGGCGGATAGGAAATCAAAGATGGCGGACGGGATTTCTTTTAAAGTCGATATGGGTATCGTCTCCGATATTTTAAGGAATGGGGAATTCAAAAACACCATCTATTTCGTGATTCAAGATGGCGGATGGGAAATCAAAGATCGCGGAAGGGAAACAAATTTAAAATCAATATGGGTATCGTCTCTGATGATTTAAGGGATGGTGAATCCAAATACAACATCTATTTCGTGATCAAAGATGGCAGATAAGAAATCAAAGTTGGTGGACGGGATTTCTTTTTAAAGTCGATATGGGTATCTTCTCCGATATTTTAAGGAATGGGGAATTCAAAAACACCATCTATTTCGTGATTCAAGATGGATGGGAAATCAAAGATGGCGGATGGAAAAAATTAAAAAAATCAATATGGGTATCGTCTCTGATGATTTAAGGGATGGAGAATCCAAATAATCATCTCTGATGATTTAAGGGATGGAGAATCCAAATACAACATTGATGGCGGATAGGAAATCAAAGATAGCGGACGGGATTTCTTTTAAAGTCGATATGGGTATCGTCTCCGATATTTTAAGGAATAGGGAATTTAAAAAACACCATCTATTTCGTGATTCAAGATGGCGGATGGGAAATCAAAGATGGCGGATGGGAAAAATTTTAAAAATCAATATGCGTATCGTCTCTGATGATTTAAGGGATGGTGAATCCAAATACAAAATCTATTTCGTGATCAAAGATGGCGGATAGGAAATCAAAGATGGCGGACGGGATTCCTTTTTAAAGTCGATATGCGTATCGTCTCCGATATTTTAAGGAATGGGGAATTCAAAAACACCATCTATTTCGTGATCAAAGATGGCAGATAAGAAATCAAAGATGGTGGACGGGATTTCTTTTTAAAGTCGATATGGGTATCTTCTCCGATATTTTAAGGAATGGGGAATTCAAAAACACCATCTATTTCGTGATTCAAGATGGATGGGAAATCAAAGATGGCGGATGGAAAAAATTAAAAAAATCAATATGGGTATCGTCTCTGATGATTTAAGGGATGGAGAATCCAAATAATCATCTCTGATGATTTAAGGGATGGAGAATCCAAATACAACATTGATGGCGGATAGGAAATCAAAGATAGCGGACGGGATTTCTTTTAAAGTCGATATGGGTATCGTCTCCGATATTTTAAGGAATAGGGAATTTAAAAAACACCATCTATTTCGTGATTCAAGATGGCGGATGGGAAATCAAAGATGGCGGATGGGAAAAATTTTAAAAATCAATATGCGTATCGTCTCTGATGATTTAAGGGATGGTGAATCCAAATACAAAATCTATTTCGTGATCAAAGATGGCGGATAGGAAATCAAAGATGGCGGACGGGATTCCTTTTTAAAGTCGATATGCGTATCGTCTCCGATATTTTAAGGAATGGGGAATTCAAAAACACCATCTATTTCGTGATCAAAGATGGCGGATGGGATTTTTTTTTAAATCACTATGGGTATCGTCTCCAATATTTAAAGGGATGGGGAATCCAAATCCAACGTCTATGTCGTGATCAAAGATGGCGGATAGGAAATCAAAGATGGCGGACGGGATTCCTTTTTAAAGTCGATATGCGTATCGTCTCCGATATTTTAAGGAATGGGGAATTCAAAAACACCATCTATTTCGTGATCAAAGATGGCAGATAAGAAATCAAAGATGGTGGACGGGATTTCTTTTTAAAGTCGATATGGGTATCTTCTCCGATATTTTAAGGAATGGGGAATTCAAAAACACCATCTATTTCGTGATTCAAGATGGATGGGAAATCAAAGATGGCGGATGGAAAAAATTAAAAAAATCAATATGGGTATCGTCTCTGATGATTTAAGGGATGGAGAATCCAAATAATCATCTCTGATGATTTAAGGGATGGAGAATCCAAATACAACATTGATGGCGGATAGGAAATCAAAGATAGCGGACGGGATTTCTTTTAAAGTCGATATGGGTATCGTCTCCGATATTTTAAGGAATAGGGAATTTAAAAAACACCATCTATTTCGTGATTCAAGATGGCGGATGGGAAATCAAAGATGGCGGATGGGAAAAATTTTAAAAATCAATATGCGTATCGTCTCTGATGATTTAAGGGATGGTGAATCCAAATACAAAATCTATTTCGTGATCAAAGATGGCGGATAGGAAATCAAAGATGGCGGACGGGATTCCTTTTTAAAGTCGATATGCGTATCGTCTCCGATATTTTAAGGAATGGGGAATTCAAAAACACCATCTATTTCGTGATCAAAGATGGCGGATGGGATTTTTTTTTAAATCACTATGGGTATCGTCTCCAATATTTAAAGGGATGGGGAATCCAAATCCAACGTCTATGTCGTGATCAAAGATGGCGGATGGGAAATCAAAGATTGCGGATGGGAAAGTTTTAAAAAAACAATATGGTTATCGTCTCCGATGTTTTAAGGGATGGCGAATCCAAATACACCATGGTGGATGAAAAAATATTTAAAGTCAATATGGGTATCCTCTCCGATGTTTTAAGCTATGAGGAATGCAAATACAACATATATTTCGTGATCAAAGATGGCAAATGGGCAATCGAAGATGGCGGATGGAAAATCAAAGGTGGCGGATGGGAAAATTCTATTAAATCAATATGGGTATCGGCTCCGCCGTTATAACGGATGTGGCATTCGTATATAAAATCTGTTTCGTGATCAAATATGGCGGATGGAAAATCAATATATTATTATATTGAAATTTCCCATCCGCCATCTTTGATTACCCATCCGCCGTCTTAAGAAAGGTACTTTAAAAAGGCGATACGGAGTTGGGGTCGCCGGGTCAGCTAGTAACTTAATATATGGAACCGTTTTGTAGGTATAACGCTGGTAAACACATTTATTAACAAGGGATATAAATTACAAGTACGTACCTCTCCTGAAGAACACATCACTACTAGTATTTAGGTAACTGCACATTGAAATACCAGATTTTGTAACATTATGTAATAGACTAAGCGGTGAACAAAAATTGGTGCAAAAAAAAATGAGTAACTTAGCAAATTGGCATAACTTTAAGCATTAGGCGAAGTTTAAATCTATATAACAGATATTTTGCACTTTTGATACATTTACACTTCCAACAAAAGCATTTAAATAAAGTATAATATGAAATTTATGAATATCTTGTCGCGATCTACTCATTTTATTAGTATGGAGGGAAACATGAAGCGTAACCGCGGTGTAATGCCACAGAGTAGTGTGCACACTAGAGATAACAAGCGACAAGGTAAGCTGAATTTAAAACTGAGATATATGTAATAATGATATAATTATGATATAACGAAAGTGTTAAAAGAACACAGAAGTAATTAAAGTGTACATAATTAATGTTTAGGATTATAAGGTTTGATTTTTGATAAATCTTCTTCGGTGCGAATGGGAAAAACTGCTTCAGGAACATCTGACCTAACGAGTATAACACCATGTTTAATCCAAACAAAGCGGTGCCCGTTTTGTTTGGCCAGTTCCCTCGCTTGGTGAAATAATTTCTTGTTCTGTTGGGTGAGGTATTCATTTATGTACACTTTTTGCACAGTTCTATGAATTTTTAGTTCGTTAGAAGTAATGCCCTTTTTAGGCGTGCTGCTGAGATAAAATTGTCTCGTGATATTTGACTACTAAATTTCACAACAATATTTTTAGAGCGAGTACTTTTCTGGTTAATTTGAGGAACTCTGTGAATAGTGATTATATCACGGGATGTTATAGGCTGATTTATGATGTTTCCAATGTTCTCAATAATCGAAATAAGATTCTCGCCGCGTTTTTCGGGTAGATTACTTCTGCATTGCAGCTGCGGGATTTTTGATCAATGTTCTCAAGTTTGGCTTGCAATACTGTTATATATTGTTCATTCGTTTGCTGTTTCTTCTCAAGTACCCTTACGCGAGTGGCAGTTTCCTGGGATTTCTTATCGAGTTCATCGCATTTGTCACTGACGAACTGGATTGACGTTTTAACGCTTTCGAATTCGGTTAGAAGCATTGAGAATTTTTCATCCTGTTTCCGAAACCAGTTTTCTAGCAAAGATGTCATTTCCGTACGGAAAACATTGAATTGCTCTCTAAATTCTTCACGCAAGTTTATTTCGTTATTGCTCGACATCCCTTTACGAAAGGTGACAAAGGGAGGAGGTGATTCCTTTTCGATGAGCGACCCATCAACACTCATGTCACCAGGTCTTGGTTTATCGACATTACTACAAACGAAAGTAGTGTTTACTGTAGCCATAGCCTCTATCCGTCAAACAACTCTGTGCGAGATGAGTTAACGACACACGACAGAAATACGCGCACTCAAACAAACAAAGCGAGCTATTAGCGAAGTACAGAGTTCTGGGTAAACAACCGGTTCGACCAAGCGCGCACGACAGTAGTCGCGATAATTTACTTATCTGACATCAGTCCCTCCGCGACCACGACCGTTGCAAGCCGGTAGAAACGTAGGAGAATAACAGAGGTATTTATGCCTTGCTATAAGTAAATTATCGTGACTAAGACGCGCTAAATATTATTGTACAACTACTACTACTGCTTGTCCGTGATTAAGAATACGGATTCTTACCATCCCATATCATCACATGGGTGTCGTAGGAGCCGACAGAGGGAGCAGATTATGCAGAAAACAGCTCTGTAAGATAAAGAAAACTTGATACAAACCCTATACCAACCCGTTTGGCCAGCGTGGTATAGTAGGTCAATTCCTCCTTTCAAAGGAGAGGCCTAGTCCAGCAGTGGATTGTTAAAAGTTGATAATGATGATAACTACTGCTAGTCTGAATTGGTGAGGTGGCTGCTAAAATCAATATGCCAAGCGTGCAATAAAAATTAAAACAATTGAAAAATTTAGCGATACCAGTGATGCTTTTGATTTTAAAATAATTATTTCTTAGTATAACTGTCCTTGTGGACAATGTTGGGAGAGGCCTACGTGCTGCAGTAGACGTCTCTAGACTGGTTAATAACCGTCAAAGCGCATCTAAGAATGCGGCAGATGTTATTGGGGCAGAGTGTCTCGTTCTTAAACCTAATACTAAAAGCATAATTTTTATATTTTAGCCCCAGTTAGTCCTAGTGCTGACATTGGAGTATTTTTCTCAGAAATAGCTCTACGACTGTACGAAACGTATTCATGTAATCACGTCGGTAATAATTATGTTATAAATATTCAATACGACGAAACGTCTGAAAATCGGCAGCGAGTTCGCAATACTTCTGAAGTGTATTTTAAATTCACATAGAGATAAAATTCGCCTTAAGACATTGTTTTATCAGCTGTATTAGCATACCTTGGCTCTGGTTTTCTTTATTCGTATTCAAAATCAGTGTTTAAATTTGTTACTTATAAATATTGAAGATTTCTCATTGTAGTATGAAAGGTTATGTTATTCAAAGAAAATCATTCGGAATGCGAATATTCTGTAAATATGGGATTAGTTACCTACAATTTTTCAGATATCTTTGTTGCTTTGAAATAAATTGGGTACGTAGATATATTTGGGGTATTGCAGGTGTCTATGGGCGGCGGTGATTACTTACCATCAGGTGACCCGCTTGTTCGTTTGTCTTCCTATGCTATAAAAAAAAAGATATCGAAATATGTCGACAGATATGAGGCTAAACTTCACCCACTGATCCACCCACGTTGACACCCTTAGGGTGGGAATTTTCAAAAATCATCTTTAAGTGCTCCTCTACAGTCTTCAAGAAATCATGTCAAAATCACTCATGCCGAATTTCAACTTCTAGCGCATGGGTGTTTTGTCTGTGCATTGTCTGCCATTTAGTTTTTTATTTCTTTCTGCTTCATGGCAATCTGTCTTAGGACAATAAGCCACTGAGTTGACCAACTTTAAGTCTGTTGGTTTGGCTTTATTTATTGAGAGGGCTTCCTAGTAACGCAAGAATGTTGATGACTACTTGAGGGGGCTTTTTTAATAGCCAACGTGGTCCCATTTATCGCCAATGGCACCCCCTAAATCTTTTTAGACTTGCTTGTAGCACGTAATCTAAAGCTAGCACTTAAGACAAACCTACTTAGCTATTATTTCTTACTACAAAACCTATTTAGCTAGTTACACTATAATACTTTATGTTAATATGACTTCCTACAATTTGATTTACAAGCCATTTTTATGACGGAATAACTATAAACAACCAATAATTACCTCCCAATTTCCATCAATATTATAGTTGTTTATTAGTACATTTAGTAACAGATCACAATCGTGTTATATTTATTGCCTGTTAATTTTCTCAATGTTAAGGCTCGGCTAGCTGACCCGTGAACACACCACCCAGCTGTTACGTCAAATACAATAAAAAAACAATATTTCATTCGTACTCTCGAACGTGTAATTACTCGGCAACAACTACGCCCACAAATGTTATTTTAATTTTCAAAAACCGTTTCAACCTAATCCTATGGGTTTTTCAAGCATACCCTTCTTAATGTACGGTCCCAAAAAACATACTTGCCAAATTTTAGCTTCTTGCGCCTAGTTTGTTTAGTAGTTTCAGCGGTGTGTTATGTGTCAGTCAGTCAGTTAAGCAAATAATTTCAAGAGCGTACTTTACGTTTTCGCCGTATACATCTTCTTAGAGACAAGACCGTCCAAATATGAAAGCTATGTCACTAAAGACTACAAATATTTAACCATCCTCAAAGAACAATAAAATAGAAGAATACATTTTTAACACACTACGCGTTGTTTCGTATAGAAGTAGTTCTCACGACAAGCAACGCAATGTCACTTCGTGTTGCTTACGTCTGCGAGTCGCCCACTCAAACCGTTACGCAATACGTGTACTCAAATCAGACCAAGCATATAATGTGATGCGGCTTGAATTAGCAAAATGGTAGAAATTAATTAAATATTAAACAAAGCCTTTGTGCCGGTACGTTCCATTTAGTTTATTTAAGGCAGTGGTCTCACTGTTAGCGGAGAAGCGACTGACTGTGTTGCATAAGAAACATAAAAAATAAATAAATTTCCTGTACATAAAAGAGATGCAAATGCACTCGCTCGCTGTACTAATTTGCAAGATATTTATTATTCGCGCATTGTTGCACAGTACGAACTTAACCATCTCAAGCGAGTATTTCGAATAATCGACCGTCGCATTGCCTCAAACGCTCGCTGACAGCCCAGGGATAAACCTATTAAAACAACACGTTCACTGCTTGTGATATCGTTTTCAGTTACTAGCTCTAATCGCTACTCGCCTGCGGTAGTACAGTTGACTAAGCCTCCGCCGTCTCATATGAGAGTGCGGGTATGCGTTAAGTTCTAAATGGAACCGTATCTTTCTATTTGTTTAGTACTAAGTGGAGACGTGTCTTTTATTAAAAATGTATTACAATGATTGTTCTATTTATCCTAGTTATAACATACGACCACTTTGTGTTGCGATGTTGATTATTATTATTATTTGCAGCCTAACGTGACCTACTGCGCAGTAAAGGCCTTCCTACCTTCTGTCCGCCTCTCTTTGTCGAAGGCTGCTATTACCTACTCTTTATTATAAATGTTGCAAATCATTTTGCCAGCTAACTGTAGGTCTGTGCCGAGGCATCTTTTAATCCGGGTACCACAATGTGCTAATTTTAGCCCAACGATCGTCGGACAGCCTGCAGATATTCCCGTTGTCATTGTATGCGGCATAATGTTGCGGCATAAATCCACCTTTGTAATTAATCTAAGTTACCTTATCATTACAATTATGTATTACTATATTGTCACTATAAAATTTCCCAAAAAATATATCCATTAAGTAACATTAATCCTCGGCATGAAATAAGCTATAAAAATATGTCATTAACAAACTCTTGTCGACAAAAAATATTCATGAATCTTTAATATACGACATGTGAGAATGAATATTGGCAATATAAAAATTCTCATATAATGTAAGGAATGTTACAAGATTTAAGAGATAACTAGTCCTTTGTTTATGATTAATTAGAAAAAAGCGAGCATTTTTGCGTCGTCGTTTCAGAAAACCATTTGCTTAAATTTTTAGGTTAATGATATTTGAAAATATAGGCAGCGCTAGCCTGGTGAAGATACCAACAGACTGCAATGCAGAGGGTATCGGGTTCTAATCCACGGCGCGCACCACTGACTTTTCGAAGTTATGTTCTTATTGAATTGTTAATTATCGCTTGCTCCGTGTCTCGTAGACCACGTTAGGCCGTCGGTCCCGGTTGTCATGAAGATCTTTGACAGTCGTTGTTGGACGTCAGTACCTTCTAAATAAACTCATACGAGTCTAAACCATGGAATATCGCTATCCATTCGGGTTGCGAAGGTCAGACAGGCAGTCGCTCTGTGGAAAAGCTAATATTCAGCCAAATCTGGTAAGACTAGTTAACGGACCCCGGGTTGAGACGGGGATAACCCTAGGAGGATGAATGATATTTGAAAATACTTGAGTTATATTACTTTGACACTAGAACCTTTTCTAACAGAAAATAGATGTATAGTAGAATTATTCCTACTGCAGAGTCTTATTTACTGCGGTTCAAGACACTAAATTCTTATTGTCTTGTGCTTACCTTTTTATGGTAAAAAATTGGTTGCCTGTAAAGTCGGTATACGGGCGAAAGTTTTACGTGACAACGACTTTGAGTGGTAAAATAATTTTAATGTGAATATTCATTCGTATAGTAGGAAGAAGGATGAAAGACGCGTGCCTTTCACTTTTTATGTCTGTCTCTCTCGCTCTTAGGCGGGACGCGTGCCTCTCACTCGCTCTCATTGTGAGCGCATAACGTGAGCGGAGCGTAACGCAGTTTCTTGACGTGTCACCCGGCAAACCAATTTATAAGACGTTGTCACGTCAAAAAGATAGCATGAGAAGTGGACTAAGAACTTATATTTTAAAAGGGTTGACAATGCACGAATAATGCTTGGTTGACGACTATGAGAAATGTGGTTAACCGCTTACCAACAAGCAGATGTAGTTGACCGGCTTAAACAATAAAAAAATATAATTTTAAAAGTAAAATAAAGTATTTAAACTCTTAAACGTAATTTTTCTTTTATGTATATCAAATAACTTTCATATATGTAGTATATTTCTCACCTATTTATTGTCATCTTCCTCAGGTACTCAAAATGGACGACATCGATACCATCTTCAACTCTTCGCTTCTAAGAATGAGGGAGACGTCGACAATTTCGGCATTCGTCGAAGTCCGAAACACGAGTGTGTCGGCCAAGAGCTCTGCGAGTGCGTACGAGTGGCGCTTCATAATGCCGCCATACTTCCTGATCTTCATGCTGTCTATCACTGGCAACTGTCTTGTGATAGCTACGCTCGCGAGCAATAGACGCATGAGGACAATTACCAACGTGTATCTCTTGAATTTGGTAAGTGCAAGCCATTAATCAGCAATCAGATTATATTTTCAGTCATGACCGTACTAGTGTTATCCCAGTTTCGACCAAAAAAGGACTTGCCGGAACCCGAGAGCTACTTTCTATTCTAATTAGATTTGATGATGATGATGATGATGAGATCTAAGTATATTAGCTTTGACACAGTGGGACTCCAGCTGTGTGATCTATAGAGCATCTTTTAAATATAACTTTAGATTTTGTTAAGAATGAGTGCGACATTTCCTTCGCATACCCCAGGAAGTTTTAAAGAGCAGTATATTTCAGGGGCTTTTGAGGTGATAGGTATCTGAAAATGCTTGTGGTATAACAAACAGACCATTATACCACATAAGGTATTTCTCGAAATTAGGTACACCTTAGTAACACTTAATATATTTTGGCATACTATTGCAGGTTCTCAAGTAGATATCCCCACATTATTGTACCCAATTACATATAACGCCCAAATTCTTGTTAAAAATATCAAAATAAGAGCCAAGTTTTTCTGTGCCTTGGTTAAAACTTCAATCAAGTTACTCTAGAACAAGGTCGGTATATCGGCTATAAATTATCTTAATCCTCATCTTGTACATTGCTATCGACTTAAGCACTAGACACATTCAGCCATATTAACATAGCATGCAAATATTTGAATTAAAAATAGGTACAATTAATATTTAATACAATGCGACTAAAAATAATAATATTTTTTACAAAGATAATGAAATTCGTAATGTCTTAATTACTACACCAAAGCATTTCTAAAATGATACGATTTGCTTGTATATTTTTTTAGGAAATCATTTACTGAATAAAACGTTTCTGCTATTAACCATTTTCTTAAAGTAATGCAAAACTTATAGTACGGGAGGCTGGTAATATTTGTTGGCAATGCGTTATAAATAAGTGGAGCCATGTAGACACAACTATTTCTAAACATTTCCAGACGAGGAACTGGCAGTTTTAAGTGCGAGTAATTAATTTTTCGCTTTTTGGTATTATCGCAAGTTTCAAAAAGCATCATATTACATTTAACAAATTTTGCTACTTCATATATAAACATGCCAGGAACAGTTAAAAGATTTTGTGTTTTAAAAACTGGCCTACAAGATTCAGACCACTGCAAGTTAAATATTGCACGAATGCATTTCTTTTGCGCAATAAAAATACGCATACTATCAGACGAGTATCCCCATACTAGAATGCCGTAACATATTCTGGAGCAAACATAAGAATGGTAAACCATAAGAGCCGACTGTTGTGAAGCAACGTCTTTCACTCTCTTTAACGCGAAAACAAATCTATTAATCTTTTTACAAACAGTGTCTATATGTTCCTTCCATGTGAGGTGTTCATCGATAATAAGACCTAAAAATTTTGTATAATGGAGATGCCAACAGACTGCCATGCAGAGGGTATCGGGTTCGAATCCACGGCGCGCACCAATGACTTTTCGAAGTTATGTGCGTATTGAATTATCAATTATCGCTTGTCCCTTGCCTCGGAGAGGACGTTATAAAGCCGCCGGTCCCGGTTGTCATGAAGATCTTTGACAGTCATTATAGGTCAGTACCTTCTTAATAAATTGACATTGATTACATGGAATATTGCTATCCCTTCGGTTTGCGGAGGTCAGACAGGCAGGCGCTCTGTGGAAAAGCTAATATTCAGCCAAATCCGGTTAGTCTTGTAAGCGGACCCCAGGTTGAAACTGGGATAACGCTAGGAGGAGGATGATGATAAGGACCTACCATAAAAGAATTGCGAAGTCTGGTTATCCGCACTTGGCCAGCGTGGTGGACTGTGGCCTAATTATTTTCATAGCGAGAGAAGACTCGTGCCCTCAGTGGAACTGTTTGAATCCAGCGCTGACATAATTATTACATACGTATAATTACGTACATCTTAGATGTTACCACTTACCACCAGAGTCACTGATTACTCGTCTGTCACCAACGAAAAAAACGTGCATTAGGTAAATACTTTAGCTTGAAAATTTCCGTTTTCATTTGCCTCATAATACTTTATATTCTTCCTAGGTAAGATATCTCGTTCCTCTCCGCTAAAAATCTTAGAAATTAATTACCGCAAGGAGACAATGCCCTTCAAAACCCGAATGTTTTTAGTTTGTGTTGCCATGCCATAAATATATTCAATCTACTCGTAAAATTGTATCTTGAATACAGCAACAAAGCTGGCAACTGATTAATCGGCTTACCTCACCGCAAGCCACAAATAACGCGACGGTTCCATGACCCTCCAAGTATTATTTACGAGATCATTAGTTTTCGCCCTGATTAACATTTTTGTTAGGCTTTCAAACTGGCTTACACGGTTGTTGGAATTTGTTAAATGAAAGATTTGTATTGAAGAATTTTCTGTTGGTAACGCATGGGATGGTTGGATCAGAAGTTATTTTGGTCTACAAATATATTTTGATATTTAATTAAATGTAAAGTTTCTCGCGATTCGAATTTGTTATGTTCTAGCTGTGTACATCCTTGTAAACTGATATATGTGAACCACTATCGAGCTATGTGGAACTGATCGATCGTAACGCACTATTCATCCGCAAGCAATTACTTCCCGAGGACCTTACCAAGTCATCACGCCAGTCTGAAATTTCTATGTTTTTTTATTTCAACCGCTTCACGTACTATCCTGGAGTAATAGTGGCGATCGGTGGATAAGACTTGTGGTTGATGTAATTCTATCCAGTGGTTTGGTCCAGATTCCAGCAAATGCTCAGCTATGGCAGATTTATTAATTTGTCGATTTTTGACAGCTGTGATATCGAGGGTATAGTGCTCAAACCCAATAAGTACGTAATTGACACTTTTGAGATATTTAATATTTAAGTTTTAAGGACTAAAATACTATTTGTGGTAAAAGTGGATACGTTAAATTAGAGTAAAACAGTATGTTTGAGTTTCTGGGGTAGTCCATTTTGTCATAATAAAAATATAAGCTACAAAGGGCACCGACTTATTGGGTTTTAGATCTAGACAAATTAAACATATTATGTACTTGAATAAATGGTTTATTTAAGGAATCACAAAAACAAAACAAGATAAATCACTCTTCATCACTTTCGAAAGCTGTAGGTTTGGTGTACGTCTTTATATAGTATAATATACTTTCCTCTCCACTTGGTATTTACAACACAGCTTTTAAATCCATAGTAATAGACATAAATGAGTCATGTGTATTAGCCCGAATTTTGTCAGCATCTTTTTCTGCTTGACATATTTTTTTACGCTGTAACTGCTCCCGATACTCTTCTTCCAAATTTTATTTCAAGTCGTTTTTTAATAAGGATCAGGAAAAATTATAGAGTTTTCCTTGGCTATAGTAAATATTATAATTAAAGAATACAAAGTAGAGGTTCTTAGGGCGATCACAGGTTTTGATTATTGTCACAATTGCTTCTTTTTCAATACACAAAAATTAAAATATCTTTACTACATGAAAAACAAGCAAAATTGGACTTCGACATTCAACTACAAAAATAATCAACAGTAGTTCCAACTTATTTATAGTTATGGTAAAGTAGGGTTTCAAAATAATATTGGCTGTAAGTACATCTAATTTGAAAAATATTGTTGTCATATATGTAGAATATATTTAATTATTATTATTATTATGTACATATGGAAGATTCTTTCTGTTCTTCTAATGTCCTATTCTATTTGAAACATTTTATTCAAACTAAATCCCTTATAAATCTATGAGCTGGTGTTGTACAAAATTTCAAATGAAATACTTTCGTCTTATATATATCAAACTCATACATTTATGCACCTTTTATGTCGACAGTAGTAATCGTAAGATAAGACAAGTCGAAAATAATAGAAAAAGTAGACAAGATAAATGTAATCAAATTTATCGTTTTCGGGGCTCTCCGAAACGTGTGCCTTGGAGATCGGGGCTCTAAGGGAAAAGCCGAAATATAAGAACCTATTAAAATATAAATACGGAAAGTAATAAAATATAATTTAAAACATTGACATAGAAAGAAAAAGAAATTAAATGAAATATGGCAATGAATGTCATCAAAATAATCGATTTTAAACTTTAACAATTGGTATTACTACTATTATACTATTGGTTCCAAAATAACAGAATTCAAACTTAAAAGGAACAAATTGTTTAAGCCAAAATAAATAGCTATTGTGTACATGATTGATGATGAGGCTTTTGAAATTTTAATACTGAATTACTGAATATACCTTTGATCCAACCAGATCGTCTGTTATTATATTATATTGTATTGTATAGTCATCGTTTTCATAAATGTTTGTTCTGAATTTATATTAAATTTCATATTATTTTCTCGCTACTTACAAATATTGATCAATAGAGTACTCAATAACTTGGATCATTCGAGGAGGACAATATTCAAAATGTCTATTGAAGCTTACGTCGCTACTCAATACTCCATCCACTAGATGAATTTGTAACAAAACTTTACAAATGTTCTCAGCTCGCCTTTGGATATTAATATATCTGTCTTCAACATTACTCTGACTAATTCCTTGCATATTGCTCGATATTCAAGGATCAATATCCATTAAACAATGTTCGGACGTCGAATGGCTATTTCCCTCGTTAGATATCAGATACTTCTAGTCTATCTCAGGTGCTGCTAGTCTAGCACATTAATGCTTTGCCCAAAACACCCTCAGTATGCACCGAGCCTTAGATTGTATGAAACTAGATAACGACGTCCGATATTCGTCATGAGACTGGGGCATAAGGCCAAACGAGCGTAGTTTTGCGAATCGCGAGTTGATTAGTAACCGAGTTCAAAAAAGGAGGAGGTTCTCAATTCAGCCGGTATATATTTTTTTTGTATGTATGTACACCGATTTCGCCGTGGTTTCAGAATCAATTTACGTGATTCTTTTTTTGTTTGATTTGGAATAGTTGCGAATTGGTCCCATAAAAATTTGATTCAGGTAGGCTAAGTAGTTTTTATTTTATGAGCATTTTTTATTTACTTTACCTATCCCGATGTCTGAAATCAAATCTCGCAAGTAAATTTGATCCACTTCCTGGTTACCGATTAAGCTGAAATTTTGCATACGTATGTAAATTGGATGATTCTGAAAAATTATTGTCATAATCATTTTTCATATTTATAGAGCTGAACTGATGATGGAATCGAAAGGTAGCCATAGGAACTCAGTAATTAAATAACAAAATTCTATCGAGTTTGGGCTCGTTTGATTCGTCTTGATGAGCACTTTGGTGCGGGTGGTAATTAGGATCCTCTAAGGGTCCGATGATGGAGCCAGAATGATGGCCATATGAACTCAGTAATTACAAAAATTAATTTGACTTGCACAATGATGATAACGGTGACTTCAAACACGTAGGTAAATCAAGCGTGCATGTAATGCCATGATTAAAGATTTTTCGATTATTAATGAGACCAAGTATATTAGCTCTCTGCTCAAAAGATTCATTCGCTAGACGCTCTTGGATCTTACCAAGTCTAGAATTATACAGTTCAAGAGTTTCTTGACGAAAAGTTGATTTGATTTATGGTTTCAAACGTTTTTCACGATCTTTTATAGTCTCACAAGAACTTGAAATTGTATGTCAAAGAGCTTTTTGCGGAGACGACTACTTTTATCCGTTTCCGTTTCTTGTGATCTATATTTTTAAGGCGCGCAGCACCTTTTGTAGTCTACCTAAAACAAGTTGACAATACAACAAAACACTAAAAAGTAACTAAAAATAACTACGTTAAAAAAACTATTATTCTTCGTAGGTATTGATTGCAGCTGCTTACAATATTAAGATGTAATTGTCTTTATTAAGATTATTTAAAGTAGGCATTTCAAGGTATTAATTTCCTCGCATTCATTTAAGTGATTAAAATATTATTATTCGTTTAAGGCTTGGCACCGACTTCAAAGCTATTAGTAAATAGCACATACAAATAATAGGTAGTATTTAATTAATATTAAATCTTTATCCGTGTGGTGACGGATTAAGAATACGGATTGTCACCACCCCATATCATCCCATGGGTGTCGTAAGAGCCGACAGAGGGAGCATATTATGCAGAAAACAGCACTGTAAGAGAAGGAAAACTTGATACAAACCCTATACCAACCCGTTTGGCCAGCGTGGTATAGTAGGCCAATTCCTCCTTTCAAAGGAGAGGACTAGTCCAGCAGTGGACTGATAAAGGCTGATGATGATGATGAAATCTTTATTATTTTTTACTTTTTTGTTTTTGAAGTCGTTTTTTTTAACGTAGTTTTTTTTATTTTGAGTACTGCAATTTACGTAGGACTGAAACTCATTAAGGCTTCCTAGGAGATAGACGGACGTTATTATAGTTGCTTTCATACGTTCGTCACGTCCTGTGACCATAAGACGCTTACTATTCTACTCTCCGTCGCTCTAGTAAGTCAGTAGACAACTAATTTAGCGTCACCGTATGGTATGCAATAGAACATTAAAGCACAGCTCAAAAAATATGCTTTAAATATTACAAGACAATATTACTTTGTCCAAAATACCTCATGTACGTAATACTTGTGCCCCAAACAATAGTGAGTGAAAATCATTTTTTTGTTAATCGGCTCCAATATAATATTTTGCCGAAATAACCGATAAATACACGAAAAACATCCACTCATCCTCGAAGAGCTATTCAAACTACAGATGCATGTAATATTCCCATATAAAGAAAATACGGCACTACCAAGAACTTCCATTATTAAATTAAATACCCACAAGGCAATATTTTAATATTTTTTATGGAAGTATTGTATAAAAGCAATTAAATTGTTAACCATTTAAGTATATGAACGTTCTCGGAAGCCTGATTTAATTTTTGTGTCAGGCTTTGTAATGTTGTTCTCTTTGTTGAGAAAATTGTCGGTAGTAATATGATAGCTGGTGATTGATATTTAGTACATAGGAATGCTCACTAGAAATGAACCTAGTAAATAAAGAATAATATGCTTCCTAGCAGCGAAAGCTTTTCGGCTACGAAACGCGTCTCGTTTAAAACAATAGCACCCGCTAGTCACTTTATAAATGTGTGCGAATTACTTAAATATTAATCCTTTGCGGAACGGTAGAATGAAATATCGTGAGGAAACCTGTGAGGAAAGTCTGCATACCAGTATTTGGACAGCATGGTTGACCATGGCCAAATTCTTTATAGTAAGAAGAAGCCTGTGTTCAGCAGTGTGATGGGTCATATACAGGGTTGGTATTATTATATTAGCTTTTCGAAGTTATACAGGCGTAATTCTGAACGTAAAGTTCATAATGTTACGAAGATAATACGTTATACATGAGATATGTCTCATGTATAACGTATTATCGTATATATAACGTATTAAGCTATGGCTTACAAAAGGGAATATTCTAGTAAGCTGGAATTTTTCATGTCAGCTTCAAAGAAAATAAATGTACGATGTAAAGGAGGCTGATGTTTAGAATTTGTACCTTATAATATACTGTTATACAATATTCGTCTTTTGTACTTTTTTGTTTTTGTTATGTTTGGATTTATGAGCCGTTTGCTCAAGTCGGTTAGTATAAAATCTTGTCTTCGTAAAATCTTTAGTATGAATTTTTGTATCTACAGATTATTTTACAATGTAGCTTCACATAACTATACTGTAGGAAATGCTTATTGTTAGGTTAGGGATTCCCAAAAATTATCGCTTAGTGCTCCCCTATACTTACTTACTTAGTGCATCAGCTTCAGCGTCTAGCGGTTGTACGTTAGTCATTAACGCAAGAATTTTATATGTACAGATTCATTTATGAATTTATCTTTTACAGACATACCAAAAGAAATACAACATTAAAATAGAAAAATGCACGGATAAAGTCTTATAATCCTAGTTGGTAGGATTAAAAGTAAATCAAAATTATACTTGCAACTTTAAATAGCTTGTTTGTGGTTTTTACTGTGAACAAATAAATAATGTTATACTTTGAAATTAAACTACAGTTTACGGATTTTATCGCTATTTATTGGTTTTACTTCATTATTACATTTAAACCGAACTATCTAGAATTACATTTTAATTAATTACTAGCCGTCGCGCGACGTTTCAAATTCTTTACAGGATTCATGGTCACGGCAGACTGAGGTCATATTTGTCTTTTTCTTGAATGTATAAGTTATCTCAAAGTAGCCGAACATTTTTCAACTATTGGTGTTACTATTTAGGCTGAATGACCACACAGTGTTCCTAGGTCTCCTGGTGAGTTTGTCCTTCTTTGGTTTCATTAGCCTTATGACAGGTTCCCAAGCTGGAGCAACAATCAACCGTGCGTCCTCCCTATTGAAATTAGGGTGTTTCTTTTTTATTTCAATAGCCTCACGTATCATCCTTGGAAGAAAACGGTGTTCCTTTGCGAGTATCTGTGGTTCATCAAATCGCAGGTGGTTGGTTCCTTGTTCCACATGTTCACACACAGCAGACTTTGTTGAAGCATTTATGTTTTATGTCAGCTATATGTTCTTTGAGTCGAACGCGTATGTAACGGTTTATATCCTTTTTATAATATAATATTAACGTAGGTACCGTAAAATATTTCTTTTCCAATTCCGTTATTTATCATTAAAACAGTATTACATGATACGTATTCATCAATAGCTTTAGACGTTTAATAATCAATTATTGTCAAGAGAATATTGAAAATGATGTTATTTTAAGTAATCTTATATCCAATTATAATTAAAACCAAAATACACTATGACGAACAATGCTGGTAATATATATTTAAATATTTGGCTTTCGCCAATCTCCTTAATTGACATAATTTAGTAACAAGTCCCTCGGTGATACTGATTTTTTATTTTAGGTTGAATTTTTTTATCAAAAATATCTCGAATATTGTTGGATGTTGATATTCACCAGGCCGCCTTAATAAATGCTAACCGCTTTTGAGATGAGAGCAACGTCTATAATTTGAGTAATTATATTCACCCTTTTAGGCTATATGGGTGTAAAATCACCCAGGCCCATTTGGCTTTTAGCCGCTACCCTTTTGATTTTTTGCCACAATGCTTTGTGCTTTTGTGTATCCCCCTAGGTTGTCGGTACTTGAAGGCGCAGAAGGAGCAACCGGTCGCACGCGCAGTTCTTGCCACACGCTTGCCTCCCAGGTGTAAAAACACCCATAATAGTCATAGTGCACTACTGATTAATAACGTGATTGTTTTCCTTTTATATTTTTTAGGGTTCCGTACCTTAAAGGTAAAAAACGGGACCCTATAACTAAGCCTCCACTGTCTGTCTGTCTGTCCGTCTGTCTGTCACCAGGCTGTATCTCATAAACCGTGATAGCTAGAAAGCTGAAATTTTCACAAATTATGTATGTCGGTTGCCGCTGTAACAACAAATAATAAAAATAAAAAAAGTGAAAATATTAAGAGGGTCCCATACAATAAACGTGTTTTTTTTCGTATTTTTTCTCAACATTACTAACGGTAACAGGTAGACGCTTAAAATTTTCACAGAATATGTAGTTGTATATTACCTTTCAAAATTAATAATTAAATAAAAAAATAAATGATAAAGGGGGCTCCCATACAACAAACGTAATTTTCAAACAATTTGTTACTCGATCTTAATAAACAGATAGAAACTTAAAAAATATTTAAGTATAAAATACAACAAACTTGATTGTCTTTTATAGATGATGGTACGGAGCCCTTCGTGCGCGAGTCCGACTCGCACTTGCCCAATTTTTTATTATTGAATTAAGCATGCAAAACAGATAATTATTTCAATGTCTTTTTATTTTTAGATCATATGTTGTCTGGGGAATTTGAAACTAAAACTAGTGCTAGTATTTGACGAGGATATCTGACTCTTTGGAAGATGGACATTTATTTATATGTGATAATCATGCCCAAGGATGTGAAATTGTACCTAAAGACATCTTAACAAATTTATATGTATAGCTATGTGTGTTAATTTGGCATGTAAAGGTTTAAAAAAATATGGCATAATAGCGAGAGTAGCATAATAAACCTTACAATCGCATCGGCAATGTGCGGAGTTTACTTTGAAACTGCGCAGGGTTTTATCACTAAGTGTTTGTCTTCTATATTGTTATCAATTACCACCTGATTGAATTTGAGCAGTTCATTGTTATGAGCGTATACAAACCTCCATGTGTACCATTTGAAAGTTTTTTAGTTATTATGGAGGATGCTCTAAGCAAAGTTTGTAATTGTCGTAAAACGGTTGCTATTTGTGGAGACTTTAATATTAACATATTAGAAAAATGCTCTTCAACTATCAATTTTTTAAATTTATTTAAGTCAACAACATACAATTTATGTCATAATTTCTATGAACCAACTAGAGTGACTGCCATAAGTGGTACTTGTATTGACAATATATTTACTAGTATAAAACCATTACACAAATCTTTGATTAATATGCTTCAGTCAGATCACAGTGGGCAGTTAATCTGTTGTCCAAGAGAATGTCCGAAAGACCAGAGAAAAAATGTTAAATATATACCAATAAACCAGAATCATCTTTAAACTTTAAAAAACAATTTATCTCGAAAAATGCATTGGCTGCCTCATCATGACCATTCGGATCAGTTATATACCTCTTTATTCAACTTAATTAATGACGAATTTCAGACTGTATTTACATCCAAAAAATTAAATGTAACTGACCGTCTGATGTTTAGTGACTGGGCAACTGAAGGTATTCATAAAAACCGGATTAGGTTTTATGAACTGTATAGTGAAAAGTCTTATAATAATAGTCAGACCTTTATTAATTACGTAAGAAAATATTCTAAAACATTTAGACAAGCTTGTAATACAGCAAAATCTATTTATTTGAGAAATAAAATAAAATTATCAGAAAACACTATAAAGGCTACCTGGAATGTCATCAACAATGAAACTGGCAGAACCAAAGCACGCAGCCGCGACTACCTTTTAAAAATCAATAATGTGAGTATTGCAGAGGACCTGGAAGTTGCGACAGAATTTGAGAATTTCTTTGCTAATATACCTATAGTGACAACAGAGTCGCTCAACTCATCTTCCATGTCTGCTGAAATGCTTCTTAGGGACTGCGTGCCAGAATGTGATGCAGCCTTTGAATTTACTGTTGTTACTACTGATGATATTCTTTAACAATTTAAAACTATACATATGAAAAAGACAATGGATTTGTGGGGATTGTCAGTGAAGACTACTTCATCTATTATTACCATAATTGCTCCACATCTTGCAAAGATATTCAATGGTTGCGTTGCTTCTGGAATATTTCCTGACTTAATGAAATATAGTAAAGTTATACCTTTATTTAAATCTGGTGACACAACCGACCCTTCTAATTTTCGACCTATTTCTGTATTACCGACACTTAGTAAATTTTTTGAAAAATTAATTCTTAGTCAGTTACTTAGTTATTTTAATAGTCATAATTTACTTCACGAATAACAGTTCGGATTTACGAGGGGTCGTTCGACTACTGACGCAGGAGTTGAGTTACTCAAAAGTATATTTGCTGGTTGGGAAAAGTCGCAAGATGCTGTAGGTATTTTTTGCGACTTGTCAAAAGCATTTGATTGTGTACATTATGATCAGGAAATTGTATCATTACGGCTTTAGGAACAAAGCTCTCGATCTCCTGGTTTCTTACTTGGGCAACCGAATCCAGAAGGTCCAGATCAATGACAAGACATCTCCAGGTTCTGCCTTAAAAATGGGAGTCCCGCAGGGTTCAATCCTCGGACCAATTCTTTTTTTTATTTATATTAACGATCTACCCTATTACGTAAAGAAGAATCATGAGATTGTGTTATTCGCGGATGATACCTCCTTAATTTTTAATATTAGACGACAGCAGAGAAATTTTGACGAAGTAAACAATGCACTCTCTAAAGTTGATAATTTATTTTATTGAGATTGGTTTAATGTAAATAATTTATTACTTAATGATAAGAAAACCGAACTATTAAAATTCTCAATGCCCAATGTTAAACAGGTGGAAACCAATGTACAACTTAAGGAATCCAGAATTGAGCCCATCGGGACAACTATGTTTCTAGGTATTATGCTTGATACCAAGCTTCAATGGGGTCCGCATATAGAAAAACTTTCGGGCAAACTTAGTTCTGCAGCTTATGCAGTTAAGACAATTAGACGCCTTACAGATATAGATACAGCTAGAATGGTTTATTTCAGTTACTTTCATAGTATTATGTCTTATGGGATTCTTCTCTGGGGGAATGCTGCAGACCTTAACACAATATTCGTTATGCAGAAAAGAGCAATAAGGGGAATTTACAACCTCGGTCCTCGTGTTTCTCTTAGAGAAAAGTTCAGTGAGATAGGCATTCTAATTGTTGTATTGCAATATATATACGATAATCTGTTACATGTCCACAAGAATATTGACAAATTTAGCAAAAAAGTGATCTTCACACCATAAATACTAGACATAAGTATAATCCTGTAGTTCATAGCACCCACCTCCACAAAATAAGTAAATGTTTTATGGGGCAGTGTATACGCTTTTATAACAAGCTCCCTCTTAATATAAGAAATTTAACAGTAAATAAATTTAAGATTATTGTTAAAACTAAATTGTGTTTAAAAGCATATTATAAAATTTCCGATTATATAGACGACAAAAATGCTTGGGATTGAGCTGCTCTAATTCAACATAAAAATACATACTTGTACAAACTGATAAATTTAAAATTGACGTTTCGTAAGCACTTTAAACAAAGTTTACACGAAATAAAGAATAATTTCATTTAATTTCATTTCATTTCACCTCACTCCTATTGAACTGTTCTAAAACGGCCAATAATATAGTACAAACTTTATACGAAGACTGCGCTCCCAGATCAAGTGCAGTTGTAAATTAGAGTTTAAAATCACACTGCAGTCCAAATTTCTAGTCTCCAAAGTCTCCCGTTTGCCTTCAGTTAATATTTGGGTAAACATTCCAATAAGTTTGCCCCAATATGTACAGAGACTTTATATTATCTTTGATGCTTCAACGTACATAGTTTGACGCTTGTTTGACTATTGCCAGCAAACAACAGCAGTAACTGGTTTGTTCAATGTTTTAGTTCGCATTCAGAACATGTAGTTTTCCTAGATCAAAGTTAAGTCAAGTCAACTCGTCTCGCTGCAGTCTTCAGGGATGTAATTTAGCTGTGGTGGAATAGCTAATACTGTGTGCAAGGGTGTTTGAAGATTGGATTATTCAAGTGAATCACAGTGGCAATCCACCTTACTATGCAAAGCGAGGCAATATTTTTCCTGCTGAATTGCGGCACTTTTTCCATACCAAACGTTATATACAATGAACCAGTATCATTTATAGTCCCTTTAATGCCTCAAGTACGAATGTCAGATTCCAACATCATTTGTTAAAATAGACTACATGGGTGAGTTGTGTCATTTAAAAAGAATTTTATTATTGTTCCAATCATATCTATCCAGATAGACTGCCTCCGTGGTCAGTGTATAGCGTATGCGTCTGTTGATCGGAGGTCCCGGGTTCGATTCCCGGGTCGGGAAAAAATGTTACTGAGTTTTTCCAAATTCTCAGTAGCAGCACGGGGTCTGGCCCGGTTGCGGCAATAGGCTCGCTCCCTATTACGTGGGACTAAAGTATATCTGGCGAATAGTGGGTGTAGAAATACACCTCTGCCTACCCCTTCGGGGATAAAAGACGTGACGATATGTATGTATGTATGTATAAAAATTCTTGGCTAAATGTGGATGTAATTACACCTCTCTCTACTTCTTCGGGTATGAAGGCAAGAGTCTATAAAAAAACATAACACTTAACTTCACGCCTTTTTATCACCGAAGGGGTAGGCAGAGGTGTAAAATTACACACCCACATTTCGCCAGTTATGTTTAGGTCCCAATGTAATAGGGGGCGAGCCTATTGCCATCTACAGGGCACATTACTAAGTAAGCGATAATTAACATTTTTTTAATTATAATAACTTTAAAAAAAGGCATTTTCTATTGTGTCTCGCACCGGAGAGTGAATGGGTTAAAAATCTGAGTAATTGTGTTATGTGCTGAAAACTGTAAACAACACTTGAAGACCCATCTTCAAATCGTATAGTCGTTATACGACTATACGATTTGAAGATGGGTGACTGTATCCAGCAGTGCAAAATAAAAAATAGACCCTTTATAATTTGCTATTGACAAGGCTTATAAACCATTGTAACAAATATGGATACCTATATCACGGTTATTTTTTGGTACCCGAATATAAACCCAATACGGGAATAAATCAGTCGCTTTATATGGATAACCGTAAATCCCTGAAAGCTGGCGTTCAATCGTGAGTTATTCAGCTGTACCGAATTTCGCCACTTCAGTGAACATTTATTTAGTACCACAATCATATAAAAAAGTTAAGTAGCCACTGAAGATGTGTAGAATGGAAAAGAGCGTAGCTGGGTCTGATACAAGCATTTTAAACACGCAAACGGAGTTCTTACGTATTGGTTGTATTGGACCCAGCTCCTTTCTTTTCTGCTCTAGTGGACAGCCCGCTAGCCTCTACTAGTCAGTCATCAGAAGTTTTACTGTTGGTACTTTCCCATCTTCGCTCAGCAACAGTGATACCATATGGAAATACTTTCGACGAACTACGCTCAGTTTCAACTACAGCTCATTTAGATAAGCAGGCGATCAGCAATTCTATACAACTGGAGCGTGTAAACAAATGCGTAGCACCATGTTGACGATTGTAGCGCCGTAGCACAGTCTCGTCGACTTTGCGTAGCAGATTTATTTGGGGATGATATAAGATAGTCGTAAGTTGCTAATAGAAAGATAACATTCGTTTACTTACCGCTTGTGTTGTAAGTAAACGAATGTTTGGATTTATGTGTGTGTTTTTGTGTTTGATTTATGTTTACTATTTTGTGTGAAGATGATTGTAAGTAACTAGCATATGTTTCTGATAAGTTTATGAGTGTGATTATTCACCAAACTTTCTTTTATTTTCAATACGTAATATATTTGAGTATAGCTGCGCAAATTAACTGCTATAAACACATTCTGCATTCTATTCCCACTCCAATAACATACCAATATAACAGTCATAAAAGTCAAACAATATAATGTAACAACTTAACCACCCACGTGATTACAGCACGCACAGTCGTGCTCTAATTTTGGTGGTACAAAGTGTTTGAGGCACGCACGGTCGTGCTCAATTAAAAATCGTTCTATTGGTCGCGGTTTTTTCACGTTTTGTTTTACTTAAACCAAGAAACGAAAGTAATAACTATTAGAATAATTCATATTCTATGCAGTTAAATTGTTTTAGAAGGGTTAGGGAAACGAAACGCGCCAAAAAATATTGAAATATAATTATCTGTGTCTCAGTTGCGAAAGCGTCTGCCATTGTTGTGTTTTGTTCCGCGATCTTTATAATAAAAGTTGTCTTGTGGAAGAAACCGGTGAATATTTTATAAAGATACTTATATAGATTTACTCAGAAATAAATAAATATTAATTGTGAAGTGACATTATTCGTGACAAAGACAAGAAATACAGTGATAAAAGGTAAAAACTTTTTAGAAGGGCTATTCCTACTCTTGAAACTCGGTATTTTCGTAAGTGTTTAATGATAAATATTCTTTTAATAGTTATGAAAGACATAAAAGTACCCAGATTATTTATCTGAAAACATATTTAAGCAACTAAATACTAGCATTGTTGTACATTTTCACTGTTATCGTGTTTCAAATGGTAAATAATTCACAGCCACAGTGTTCGTAACTGTAACATGGCTGCCTGGCACGGCGAACTTTTTGTTACCCGTTCGGATTATAATATTTTTAGTGGCGTTAGATTCGTTTGTTACAAATTAATAATGTATTGTGTGAAAACCTAAAGGTATATGTGATAATGTTTTTGTGTTTATGAACCAAACAAGTAATGAAATTCAGTAATATGTGATGAAATGTTTGTGTAAACGAGTGAAAAAAAACAAACCTCTAAGTTTGTTAGCTTGTTTTGCCGGAAAAGTGAGTATTTAGTAGTAATTTATGTTATTATTATGATAGCTGGCTTTATAGCCAACACACAATGATATGCAATTTATGTGATATAATTATATTAAGGTGTCATAATTAATTTTTTTCCGGTAACCTACGCCAATGAAAATTTGCAGTAACGTGACCTTTCGCACTTGTGGCACTTTGCCTTTAGATTGATCGCACCTCGGGGGTTAATGAACAACGGTAAAATATCAAACTTTTTATA
The DNA here is from genome assembly GCA_944739405.2 of Euclidia mi. Classification (NCBI taxonomy): domain Eukaryota; kingdom Metazoa; phylum Arthropoda; class Insecta; order Lepidoptera; family Erebidae; genus Euclidia; species Euclidia mi. The sequence continues at coordinate 91,535,430 of OX123185.2, read as the reverse complement.
GCCAAACTACAATTCTATTCACAACACTCTTAAAACAAAATTTTTTCCGGAATAATGTTTTATGATATCATTTTATTTCCTTAATGCTTGTAAGTAAAGGTTATAAAAAGAAGTAATTTAAATGTTTAGTAGTAGGCCATGACTAAAATAAAAAAATCGTTACAAAAATTATGGACTTTGAAATCTTATATTTTAAATAGACTTATTTTAGTATTCACAAAACTAATGTACAATCTTGTTATATTGTTATCAATATATTCCTAGCGTTATCCCGGTTGCATTTATTTAATACTAGGAGATGACCGTCGCTGTGCCCGCAGACTTTTTTATTTAAAGCCTGCTTCGACGGATCCCGAGAATTTGGTAAAATCCATTCTTAGTGCACCCCTTCGAAACCTGAGGAACATACAAGCCCAATTTCAGCTTCTTGCGACCAATAGTTTGGCTGTGGCTCGTCTGTACATCAGTCAGACGGAAGAATTTTGGATAAACATATGTATAGCTGAAAATGTACACTAAACAAGCGCTATCAAAAGAGACTAAACGTTGTAGCCAATAATATCTATGGCATATTATTATCAAGTTTTACAAAATAGTTGGTTACTTATAACTAAGTGTATTATATTTTAAAAATGATAACGAAATGAAAATATACCAATTACTTTTACAATGAATCACACATCCATTAACATCCATTCATGCCTATGGTTCATAAATCTAAAGCGATCACAAATTACGATAGTTATCATAGCACGAATTTTCAGTTCAAATATTACAGATAGAAATTACAAAATTCAGCTAAAATATGTGCCAGTGTTATGTGACTGAAATTGCTGAAATACCCTGCGACGTGGTATGAGTATTGTGCTATACGTTAATGGAAATACTGTTCAAATTGACTTAATTTTTTGTGTAGTAGTGAAAGTAGTAGAGCCTTGCAATATCTGAATCTGGTCGGCTCTACAAGGGTAGTACTACAGTAGTAATACTACTGGTATAGAGGGTAGTCCCTCTCACAGAATATCGATGTAAAGTAACAGAATCTATACTATTGCGTTTCGTTCGATTAGTGAGACTACCGGAGGCCCCACCCTTTTCTCCTTCTCTCTTACCCGGCTCTTTCTCCTATACCCTTTCTCATCTCACTTGTGGCTTTGGTGTTACTTATGTCCATGGGCTCCTGTGATCGCTTACCATTGGGCAATCCGGAGAATCTGGAGGCGTCTGCCCGATTGCTGCATGCTGCAATTATTACATAAAATTACAATAACAATTTATTAATAAAATAACTTCATTACAATAAAGGTTTTTCGTTTTCAGATCTACATAGCTATCATAATATTTCGATATTTATCATTTAGTCTTCCATGAGCTGATACTTGCCCAACACTAGTGGTTTTAGATATAATGTTCTTTTGTATACTTGCGTGTACGACGTGCGTAAGGTATTAAATACTTTTAAGGTACCTTTACCCGAATAGAGTATTATTGTAACCCATGAACTAAGGTTTATTTACGAATAATATAATAAAGCTGAAGATATCGTTTCTTTGGTTGAACGCGGTAATCTCAGGAACTGCCGACTTGAATATCTGCTTGAACGCTCAAAGTGACTATTGTCCCTTTTTTGGAAAAACAGATGAGCTCGTAACCTGTAATTTTTGCCACGCTTTTCCGCTGCGCACTTATCTGTTTGTGGAACTCGGATAACTTAACCGATTGCGGTATTTTGCATATCAATATATGTGTAATTAAATGAGCTTTCCTATGATATAAACTAAAACCATATTATATGGTTGAAGCCCACGCAAAGGCAGTATAAAGTGAAAATTAGAAATGTTTTCCCACCATTTTTGAGCGCGATTTTATATTTCTGACATATTCCTTTTTCTCGTCGTTTTTTATTATGGGTGGTATATAAGTATTATACACGGTTAGAAAGGTTATTTAATTTACTTTTTGAAGAAATAAATATAATGAAAAGAAACCTTTTAATATTAAACATAAAAAAATAAAACAAAGAAATTATTTTTAATTGGCGCCAATTTTCATATTTTATTTTTAAAATACCAGATCAGATTCAAACCTAGATAAGTTTCTTTCCAACTAGATTTCCAAGTATAAAAACCAATTCTGATTAGAATCTGATAAGAATTATTTTATTGGACTCTGCACAGTTGTTTACTATTTCCCGCCAAAAAAAATTAAGTTCCCGCCAAAATTTTCGATAACTTATATTTCATAAATAATATGAGTATTATATATTATATCAAAGGTTTATTTATATACTCATAATAAAAAAATAATACAACGCATAAATGTAACCTTATATACCTACATACATATGTATTTATTTTCAAACACTGGCGGCACAGAATTAAAGCGTGTACCACTGAGTTAGTACGTATAAAAGTGGAAAGATTGAAAGAGCAGCGTGTGAAAGAGATGTACAAAAAGCAATTGAGTGAACGGCTGGATACAATCTGGAGTGATGTAAATGAGGAAAGTGTGAGCGATGTATGGTCGGTATTTAAAAGCAACGTAGTGAGATGTGCTGAAGACGTATGCGGAGTGAGTAAAAGAAGAAGTAAGAAAAGTGAAAAAGCTGACTGGTGGGATGGTGAAATTCGAAGTATGGTTGAGGAAAAGAAAAAAGCATGGCTGGATATCCTAGCAATAGAGGCAACGAATAGAGCTAGTGGTGGTATGAAAGAAGATCGTGTTAAAGAAATGAAGGACAAGTATAGGTGTGTGAAAGCTAAAGTTAAAGAATGTATAGAGAGGAAGAAGAATGAGAAAAAGGAGAAATATGAGAAGCAATTCGGCGCAAGTTTCCAAGATAATATAAAACTGTTTTGGAAACTCGTCAAAGAAGCGCGAGGGAAGAATATGAATACATTGATGAAAGTGATTAGGAATGAAAAAGGTGAGGTCATGAATGAAGAAAGAATGATACTGGATTGCTGGAAAAAATATTTTGAGAGTTTATTTGAGAAAGACATGAGTGAAACAGAGCGAGAAGAGATAATAGAAGATGCGTGTGTGGGCCCGGATGACGAAATTAGAAAGGATGAAATTATGAAAGCTCTAAAAAGTATGAGGTCAGGAAAGTCTGCTGGGTTCGATAGAGTGACGTCTGAAATGTTGAAGGCTGGCGAGGGACTTACAGTAAACCTGCTGCATCGCCTTTTTAATCTGTCCTTGAAACAGGGCCAAGTTCCAGATGACTGGACCAAGGCAGTGCTTGTTCCAATTTATAAAGGCAAAGGCTCGCAGCAGGAATGTCAACATTATCGCGGGATCAGCCTTCTCAGTGTTGTTGGAAAAATGTATGCCAGAATATTGATTGATAGAGTAGTAAACGTGACTTATGACAAGATATGGGATGTGCAAGCAGGATTTCGGAAGGGAATGGGATGTACGGATCAAGTCTTTTCCTTGCGCTGCGTTACCGAAAAATGTCTGGCAAAAAACCAGAAGGTATATTGCGCGTTCATAGACTTGGAAAAGGCTTATGATAGGGTAAATAGAAAGGAACTATGGAAGGTGCTATCTATGTATGGGGTGGACAACTTTATAATAAGGGCTCTAAAATCTCTTTATAGGGATTCGAGGGCCTGTGTCCGAATTAATGGTGCCTATACGGACTGGTTTGACATCTCTAAAGGTGTCAGACAGGGGTGTCCAGCTTCACCCTGGTTGTTCAACTTATTCATGGATAGCTGCATGAAAGATTTGAGGGAAATTGATTGCGGGATTAATATGGTAGGATTGCGTGTTAAGTGCCTCTTATACGCCGATGATCAAGTAATTCTTGCATCATCGGCGAATGAGTTGCAACAAATGATGGACTGCATGAACGAGAGTTTTAAAGCAAAAGGTATGAAAGTTAATGCAAGAAAGACGAAAGTGATGGTGTTTGAGAAGGATGAAAGTTTGACTGAGTGTAATATTACGATTGAAGATGAAAATGTGGGACAAGTTGAAAGATTTGTATATTTGGGAAGCATGTTTACAAGAGATGGAAGATGTGAAGGTGATATTGAAAGGAGAGTGATAGCGGGGAACAGTGTGAATGGAGCGCTGCATGCCTTTATGAACGGCCAAACCGTGCCTAAAAAGGCGCGACTGGCGGTTCATAATGGAGTGCTGGTGCCCACCTTGATGTATGGAAGTGAGTGTTGGGTATGGCAGAAAAAGCATGCAAGCAGAATTAACGCAGTTGAGATGCGATCACTGCGTAGTATGTGTGGGGTGAGACTGATTGATAGAATTCCGAATGCAGTAATACGAGAGCGATGTGGCCTGAAAGAAGATGTCGTGACAAGGATTGAGAAAGGAATGCTGAAATGGTTTGGACACGTGGAGAGAATGAGTGAAGAAAGATTGACGAATCAAATATATATGGCAGAGGTGTATGGACAAGCCGGTTGCGGCAGACCTCGTAAGACGTTCGTGGACCAAATTGGGGACGTCTTGAGAAACGGAAAAGTCCGAAGCACCCGCAACCGGCGAGCATGTATGAAAAGAATAATGAATGTGGAGGAAGCACGTGAGGTTTGCAAGGATAGAAGCAAGTGGCGATCTGTTGTCTCTGCCTACCCCGACGGGAAAAAGGCGTGAGCATATGTATGTATGTACATATGTATTTAAACTTTTTTACATAAAATAAAAAATAAGCCGTTTTTAAGATAATTTTTTGTCTATAATTAATGTAATACACAATATTTATATTCTTTTTTGCTGTAACTTCATAATTAATCAGTTAATTTACAATAAAAACATAAAAGTATCATATATAATTACATATTTAATTTGTTTACAATGATGTTTGATTGTCCGTGTGGTGACGGATTAAGAATACGGATTATCACCACCCCATATCATTTCATGGGTGTCGTAAGAGCCGACAGAGGGAGCATATTATGCAAATAACAGCACTGTAGCAGAAGGAAAACTTGATACAAACCCTACACCAACCCGTTTGACCAGCCTGGTATAGTAGGCCAATTCCTCCTTTCAAAGAAGACGCTTAGTCCAGCAGTGGACTGATAAAAGTTGATGAAAAAGAAGAAGAAGAAGATGTTTTTAATCCATAATTACGCCCCGCGCGCGGAATGCAAAGTCAGCGAAATTTTATTTTTTTCAAATGCTTACAACTTAATAATTTTCTAAGCAAGTATTGCTATAACTATTTTATTACATAGATAATATCACCAGGTATATGAAAAAACAAAAGGAAGCAAGTTTCAGCTAATACTTCTATTATGATAAACAAAAGTGTCGAGTAAGACGTTAAAGACGACATTGTTTACGTTACGGCCGCTCGCCTAAAGTAAACATTTCATTCAAACGTAATTTGTTTCGTACCACTAGAATGAGTCATTCATTAGGTTGCAGAAAAATAAACACCACTCCTCTCGTTATTAACAATCGAACAAAAACTAATTTATTGTGCGCGCCCGTCTTCAAGTGGCGGCGCGCACTTGAAATTTGTCGATGCTGAGTCAGCACTTAAAAAAGGTGCGCGGGCATGCATATAGATCAATCATTTTTAAAATAAGGCTCATAGGCTATATATACTCGTATAACACAGCCTGACTATTCGGAGAGCTATGTCGGTGATTTTGGTTCGCCTGTGGATTTCCTCATTTCTGATTCGATCTCCGAATAGTCAGGTCTGAAGTCGTAGTGGGCAGGGCACTTAGCCAGAAAAACCTATGGCCGTTGGAGCAGAAAGGTTCAGGAGTGGCGGCCACGCACAGGCCGTCGTAGCAGAGGTAGGCCTCCCGCAAGGTGGACTAACGATCTTTTTGGGGTTGCGGGCAACGGATGGATGTGGATGGCTCAAGATCGGTCAATGTGGAGAGCCTTGGGGGAAGCCTATGTCCAGCAGTGGACGTCTTTCGGCTGATATGATGATATAACGCAGGGCGCACAGCTAGTTTACATAATTATTTAATAGCTTCTCCGATAACAAAAGCAATAACTTAGCAAATTCTCAATAGCTGAGTCAAGATCGTACTCAATTTCTGCGAAATCAGCGCTCTCCGTGATACGTAGGTGTAAAACAACTATGCGTGCTTCTTCCGAGGTAAGTTAACATGTAATAGGGAGGGTTAATATACATATATGTATAGGTACAAGGTATATGGCCTGTTTAGAGTCCGGGCTAACATTTGGTAAGTTTGCAGTGGAAGCGATTAATTCATCCAGTCTTAGTCCAGGGCAAAGGTTTAAACATATATTACTGCGACTGCACAGCGAATCACAACTAATATTAATAAAATGTTTCAACTCACCTGATATCTTCACTGATGCTCTTGAGTGGACCTATAAGATTAACTCATAATTTTGGCCAAAATAACAAGAAAATCTAATAAATACCGCAGGATTCAGTTCGGCGTTCCTCATCAGCGAAGTCGTCAAGCACCAAGCACGTGCGTCGGATTCACTCAAGTTTTATAAATGTCAATGTTCAATATATCACAAATTTATCACAAACTTTGCCGGAAGTCAAAAGCGGCAATTATAAGTATTTACAAGTTCATTCAATTCGCGTTAATTCAAAAGGCGATCGATTTATATCAATTACAATCTCGCGAGACAGTCCAAAACCGCGTGTTAATTTTTCAAGGCAAGAAGAAGTTGACAGTTCAGTGTGACCATAGTCAAAATTTACAATAGACTAAACTAAACGTTACTAAATCGATATAATCGACTTGACCTATCACAAATAATATTTCTATTTCAAACATCCACCCGCCCCGGACCGGCCTACCGGTCCGCTAATCGGTTGGTAGACGTGACAATGTTGCAACCGCTCTCCTCAGAATCGAACCGTCCACCAAGACCTCAGCAAATCGGGGAACTCCATCAGTCCCAGTTACCAAACGAAGGATGCGCCCCCTGTGCCAACTGAGGAGCGGTAGGTTAGCCTCCTTGATCAAAACGAGGTCACCAATCTTGGGTCGATCGGTCTTGTCGGTCCACTTAACGCGTTGCTGGAGTATGTGCAAATATTCCAAATTCCAGCGTTTCCAAAAGCTCTGAGTAATCTGGCGTACCAATTCAAAACGCGAGAGACGACCAGGTCTCGTATCAATATAGGGGTACTCAGGCAAGGCGACAAGTGGGCGACCAATCAAAAAATGGCCCGGCGTAAGGGCCTCCAAGACATTCGGATCTGAGGAGAACGGGCACAATGGCCGAGAGTTCAAAACGGCCTCAATCTTACAAAACACAGTTGCGAGTTCCTCAAATGTAAGGACAGATTCACCTATTGTCCTGCGCAAGTGTGTTTTGGCTGATTTTACAGCGGCCTCAAAAATACCACCCCAGTGTGGACAATTTGGTGGAGAAAACAACCAATTTATCCCACGTCGGGCAAGCCTATTGCCTATATCAGCCTTGTTGGTTTCAAGGAAATTAACAACATCATTCAAATAATTATACGTGCCCTTGAAGTTAGTGCCGCAGTCAGAACGGATCAAGGAAGGCAGCCCTCTGCGGGATACAAATCTGTCAAATGTGGCTACAAACGCCTCGGTCGTAAGCGAGGAGACCAGTTTTAAGTGTACGGCCTTTGTGGAAAGACAAACAAAAACACACAAGTAGGCCTTGACAGTCTTGCTGTTTCGAAGTGTCGACGTTATCACCAAAAAGGTACCTGCGAATGCGAAGTCCGTGCCAACACCGTCAAACGTCCTGCTTTCAGTTACGCGATCTGCCGGTAAGTCCCCCATCAACGGCTGCATGGTAGAAGCCTTGAGCTTATAGCAAGGGATGCAGCGAAAGACTACACTCCGAAGTATTCTTCGGGCAGACAAGATCCAAAATTCGCGATGCAAAATGGCCAACAAAGTAAGGCTTAACCAGCATGCGAATTTTGAAGGTGACGGTCAGTTACTAACAAGCGTACCAAATGACCGTCCTTAGGTAACAAAAGGGGGTGACATGCTCCGTAAGGGAGGTCGGCGTTCTTGAGACGCCCTCCAACGCGCAAGAGACCCGTTTCGTCCAAAAAGGGGTTCAATTTAGATATTGCTCCCGACAATTTCGATTTCCCTGACTTAAGGATAGCAATCTCCTTCTCAAAGTGCGCCAATTGCACAGAACGAAAAGGGTGAGGGACTTCTGTCGCTCCTGTGGTGAAAGAAACGGTGTCCGACGTTTCTGTTGTGGGTGCCTGAAATTAAAAACAAAACGCTTTATCCAAGCAGTAACACCTAACAACTTGTCAAGGGAGCTGTAACGATTCAACAAGAAATCGGGGTCGAAGGCGCATTCCACCTTTTCAAGAGCGAGTGTTCGTAGACCAGGCAAATTAGAAGTATTTAAAACTGGCGTTCGAGGCCAATCAATTTCTGGTCGACTCAACCATTCTGGAGCCCACCACAGCGAATGACCTATCAAACTAGGCGTCAAGCATCCGCGCGAGGCACAATCAGCGGGGTTGAGCTCACCTGGCACGTGTCTCCAAACAAGTTTGACTTCGGATTTCTGGATTTGGGAAACGCGATCAGCGACAAATACCTCCAAGGTTTGGACAGAAGCCTTCAACCAACAGAGAACAATTTGGCTGTCTGTCCAGGCGTAGGGCCCATTAATACAAATTGTCTTACCCAAAGTGTTAGACACGTGATTCAACAAGCGTACAAGTAGGGCTGCTCCCGAGAGCTCCAATTTTGGGATGGTCAGAGATGTCCAAAGGGGTGCAACCTTGCTCTTCGCCACGATCAGGGAATCTCTCACCTGACCTGAGGCACTGACTGTGCGCAAGTACACCACGGCCGCGTGACCACGTTCCGAGGCGTCACAAAACCCGTGAAGGGTGGCCTTGTACTTCCCGGGAGGAAGGATGGGACGAGGCAAGGAGATCTCGTTGACGGCTGGAAGCGAGGATACAAAAGAGGTCCATTCCTCAACAAGAGTGCCGTGTAGAGGTTCGTCCTAGGTCAATCCTGCTGTCCAAAGCTTCTGCAAGAAGCATTTTGCCCAAAATATGATAGGACAAATCCAACCGTTCGGATCAAAGTTTCTGGCGACAGTAGACAGCACGAGACGTTTAGTCCAAGAACAAGGCAATTTCAAGTCTACGTTATACGTAAAAATGTCTTGGACTGGTCTGTACTGAACGCCAAGAACAGCCATCATTGCGGGGTTGTCAACAATCTCAAACAAATGTGGATCCTGCTGGTGATCCTCTGGCAAGCCTTCCAAAAGCGCTGGTGAGTTGGAAATCCATTTGCGCAACTCATAACCAGCGGAGGCCAAAATACCTATCAATTCGTCCCGCAGGAGGATCGCCTCGTCCGCTGTAGAGGCACCCGAGCAAATGTCATCGACGTAAATATCGTCCTTCAAGATGGCGGAGGCTCGTGGGAAACGTAAGCCTTCGCGGTCTGCGAGCTCCCAAAGAGAACGTATTCCCAAGTAGGGGCTTGACCTTAACCCGTACGTATTAGTATTGAGCTCGTAGACGACCATGGGATCACGAGGAGACTCTCTCCAAAGGATCAGCTGGAAGCGACGGTCATCAGGGTGGATAATTGTCTGCCTTAACATCATTTTTATGTCGGCCACAAAGACAACCTGATGTCGTCGGAAGCTGGTGATGACGTCACAAAGGTCCTTGACCAACTTGGGACCAGAATGCCAGCACTGGTTCAAGGACACACCTGTTGAAGTCTGCGCAGAACCATCAAACACTGTGCGCAGCTTGCCAGTCGATGGCTTCAATACCGCATGATGTGGGAGAAAGTAGTGCTCCACCGAACGCCAATCCAAATTTGACACCGACATGTGTCCCAATTGTTCATATTCTCTCATGAACTCAATATACTTCTGTCTGAGCTCCGGATCACGACCCATGCGACGCTCCATAGCCAACAATCTCTTTTCGGCTATAGGTCGTGACTCACCAAGCGGAGGCCGAACAGGCAGGAAGGGTAGCCTCGTAATGATCCGACCAGAACGGAGTCGACCAGTGTTGTTCTGGAAGAACAGCTCGCACTCCTCATGTTCTGGATTCAAACGGGCAGCTTGAGGGGGCTCCTCTACCTCCCAAAACCTCTGAACTGCATCAGAGAGAGCAGAGCCTACAGCCAACAAATTACCAAGTTCGGGTGGAGGGGGGTCCCTAGGTACAGGTTCCATCAAAGCAAATCCAAATATGGTCGGGATGGCAGTCAAACCATTTGGCACCAAGACCCGTTTCCCACCAATCAAACTTCCACCGAGGACATCAGAGCCAATCAACAGGTTGATTTGTCCCGGTGTGTCAAATTTGGGGTCTGCCAGTTCCAATCCCGATGTCAAATTCACCACAGCAGCAGATAGCTGTTTCTGTGGATGCATACCCAAAATATTCTTCAGCACAATAGCCGAGCTTTTAATCCTCGGGTGTGAAGATTCAACAGGGCTAAACAAAACCTTACCTTGCCCTTCAACATTAGAGGCTACGTCCCCTATGCCCCGTATACAATTTGGAAAAGAGCCCATATTTAATTTAACCTGCCCTACCAAATAAGTGGAAACAATGCAATGTGGTTGACGGCATAGAATACAAGTGTCACCACCCCCTATCTTCCCGTGGGTGTCGTAAGAGGCGACTAAGGGATAACACGATGCAAATACCATTTTTGCGTAGAGACGGAAAACTCGACATCAAACCCTATACGACTGCCTCGTTGGTCTCGCGGCATAAATGTGTGCGTGGGATCGGGAGGTCCCGGGTTCGATTCCTGGGTCGGGCAGTGTTATTGGGTTTTTCTGTCACGAAATTCTCAGTAGCAGCACGGAGTCTGGAAATGTGCCCGGTACGGCAATAGGCTCGCCCCTTATTACGTGGGACTAAAGTATATCTGGCGAAAAGTGGGTGTAGAAATACACCTCTGCCTACCCCTTCGGGGATAAAAGGCGTGACGTTATGTATGTATGTAATGCAACCTTGTGAACCTGTGTCCAATATAGCACGGACAACAACAGAGGTCCCCGTGGGTTCCCAGACCCTAACAGCAACCACAAGTTGCAATTGTTGCCTGGGCGGCGACCGTTGGCCAGGACCAGGCAAGTCAAAATGAGGGTGCGGCTTGAAGTCCTCAAAAGCGCGATGACTCAATCCGCGCGCCATCTGTGGGGGGTCATAATGACACACCCGCCCAAAACGAGGTGGGCGCGAGTCAAGGCGGGGACGCTCCGCCAAAGGAGGGGAACACCTAGGCAGCAGACATGGTGCTAGTGACGCTGAACAGCACATTCAGGTGTGCGAGAGAGAGGAGGCGTGCGCACGCTACGGTTCTCCAAGCGGGGTGAGTGGCGATCAATTGAGCGAGGCGACTCTCGGCTACGTGCCGGTGAGCCTCGGGTGCCACCTTCAAAACATCCGCCCGTGCGCGGCGTCGGCTGGTTGGACAAGCGGCCTATCTCTCTGGCATTCATGCAGAGAATGTCCAAATGCTGTCCTCCACAGTGAGGACAGGGGCGAGAGTTTGGGCAGTCTCGCTGGTAGTGCGACCCCAAGCAAGAGAAGCAAAGGCGGCGGGCATTCGCGAACCGCCTACGAGAGGCGACATGAAGGTCCAAGAATGCCCTACAACTGGCCGTTCTGTGCCCCGTGACCTTGTAGTAAGAGCACTTCGCTGGGCTCTGCGTGACTGCAAAGCAAGGAGGGCGGCGGTCAACATTGGCTCGGGTGTGAACGCGAGCCTGCTCCTTGACCTTGGGCGGCTGCGTCTTAGCCGGCGTGTCACCACCGGAGTTGTCCAAGACCCGGCACTCATCCTCCAGGAACCTCTCCAGGTCAGCAAAGGGGGGCAGATGAGTCGCGCTATCCCCACCAAAGCGCTGTTCAAAACGCGACCTCAGGTCGGCAGGCAGCTTTTTCAGCACAATGTGCACCGGCAGGTCAAGGCACTTAAGTGCGTTGATGGCCACCAAAAGCGGGTTCAAAAGTTGGGTGCGCAACCCAGAGACCCGGGTGAGCGTCGGTAAACCCAAAATCTGCTCAATGTGCGTGTCGGCGAGCGTAATTAAGTCCCGAGCCGTCTGGTACGCCTCGTCAGACACGGGCAGATGCTGGATGAGGCCCTTGGCCTCCCCATCCAGAACCGACATCAAATAGGCCAAGTTTTGTGCCGGCCGAAGGTCAGCCCTGTCATTGACCAGGCTGTCAAACAAATTAACGAAGCCCAGGTAGCTTCCTAGGCAGCCATCAAAATGGGGGGAGGTCTAAAGTAGGGAGCCTACTCACCAGCCCCGGTGCTGACCTAGGAAGCTCCTGCTTCAGGCCGGGTTGCCCTTCCCTATCGGCAACTAGTTGTCTCGCACTATTGGAGACAGCATCATACAGGTCTAAGACCTGGGTATAGTCTTCACTGACCTTATTTCGCTGGTCAGCGGTGAAATCATTGACTGACACTTCGAGACAGCAAGCGCTGAAAGTGCGGAATTGCTGTTCCACACTTGCCAGGCGATCATCGATCCGCTCCTACCTTTGTAGTAAGGCCTGCTGGCGATCAGGCCGGTTCACTAAGGCACTGGCCGAGGCAAACCAGCGCAAATCTGATACAATAGCACCAGCAGCCGCACGCAAGTCCTTGATAGCTGACATAATCAAATTTCAAAAGAGCCCGGACAAGCGTTAAATAATATTAACAATTAAAACTTATTATTTGTTAATTCTTTGAAACCAACAAACTATTAGCCTGTTTACTGCTGGTACAAGCAAGTGGCAGGTATTTACTGCCCAACAAAATTAACAGTTTCAATATATTGACTCAAAGACAAAGGTTATTAAAGTTATAACATACAACAATTAAAGTTGAAACTTGAATTAGGTAATTAATTAATTACTGCAACAAACAGACCAAATGTGTTATATATTACAACTGTAGGCACCAGTTTGTGTTACCTAACAATATTATCTGTATATTATAACAAAACAAAGGTTTATCAAAAGTTTGGTTGTTATAATGTTTCTAAACTTAATATAATTATGCAATAAACTAAATTTACTAAATTCACTGATACATACAGCCGCTATATATCCAAACAAACTGACTTATTAATGCTAACAACAACAGGTTATTGCTAGATTTCAACAATAGAAGTCAAACAATTAATGATTGAGGTTATGTATGACATGTGTTTCAAATTATCTAGGTCAACTTATACAATTAAAGATTATGTATTTTAGACAATACTGACCTGAGAACACTATAACACGGTTTACAAATGAGATATATAGCTCATACAACACCAATCTGAGTTCAGATACAATCAACGGCTAAGTTTCAACTACGCTCTGCTACCAAAAAATTATGTTTAGAGACCGGGCTAACATTGGGTAAGTTTGCAGTGGAAGCGATTAATTCATCCAGTCTTAGCCCAGGGCAAAGGTGTAAACATATATTACTGCGACTGCACAGCGAATCACAACTAATATTAATAAAATGTTTCAACTCACCTGATATCTTCACTGATGCTCTTGAGTGGACCTTTAAGATTAACTCATAATTTTGGCCAAAATAACAAGAAAATCGAATAAATACCGCAGGATTCAGTTCGGCGTTCCTCATCAGCGAAGTCGTCAAGCACCAAGCACGTGCGTCGGATTCACTCAAGTTTTATAAATGTCAATGTTCAATATATCACAAATTTATCACAAACTTTGCCGGAAGTCAAAAGCGGCAATTATAAGTATTTACAAGTTAATTCAATTCACGTTAATTCAAAAGGCGATCAATTTATATCAATTATAATCTCGCGAGACAGCCCAAAACCGCGTGTTAATTTTTCAAGGCAAGAAGAAGTTGACAGTTCAGTGTGACTATAGTCAAAATTTACAATAGACTAAACTAAACGTTACTAAATCGATATAATCGACTTGACCTAGGAATATCACAAATAATATTTCTATTTCAAACATGGCCTATATGTAGTATTTTAGTTACATTTGTCAATGGTTTGAAAAATAAAAGAGACAACTATGAATTCTAACTTTCATTTATTCAGTTTGTCACAAGAATATATCTTAGATAAAGATAAATTTACAGTAACCGCCGGCAATTCTTTCAATAGTCATTGTTTATAAAAGGAGTACAAACTATATCATATTTATAATATTGGGTAGCAAGGTTGTGGGTAGTTTAATATATCAAATATAACATTAATACAATGGATTAGCAACAATATAATAATTAATTTAGTAATATTGACCGCCGGTATATCTTTAATTATTTTTCTAGGTATATTTACTATGGATATATTCAATATTTACCACTGTTATATTCACCATAGGTACATATAATTTGGCTTGTTTCACAGCATATGAATCGATTCTATTTTATGATATCTCAAGTTCTAACTTATAACATTTCACAACTGACAAAACCACCCACAATATCAATTATACAATAGCTACATTATATAACATTGCTTTTGCATTATTTCTATTAACAATACTCTAAATAACACCACAGAAGCAAAATAGAATTGTGAAACACAATAATTTATTAGTCAGAATTATATCGTACCTTAGTTAGCCGTTGCCGGAGCGAAACAGAACATTGAGTAGAGTCTGTTCATATTTTATACTCTATTTACCCGTTTGACAGTGTCAACTGTCAAACGTCAAACCAATTTGTCTATTTAGAATTGGCAACACTATAAATTCAAAACATACAATCCATTTATGTTCATTTACTATATGTTTAGACTATACGTAGTTAATGATACAATATATATGGTTATATCGTGTTAGAGACATATATGAATAATTCTATAATTGATATTATTGTAACTTAACCTAAAACTCGACGTAATGATATAAATTCTAGCCAGATTTATATCACATGCAGTTTGATATCCGAGCTTTTGCTGGGATGATAAATAGGTACTTACAAACGGGACACACATACTTTAGACGTACTTACTTTGACATATTTTTGAATATCTTTACAATATATTTCAACAAATCTATCACATGCGTGGATTATGCGTAATCTGTACCATATGCACAGAAACAACTTGAAGAATCTCACTAACTTGTTTGAAATTTGTTAGAAACGTAAGTAAGAATTACTAAAGATTTACTTAAGTTGTTAACGGATTATATGAAGGAATTAGCAGAAGTCACGTGTCTTGTAACGGAATATATGAGACTGCACTTTTAGGGTTCCGAAGTAAGTTTACTACTACTTGCAGTTACAAGGAGCCCTTATAGTTTCACATTGTCCTTCCTAGGTCACAGTTTGAAATGCCACTCTTTCTCCATTACCTATATATTGTGCTTCAATTTGGTGGACTTCTAGGCGTTGTGGTGTGGTATTTTTTTTATGAGCCTGTAACGTCCCACTGCAGGGCAAAGGCCTCCCCATTCTTCTTCCACAAGTACCTATCTTCTCCCTCCTGGAACCAAAAGTGTGGTATTACATGACCTAAATGTAATAAAATATTTTTACTACAAAAAGATTTCTCCAAATCTGATCTCTTTTTGTTAAGATAAGCACGTTCAAGCAGAGCTCTTCAACTTTATAATTTCAAGTAAATATTAATATTTATATAGATGCGATTTTTTACAAATAAATTTATCAATTCTAGTTAAGCTCTTCCAGCTTGTTAGTAAAGAATGTCTCAAATATTTGTCGTTTCTTATTTGGTCTACACTCCTAAAATTACATTGACATGTGAAATGAAATGAAAGTCTATTTACGTAGTTTATTTATGTTGTTCGCGTGGTGACGTCATATTAAAAAATTTAAGTACTTTCTAATTCCCTTCTACAACTTTGATTTTTACCAATATTTGGTGCATAGCTTAATATTCTTATTAATGTGTGCTGATATATTGATACTACGGCAAAATTCAATCTCACGACCTGTCAACGTCTAAGCTATTTAACTATTACCTAAAGGAAAAGGTGGTAATGTGGCCCCTGCAGGTATATTGACCCCCTTCGATATTTATAGTTTAGAAACGTGCCATCTAGATTTTTTTTGGTGCAACGTGGAGGTCCTGTGACATTGTAGATTTTAACCCAGTAAATCCGTGAGGGTGCGTTTCGTTTTGTTTTTTCTGCGTACCGGTCGAAACACGCAAATGGCAAACTTTTATTGTTGCTCTGCATTTTATAAAATTTTATTGGAAATAAGTGAGTTTTAGCTTTGGTGATTTGTACATTGTGTTTAATAAACATTATTCTACAGAATTTTGAAGGTAATTATTTAAAACGTTTGATATAATATTTATGTTATGATTTGTTTATCAATTCTTGCGTTTTTGCAATTTGGCCCCCTCATATTGTTTATATTATGGTCCCGGGGGCCATATTACATATACGGCCGTATTATACCTGCCTTGTTTTTTATTTTCCGCTTTCAGATGCCTCGACAAAGTGTGTTATCTCCACCTTCAAAGAAAAGGAAAACATGGGATCCTAACCAAATGAAAAAAGCAATTGAAGCAGTGAGAACAAAGGTCATGGGGTATAAAAAGGCTGTTAAAATAATTTCTGTTCCTAGGTCTACACTAAAACGATTAGTAAAGGACTCTCTAGAATCTCTGGAGTTACTTGCGCTCTCGGACGTAGTCAAGATGGCGAGGGCAGTAGTAGCAGTAACTCTGAAAGTAACGCAGTCGAAGACAACGACTGTGAAAATGAGGAACATACCCATTCGTATAGCTTACCTAAGATTCAGATACGATCTGCATAGTCTGTGAATCCAGTTATTTCAACAATAGACGTGGGAGGAGTGAATTCAATGCCAGAGTTGCGGTTTATGGGCTCATGCAGCCTGTGCAGGTCCTGAAGGCGAATATTATATTTGCGATTTTTGCCGTTAGTTTCAATTCAATTAATACATTTAATATGGCCCCCATGGTGCCATATAACCCGCACTTGATCTCATGTTGCCAAATTTGTTATTTTTTAAAATACATAAGTTTTCAACTATCCCATGACAGTTTTCTTTATTACATGCATTTAGCATTATTATTATATTTCTGAGTCTCGTATTTTTCACATAATACCTCAAAAACAAAGTGGGGGGCCACATTACCACCTTCTCCTCTACATTATGATTTTTATAAAATTTGTTAAGCAAAATTTGGGTGAAATATTACCCCTCTACCTATCCCTTCGCAGATACAGGCGCTGAAGATAAAAAAATAATTTTCTTTTTGTGTGACAGCCAGTTCAGCTGAGTACTTAAACACATTCCGAAGTCCTCTATCATGGCCTGAGGATTCCTGTCATGAAAGAAGAACCGGTAGCGACGGCTTTCAGCGCCCTTTGAAGCACGATAGCACCCAGATCTAAATTACACAACAAACATTTACCCATTCAAGCCGTGGTCTGTACATGCGTTGCTTAACTTTGCCAATCTATTATCGCCATGTTGAGCCACGATATAAGCATTACAGTACGATATTGAGAATAAATAAAAGGACAAACTAATAAATAAACTATAAACTAATAACTAAAACAAATATCACAACGATGCAGTAAATAAATTGCTTTGAGAACATATTTTGTTTTCATCTATTCCAAACTATTTCTGTCGAAACCTGCAATGAAACATTTCGCTAACTTTAACGCTTCATCAGTCTGCTACTGAAAGATAAACAGTTAATATTGTTTCATATATTTTTACGACGAATTCAATTTATCAAGAAATTCATTGATAAATTTAATTTACCGTTTCTAGAATAGCCCAATTTAACATAAGAAAATATCGTTGTAATACTTTTGCTACTATTTTAACTTTTAACGAATAGTTTATATCGCTTTCATATGAATAGTTTTATCAGCTAACAATAATTAATTTTGTTATTTTGCTTGAAATTATATATTTTCGCTTTTTAGTTTTATTTTCTCCAATTCTATATTTTGTTAGTTTTGAATTATAATTTGGGGTATGTAGCAAGTATTTGTTTGGTAGTTGATATTTTTTTCACTCTTGTAAGCATCATGACCATCACATTTAAATTATCATTGCCATCACCATTATTTTTATATGGATAAATAAAACTTAGATCCATAGATTTATACCATTTGTCACAGTAAAATTATGCATGGTTTATAGTGCTTGCAACAGGGTCGAATATCGAAAAATCGAAGACCAAAAAAATGGACGTAGTATAAATCAAACTCCAAAAGACAATATAAAATTAATTTTAATTTAAAAATGCCACGAAAGTTTAAATTCCTTTATCAATATTCTGCTTACTGCACTAAGTGTACGTTATTAAAATATCTTATCCTTCCTTATTAACATTAAATTTAAAGTGAAATTGAACTACATTCCTATTTCGCAATACAAATACATGGAATTTTCATTTTAATTAAGGAAGAGAATACATTTAAACCACATAGTGCATTGAATGAAAGATTTAAATAAGGAGTCCATTCTTGTTGAAAAATTTCATGTAATTGCTATCGAGTGTTTAAATTAAGCTACCTTGCTATTCATTCTCGAGAGTTATTTTAATTGCAATATGTCGAATAGCTTCGAATAGTCAACATCATTTTTTTAAATATTTCAATAATTTGAAACTAAACTATTTGCTCTTAACAGGTTTTGTCGCAGTAAGTTTTGTTTGTACAGTTATTTAATTTAATTAAGAGAGTATTACCCGGCCGGGTCGCGGCAAAGTATGCGAACCGCGATTCGCGTGACTTCGGATTTACGCCATGTCGACCAACACCGCAGTGATTTAAGTGGGTAGTTCGAAGCCTGCCCGTACGACTATCGTCGTACACACCTCGCCTCGTTGTATGCCTGCCCTAAGAGGCGGAGTATTAGCTCATTACTTGGGTTTGTGTGAACACAAAACAGGAGCTATAATTATACTTTTACTTTTTCTTATACCGATGTTACATTCGAACATTTTAAACTGAAGATAATAAAAGCCAATCAAGGTTACAAAAATACACATACTTTTCAATAATATCCCGATTAGAATATCGATAACCGGGTAAAAATATAACCTTTGTTTTATTTCAGCATATTAGCTTTACCGCAGAAGTATATAGAGGGGATATATCCGGGTAAAATATTTTTGATAGATAAATAAAAAAAGAAAAAAATAAAAAATCTTTATTGGCACAAAAATACGTATATAGTCATTGTTTAGAACTCTTGACCTTCAAACTAAGTAGCATACTTGTAATATTGTAATATGGAGGTCAAGGAGTTAACTCTGGTTATACACTTAATTTCTGTATGAACATATATGGGTAATGATTATAATGGTTTATAACTTTATAAAAATAAAAGCAACGAATAACAAAAAAGTCAAAGTAGCAGGAATGATTTGTTCGGTAAATGGGCGTGTATAAGAGTGTGCGCGAATGAGTGCGCATGTTTGTGTAGTGTAGTGTGTGTGTGTGTGTGTGTGTGTGTGTGTGTGTGTGCGTGTGTGTGTGTGTGTGTGTGTGTGTGTGTGTGTGTGTGTGTGTGTTTGTGTGCGTGTGTGTGCGTGCGTGTCTTGTGTGTGTGTGTGTATTTGTGTGTGTCAAAATATACAACTGACAATGAGCTCAGATTCCTCAAATGTCATTTTAAGCAACCATTGATTGACGATTGTTTTGCAGTTGTGTTTATTACATTGATAGATGTTTACTTTTTTATAATCTATGTTGTAGATATGAATGCCCATAATTCTAAATTATCTCTTGGCTAGAGTTAAATTGTGCTTTTCCAAGCGCAATAGGTTTGATGTTCGCCGAGATCTACTTAGGAAAGTATATTTACCAGTATGGATGGTGTCATGAAAACGCATTATCATAATTAATAAATAGAGTCGACGTACAGATAATATCTTCTAGGTTTCGAAGTTAAGAACTTAAGTGCAGATTTTTAGGCTCTCTCAAGCTTAATCAGGACTGACTTAGGAGATCCACCCCATACACAGAAACAGTACTTGACAATGGACTGACAAAGAGAGAAATAAACTAATTTAGCAGTTTTGAAATCCGCGCAATATCTTACTTTTTAAATACGGGCATTAGTTTTCCAACTCCGGAAGTTAGGTGATTTATATGGGCAGACCACGATAGAGTTTCATCGACCAGAATGCCAAGATATTTTAGGAGTTTAGGTCTGTTTATTGAAGGACAGGAGCAGTTAGACGTAGCGGTAGATCCATAACACGTGTGATTTTTTATTATTAAATCGTTTTTGGCGGTAAGTGATTTACTTTGGTGCCGAAACACATAAAATGGGTTTTATCCATATTTAAGGTCAGTTTGTTAGAATTGAGCCAGGAAGAAATTGTGGCCAGTGCTAATTCGGCGCTGGCGCATGTTTCAGACCATGAGTTACCATTTATGATTAATGCGGTATCGTCGGCGTAGGTGTAAATTTTGGTATTAAGAATGCTAAGGTTACATAAATCATTTATGTAGAGCAAGAATAAAGTTGGACCAAGAATTGAGTTTTGGGGAACTCCGCAAGTGATTGCCGCATCATTACTCACGAGGCACTCGATCTTAGTGGATTGCATACGCTCAGAGAGATAGTCCCTAAAAATTTTTAGTGTATTTCCACGAATTCCTTTGTGCTCTAACTTAGCCAGAAGGGTGTCGACAGGGACAGTGTCGAACGCTTTTTTCAGATCGAGAAAAATGCCTATACACTTTCGGTTATTGTCAAGGTGACTTACAATTTCATCAGTAAAAGCCAGCACGGCATGCTCGGTTGACTTGCCCTTCCTAAACCCGTACTGATTACACGCTAAAATATTGTTTTTGTTTAAGAATGATACCAGTCTATTATTTACAGCATTCTCTAGTAATTTAGACAGGATAGGTAGAACCGAAATAGGCCTGTAATTATTCATACTGCTCCTGTCTCCATCCTTATAGATAGGGTGGACTACGGCTTTCTTTAACGGTTTTGGCAAAGCACCATGCGATATTGACAAATTAAATATATGTTTATTAGAGGAACCAGCTTAGCCGAACAGGCTTTAATTATGCGAGGGGAAATATTATCACAACCGAGGGCACAATCATCCTTCAGATTCAACATCATCATCCAAAGCCCGACTGTGTCCACTGCTGAACATAGGCCTCTCTTTGTTCTTGCCATTTCCCTCGATCTTGTGGTAATCTAGATTCAACACTAAGCTCATAATTTCTGTTTCATCTACGTCTAAAACTGCCATAGAATTGACATTGGCTACGATTGAATTTTGAACGCCGAGGACAACTTGTGAATGATTCTGAGGGAGAGCCAAAAGTAATTCAGAAGCAACATTTGCAAAGTAGTTATTCACGGCATTGACGTATTGATGTTCTATCGGCAATATTTTCAAAAGTTCTTTGGCAGATTAATAGTTCACGGGGATGTTAGAAATTATTTTAATTGCTGTCCATGTTTCTTTAATGTTATTCGCTTTTTGTAACTCACTTCGGTCATGTTCAATTTTAAGCTTCCGAAGAAGATTGTTACAAAACTTGCGGTATCGCGTGTACCTACGTGACTTTTAGGATGAGATTTTCGGGATTTTTCCTGAGACAAATGTGCATTTTGTCGCGCTTCTTTTTTTTTTTTAAATGACAACTCCCGCATTAGGACTGAATCCTGTGTCGCGGGGTACTTTACAAACATACAACTAACGGACACAATGAACACACAGACTCGAAACAACAATTTATGAATCACACAAAGTGTTGTCTCGTGTGGGGATCGAACCCACAACACTTCGGTGCAGTGTCAAGCGGCGAGGCGGCCGCTTAAACCACTACACCAACCGTGCAGTCAAAAGTGCGCTTGCGAATGCATCTTAGGAGACCAGGCGTGATCCATGGTTTCAAGACCCGTTTTCTGCGAGGCATAACGACTGAAATAGTGTGTTTTAATGTGACTGCTGTTAAGAAATTTATGAGATTTTCAACGGCAACATCTGGTGATATAATGAACTGGATGTAGGATAGATTAGCATTGTAAATATCTTGTTCAATTAAGTCATAGTTAATTTTTTCGTAACTGGTTTTAGCGTAGTTGAGGGATTGTTTGCCATGCAGTGATAAAAAGGTGGGCTTATGGTCAGTGAGATGGTGATTTATGACTAGTACCGTGGAGTGGGCTTCGGTTTTAAGCATAACATGGTCTAAGATAGTATTGGTTCTTGTGGGTAGATAGATGAGATCGCAATGTGTTTTTGTTTTCCTTTTGCACAACCTTTTGTGTATACAGATTATGGGAACGGCGTAAGCCTGCTACTTTTATAAATGGGAAAGTGTTTGCGAATGGATATTCATTGTTCTTTCTCACAAAAGTACTGCATGATGTTTTATGAAGCTTTGCAATAATATACATCAGAATCGCGATGACTGAGTCCCACAACTCCGGGAAGTAATGCTAGGCGGAAGTCGCGCGGAGGATAAAGAGGCCGATGGCAGAGGATTGGTTTGTAACAGACCTCAAGTATAACGCAAAATATCAAATTCGTACCAAATGTTCTAGTGATGTTCTTTGTTATTTCTTTGTTTTTCCTCCCACATTTTTTGAGTCAATGATGTGGGAACGATCTAATTTGCGCCGACATGTTTAAACATTCAAAGTGAACGGTGACAAATCAGTTACAATATGATTAATTACTCCAAGTGCCGACGTTTAACTCACTACAGACTTTCGACGAAAATCCTCCGTGAGAGAACACGTACAGTAAATTAAAATATTTTACTAATATTTTTGAGAGCTGTAAATATTGTAAAACCAATGGAAGTCGTAACTTATGAGATCGGTGACACACAAAAATATTTTCATTTCATCCAAAAGATTTCAACGTACAAATTACATTCAAAATGAGACAATAAAGACACGTATGAATATGACATAAACTTGACGCTTAACAAAATAATTAATTGGCTACTTCATAATAATTTAAAAATCAATGTAGATAAAACGCACACGATTCAATTCCAAAACTATAGAAAACAACATATTGAGTTAAATGTAAATTACAAAAATAATAAAATACAAGAAGTAAGCACTGCTAAATTTTTAGGTCTGAAAGTCGATAAGCATTGCAACTGGAAGGCGCATGTTGAATATGTTTGCAACAAACTTGATCGATTCGTTTTTGCTATCAAACGGTTACGACAAACAGTGTCAACGGAAGCGGCCCTTAGTATTACGTACGTATAGTTATTACGGATACGTGTCATCGATGCTGTCATATGGTCTCTTGCTCTGGGGGAACTCGGTTGAGATTGAAAAAGCATTTCGGGTGCAAAAGAAATGCGTGAGAGCTATATGTGGAGCCTGGTTTACTGACAGCTGTAAGCCATTATTTCAAAAGTTCAACATCCTGCCACTGGTTTGCATGTACGTAAGAGAAATCTGTGTTTTTGTTAAACTTTATCCACAGTATTTTAGTAAATTTTCTGCAACAGAAGGTGGAAACACTAGGAATAAATTTAAACTTCTCCGACTTAGGTGGCACTTAGATATATATGAGAAAAATGTATATATAAAGGCCATAGAAGTGTATAATAAGTTACCGGATACATTTAAAGAATTATCACTTACTATATTTAAAAGGAAAAAGAAAGCAGAAAAATGTTTCTATACTCTAAATGACTTTATGACATATAGAGAAAATAATGTAACTAATTAATGTTAAAATTTCAATATGCGACCATAATACTATGTTTTGACTTTTACACTTATTTCAGTTGACATTTATATACAACTAGACGACGGACGCCAGCAGCTACGACTGCATTTTTTTTTAATTTACCCGTTTTGTCCGATTCCGTGGGCATTTCGGGAAATCCCTTCTTAGTGCATCCCTACGGTCCCCAAGGAACATACATGCCAAATTTCAGCTTCCTGCGCCCAAAATTTTCGGCTGTAGCGTGTCTGTCAGTCAGTCAGTAACGCAAGGATTTTATATATTAAGATTATTGATTTACTACTATAAAGTTACAATTATACATGACATAAATTTTTACATTAATTACGTAATTAATAAATACTAATAAGCAGAATTTAATTGGATAATATTATTCTATAAGTTTAAATATTTACGCACCATTGTTATGGTAGAATGTGAGAAGACTTTTATATTACCTTAACACCACTATGTAACCACATTTCTTGTAAATAAATGCATTTCATTTCATTTCAAGTTTAATCTGATTCCAATAGATGGTCGACAGAAACATTGACCTCCAATCAATAGCCTCGCAAACGTAGACTAAAAGCAATATCGCCACTTTTCAATATTAATATCGTATTTCAATATTGAGTATGAAGTGTAATATATTATACTTACCAAGCGAACAGTTTAGTATTATTTTAAATTTATTTTCTGATCCAAACGCGGATAATTTTATCGGTTGCTTAAAGTCAAATGATTACTTTAACTACTTTCTCATACAATTTTTTGATTGCGGTCAGATGAGAGGCTGGCCGCATTCCATCTAACCGCATAGTGCGTAGGAGCCCTAAAAATGTTGATACGTTTAACAAGAATATTTTGTAGAATGGTGGTTGGTATCAGATATAACTTTCATATAAAAAGAAATGTTTATAAGAAGTACCTTGAAGCCAGAACTTTCATAAGGCAAGTGTTTTTAATATTTATTATGTAAATACATATTTCGATCCATTGCCGGTAAATTGACGATGACGTGGGCTGTACTAAAACTAATAGCCATAAACTTCAGGATTTGGAATTGCCTTAAACTATAAACAGGAAATATAAACGTAATGCAAGTAGAAACATTTTAGTTAGAAGATCACATAAACTACTATTCTATTAAAAAAATAGTTTTATTTTATCTTTACAGCGTGATTGTATGTATTTGCATTATGTAACATTGACTTAAGTAGATCAAACGTATTGAACTAAATTGCCAATATCTGATCGGATTAAAAAATTATCGCTCCATCAGATGCTAATATAAAAGCTAGTTTTATAATTAAAATAGTATGACATCAAAATATATTTACTCAGCTATAACCTACGAATAATATTAAGACTATAAGCAAATAATATATGTTTTATAGACGGATTTATTGAATATAAATGTGCGAGGGTGTGATTTTACGAATGTTGAAATAGAGGATAAATTTTGACGAATTTTATGTTGAAACTTGGCGGCATGTTATGATAGACGCCCCGTACGTTATACGGAACATTTTATTATGCGTGCAAATTTTGTGGACTGAATGTTTCCTCATCACAGAATAAAAGGTATTAAAAATGGTAGTGGGGAACGAGCACAAGGTCTACTTTTCAACATTAACATAAAATATTTTATTGAACACGTTACTGTGAGTCCTTAAGTTTCTTATAAGACCAATTTTTAAGATTTGACAAGTGTTATCTTTAACATCTAAGGTTTACTGCATGTTTCTTTCCGTTTCACGTTTAAAACTAAAATTCTAGTTCCTTAGAGCAGGTGTGAGCTTTAAATATATTCCTTATAGTTTAGAACCTATTGAATAAAATACGTGAGTGGGATAGTTAACATATTATTAATATGCACATCTTCGCGTTCCTGCCCGCCGCAGTCTGTAGATTACAATTGAAAATCAGCGATATGCGACAACTGCCGGGTTAATAGTGAATAAACAAAGCATAACGTAACTGCACTCCTTTATCCCAGAAGAGGTAGGCAGAGGTGTAATACACACCCACACTTCGCCAGTTATGTTTCGGTCCCAATGTTATAGGGGGTCAGCCTAAATGAGCGATAATTAACATTTTTAAATACACACATAACTATAAAAAGTCAGAGGTGTGTGCCCGAGGTAACTGGGGATTGAACCCGAGAACATCGTCTCGGCATTCCGTTACGAACACAATTGGACCATCCCCGCTTTTATAATATTATATAATGGATAAACATAATATTATAATGTATGCAATGCAAACATTTATTAAATGATACTGAATCCAATCTTGTACGAGTATATATCTAAATCTTAATCATGTTCATAAACAAACAGACTGAGACTACTTAATCAGACTGTCTTACTAATATGTCAACCCTCGGGATAACCACCTGACCGTATCAGGTGGTTAAGGTTATCTGTCTTCATCCATTATGTTAAATCGTTCCTTATACGTAAAGGCAGTGAATCCACTTAGCACATGCTAGAAAGCTGACTTGCTAAACGTGCTACTCCATACGTTACCGACGGATACCTATGCATTATGCATCCCTATTTTCCACTACGTATTCTTAAAAAGCTGACACGACATGTTATTATTAACTAGAACAAAACAAACGCATTTAAGGAGATTTATAATTTAAGCGGTTTGTGGTTCCACCCGAATTCTCACTACTTTACCATTGAAAGCCACTTATACCTTGTGAAATCCCTTGAAAATTGCAACTGTCTCAGAACGTAACGAATTTCTATAGACTCGTTGCATCTTCTTCACAAACACTTATTTTCTTCTTCATTTGTTGCAGGCGATATCAGATTTCCTTCTCGGCGTGTTCTGTCTTCCTTTCACGCTGGTTGGACAGATATACAGACGGTTCCTATTCGGCGCCCTCATGTGCAAGCTCATACCATTTCTACAGGGTAAGTATGTTTAACTTATTTTAGGATAGTATAAATAATGTGTCAAATAACCTGTTAAGTTAAATCCAAAGAAAGAGAAACCAATAGACACAGATGTTCTGAAATGAGAGATCGAGACAAATTTTAAGTTGCGTTTGACTGAATGAAACATTTCTGAGACTGGTGTGTACCGAACTTCAGGCCAAGCATAAAGTTTGACACTACTTTACTTAAAATTAAGCATCACAAGATCCCTCGGCCAATTTTCAACACATTTTCTTTATTATCCTTTTGTGAACTATTTTATATCGAGTTTAAGCAGTTACCCACGAATAATATTCTGTAGTAAACATCAAACAAAATCAAACATTAAGCATACAACGGTCCTCCCACACAGTTATTTCGTGTCCATTGTGCACAGCGCGAGGCATTTTATACCTAGTAAATATTTTTCATAGCAGCCGCTTCGCCAACAAAAACGACACACGGAACATTGAATAAACTTTTCCGAACCACAAACAAATAAAACAATTCCGCATGCATAAAATTTATACTATTATATTGTGAGTCTTTACTGACTCATAATATACCACGCGCAATAAAGCACTACACTCTGCAAACTCTGCACATTCAGGCGCTCAGCAGTACACGTCCTAGATGTTGTTTACTGTGAAATAAGTCCTACTCTACGACAAATGGTAGTAAAGTTGCATGCGAGCTCGCATCCTGTATGTATGAAGACAATATGAGACTGTCGCTTTCTATGGCCATGCAATATCTATTTTGCTCTAGTGACTTACGTTGCAATTCGGACTGAAAGTTTCTCAGCTGAAGCAACAAGTCTTACACCACAGAAACTACTTGTTTAATAAAAGCGTGTTAAAATCTCGATACTCTAAAATCATTGGACAATATTATAAAAAAAATCGGGAGTATTTGGATTCTATGTCTAAAACCAGCATAACTACTACTAGTAGATCGCCGCAATTTTTTTCAATGAGTGGTAAAATCTACCATATACCAAAGAATGTACCCTGTTTACAGCAAATAAAGATATTCTATTCTATTCTCTTCTAGAAAGACGAAAAAAGAAATGTGACAAATAATCTCCTTGCGTCGTATTCCTCAGTGCTGAGGGTCGTCGTGACCTCTCTTCTTCATCACTTTCTCACGAACGATTTTCCTCCATCTAATCCTGTCTCTGGCAAATAATAGTAACCCTATAATTACCCTCTACTATGGCACCTCCACTTCAAAAAGTTGGTAACATTATTATTAGCGTGTTGGACGTGTATGAGCAACGAAATATGATCAGGCTATGCATTAAAACACCGCGGTGTCCTTGTAGCCACGGCGAGCATCGCCACCTTCGCACGCTGTAACTTCTAAATTAATTGCCTGCTACTAGTCATGCTACATAATTATACTCACTTATGTGATGTAAGAAGGCATTTCCAATAGGAACCTAATGAAAAGGAAGGAAAAAGTTAAGTCAAAATATTCAAGAAAATGGTAACAGTTCATGTAATTGTAGCATTAACGTGCATTATTAACATATTATTACGGAAAAGCTGTTTTAATATTCAAATGTAATTTCTTTGCACCCGTAGCTATGAAAAATTCATTTTTAATATCCTGTTTAAATTATCTTAGCAGTTACTTTTCAGCTTTAACTGAATGCAGTTTTGAGTATAAAAACGCTGGGACAGCTAAACTAATGAGAGCTATGCAGCTGTAATTACTGTGAAATGCTGTAATTTATTTTTGTGTTCAAAATAAATAAAAGCCTCCGTGGTAAATCCACTGGTGGATAGCGTATGCGGCTGCTGATCGGGAGGTATCGGGTTCGATTCCCAGGTCGGGCAAACGTGTAACTGAGTTTCCGAAATCTCAGTAGCAGAACGGAGTTTGCTAATATAACAGCAATACTGTTGCTCAATTGCTGCTTGCAAAGTACAGAGGAAAGCGACGATTGCCTAATTCGTTCTTTCGCTACTTTGAGACGGCTATTTTAATAGTATAATACTAAGTATTATACAATTATTCACAGGGCCGGATTTAGAGGGGGGCAGGCGGGGCAATGGCCCCGGGGCCCCCACAAGAGGGGGGCCCCCACAACAGAGATGAAAATATTAAAAAGAAAATATCGGCATTTGTTCACTTCAATCCGCAAAAAAATGCAATAAACTTGAAAATCGTAAATCCAAATTAATGTCCCAAAAATAATCGACATTATAAAATTTTCATACCAAATAAATAAAATCAACTAGACAGAAATTGCCTTTACCTTTCTTGTAAATTTAGTCAAATACATATTTTTATGATGATGATTATATTTTTATGCAATAAAATGACGAATCAATTATCACTGTCTGAAAACCGTAGGTAATTTAATGGCGTAAGGATTGAAGTAAGTCGGTGTATTGATATTTTCAAAAACAAGCAAATAATCGCTACGACACGCGATGCTTAAAACGTTAAAAGATAGAATAGTAATATATAATTGACTAACTATTTCACAATAACAACCAAACAAGAAGTGCCACATGATCCTGTAAAAACGTCAGAAGATTGAGTACACGGAGATAAGTTTGATGGTAGTCTCGTGGTAGGTGACACTATAAAACCTTTAAAATCATGTAGTCACAATCAAGAGGAAGTGTATAATGGTTTCAAAAATCACATTGGTCTTTGGCCCGTCGTGATAACTGAAGGAATGATCAAATATTGGTCAATAACGGTTCCGCAAAACTGCAAAATTGTGATGAAGTTTCACTTCAAAATTCTGTCCTACAATTGCGAGATAATACAAACTTTTCGCTAATGTACAAAAAACATGTTTATACGTCGCAATCAAAATCAAGAGACTGTCCATCGATTCGAGCTTTGTTTTTCTCTGACTACGAGTAAAATATATTGCAAAGTGTGTACTCTAATGAGCACTCAAGTTAAGTGGAGAAGGCTTCAGTGACTGCAAGCATGCAACGGAGCGGCTATACGAGCTCGAGATATCGAAGAACGACTTGGAGTCAGTGATTAGTCTAGTGCCACGGGGAGAAAGCACGGGATGTATCGACCGAGCGCTAGCGGCACAGGAGGCACAGCACATCATCGCTGAACGGGGCTTTATCTTCCAAGTAGACGACGAAATCATTGGATCACCGAGAAATGGCAATTTTCTGGGTATTTTGGAATTGCTTGTTGAGTACGAACCAACGTTGGCATTCATTTGTACCGACATGCAAATAAAGTGAGCGGTTACGTCAATTATCTTACCTCAACGGTATGCGAAGAACTGATAAGTTCCATGTGTAATCAAGTACCGATAAATGATGAATGCGATGATTCTCATAAAAATCAACTTAAAATAGTTGTTCGATGTGTGTGTATTTTACCTAATTGCGGCCTTACTGGTGAAGGAACAGCAAATGCTTTAATATTTATTTTAGTTGACCATCAAGTTAATATCCTTGATTGTCGCGGACAATCGTACGATAATGCTGCAAATATGAGTAGAAAATACACAGCGATGCAAGCTTTTATTTAGCAGAAAAATCATTTATCAGCGTCTGTACCATGTTGTGGTCACTCACTGAATTTAGTCGGAAACCTCTTGTGCATCAGCACTACTAGTTTATTCAGAATTTTGTACGCACGTTTTTTACACCAAGTACAGAAATCTATCACCAAGAGAAAAAATTAAAGTGACTGGTTTTAGCACAATTATCGCTCAACTTTGTATTTCTCTCATAGAAAGATCGCAAGCACACGAAGCTGTTCGATTGAGATTTGGATTCCTCAACCACTTAGACGAGATGGCTGTCGCAAGTTTATATGCCGCTGCAGAGGAATTAGTAAAAGTTTACAAAGACGATTTCGAATCTAGACTTGGCAATGAATTGGTACAATTTGTATCTTTAATAGACTTGTAAAACAAGACTGTGAAAACTTGTAAATCAGAATTGCCGAGCTACTTTCCCGAACATAGAAATTAATAGGTTGGGGAAAAAGTTTCTGCGCATTTTTTAAGAAAATTCATAACATTTTTTAACATAGTTTATTTACATTTAACTAAAGTATGTAGGTACCATTTTGTTCGATAACTTTTTGCCATCTTGTAGGTAGGGACATGATCCCATTGCTATAGAAATTTTGGGACTTCTGATCAAAATACCGCGACAAGTGGTTTTGGCAGTCCTCTTGTGATGTTAACCTGACACTGCCTAAAGAATTCTGAAGAGACCGAAACAGTTGGAAATGAAGGTGAAAGGTCAGGACTATACGGCGGATGCATTATCACCTCCCAGCCAAACTCTCTTAATTTTTGCTGAGTCGCTAAAGATGTGTGAGGTCTAGCGTTATCATAATGAAAAACCACACCCCTTCTGTTGATTAATTTCAGACGCTTTCTCTCAACTTCTTGCTTTAATCTCATCAGTTGTTCTCAGTAGAGTTCAGAATCGATAGTCCTGCCTGGTGGTAACAGCTCATAATTAATAATGCCCTTCCAATCCCACCACACACACACACAGCATCACCTTGTTACGAGTTTACCCGGGTTTCGCCACTGTCTGTGAAGCCTGACCAGCCTTTGACCACGACCTTTTTCGCACGTTCTTGTCGTACGTGATCCACTTTTCATCACCAGTTAACAGCTTCTTCAAAAATCGTTCGGTTTCATTACGCCGTAATCTGAACAAATAACAGAATCACAAATGAGTACACGGTTCATTAGGTTTCTTTCAGTGAGCTCGTGAGGTACCCAAATATCGAGCTTTTTTATGTACCCAGTTTTTTTCAAATGCGCCAAATCTGTTTTGTGGTCAATTCCCAGTTCTTCAGCTACGTCGTAACTACTGATATGACGATCTTGCTCCACTTTTTTCAAAACTGGCATCCATTTTATCCTTAATAGGGCGACCAGAGCGACGTGCATTTTTGACATCAAAATTGCCGGATTGAAAACGCTTAAATCAAATTTGTGCTACTCTCACAGATACTGCTCTAGGTCTATATCTATTCAAGGCTTGCATTGCATTTTTACCTTTTTTGTGGTAAAATTTTAAAATGTATCGGATTTCTTCATTAGCTTCACTCATCTTGACAGTACGAAAAACAAATAAAAATCACATATTTTCCTAACCTGAATTTTTGTTTTTGGAATTATGGAATTATATTGGAATTATGTTCTTTAAAATTTAAAATTTCAGTGATACCAAAACCAGCTAGATACAAGTAGTATAGCCAAAAAGATTTTATTACAAGTTCATACATACTATAATGCGAAAAGACTTTTCCCGCAACCTAATACATTAAGAATGTACTCAGTATTATCAGTGTCCAATTGCACCGGAGAGCGCTCGTTTTCAAAATGAAAATGATCAAGAATAGACTCCGATACAAAAACGATGGAACAAAAACGGGCTATCGAAACTAAGCCTTATCAATAATGAAAGTGATTTAGTCCGCGTGCTAGATTTCAGCGATGACTTATAATCGATTATTTTTCATCCAAAAAAGTTCGCAAAGTGCCTTTACATTTATTTCGTTTTTAATCAATTGTATTTTTTTATTTCCCGAAGTTTAATTTGCTGACAGTGTATTTTTTTAATAGTTTAAGGAAAAATTATACGGACAATAAATAGGGGCCCCCACAGCTACATTGCCCCGGGGCCTCCAGACCTCTAAATCCGGCCCTGATTATTCACATAAAACCAAGACACAACCGTAATAACAAAAGTTGATAGAATAATTATATATATAGCCACTAGTAAATTACGTAACAAGTTTATTCGCCCTTAGGCAGTGACGTTCAAGATATCAGATCCTTCTTATTGTATTTTCAGTCAAATTATTAATTACGTCTTCATTATTTGGATAACATTTCGACGCAAATTTAGTCTAGGTACTAGCTCAAAAGTCAAATGTAAAAAAAGTAAGCGTAGTTCCTCTGATTTCATTATACGAGTACTATATTTATCGCGTCAAAAGCTTTCAGTCACTGCCACTTTTATAAACATTGAGTAACTCCGAGTCTTTTATGAGGCTTTAAGGAATCAAAGGTTCGACAATGGCAACCATAAAAAGGCACAATGAAATCACATTGTTATTACAAATAAATAAAAACTTTCAGTCCCATGGCGTCGATACCAAAAACAATACGGAAAGAACTTATGAGGCAGTTTCAGCAAATGGCCCCTGAAATCCGATAAAATTGACCCCGTACAATGTGTATTATGTAAATTCCCATACAACCAATATTTTTGAGGCAATCGGCTCTTTTAGTGCCAACAAATATTTGGCATAAACATGTGATATTTTCCCCGATATCGCATTCTGGCTGCGTAGAACGAAACTTTATAAAAGTTTGTGTTGCTTTGGTCTGCCATTTGTCATATTTAAAATGTTTGTTTCTTACCGATGTAGACCATTTTTATAATAATTTTGATAAGTAGTATCATTTAAATTGTTAGTATATATAAGTAGTATCTATGTTTATAAGCAGTCTCGTAAAAGCGATCTATTTATTCATGAAATAGATAATTTTCTTCTGTAAAGACAGCTGGAATTCACTATGGTTGACACTGTCCTTTCAAACGTACTCCAAGATAGTTTCATTCAAATCTATTTCTACTGCATTAAAATAAAAAAATCAAGCTGGACTTCTACTACATATAAACTTAAACTTATGCCAATTTTCGTTATGACTGTAAAAGATCTTCACGACAGCCGGGACCGACGGTTTAACGTGTCCTCCGAGGCACGGCGCAGACGATAATTAACAATTTAATGCGCACATAACTTTCGAAAAATCAGATATGCACGTCGTGGATTTGAACCCTCTGTATGGCAATCCGTTAGTATCTCCACTAGGTTATAGCTGCGATTGATAAAAGTATAACTGAGGATTTTCTATTCATAAACAATTACATTTGAAAGCTCACCGTTTTGATTGCGGCACGTGGCAACCTATTTCAAATAAACTGTCACACTGTCATTTGCAGATTTCTTATTTACCTGCACTTGAAAGGGATAATCCACTTTAGATTTATCTCAGAGGTTTTAGATAGTTATAAATACTTAAAGCCAGTTTTACCTCTGTCTGTCCAGTTCCAATGAAATTATATTGCACACTGAATCATACAAATTCCATTTAAGTAAATCAATTCGCTAGATAGACCAATAGGCCATGCAAACGTTGTTAGTTTGCATGGCCTATTGGTCTAGTAATTAGTGGCCTTGATTGCTAAGCTCAATGTTGTGCGTTTGATTCCCAACCAGGACAAATCTGTGTGTGATGAGCTCGACAATTTATTTAAACGGGAGTACAGCCAACGTTCATGTGACAATATTAAGCTATAATAAACTAGAGTTTAGTCGTTGAACTCTGAAAATTTATCGCAGATAATAATTATATTTTCAACTCGGGGTTTTTTTATAGTAATAGGCGGCAAACAAACAGACGGATCACCTGATGGTAAGCAATTACCGCCGGCCATGGACACAAGCAACACCACAGGAGTCACAAGTGCGTTGCCGCCCCTCGGGGTTGGGAAAAGGGCTAGGATGAGGATTGGGATGAAGGAGAAGGAATAGGGGATAGGGCCTCTGGTACTCTCACTCACCAAACGAAAGGCAACAGTTTAGGTGAGAGGGTAGTACTTCCCCGGTCGAGCCGGCCCATTCATGCCGAAATCAGCAAGGCTCTACTACCGTTAAAAATCGAGTAGCCATACAAGACCTTAAAAACCACTGATACCATCTTTCTGGCAATTTGTCATCCTTTGGCGAAACGACAAGTATAAAACACTCGTGAAATAATAAAAATATAGATAGT
The DNA here is from genome assembly GCA_944739405.2 of Euclidia mi. Lineage (NCBI taxonomy): Eukaryota > Metazoa > Arthropoda > Insecta > Lepidoptera > Erebidae > Euclidia > Euclidia mi. The sequence goes on along the minus strand of OX123185.2, from coordinate 91,501,056 downwards.
AGTGATGTTACATTGGGCTGTTGCAGCTGGCTAATATAATTAACAATACATTGATATATTGTTAGTTTTTATAAGGAGTACACAGCCTGAAAACTGGTCAAGAGGATGGTATACATTTTAATACTATCCTCTGATTCTGACTAAGCTTCAGCGTGGTCGCGTAGGTACCGAGAGACAATATTTATTTATATTATAGAAAGCATTGCATTATGGCAGTGGGCTGGTCACATTTGTCGCAGAAATGATAACCGTTGCAGTAGTCGTGTTCTAGAGTGGAGACCGCGCCTTGGAAATCGTTGTGTAGAACGCGCTCCGGCTGGACATGAAACGCCTACAATGGTGCTCAGTGGAGCGCCATCGGAGAGGCCTATATCCATCAGGTGACTATGACAGGCTGATGATGACAATGATGATGATAAAAGGCTTACAAACGAATTATAAAAGGTATCAAATAAATGTTTTAAACGAATATTGCTTAAAACAAGTCCCCACATATAACAATACATTACAAAATATAATAAGACGTAGGTAATTTGAAATCTAAATGTATCGAATTTACAAAATTGATTATTTTTTATTTGTCATTAAGTATTATTTTATTTCATTGAATTTTATTTTGATCTTTTTTATTTTTTGATATGATATTTTTGATTGTAATTGTTATTTATAATTTCCACTTCGTTTCTTTTCCTTAACGAAAAGTAGCTGTCAAGTATTCTTCTATTCTATGTAATTTTAATTGTGTCACCTTATCCAAATAAACTTGTTTTCTTTCTTTCTTCTAATTTGCGAAACAGGGACTTTCGAACTTGAAGAAGTAGCTTCTAAACTTATTTACATACTACAAAAAGTCTCAGACCACAGCAACAGTTATTTTAATATACAATTTCGAGCAAGAAATTCTTAATTCAATATCTATTCAAGTCAAACTTCTTCGTGGAACTTATAAACTTTTCTTATTAAATTATGTTAGCTCAAGAGTTAACCGTAAATGTATCTATCAAATCAAATCAAATAATTTATGTGCCGAAATACTGTGACAAGTGGTGTTACAAATAATGGCATTATAGGTACAAGTATTTGGACCAGAATAGTGGCATGCAAACATTGATAAAAGTATAAAAATTAATTATGTCAAGTCGAAAAATAAGTCATTATTAAATCAAAATTCAGAATAATTAAATAAAATGTCATACAGTTAAAATACAGTCAATTGTAGAAGAAAAAATAGCAATTAATTGATGAATTATTAATAGAGCTATTATAACTAAAGCAAAAGAATAAATTACATACATACATACATAGACTCACGCCTGTTTCCCCGAAGGGATAGGCTGAGGCATAATAAACGCCCACTTTTCGCCAGTGTTTTGATCCCACGTAATAGGTGAAAACCACTTGCAGGTGAGGTTGGCTTGGGACCTTAAGTTCTTGGTGGGAACCCTATGCATCAATAAATTGTAAAATAAATTTAAATTGTATAATAATAAAAATAATAATAATACAAATTAATTTAAATGGCACTGTATTATTAGTCATTTAGATAATCCGTTATCGTATAATAGCATTTATTTATTAAATATTCATTTATTTTTTTCTTGAAAATATAAGACTCATATTCTTTTATTGTTTTTGGCAGTTTGTTGTAAATAAGAGATACCATATGAAATTTTTATGCATCAGATAACTTTACATAATTACATAATTTAACAAATAACTTTTATGCATCAGAGCAGTTTTAGTTTTAGGTATGCAAAGTCGATACACATCTCTTTGTCGTCTATTGTAAAATTCTGATGGTAACATAAATAAAGTTGGATTGCATTTGACGTAGAATAGAAGTTTCAGTACCAAAGTTGTAGAGAACTTAATTTGCAACAAAAATCGCTTTTATATATTTTCTGTACAGCCAATAGTTTACCAGATAACCAAGAAAAACCATCTGATTCCGAGTCCCCAAGGAACATACATGCTAAATTTTAGCTTGCTGCGCCTAATAGTTCTTGCTAGCTGCACGTCGATTCTGTAAAATTCAAACAACAACTCGCATTTCACGCTATTCGCTCTCAGTTCGCATAAGGTTCAAAATGACCTTGATTTTGACTGCGAAGTGAGCGTCGAACTGACGGGGGAATTACCTTATAGAATGCCACTTTTTACGTCATCTCATACTTTATCTGTCAAAACCTCGAGGTCAATTTAGTTCAACTCGCAAACACGCTCGCAAGAGTAGCGCTAGTGTAGATTCGAATTATCAACCGAGTTTTTAGAATGCCAATCAAGAAACTCACAGCGGATTCAGATTCGAAGTTTACAATGAAGTCTTACAGAATCGCACTGCTGTTCGGTTAGTAACGCAAGAATGTTACCTATATATTTACAAAAAATATGCCTATTACTGGAATATGTTTAACTTATATATTTTATCTGTTCATAAATATTCTAGCGTATTTTTTTTGTTTTTTATAGACTCACGCCTGTATCCCTGAAGGGGTCACCCGTGACCCACATTTTGTCATGAATTTTAGGTCGCACGTAATAAGGGGCAAGCCTATTGCCGTTACCGGGCACGTCACCAGACTCCGTGCTGCTACTTAGAATTCGGAAAAATCCATATCACTTTTGCCCGACCCGGGAATCGAGTCCGATCCGGACCTCCGATCAGCAGTCGCATACACTATTCACGGGACCACGGAGGCACGGAGGCTCTAGCGTTAAACTAGATATAATTCACGATTAAGTTTGAGAAAAATTTTAAACGATACCATCAGATACTAACTTTGTTCATCTTAAAAAAATAGTATAAAAGGTTACCACTTAAGAAAGAAAGTCAATTAACAAAATATATACTGTATATTGCTATGTTGTTGTGCAATAAAGCTTATATCTATCTATCTATGTTGATTATAAGATTATGGTAAGTGGTTAGTATCGTTGACAACGAGAAAAAATCTCGGGTCAGGTAAAGACATTAGAGCACTTAAGAGGAAATACAAGAGCCTTTCTTTTTCATACAAACCTAGTCCTGTTCTTTCTGTGACCTTTCTGGATGATGCCATTAAAGCAATATTTTTTATAAATGTATGAAAAATCTTTAAAAACTTCAGAATTTGGCCAGATTTACCGTTGTGTCCAAACATCAAGAAATCAAAGACTACATAATATACAAAAGGAAAACATAGGAGTTCGCCAAAGCCAAATCCTTTCATTACTTTGTGATAAAAGGAAATTTAATAATCGATCAAGTTTTGGAGAAGGAATCATGGAATTACAAAACAATTAATGTTTGTACTTGTAAATTGTGTTTTAGCAACAGCAATAGATTATACAAATACGTATATTTCTATTCTCTCGCCCCGTGTTTTCTCTAAACTGCTGCTAAGCCTCACGATTGCCCTAAGGGAACAGGATCAAAAATTATGACGGTTATCAATGGAGTTAGCTGTCATCTGCAAATACAGGAGGGTCAGAGGCGTGTAATCATGAGTTTGGTGTGGAACACTGTTGCGGAAGCGGGAAAGTCATGGAGGAATGACCTTTTGTGGTTAGTCCGTAAAACGATGTGCCTGTTTCCAGAAAATTGTGGGTTCGTGGAAAACGGGAGAATTTTGTGGAACAAAACAAAGCCAATTGATTAGAATAACATAAATGATGCCGTCCAAAATAAAACCGCTTTATTTTAAAATCAGATTACGTACTTGGAATTGCACAACATGACTGTGAATAACCCCGTTTGAAGCAAAATAATATAATGTATTTAAATATTTGTTCAACCTTGGTTTACTTCGTTTTTTGATCTCGATTTAAATTGGCAGTGTCCCACGTATGAAAAATCTAATAGAAAAGCGATTAACCGCAAGAGAGATCAAACTGTAAATTAGTTTTCTTTTGCTGTTTTGTTTAATTTGAGATGTTTTATTACTTTCTAAACAAGTAGACAAGTTGACTTTTAGCCTTCTGTAATTAATTACAGTAGTTAATTTATTTTATAGCGATAAATAACTGAAGTTTAATTAAATTTGTAGATTTTGTCATAAGTATTTTAAACCAATCAATATAAATTGTACAAAGGCATCCATTTTTTTATTTTTCATCGGGGATTTACACCATGAAATTGAATGACATTTTGTATGTAAATTTTTACTTATCGTAAATATCAAAACGCCACAGAACCACAATGTCTGGTACCTGTGCTACAAACAACATTCAGAGAGCCAATTAGTCTTAGTGACTGAGTAGAAACTCATTAATATACATTAGCTGCAGTGCTGGTAAAGAGAACCTATTTTTAGTTTGCGCTATTTTCTCTGACAATGATATCCGGGATTTTTTATAGTCTTCATATTTAATGTACTCGCTTACAGAATTGCTTCGTAATTATTGTCTAGGTATTAAATTGGTATTACAAGTACATGGCAATGTTGCTCGTTTGATGCCGTTCAAGTCAATATTTTAGTAATTCTAATCGTGTTTCGGAGGAGAGAAGGTAATATTGTTTACCATTACATTTTATTTATTATGCGAAAATATTTAAATATGTGGTTGAAAAAGTAAAATAACTTAAAGAAATACATTCTCTGTCAAAAAAAACGAACGTTAAAACGAAGAATCAGATAACGAGTAGCATTATACTACTATTATTATAATCATTTCAAAGATCTTAAATCTCTTAAAAAACTTAAAACATCAAAAGGAAAACAACAGGGCCATTTTATTTCGATAACATAAGAGATTTTACCTAAAGAATAAAATTATTATAGTAGTTTACGAGTAATTTCAGAGCTGTGTATGTACCAAGAGGGGATTATTGGCAATTATCTGGCTTATTACATTTTAATAATGAATTGAAATGTCTGGGTTACCACGTCTCTTTACTAATTTGAGTTGAGGGCTTATATGTGGTAAATAGCTACATGATACCTAAATAATATCTTGACTGTTGATCTTGTGGTTAATAATAATATAATATACTACTACATACAATTTGGTCCCAAACTAAGCAGAGCCTGTGTTATGCTATGAGTACTAAATAATAGATAATCATACGTATATCCTTTTTTTGAAAATTCATACATATAAGCACTCAGATCAAGACAAACATCCATGTCCACGCACACGAATGTTTAACTTGAGCGGGGATCGACCCCGCGACCACGCTACACCAAGTCAGGTTCTTTCAACGACCGACCCGATGGCGCGCCATCGGATCGGTCGTTGAAAGAACCTGACTGCTCTATACCAGAAGTTATGCGTTCGATTTCCACCCAGGACAAATCCACTGTGCATTTTTATCACTTTTATTTGAAAGTTTGAAAGCTGTATTCAAAAGATTTTGAGGTAACATCTCATAAAAGTGTAAAAAATGCACTAAGAAATGAGTCTTCAAAGTCAATTAATTAAGAACGGAGCTCGTGACTTAAATTGAGACTGCCTGCCGAGGCTGACATTCGGTATTGAGAACATATATTATAAAATACCTTTTTTTTGTTGACTACGGTGGAAACTCTCCTTATGAGCCATCTCAACTCGACGCCAACCCGGCCAGTGTGTGAACGACCCGGCTTGGGACTGGCGAAGGAGGTGTGTGGAGGCTCTACCCTTAAGGCGATCGAGGCATACCCACTAAAACCACCACGGTGTCCCTACGGGTCCCGTGTAGTGGCAGGGTCACGCGATTTGCGGATAGCATACTTTTCCGTGACGCCGCCCGGGATTGGCCCGCCGTTGGTGTTGGCGGGCCCCGTCTTGACTTGTAAGGCGGCACGGACACTACGCTGCCTTCTTGCCTTTTGGCGGATAAGGAGCAGCCCCAGCGCTCGCCGTCCGCAGGCACTAAAACGGCCGCAGAGGATAGGGAGGACGGTAACCTGACAACACCGCATCTCCTCTTCTTCTACGACCCCATCGCGACGCAACAAAAGGTGCGCCCCCATTTGGTCGTGGGAGATAGGGCGCACGGCAACGCAACACCAACACGCCTACAAAGCCTATCAAGCCCATGCGGAGCGTCCACTCCGAGGATCTCGCTTAGCTTCAACGTGGGTGCCCTAACCACGGTTACTGAGCCCTCCCCACAACAAGGTGGAGATCCCACAGGGGGGATTGTAAAATACCTTGACTTTGCCTGACGATTACATCAGCCATGATCTAGATTTGATTCTGGACATATAATTGAAATCATACATAACGAATATTTTTTTATCAAACCAAAACTGATTGTACCTTCTGTTCCACAGCTGTCTCCGTATCAGTGGACGTATGGACCCTGGTAGCCATATCCCTAGAACGGTACTTCGCGATCTGCCGTCCTCTCAAGTCGAGGAAGTGGCAAACCCAGTGCCACGCCTATAAGATGATCGCCATGGTCTGGATACTGTCTGTGATACTCAATTCACCGATACTCCTCGTGTCTACGTTGCAGCCTATGAGGGCGAATGGTAAGTGATCTTTAGTTATTTTGGTATTTATATTCTGATTATATTCTTTGGTTCTTCGCGCAATGTACATCGAGATGAAAAACTAGGAAGCAACCGTGTTTAAAGCTTAAAAGACTAAAATTGTGATTATACTACGCTATTCGTACAGCAATTATTGTGATTTAGACCCGTCAAATATCAGTACTTTTACTGACTGCTTTAAAAGTATCAACGAAAAACGAATCACCTATAGACGGTTTTCTTATGAAAAAAAATATTTTGCTTCAATTGGCAATTATATAATATTTACCATCATCTCATTAGCGTAAATGAAACATTTATTCAAAGTTAGGTAATAAGTTTTCGGTTATACAGCTATTAGCCTGGCCACGAAACTGCCAAGCCACGAACTTTGACAAAGGTAGACTTGTAGAGTTTCTGAACTTAGGACTTGTAAAGTTAGGGCGTGCTGAATCAAAGGCTAGGATCTGATTACTTATTGATGGTGAGCCATATGGTCTGGTCTTGGCAACATTTTACATGAACATGTTTTGGTTGGGATATTAAATTTCAAAACACTCCTTATGTTACATTATACGTATATATAAGCTATTCGAGGACTATATAATACACTTGTAAGAAGACGCTGCATCTGAAACTTCTCCAGCAATAAATGCCTACTCAGATCATTTAACACTTGACAAGCGCAAGACAATGTTTTTCTGAAGGCAGTTGTCACCGCAAGCGAGGAAGCAACTATCAGCTATTTTCTTGGTCAAAAAGTTCAGATTGATATTTCGTGCAAACAAAAGAGTTATAGATATTAATAAATGATAGACGAGGGTTCATATTGCTGGCGACCGATCACTGAGTTTAATTATTTATTTAATAATTTATTGTACACTTTTAAGAACATATGTATAGAAATTTTATATTAAGTAGAGTACAAAGGGCGGCCTTATCGCTAACAGCGATTTCTACCAGGCAACTTTTGGATGGAGATATTATTGGTAGGAAAGAAATGGTAGTTGTAAGTGTACCAGTAATAAGATGATAATACTTTAAATATATACATTTATGTAATATTATAAGAATGTACTACACATATATAAATACTTATACATACAACACACATACATACACATACATAAATAATAAATAATACTTAAAATAATATTAGAACGGGAAATATCATAGTGATAAGTAGTGATCCTTGACTAAGGATTTGAACTTTGTTACCGTCTGAGCATGTCTATATGTAATGGGAGTGCATTCCATAGGCGAACAGCAGTGACACAAAAGGATTTATCAATAAAATCCGTGCAATGAGCCGGCATCTTCAGCTTTAAATTTTCTGATGACCTTAAATAACGGTTATGCGTTTCATGTAGGAATTCGAATCTTCCTTTAAGATAGGAGGGAGTTGAAGGGTTAAACAATATGTTGTATAGTAGAGAAAGTATGTGAGTATTCCGGCGAAATCGTACGGGTAACCACTTGAGTTGTGTTCGAAATTGTGAGACATGATCGTATTTGCGTAATCCAAATATGAATCGTATACAGAGATTTTGAAGGCGCTCAAGTTTGTCTAGTTGGTTTTTGGCGAGATCTGGATAGCTGACATCTGCATAATCAATAATAGGTAATAGAAGACAGTTTGCAAGTGCAATTTTGGTGGCAGTAGGAAGAAAATTCCTAAGTCTTCGCAATGAACCTGCTGTAGCAAATATCTTACGACTCACTTCTTGGACCTGTGAGCGCCAGGAAAGGGTAGAATCAATGATTAAGCCCAGATTTTTTACTTTATCCTGTATAGGAATAACAGTGCCATTAAATATAACATTAGGAAGTTGAGACCAGTTGATCTTCGATAACATTCTCGAACTACCAACAACAATGACCTGCCTTTTCGAGGGGTTCACTATAAGTCCATAGGATTTGCTCCAGCTACTAATCTGTGCAAGATCACTGTTGATGGTACCTATAGAGTGTGACATCTGAGCCAATGTCGACTGCGTATAGATTTGGAGATCATCTGCATAAAGGCGATAGCAAGAGCGAAGATTGTTTGATATAGAATTTATAAAAGTTGCGAAGAGTAAAGGAGACAACACGCCGCCCTGGGGCACGCCAACAGTCGTGTTACACCATGAAGAGAGTGAATTTTCAACTTGTATACGCTGTCGGTGGCCACACAGGTAACTACGAAACCAATCAATCACCGTAGGAGATATGTTAAGAGAGCAAAGACGGCCAAGTAGAATGTCAAAATCCACTGTATTGAAGGCGTTGCTAAAATCTAGCAGAGAAAGAACTGTGAGCTGTCCGCTCTCCATACCAGCCCTGATGTCATCCGTAATATTGATAAGGGTTGTAGCGGTGCTATGGCCTGGACGGAAGCCGGACTGGAATGGATTAAGGAGATTATTTTTAGAAAGGAACGAGTTGACTTGATTGTAAACGAGACGTTCGAGGACTTTGGAAAGGAATGGTAGAATAGAAAGAGGTCGGTAATCAGAAAAGGATAAAGGATGTGATTTTTTCGGAATTGGAGTTATTAGGGCATCCTTCCACATCGATGGGAATTCACCACTGGACAAGGAGTAATTAATGATGTGAGTAATGATGGATAGGATTAAATCAAGGATGGGAAGGAGCATATTACGGTTGACACCGTCACTACCAGCTGCGTTGGATGTGATTGACATTATGCTGTTCTTAACATCACTATCGGTGAAATGATTAAAGACAAATGGTGAATAACTAGGGGTTGGCAGGGATGAAAGATAGTTAAGAGTGCTTTCTTTAGTAGTCCTATCAATATTGGACGAGGCAGCGAAATGTTGATTGAGCGAGTCAATATTGAAGTCATTAGGGGTAGTAAGTTGAGGTGATTTGCCAACCCCCAGGGTTTTAAGAAATTTCCAGACCTTTGCTGGATCTCCGTTTTTCACAGAATTATGGATATGTTGGCGTTGTGCGTCCCTACACACCCTATTGCAGTGATTCCTAATCGCAACATATTTTTGCAGGTTGTTATCGTCGGGCCTAATTTAATACCTGAATTTTGCTGCAGCTTTCTTGTGTATAAGCTGTTTGATGCTTTCAGTAAGCCATGGTGAGGGAGGGTGTTTAATCTTCACCGTTCGAATGGGTGCATGCTTATCATACAATTCAGTGATTTGAGTTTTAAAGACGCTAACCTTATCATCAATGGATTCGGCACTGAGAAGTGGAATCCAGTTAATATCACTGGCATTCTTACGAAGAGAATCGGTGTTCATGCCACCAAAATTGCGCTGCATTAGTACGTTCCGCTTCATTTTAGGCGGACGAATTTTGTACGAGATATAGAGCAGGTCGTGGTAAGAAAACATGTCTGCTGGATATTGCCCGTGCGTGGCAACATGTTTCCGAGAAGAAACCATGATTATATCGAGAAGGGAAGGTGTGGAATGTGGAAAATGATGAGTTGCACTTAAGGGTAGTATTGTAAGATTACAGGCTATTGAAACAGAAACAAGAGACGAAGAACGAGAATCAATTTTAAGCAGACATGTGTTAAAATCACCCATTATGATAGTATGACTGTAAGAGGGCACGAGATTAACCAGTAGGGTTTCAAAAGTAGAAAAATAATCTATACGTAATGAAGGACAGTAGTAAACGCCGAGAAGGAGTTTGGTGTGGTTTAATGCTACTTCCAGAAATAAATGCTCACCTTCATTTGAAGGCGATGGTTGTGCAGACATACTTACAACTTTGTAAGGGATATGAGAGCGAAGATATATGGCAACACCCCCACCGCCCCCAACCACGCGATCATTTCTGATAAGTTGAAAACCAGGGAGGGAGTATAATGTAGAAGGTAGGCAGGGCTTAAGCCATGACTCAGAAACAAGGATAGCATGAATGCTCTTACAGTCTTAATTGGCCAGCATATCAGTGAAATGTGCCGGAATACTTTGGGCATTGATATGAACGGCATTGAAATTTTTAGGTACATCAGAAAACTGTGAATTAAGACAATCGGTGACGTGAAAGTGACGGTATACTGCTAAAACTGTCATCTACACTACATACTGAGTGGAAACTATCATCATCACTAATATTATTGATATCAATGATAACAGGTACAATACTTAAATATAATAATATAATAAATATAATCTAAATAAATATATATACAAATATACAAACAAAAAAAGTTTTTAAATTACCAATAATACACCACCTGCCAGTAGAGCCAAGAGTAGAAAAAACATCAGGTTACATTGAAACAAGACTAAAGAAGATTTCATAAAATAAATTGATTGGAAAATAAAACTAAGATTGGTCCGGGTAGTAACAAAACAATACAAAAATAATGTTAAGAGTTAGTGGAAAAGGAAACAAAGTATATCGCAAGAACAAGAAAAGGGTATAAAAGAAAAAAGAAAAAGAAATATAACAGTCCAAAAAGCCTTGTACCCAAGATAGTTGATTTGACAGGAGACGGAGTAAGTGACAGTTGACTTGGGGAAAATAAAAATATCAGACACCGACATAAATATTAGATATTGGGCTAATTATAAGTGTATTTAAGAAGTACAAAAGTGAATCAGATAAGTGGGTACAAAGCAATAAAGATTATAAATGATAAATACATATTACTTACTACCCGGACCGGAAATCAACCAAAACAAACAGAAACTTATTTCTTTTGGGCCACAGTCCGTTTCGTCTTTGCGGCTGGCTTCGTTGGCGTGATTGGCTTCTCCACGTCCTTCTGCTCTATCTTGTGCAGATCCCCGAGGTTGAGTACGCCATGCCGCGTACCATCAGGCGCCAGAACGTGGATGATGCCGTCCTTGGTCCAGCATTGTGATACACCGAACTTTTGACGTGCGGCCATAAAAACTTCATGTCGCTGCTTCGTTAGGAATTCGGAAACCGTTTATCACTGATTAGTACCATAATATAATTACTCGATCATTGTAACAAGCGGTTGCGTGTTTCTTGTTGTACAGTACTAAGTTAACCATCCAGAGCGAGTAGTATGAGTAAACTATTGTCACTCTTGAACACTCATCGATAACCCACTCTCGCTGCTTACCAACTCGTCTTCAGTCACTCGCTTTACTCACTCCTCGCTAAACGCTAGCAGTGGAACAGCTACCAAAGCTCGCATATCTCACACCTTACCTACAACAATACAATTTTCATTCTAATTAAAAGGGTTATGTATGAATAATTGTTATTGTCACCAATTATAATGGTTCGTGAAGACAACATGTTATACTAATAATTATAATCACTGACTTGTTCGTGGAATTTTGTTGTTATGTTTGACGATAGTTCTATATAATAATATAATATCTGACTTATGTTTACCATATTTACTTTAATTTTGATACAACGAAAATGAACATTACTAAATAAACTAAATGATTGTAAGCACCCATTTTTCACATTGACAAGACATTCGTATCATACAAAATTATTTAGCAGGTTTTAATCGCGTAAACTTAACTTATTTAAGGTATATAAATACCTATTTGTTTTCGACGTTTCGATCGTCTTGCACCGATCGTATTCGCGGCGAGATAAAGTTAAGTTTACGCGATTAAGACCCGCTAAATAATTTAGTATGATGTATACACCTTGCGAAAGTTTAAAGTCGATTATGACGTTCGTAATAGATACATATTCAAGCAGCGTTTAAACTTCAATGTTTGAGTTGGCCACGAAAAGTAGTACACTAACAATCCGCAAGGAAGATGCCAAAGTTCAAGTTCTTACACGCTGTATAGTTTCAGCTGTACATTGGCTGTGAGAGAGATATACAGATATGTACCACATGATAAAATAGTAAGTCAAAACGATTCCATCCTAGTGTTATCCCTATTGCATCGCAGACTTTCGCCGTGGTGCCCGGAGTCCGCTTACTAGTCTAACTAAGATATAAAAGAATATTAGCTTGAGAAAATACTGCTCAACTATACCTGTTATAACTATCGTCATGGCAACATCCTTCATGCCCCGAGCTCGAAAACTGAGTTTTTTATACACACCTAAGGAAAATAAACTTTTCTCGCTTTCAAGGTAATATTTATTGGAACTTATACTGAATTCGATTAAAGAGAAAGTTAAACAACTTACTTAGCTCCTCTTGACGGCTGTCTGTATTTGTCGTGGATTTTTCTCCGTTAAGATTATAGACTTAACGGAGAAAAATCCACAAATAATAATATATTACAAACTTTCAGACCTTCCCTTTTGCGCACATCCTAATATATATTTATCGTGTTTTTTTAACCTAATTTATTGATATTGACGGATTTGGCGTCAATCATTCCCTGACATCAATCGGTCAGTGCGAACCATGCTATAACGTCACAAGAAATAAGAGGTATTTTCTTTGTTTTCTATAAACTACGCGATATAGAGTTGTTATATAAAAGTTCCTAGAAAAATTTGCCTAACAAGCAAACTCTATGATGCTGCTAATGGAGAACTGAAAATGAAAATCGCGTCATTGTTTTTTGTATGATTCAAACCCCATACTCGTATGTTTGTCAATTCTTTTATACGAGAAAACAAAACTAAGTTGAAAAAAAACTAAAAACAAAAATATTAATATTTTAAACTGAATTTGAGACTGCCTGACGCTTTTTAACACGCTTTTATTAGGTCGACATGTATGTAACTAACTATGTAATGGAATCTAAGCTAAACTAATTTAACCATCTAGTCGTACCGTAATAAAAATTGGCAGCTGTATGTAGTTCTGATGACAATACAATAATATGGTACTGTCGAACTGATCTGATGATGGCCGCCGGAAGATATTAACTGGAAATTCATGATGGAAAATGGTATCATAGCGGTTTTGGATTTCTCAGCAAAGTCTTGTAATGAACTTTGACCGCGATTAGGTTTCAAGGTCTGATGATAAAGCTGGAAGATAGGCACTGGCATTCCATGATGGAATGTCGTATCATAGTTTATTTTTTAATTTTACGTGCATTTATAAAAGCGTGTTTTTCTAGAGTTTTTATACTATTAATTTATTTGTTTTAACGTGGATTTATAGAAGCGTGTTTTTCTAGTGTTTGTAAACTATTAATTTATTTATGTATAGGACGGCGCTTGAAGTGCTGTCAGCAGTATTAAACATCAAAACCTCCATGATCAAATTGAGTGACGTTTGGCTGTCACTCAGGCGGAGTGTCGTGTCTGTGGTAGCGGGGCAGTTCCACACTTTCTGAACGAAAAGTGGTCAGCGCACCACGCCTGTGACAAATTGCCATACTTGCATCGTGCTGATACAGGCGCATAATCGTTATATAAGTGTTGATTCGGTATTAGTTAAGTGCTAGACGGTTGATTGTCGTAAGATCTTTGTTTTTTTTTATAGACTCACGCCTGTATCCCCGAAGGGGTAGGCAGAGGTGTTATATTACACCCACAGTTCGCCAGGAATTTTTAGGTCCCACGTAATAGGGGGCGAGCCTATTGCCGTACCGGGCACATTACCAGACTCCGTGCTGCTACTGAGAATTTCCTAACGGAAAAACCCAATAACACTTTGCCCGACCCGGGAATCGAACCCGAGACCTCCCAATCCCACGCGCACATTTATACCACGAGACCAACGAGGCAGTCAGATCTTTGTGTATCGTTGTGATTGATTTGTGGAAGAAATTATAATTTGTGTAAAATTTACCGTCGTTTTGAGTTTCCCACTCACTAGCATGCCCACAGATTAAAATATGGAGAGAAATAATACTTCTGCGTCTTCATATATTATCCCAAAAACAAAGGTGCTAGTGGTGTTGCTAGAAAAATATTACTAATTTCAAGGGTTTTTTTAGCGACCGGCGTCGGTAATATATCAACATTATGTGTCATGTACCTACATGCTACAGGTAAGTGGTGAAAAACTACACGTGTATTTGTCCAAAAAACGTTAATGTATGTACATACATTCTCCATAGATCTTAATCATCTACCTAGTGTTCTCCTGAAATCATTAGGAACTTACGCCTTGGTGCACAAGGTCCGCTTTCTCTTTCTCCTAAGTGTCAGAAAATTTGTTTTCACGTAGCGACTATTGTCTGACAGATAGCGATCACTATATTCAAGGGTACTGATTCCTTATAACAACAGTAAAAGATGTTACAAGCGGGACCGATATCTTAAATTACTCTCCGAGTCATAAGATCAGCCTATCGCTGCCCCTTATCTTTCATAGATGTGAAGGAATAAAATATGTAAAGCTGTTAATGACACAAAGGCCTTTTTATTCTATACACATCTTGTCCTTTGAGATTCGATGTATAGAAGAGTTGAACATATGATAATTTGGGTTTACTACTGATTTTGTATTCAGAACACAGCGTCACTAGGTACAGAATCAAGAGAATTTTCATTTTAAATGGATCTAATGATATATCCATATAAAAAAGGCTTATTATATGAAAGTCATTGTGATAGCGTAGAATTTTCCAAATATGAATTTATTTTACTTTCCATTTCCAAATATCTATTGTCATTGTGGCCTGCATATAATAGCCCAATAATAGATTGAAGGTCGCATTATGTGACTATTTTCAGAGATGCACCCAAATGTTTCTAAACCCAGGACAATAGCTACCTAAATAATACTTTTTAGACTATTGTTCGTGTATTTTTGTTAGCTTTTTAAACATTGTAACATAATGTCCACTAAGTTATTTTGTTTTGTTTAAGAACATTAGGAACAAGTCTCATTTTCTTACATCGAAGTTTTTGTCGCAAGAAAACTGTTGAGCTCCCGCCGCAATCTATATAAAACGAGCGGCTATTTCCAAGATTTAAAGTAATTATTTACGTACTCTGCTGTTGATATTGGTCTTGCACCGATCATCAGAGCCTAAAATGGCTACTTTCTTCTAACATGTTCATGTTTGTGAAATGGTGTGTTACCTACAAATTTATAATAAGAATAAGTTTTATTCACCCTTCTTTGTGTAGTAGACCTAGAACTATGCTTCTTAAATAATCCGAACATCTGTACTCCTGCATATTTTTTTTAATGTAAGCGCAATATTTAACGAACAAAACTTTGCACGAGAGTTTGCCACTGATCTTTGGCACTATTAGTCCAGTCATTTAAGCTTAAATTAGGTAAGAATCTCGGAATTCGAGATACCCAGCTGTAAGTCTGTAAATACTTGTATATTGACACCCTAAAAGTTGTCTCAAAACCTACATATGGTAGGGTGTACGCAACTATTAAATTTCAAGGTCAAAGGTCACAAAAATCGATTTTTTGCTTTTTTTTTTGTAAATATCTCGTTTCCTATGGGTTTTTTTGCTATTTGTATTTCTATCAATATTGTAGAATACAAAATTTTCTACAAATTTTGTCTAAAAAAAATTTTCATACGGTGAACCGTTTTCGAGATAGAGGGCGGAGAGCGCGCGGTCACAGCATCACTTCAGGTCAATCGGTGCCTCCAGTCGAAAACGCGCCATATATAGTTGATGAACTATCGATAAATCAATGATTATAAATATTTGTCAATTTTAGCATTTTTTCACCCTACCATATTATGTAGGTTTTGAGACAACTTTTAGGGTGTCAATGTACAAGTATTTACAGACTTACAGCTGGGTATCTCGAATTCCGAGGTGAAATTACTATAATGACGGGACTATATAAACACGAAGTAAACAACAGGTGAATTCTGTGAAATTTGAGATTGCTTACAGAATGTAATCAATCAAAGAAAGTAAATATACATTATAATTATTGTGTGCACGGGAAATGTGCGGTACTTGCCTAATTTATTCAAGGTTGTGCCCCGAAGTGGCAAATATGGAACAACGGATCGCTTTGTTTGAAATTGTGATCTACATAAGTACGATAAAAGGTATTAATTTATTTCTCACCTTGTTTATTGTTTTTGTTATTGTTGTAATTGATTTCCTTTGTGATTTCTGCTTATATTAAAATTAAATGTTTTTAATATAGCGACCCGCAAATTAATTCTTGAAAATTATTCGTGAATAGTAAATAAAGACTTTGTATCATAATAATCAGCCCTGTACCTATATAAACTGTCCTACTGCTGTGCACGGGCCCCTTCTCACTATGAGAAGGGTAAGGCCATAGTCCACCACGTTGACTAGTGCAGGTTGGCAGACTTCACATGGCTTTCGAGAACATTATGGAGAACTCTCAGGCATGCAGGTTTCCTCATTATGTTTTCCTTCACCGTTTAGCAAGCGATAATTAACAATTTAATACGCACATAGCTCCGAAAGATCATTGGTGCGCGCCGTGGCTTAGAACCCGGACCCTCTTTCGTAGCATTCTGTCGGTCTCTCCACTAGGCTATCACTGCCTCGAGACTTTGTATATTTCACAATATTGCTTATACTATTTATATTATTTTATCTTTAAAACAGCATTATGGTCCGAGTCCGGAGCACCGAAAATTTAAACTGTTTATAAATATTTTTGGGAGCAGATTTTGAGTTTATAATCAAATTTAGCTAAATTTGTTGTTATTTATTTGTTTACCGTACAGTGATAATATTACCCAATTGAATGCAACATTGAATTGGGATATCACGCTTTACTAAACCAAATTAAACATAACTTTTTAGGTCTGAACAAAATCTCTAATTATGCCAAAATCTCATAAAATTATACGTATGCAAATTATTTCTTATTTTATATCATAAAATAATACAAGTTTTTTGTCTATTGGGCCCAAGTCCGGAAAGAGAATGGTTTGCGTTTTAATGAAAATTTCTTTCTACCACCGTCAATAAAACAACAAAATTGATGCCGAAATATTTGCGACCCGTAAATTTGTCGTGCATTGAAATTCGTGAATCTGCGTTACTAATCTATTCAAAGAAGTTGTGAATTATATTCACAGCTCTATTTCAAGACAAAGAATTAACTTTAAAGTGTCTGCAAACATTTTTGAATCTGACAGCTTGAATATATCTTCACTGAACCTTCTAATGTCTTATGATCTTGTGGAAATTCTTTATAAGCAGATTATTACTGGCACTTAAAAGAAAACCCTTTTAGGCGCACCATTTTAATATAATTTAATGGTATTTTGAACACTAAAGAATTTTTATTTTGAGGCCATTGGCACATCATAGTAGTTATATATAGGGTAGGCACCGTTTGCTTTTAGTCATAAAATTGATTAAAGAGTTTCGGCTTAAAAGCTCACATCAAACGAACCGATCATCTCTTTAAACTTTTTCTTTCTCTCATATATCTTTCAGCGTTTATGCTCACTATTCTAGTTAACTTTTAAATAATCACATTTTACTTTCATTTTGTTCATAACTATTGTATAGAAGCTGTTATTGGCGTCGACGTTACAAAGTTATGACGACAGTAACTGTATAATTTGTAATTGCAGAACGGACGCTCCTTTTTCTTTATAATACCTCTAGCTGTCGCCCGTGGCTCCGCCCGCATGGATTTTGTTTATCTTTCGTAAAAAAATATATTTTTTCATAAAAATTATCCTAAGTGACTTCTTATATCCTCATGAATATGTGTAGAAAGTTTCATTATAATCGATTAAGTAGTTTTGGCGTGAAAGCGTAACATACAAACTTACATTCACATTTATAATACACTAGCTGTGCCCGTAACTTCATTCGTGTAAATCATCATCCTCCTAGCGTTATCCCAGTTTCAATCTGGGGTCCGCTTTCTAGTCTAACCAGATTTGGCTGAATATTAGCTTTTCCACGGCGTGACTGCCTGTCTGCCCTCCGCAACCCGAAGGGATAGCGATATTCCATGGTTTAGACTAGTGTCAGTTTATTTAGAAGGTACTGACGCCCTGTAACGACTGTCAAAGATCTTTATTCGTGTAAATGTTGGAATTTAATTAGCATGACATTTATGCCAAAAGTATATTATATTTATAACTTTTATATGTATATTATATACCTAATATATATCTTTAAAGAACATCTTTATACACAACATTAACTGTTTTACCACCTTCACATAGAACATGTAAATTATTTTTACCGCTCACTCGTGAACATACCACATATAACTGACCATGTGAAAAACAACATGTTCGGATGTCGATTCCAGCAGTTTCAAGTGTGCGATTTATTTAGAAAATACGCACAGGACTACGAATATACAGCCCTGCCGAAAGTTAGATAGCCCCGTCGAGTAACTCAAGAGGTATCTGAAGTTAGGCCTCAGTCTCCCTCAAAAAGATTCCCACGTACGTGACGTGAGGAGTGGAAAATTGGGAATAATAAGACACCTGTATAAGAACAGAACACGAACGAAGGAAAAAAAATCAAAAGAAACGACAAAGACACCAATCCAAGTATTCCAACAACGACGAAAGAAAATTAACCGAGAACCTCATCAATCCTCGGAGATTCTTAACACCGCCAATCAGAAAATGACGGCATTTGCTCAACGCCATCTATGTTTACATATACAAACCGACCGAGATAGAAAATAATATGGACTAATCGACAATTTATTGAAAAAAGGATATATAGTCATTGTTTTTATCATTTAAAATAAAATGAAGTGATTACATAACTATTATATAAACATAATAATTTGAAATAAATGATGTTGACTGTTTAAATTAATTGGACATTGTAATAAATTTTGACACAGAGACTTTTTGTTTATGAAAGTGCCGAATATTATACTCTATTATTGTTTTAATAACAGAAAGATACCTGACACATAATTATTGTCTTTTTTGCAAGAAAAATTATTTTGCTAGAAAATTATTTGAAAATAGTGACATCTATCGGTCGGAAGGATAACTATAATTATGCTCGGCTCCAGTAATTTATTTATCGAAAATACATACAAATATACTGACGAAATTAAGAATCGCCTCCTTTTTTAAAGCCGGGTAAATAGCCATAAACCACTTTGAAGGTACCTATTTAGACTAACTATACTTTTACTAACAAACTTATAATGATCATAGATGGCACCTCATATATAACCAGTTTTGGATGATTCCTGTTTTGTTTGGGACTACGTACAAAGGAGAGGTCAAGCTGTAAGTACACCGAAAACCACTCAACCGATTGTGATGTAACATATACTATTTTATAGGTTTGAGTATCCTTTGTACATAAATGTAAGTTTTATTGAAATCAATTTCGCCATTTTAGAGATCTTTAGCAACTTAGGGAAAGACGTCGGACAGACAGACATAAATTCAAAAAATTATCAAGTATTGCTTTTTAGCATTTTCCTAGATTTTTAAGCTAATTTTCGTCAAAATATCTTTAACACTAGAAGTGCGGGTGTTCCAAATTTGACCCATTTTGATTTTCTTTCTGCTCTAACTAACTATCTATATCATTGTGCGTATAATCGTAATTTTTTGTGACTTTTCATGAAATATGATGATCATTATTTATGCGAGACCTCAAGCACGTATATGCAAAAAAAAATTTTTTATCCTAATTTTACCTCTAAGCGCGACTGTTCCAATTTTGACCCAGTCATGGATATCAGAGTTTGACTATAAATTTCTTCTAAGTTATTAAAAAAATGTAATTGATTAGTCAATGTAGGTACTTATGCGCTATAATATACTAGCTGACCCAGCGAACTCCGTATCGCCTTTTTGAGAGTTTTTATTTAATTCCCTTTTTCCAAGCCCCTTTTCCAAAGTAACTATTGGCTTACCGCTTAATCTCTTATCATTCCAGGGTCTATAAATGACGCAAAAACAAACATAGATTTTTATATAATATTGAATTCCCCATTCCTTAAAATATCGGAGACGATACCCATATCGACTTAAAAAAGAATCCCGTCCGTCATCTTTGATTTCCTATCCGCCATCTTTGATCACAAAATAGATGTTGTATTTGGATTCACCATCCCTTCAAACATCGGAGACGATACCCATATTGATTTTTAAAATTTTTCCCATCCGCCATCTTTGATTTCCTATCCGCCATCTTGAATCACGAAAAAGATGTTGTATTTGGATTCCCCATCCCTTCAAACATCGGAGACGATACCCATATTGATTTAAAAAAAAAATCCCATCCGCCACCTTTGATCACGAAATAGATGGTGTTTTTGAATTCCCCATTCCTTAAAATATCGGAGACGATACCCATATCGACTTTAGAAAAAAATCCTGTCCGCCATCTTTGGTTTCCTATCCGCCATATTTGATCACGAAATAGATGTTGTATTTAGATTCGGCATCCCTTAAATCATGAGAGACGATACCCATATTGATTTTATTAATTTTTCCCATCCGCCATCTTTGATTTCCCATCCACCATCTTGAATCACGAAATAGATGTTGTATTTGGATTCCCCATCCCTTTAAACATCGGAGACGATACCCATATTGATTAAAAAAAAAATCCCATCCGCTATCTTTGATCACGAAATAGATGGTGTTTTTGAATTCCCCATTCCTTAAAATATCGGAAACGATACCCATATCGACTTTAAAAAAATCCCATCCGCCATCTTTGATTTCCGATCCGCCATCTTTGATCACGAAACAGATGTTGTATTTGGATTCACCATCCCTTAAATCATCAGCGACGATACCCATATTGATTTTTAAAATTTTTCCCATCCGCCATCTTTGATTTCCCATCCACCCTCTTGAATCACGAAACAGATGTTGTATTTGGATTACCCATCCCTTTTAACATCGGAGACGATCCCCATAGTGATTAAAAAAAAAATCCCATCCGCCATCTTTGATCACGCGATGGTGTTTTTGAATTCCCCATTCCTTTAAATATCGCAGACGATACCCATATCGACTTTTAAAAAGATCCCGTCCGCCATTTTTGATTTCCTATCCGCCATCTTTGATTACGAAATAGTTGTTGTATTTGCATTCTCCACCCCTTAAATCATCAGAGACGATACCCATATTGATTTTTACAATTTTTCCCATCCGCCATCTTTGATTGCCCATCCACCATCTTGAATCACGAAACAGATGTTGTATTTGGATTCCCCATCCCTTTTAACATCGCAGACGATACCAATATTGATTTTATAATATTTTTCCATCCGCAATCTTTGATTTCCCATCTGCCATGTTTGATCACGAAATAGATGTTGTATTTCGATTCCCCACCCCCTAAAATATCGAAGGCGATACCCATATTGATTTTTTAAATTTTCTCATCCGCCATCTTTGATTTCCCGTCCGCCATCTTGGATCACTAAATTAATTTCATATTATTAATCAGCGTCCCGAAAATCTTGAAAACGATACCCATATAGATTGTATTCTATTCGTTTAGCCTTTTTTTGCCTTTGACCCAACGCTCCCCCTTCTCGTTTGACCATTTTATTATTTTTGTCTGGCCCCTAAAAGTTGTGGCGTAATTTTATATAGCCTATAGCCTTTCGGAATACTTGGGCTATCATAGGCAATAACAATTTTTTTAATCCGACTGCTAGTTCCTGAGATTAGCCGACATTGTCTTTTAGCCTTTTTAGCCTTTTGCCTGGCCCCAAAGGGTCGAAGCGTGATGTTATATAGCCTATAGCCTTCCGGAAAAACTGGGCTATTGTATACAAAAAGAATTTTTCAGATCCGAACGGTAGTTCCTGAGATTAGCGCGTTCAAACAAACAAACAAACAAACAAATAAACGAACAAACAAACAAACTCTTCCGCTTTATTATATTAGTATAGATATGCGGCGAAGCGAATCATGGGTGTAGGAATGGAGGGGTGCCAATGCACCCTAAAATAATTATGCAGGTTATAGCCATTTAGACATGGCCTAAAGAAAAGAAAACATATCACTTGTAAGTAACTTTTTTACGTCTATCCTTGCTGAAAATCTTAAATTTAACGGAACAAGTATTGTTGGTACAATAAATAAAGCTCGTCGGTAATACCTGCTTGCGAAAACCAAGCAAAATAAGAGAACAGTAGTTTGTACAGTACAGTGGTATTAAAAGACACGATCACTTTGACAGTATATCAAGGAAAGCAGAATAAAAATGTTCTCTTTAGCAGTATGCACCCAGGTATTCAATTAGAAACTGGTACATACA
The DNA here is from genome assembly GCA_944739405.2 of Euclidia mi. Lineage (NCBI taxonomy): Eukaryota > Metazoa > Arthropoda > Insecta > Lepidoptera > Erebidae > Euclidia > Euclidia mi. Next base: position 91,478,566 of record OX123185.2, on the reverse strand, counting down.
AGGAAAAACTTGATGAACTACCATTTTACAATAGGTCAAAGTATGGGGTAGATGTTGTTGATGAAATGGCTCGTAGGTACTCTGTCAAAGACCCCGTCTAACCCATCTAGGCGTTCGCCATTTCACACTTTTATAATATGAGATACTGTTTTGTGACCTAAATGGGAAAAATATCAGCAGACAGGATTTTACCTTACAGTTAGAAGAAGATCTAGCTGAGCCATTTGCCAATTGCATGAAAAGGTCTAATACTCATATCAATATACCAAATGAAAATGAAAAACCAGGACGTCAAGAGAAACATACTCGTTGGCAGGTTAAGTCTCTTTGTGACGGTAATAAGTCTCGTGTCAAATACCAAGCTTGTAAAATAACAGTTTGCAGGAATTGCACATCGAATGAGTGTTCCAATTGCTCATTTTGCGAGTCCGAACTCTAATCTCACTCATCACTTTAACTCTGATCATTTGTGATTGTAATTTCTATTTTAATTAAGCCAAAGTACATCAAACATATGTGTAAGTAGTACAATACGATATAAAATCATTAGTATCTTAATTAAAAGTTTTATTTGTATACATAACTTTACATTACTGTACCGAAAATAAAATGGACAAAATTGACACATCCGCGCTTCTAGGGGTGTCAGGATGTTCCGCGCTTCTAGTGTTAATGTACAGACTTTTTCACCTCTACAGTTTTATTATAGTATAGATATTGAGTAGTCTCAGATCACAAACTAAAGACCCATTGCTGTGCTCTCGGCATTTGGCAAGTTGTTTGAAGCCATTTGAAACAAACACATCACCAGACAGATTAAACAACAACTGAGTGAGTGTAAGCTGGTAAATCCACTACCACTAACTTAATTAACTTCGTCGACTATTGCGTGATGGAAATGGATCACAGAAGACAAGTGGACGCGGCTTATTTTGATTTCAAAAAAGCATTCGACCGCGTCCACCCTATAGTGCTTTTGCAGAAATTAGCAACTGTAGGATTCACGCCTAAGCAATTGAATCTGTTTGATAATTATTTTGTCAATCGTACGCAATATGTACAGTTAGGAAATTAAAATGTGTAAATCAAGGTTGTGTTTTGGGTCCAACTTTCTTTTTGATTATGATCAATGACCTGCCGAATGTCGTTAGTGCGGCACACTGTCTCTTGTTTGCTGACGATTTGAAGCTGTTCTTAGGGATAGATTGTCCAGACGACTGTGAGGCACTTCAGCGGGATATTAATAGTGTTGTAGCTTGGGGAGCCCGCAACCACTTAGAGTTTAATGCATCTAAATGCAAAGCAATTACATTTACTCGTTCACGCTCTCCATATATCAATCCTTATGAAATAACTAGTGTCCCGCTGCAACGTGTGACTCAAATACGTGATTTGGGCTTAACTTTGGACACGAGCCTAACTTTAATGCATATATCACAACAATTTGCAAAAAGAGCTTCAAATCACTAGGTTTTGTGATTCGACAATCAATACCGTTTCGGAGTAGGGGTGCTATAATTGCTTTGTACTTTTCATTTGTTAGAAGTATTTTAGAGTATAACTCCGTAATCTGGGATCCACACGAAGGCAAATATCATATGAAGATTGAGCGCGTACAGCGGAAATTCTGTCGATATCTGTACAAAAAGCTTTATTGCTATTATCCTTATTTATATCCGTCTCTGTTCGTGTCAGGCATGGTGTGTCCTGACACGCTGGCATTACGACGTAAGTGTGCCCTTATGTTGCACTATTACTTGCTACTTAATAATAAAATCGACGATGCGACCACACTGTTGCGATGTTCGTTGTTCATCGAACTCACAACACTCGGTTCATAGCTGAACGGTGAGGGGATCACTTAAGCCACTACGCTATACGTGCAGTTGCCATATACCTAAGGCTTCCAAACCAAATCCAAGATTCACAGTACATATGTTTGATGCATTAAAATCAACGCTGAAACACGAATTGTGACGTGTTATCACGTGAGCGAAAGTTGTCACGATACATGTCTGTGATGGACGCCAATTTACCGTCAGAATCGCGACAAGCATTTGTTCTTCACAGAACACATTGCGATTTTATGCCAGGCATATCGCAAAAATAAGATCCAAATCCCGCTAATATGGTTGTAGTATTAAACTATGTAGATAAACATTGTTTGTTATATAATATAAAAAATACATTAATATGATTTTAAATAAAAAAATGCAAAGATTTTGAAGTCGAATCTAATGAATTTGTTTGAAATTAAATATTTTGTCAATTTTGAGACCCATTGCACATTAATGTGACAAAAAAATAAAGTAATCTTTACATAAAAACGATAAATGGTTATATTTTTCGATGTAATTCATTCACTTTGAGATAGCATTACAACTTAAATAGATGACAGTCACAGCCTTTGAACCTTTTAACTTCAAAGACAAATATTTAAGCTAAACATTGTTCTAACCTAAAATGGAGGTACAGATTTAAATGTCGCTATGATAATTACTAACTACACAATTATGAATCTTTCCTATGAATGAAAATATTTCAATTATGAATTTTTAATATTGGAGTTCCACTTTGCCAGGTTTGTCTGTTACATCCTCGACAGATAACGTGTTCTTTTAAGCCGTTACTTTAGAAAAAATCTCTTAACTCAACAATAAAAAGTACAGTTTTGAAAAGCCAATACAGAGATTTAAATTAAAAATTGCGTAATACCTTTCAAAATTATACATAAATACATACATAGACTCACGCCTGTTTCCCGGTGGGGTAGGCAGAGACTACGGAACGCCATTTGCAACGATCCTGACATATCTCTCTTGCTTCATGCACTCCCATCAGATTGCTCATGCATGCTCTTCTGTTCAGGGTACTTCTAACCTGTCCTGTTTTTAGGTTGTCTCCAATCTGGTCAGAGAACGTCCGCCTAGGTCTTCCCCTTCGTCCTGTCCCTTCTACACTTGCCTTATATATCTGCTTGGTCAGTCTTTCGTCGTCCATCCTCTCCACATGCCCAAACCATCTTAGCATACCTTTCTCGATGCTTGTCACTACATCTTCTTTTACCCCACAGCACTCTCTTATCACACAAATCTTTACTCTGTCAATCAAAGAAACACCACACATACTTCTCAGTGCTCTCATTTCTACAGCATTTATTCTTCTTTCATGACTCTTCTGCCATACCCAACTATCACTACCATACATAAGAGTAGGTACTAACACCCCTCTATGCACAGCCAAACGTGCCTTTTTGGACACGTTTTAGCTATTCATAAACTCCTTTTCAAAAACCATAACTTTCGTTTTACTTATATTCACTTTCATTCCTTTCCTCTCTAACGCACCATGCATGATTGTTACCATCTCCTGCAACGCCTCCCTTGAAGACGCAAGTATTACCTGATTATCAGCATAAAGGAGGCATTTGACGAGTAACACATTCATCCTTAATCCGCAGTCACTATGTTTTAAATCTTGCAAACAACTGTCCATGAAGAGGTTAAACAGCCATGGCGACGCTACACATCCCTGTCTAACACCTTTCTCGATGGTAAACCAGTCAGTGTATGTCCCGTTTATCCTCACACAAGCTCTAGAATCCTCATAAAGGGATTTCAGAGCTCGAATGAGGCTGCTGTTCATCCCATTCATTGACAGCACTGACCACATTTCATATCTCACCACTTTATCGTAAGCCTTTTCCAAATCCATGAATGCGCAATAGACCTTCTGACCTTTGGCCAAGAATTTTTCGGCTATGCACCGCAAGGAAAAGACTTGATCCGTGCACCCCATACCCTTTCGGAATCCTGCTTGTACATCCCATATTTTCTTGTCTCGTTTACTTCCATAACTCTTTCAATCAGTACCTTCGCATACAATTTGCCAACAATGCTGAGAAGGCTAATGCCTCTATGGTTCTTGCAGTCTTGTTGCGAGCCTTTTCCCTTATAAAGAGGCACAACCACCGCGGTGGCCCAGTCATCAGGTACTCGGCCGCTGCTCCAGCACAAGTTAAATAAGCGCTGCAGCTGACCACCTATGATGCCCTGTCCAGCCTTCAGGATTTCAACCTTAATCCTATCATATTCTGCAGGCTTACCTAATTTCATACTTCCCAACACCTTCACAATCTCATCCACACCAATATTGCTCTCATCATTGCTATTATTACCATTCATTTCGTCGATCGATGTCTCTATCGCCGTTCTTTCAAATAAACCTTCAAAATACTCCTTCCATCTCTTCAGCACGCATGATTCTACAATTCAGTATCTTTCCATTCTTGTATCTGATTGACGTGTATTCTGAGGATTGAGTTCTTCCTCGAACTGCATGAACGGATTTCCAGAAAAACTTTATGTTTCTCCGGAAATTTCGTATTTTCCTTCTCTTGATCACACCACATACTTCAGACGCTACACATACTATCTCTTCTTTAAAAGATTGCCATAATTCTTCCATATCATTTATGCCATATCGCATATACTCATGTTTCACATCTTTCTCTTGCAGATTTTCTACTTTAATTCTTTCCAAGACCCTATTTTCATTATGTTCTCGGTGTCGCCATCCTATAAAGAGCCCACTTATCCGGCTCATCACCAAGAAGTGGTCTGTGTGGATGCCGATCCCTCGATACACCCTTGTATCTAGCATATTATTTCTCAAACGTTTATCTACAATTACAAAATCAATCATGCTTCTTCTAACATTCTTAGCCTCACGCGTATACAGGTGTATCCTTTTGTGATCAAACATGGTGTTTGTCACACAAAGGCTCCACTCTAAACAAACCTCAAGCAATACTTTTCCATTTTCATTCACACTCTCATCACCAAATCCACCTAAAACCTTTTCAAATCCATCTCGTTTTACTCCCACCTATCCATTGAAATCACCTAACAAGATCAATCTTTTGTTATCCTTACATTTCCTCAAAATCGCTCTTAAAGGCTCCCAAAATTCCTGCCTTTCGTCTTGTTCTCGCTGTGACATACCCGCTACTATATTAACCGGGGCGTAAACCCCTACAATTAAGAGACAAGTAAGTCCTACTTTCATTCTCATCCACAATAGTCTAGCATTTACACATTCAAATTCCTTAACGCACTCATTCATTCGCGCAGACAGTATTAAACCAACTACCTTGCAGGCTCTGGTGGTACTGTTTACCCCAGACCAATAAGCCGTGTAGCTGTCATGCTTGGTGAAGCCACAACCTTTCCTTGTCTCATTCACACATAGAACATCAATCTTTCTATCATCCATCATCTGGCATACTTCATTCAATTTAACATCCATTCCTCCTCCAACATTTAATGTTGCGAACCGGCTTTCCGTAGGCCGCTTTTCGCCCTCGCGGGAAACGAGACGTGATGGGTTGCGAACCGCGTCGCCGCCGTCTGGAGAAATATAATTTTCAGTTCCCATACCGTTCCCACGAGCATTAGGGATTTAAAATGTCCGTCTACGCAGAGCCCTTTACGGGGATAAGGTGGAATCTCAGCTGTGCCCTGGGACCACAAACACATGCAACCTCCGTTTGCGACCAGCTTGCCCTCTGGCCACGAATCCCTCGGCACGGGACGGTTGACACCTTGGATTGGGGTTTGTTTTCGGGTATGCTCCCTGAATGTTGGTTTAATTTCGGTGTGTTCCTTCTCCTAGACGGGTTGCCATCCAAAGCTGACGAGGCCCATCCCCCCAAAGAGAGTGGTTTAAGTTTGGAGTTTCCCTTCCGTTTGCCGTGTGGTTGACGGCATAGAATACAAGTGTCACCACCCTCTATCTTCCCGTGGGTGTCGTAAGAGGCGACTAAGGGATAACACGATGCAAATACCATCTTTGCGTAGAGACGGAAAACTCGACATCAAACCCTATACGACTGCCTCGTTGGTCTCGCTGCATAAATGTGCGCGTGGGATCGGGAGGTCCCGGGTTCGATTCCTGGGTCGGGCAGTGTTATTGGGTTTTTTTGTCACGAATTCTTAGTAGCAGCACGGAGTCTGGAAATGTGCCCGGTACGGCAATAGGTTCGCCCCTTATTACGTGGGACTAAAGTATATCTGGCGAAAAGTGGTAATAGAAATACACCTCTGCCTACCCCTTCGGGGATAAAAGGCGTGACGATATGTATGTATGTTTCCCTTCTCCTAGACGGGTTGCCATCCAAGGCTAACGAGGCCCATCCCCCCGTTTCAAAATTATATTTTTTGATAAAAGACATGCCTAACCTATTATTCTTTTTAATCAGTTTATCTCTACTTTCGAATATCAGTATTTTGCCTTTGCAGTATCATCAGACAAGTTTTTTAAGCTACGTATCTGACGTTTGGTAAATACAATCCGGAATCTAAAAATGAAAAATGCTTTTTCATCCAAAATACTTCTTACCTACATATCACTCTATATGGCATGTATGACTCGGTAGTAGCAATTTAGGACTAGCTGCCAGGAATCAGCACGGATGATCGGTAGCAGCAGCGCTCGTTTCAAGTCGATTTATCATCCGAACACTAATTGGCGCTCTAAACTCAGTATCATTATGAACTTGGGACTGACTAATCAATGTTTGGATGACTGAAGTTATATGAATGGTATAATCAGTCAAATGTTGTGTGGCATTTCATACATTCGACTGTTCGAATCAATCATATTGTCAGTGGTAAAGAAATTCCTCATGTACTCGCATTTCCTTCACACAGTAATGATACCCTTACATCATTTATTTCGGAAAAGTTTCCATAATCATGAAATACAAATGACACTCACATTACAAATTATTAAAATACCGTCAATGTTGTTCAAATGTACTCGTGTCGTTTACGGTCCCTCTCCTTCCAATTCTCTCTCGATAGCCCTGCGGACTACTTGGAGTATTTTGAGGGTGCCTCTGGTGAGTACCCAGGCCACAACTCCGTATATGAGCACCGATAGGAAACACTGGACATGAATGCAAGCCTTCTGATCAAAAGTTATGTTCATCTGAAGGGAAACTTGAGTTTGGAGTAAGCCTATGCGAAACCTTATACGCCTGTAATATAATATATCAAATCCACCTAATAATCTGTGAAATCTGGTAAGACCAGAAAACGGACCCAGAGCTCCACTGCGAACAGTTTTGGATGCATCCAGAATAATCGTACGACGATGATGATATATCCAATCACGGATTAACATCGAGATACAGTAGTATATTCAGGAAGAGCGAGGAACATAGATAACCACTAATAGCATCACTTGCACTGTACGTTCTAGAAGCTTAATACGGCTTTAGTAACCTCACGTCTTATCGAGATTTCATTGGCTTTGCGCACTAATTGGCTTGCTCCGAATCCTACAACATAATTTCGACATACAAGACGAGATACATAGCATACGTTATAACTGCAGGTAAAAATTAAGATGCTACGTCGCTCGTTTAACGTTGCACCGGGTGTTGTGGACTATTGTGTGTGTGTACTATTGCTGTCCAGTCTTGAGATCGAAACCATAACAATAATTTTTCGATTACATAGGTGATCGAAAAATTATTGTTTCGAGTCTGGGTGGTCTTTGAGTCCATTGAGATTTCCGATACAAGATTTATTTCCATTGCGGGCGTTGTATTTAAAAAATAAATAAAACAAAATTATTTGGCTGCCATCAGTTGCTCAATAAAGAAGCGGTACCGTTCACAGATTCACTCTTCTCGGCTTCTTTGAACAGGCAGACATATTAAAAATATATGAATAAATATTTATGTGTAACAACTAGCAAAATTCATCATTTCGTAGTTCGAAATTTTGATTAGTTATTTAATAATTAAAATATTTGGGGCTCAATCGATATTCTCATGTAGTAATTTTGAGTTTTAGACACGTCAGTAAATTTTCTGTTACGGCCATATAAGTAATTATAGTTTTAATTTGCGTATTGATGGCTAATAAATAACTGATTTCTCGTTCAATATACTTTTGACGAAATAAATGTAAACAGTTTTCGGAAATTGGTCCGGCAATTGCGATTGCGTGTGATTAAAATTTGCAATAATTTTATTGGGCAATAGTTTTAGGGAATTAAGCTGTAACAAAATATGATGATGTATTTTTGTAAATGTTGTGATACAAAATAAGGTAAGTACAAAGCATCGCATAGTGGCACATAATGTTTTGCCTTATTTTAGATAAATGCTTTCAGAAATAAAAGAATTGCAATAAAATAGAGGGCATTCAGAATAGTTTTACTTTCAGTGGTGATAGGTAGTCGATTTCATGGGTCTAAGGATAAGTTTGCAATTAGTTTGTATCAATATTTGACATACTATCCTAGTCATAACTGAGCAAATAATTGTACAATTTCCTTGTAGTTTTATTAGGTAAAGAAAACAGTCGACAGCGAACATATATTTTTGTTGAGTTTCGGTGACTTAATAGGTATGACTTATCTTACCTACTAGAGTGTTGGGAAGGGCAAGTGCTACAACTGGAATAACAATGAAAAATATTAGTACTGGGCGCTTGTGCACTCCCACAAATTGTACTGCCGGGATAGAAAATACATTTTTTTAGGTACGGTAAGTTACGGTACGTTTTCGCCAGAACCATACACATAACTACTTACTACAGGAAGTCGTTAGATAAAGATAAAGATGTATTTATTTGTCAAAACATGTGTAAATACAATAATACATGGTTGGTGCATGTCATTGGTGGTAAATTATTTGCATGAGAATCAACATATTCTACCAAAGCAGGTGTACAAGTATTTTATTAAATTAATTTATTTTTTGAGCAAAATCAATGTTATAAAATTTAAGTTGTCTTATTACATAAATTCATACAGATGTCGATAGTAAAGATAATTATATAAATTAAATTATTATAAATTGCAATTAGACACAGGCATAAAAGTAACAATGAAATAAATAAGAATGTCAAATTAACAATAATTCAAACAAATTAAAAAATAATTATGTATGCAAATGTCAAGTCTGTATACATGTTTGTCATTAAGAAAATCATCTACATTATAATAACATTTGTCAGACAGAAAACGTTTGAGTGCTCTTTTAAATAATTTAATGTTTAATGTTTTCATGCGTTCGGGAATCTTATTATAGATTAAAGGAGCTTTGCACACAACACTTTTGTGTAGCAACGCCGTTTTTGCTGGATGAACGCAAAGTCTACTTTTGTCACGCCGATTAATCCTTCCATTTTGGGATCATCGTAGAAATAAGTGAGGATTAAGTCTTACAAATAGGGCTACTTCCATTATGTACAGCGATGGTAGCGTGAGAATTTTGTATTTAACAAAAATGGTCTGCAGCTCTCAGTAATTGGTATACCAAACATTGCACGTATGCATCGCTTTTGCATTTTGAAAATGATATCTTTATTGGTTGAGTTAGCCCAAAAAATTATGCCATACCTGAGAATAGATTCTACCAGGCCATAATATGCCGAAAGTAGGGCATCAGTATTTATTGTTGGAGCAAGTTTATACAATGCATATGCTAGACTGCTTATCTTTTTGCACAGTGAGTTAATGTGTTCTTTCCAATTCAATTTACTATCTACAATTAATCCAAGAAAACGAGTAAAAGTAACATGTTTTATTGTGTAACTGTCATGAATTAGATCTATTTTGAATGGGTTTACCTTTCGCTGGTCAAAATGCATTATATTTGCTTTTGTCAGATTAATTTTCAAATTGTTATTGTCAAGCCATGAAATAATAGATGTCAATGAGTTAGTAATATTGAGTTTATATTGATCAATGTCCCTACATGCAATTGTGATAGTGCTGTCATCAGCAAATAATGTCATTGATTGATTTATAGCATAAGGCAAGTCATTAATGTAAACTATAAACAGTAGTGGACCAAGTACACTCCCCTAGGGAACACTATATGAAGAGCAGCGCTTTGCAGAAGTATATTTTTCTTCTGTTTTCGTTATCGCGTTCACTCTAGTTATTTCTGTTATCTGCTGCCTATCAGTTAACTTGACTGACTTCAGTAAGTCTAATAGATTACCTCTAATACCGTATGCGTCAAGTTTGTTGATTAATATATTATGTTCTACGTAGTCAAATGCTTGTGTCATGTCACAATAGATTGCACAAACTGGAGTTTTTTTGTCAACGTGAGATATAACATTTTGAATAAATTCATAAATTGCCATATTTATTGATTTATTTTTCCGGAATCCTTTTTGTTCTGGGCATAGAATACTATTATTTTCCAGGTAGGAATTAATTTCACCATAAAAATATTTCTCCAATATTTTTGAGAAAACCGACAACAAAGCGATAGGCCTATAGTTTCGCATTACTAGTCGATTATCTTTTTTAAACAAAGGTTTTATAATGGTTAGCTTGAGATTATTAGGAAATATACCGGTTGCAATACATAAGTTTATGATGTGGCTAAGATGATGGCAAAAATGTTCACTTACTTCTTTAACTATTTTAGTGTTAATGCCGTCATATCCAACACTATTGGTATTTTTCAGATTTTTTATTATTTTGTTTATTTGACAGGGTGAACTTGGTGCTAAAAACATCGACTTGAGTGGTTGGTTGATTAAAGAGGTGAATTTTTTTCCAGCACCTTGTATGGGAGTTATTTAGTCAATGAAATAATTGTTAAATGCGTTAGCTATTTCTCTAGGGTCATTTATAATACTACCATCAACAGATTCTATGTCAAAAATATTATTCTTGGGTAGATTTAATCTTGATTTATTTATTATATGCCATGCTGTTTTAGCCTTATTCGAAGATGTTTTTATTCTCAAATTATTTTGCGCACGTTTAGTCAATCTTATGACTTTTTTAAAGATCTTACAGTATTGTCCATATTTTACTTTATTTTCAATAGTAGGTGTTACTCTCAATTTCCATAACAAATGCCTTTTGCGTCTACTGCAAATTTTAACTCCTTTTGATACCCATTTAGGTTTACTATCTACTGTTATCAAAGTTAGTGTTTTAGGAAAACATAAGTCATAAAAAAGTCTAAAACCTTCAATAAAATGCTGATAAGCTTTGTTTGGGTCATCAGTGTTGTAGACATTAGAATATGATATACTGCTTATACACATATTAAACTTCTTTTATCAGGACTATAATCTCGCTTTATAGTACGCCATGATTTCAATGTAAGTATCTTTTTACGGGTACTTTAATCAATTGAGCAGTATGGTCTGATAAGCCTAGTTCTAATACTTCAGCTTTGCAGTGATTTTTAAAGTTATGTGCAAAGTTATCGATACATGTTTTACTTGATAGTCTTGTCGGTTCACAGAGCGCTAATTTAAGATAATAATTCAATAACAGGCATTCAAAATCTAGGGATATGTTATGACACTTTAAAATATCTATATTATAATCACCTGCAATCAAAATACTATCGCAACTAAGTTTCGCGATGTATATTAAAACTTTTTCTAACCTATTGAAAAAGGTATACACGTTATTTTGTTTAGGTACTCTATAGAAACAGACAATAATAATTTTTTGGTCAAGTAATTCGACCGCGCAACACTCGAAGACATTGTCTAGACAAAATTTGCTGATATCCGTTATTTCCTTAAATTTATACTCATCTTTCTTTTGGTATTACGCCGACTGTAAGTGGATGCTACAGTGAAACTAGGCAGGTTTAATTTTAACTTATGACCTATCATCATAAAATGTTCAGTTATACATATAGCGTCTACACATATATTATTGTCTCTGAGTTCTTCTTAATTAATACATAATGCATCTGATTTGTTAAGTAGCCCTGCTATGTTTTGGTGTAGGATATACATATGTTTTTCAGAGAAAAAACCGATTATCAATCTGATATTGTGATTTCGGCGTTATGTCAGGTGTAATATTTAAGCATATGTCAAACTGATTAGATGAATTGATGTCAATTAAAATATTGTCCATGATTCGTTCGTAAATATTTTTCATTCCATTTCTATTAATTTTTCCAGTTACACAAGAAAACATATTTAATGACAGCCCGCGGTTGCTATCAAACAGATACGCATATTCATTGTTTTGTACTGACCGATACAAGAGATTATTGAACATTTCCACTTTGAAATTGTATATCGGTGCTCCTGTTATATATGTTGGGCAGCAAATAATATTGTTTGTGTGGATGAGTTTCTGCAAGGTTTCCTGAATTAAATTAATAGTAGTAATGTAGCTTTTGTCGTCTTTGATATCATTTTCTCCAATGAAAAGAATGCAATAATCGCTAACGGTAAATTTTTTCAGTTTATCCTCTATGTTGTACAGAAGTTCCTTTACATTACCGTTAGAAAAAACCTAATGACAGTAGTCAAAGGGTTTTGAAAAAACGTCTTCAATAATGGATAGCGACCCTCTAGATGTGTGACTGCTTAGAACGCATAGTTTGTTTTTCTGTTGAGGTTTTGATATAGTACTTGTCAACTCGCTAGACCGTTCACTTATATCTTTGCTGACATATGTAGATAATTCATGTGTTGTAGTGTGAGTATCTATTGGACTTTTGATGTCACAAGTTTGGGTCCCTTTATCAGCCTTGATGGTCGTGTACGGGCAGGAAATAGAACATGATTCTGATAGGTCATTTGTATTCTGCACACTAGATGCAAGTTTTTTTGGCAGTACTTTGCTATTCTTGGCGGATGATGCCGATGCTGCTATACTTTTTCTTTTAGGAGTTGTGCATATTTTTTTATATGTATTTACAGTTTTTATCATATTTTGAAGATCACATTTGAGACGGAAATTTTCGCTGTGCAAGTTTTCAATTTCTAAGTGCGCACTTTGTAACTGCATTGTAAGTGACTTATTTTGTTCACTTAGGTCATTCATTATGTCACTATTGTCATGTAGGCTATCCGGAATACTCATCATAGTTGAGTCAAATATTTTTTTTTTCATTACTGGTGTTTTTTAAATTACTCAGATCATCCAGTGAACTTGTTCTGCTTTCGATATGTAATGTTATTATAGTAGAATGAATAATTTTGTGAAGTACCTAGTAGTAGCACCTTCTGTTGTTATTCTGCTCATATTTACTAATCACACACTATCTCGTAGTTTGTAGGTATTTGATAAATTTCTAACTTGAGTCGTCACGAATACTTGCAGCGACCGTGGTATATTCTAATTAAATTTTGAAATAGTCCGGAAACATCCACAAAAAGACGTTGCAGCAAGAGTGTAATGCCACTCGGCTACGGCCTTCTTATGTTACAAAGTCAAAAATGTTAATCTTATTGGGCTATGATGTTTTATGACTTGTAAATTATAAGTTGTATGCTGATTTATCGACATGCATTTTTTGTAGTTAGTACGAACGCAGTTATGTAGATGGCAGTATACTCTTCGTGCGTTGTGGGTTATTTGAAAGTTTTCTTAACGATCCCTTTTTTCGTCAATTTGTTAATTCGCAGTAAATATTCGTATATCACTTAGAAGTTTATTGTAGTACTCCGATCGAGTGGTTATATTGGGTGTACAACCGATTAATAAGTATTTACACTTGTCACTGAGTCGTTTTGTTGGTTTATTTTTTTATTCACTGGTCAATGTTTACTTTTGTTCGTTTTATGGTTCAACACAGGTTTTCATTTGTATAACACTACCACTTAATATTTGGAAAATAACAACTAGTTTAAACTCTATTTCACTGAGGAATGTACAGTTTTTGAATTTTTTATAATGTTAAATACGTAGCGAGAACTTTCACGTGACAAGTGGCGCCACCTGAGAAGCCAAAAATCTAACTTAATTTTATAATTAATTTAATAAAATAAAATTAATTATAAAATCCCGCATTAAAATGCGGGACATTATTATTTTTCACATTGATAACGTTTGTTTTTTAACCAAAGATTTTTAAAGCCGTCTGAATATTATGTCCTTTAAAACTTTTCTTCAAAATTGTATAATTGGTACAGCCAAAAATTTGTGGAGTAATTTTTTTACTCCAACATAAACCTTGGAAGTCACAAAGTCAAACTTATATAAGAGCTTGTACTAATTATCGCCATAGATCCAAAGGGCTTTTAGGACGTATGCATAACTTTGGAAATTTATCTCTAGTAGTATACGAACTAATAGGTGAATGACTTTGACAGTTCTAAATAGATAAGATAATCGTATTCTGGTAGTAAAGGCCTTGGTAGGGAGTTGAATTAGTTTCAAGGTAAAGACAATATTCAGGTTGTGATATAGTTTCGTTAGTTTCGTTGACTAGCGGTATAATACTTTCGGTGCCTATGTTTATACCATCAAGGCATAGTATATATATTTTAAGCTCTGCGGCTGTAGTTTTAAGGGTTAAAGCAAATTAGGTTCTTTTTATGAAGTAAAATATATTTTATACTAGTTACAGTGTTATTTTCGTTATCTCGACATCAGCGCTACCAACCGGCAAGTTCAAATTACAGCCTATTTGTAGCTGCTACAAAATCCTCTATCTTCCAGTGATAGTCCCATTAAAATCGGTTCAGCCATTCTAGAGTCTACCCGGACAGTATTCAGTTTGGCTGTAATTGGACCCAGTAGGTGGCACTATTGTAGACATACCGAAAATAGCACTGTTGAAACCGGGGGCACATAATTTATTAAAAATGTTCTGTTACTACTGGGTGCAAGTAGCTGAAATTTGGCTTCTAGAGTAGGGGAGCCCTCAGAAAGAATTTAGTTTATAGTTCCACTCGGGTGGAGCCGGCGGTGAAGTCTAGTATATTTTTTTTTCTTAAAGACAACTCCCGCATTAGGACTAAATCCTGTGTCGCAGGGAACTTTATAAACATACAATTAACGGACACATAGAACACCCAGTATAACAATATTATATTTCTGTTCTAGGACTTCACGCCTAATTTTCGAATATCAATAGCGAATTATATTCAATTGAGTCCCTTATAAAATTGTCTTGCTGAAATTATATGAAAAGATATTAAGTTTCGATAGAATATTATTATACTTCTGTATGCAAATTAAGTTTCTTGGAGACTTTTAGGCCCTTTGCATTGTGACAAAGTTTATTTTAAATTTATTTTCATACCGGGATTTGTTTTCCTTTCCTAATGATTATACTTTCATACCGAGTAACAACAAACAGAAAATAAATATTCTATTTTTTTTAAGAAAATCTTAGAATCTTATTCTTCCATTTTGGCAAAATCGCCGATTTTCTTCATTATTTGGTGACCAGTGTTTTATTTTAATTGCTCCGTGCCTTTGAGTACACATTAAGCTGCCGACCTCGGCTGTCGTGAAGTTCTTTAACAGTCATTATGTTAATAATATACACTTAATATGTCACTGGTCTAGGCCATGGAAAATTATACTAGAAAGTGAACCTCAGTTTCTAATGCAGGAGTCTTGAATGCTACCGGGTAAACGTAAGAAGATGATGATGATGAACTTATTATCATTTAGTTCATAGTACATAGAATTGAAAGTCGATCAGCAAATATTGGTTTTCAATTCTACATAAATCCACGAGTACGTATGTCATCGCTTTATCTAAGTAATTGGATGTCGTCCAACGCTCCGTTTGCGAAACTACGCTCTTCATTCAATATTTCGTTAGTCACAGCCTCACAGC
The DNA here is from genome assembly GCA_944739405.2 of Euclidia mi. NCBI lineage: Eukaryota > Metazoa > Arthropoda > Insecta > Lepidoptera > Erebidae > Euclidia > Euclidia mi. The sequence goes on along the minus strand of OX123185.2, from coordinate 91,462,965 downwards.
AGTTGTGAACTATCAAGTATGCATGTCTTTAGTCACATCCACTCAATAAACACTCCTCTCTTTTAAAAAGACATATGCAGCTGTTTTGTTAAATTCTATATTCGGGAACATTGACTAACAGTCTATTAAGGGACATAAAGAACGCCAATACTCAGTACAATTTGTGGGTCACGCAAAGTGCTGTCTGGAATAGAACACATAAAAGCCAGCGCATTATCAAGCTGTGAAGAGGTTGCTTAAACACTAGGCAATTTGTGCCGTTACTCATCGTCATCCCAGCGCCGCAAAACCATCGAACAGTTAAATTTATTATATGCCGCATGGTATTGTTGTTATATTTCATTTTGTAATATGACGAAGGTAACTTAGCGACGCGATAAATGTTCACGATTTCGACTACAATCATTAAATATGTACGAATTATTTTCACTAAAGCTTATTTGGCCTATTCAACTAAATTGCAGGAATCCAGCTTCGCAGTTATTATATTGTTTGATACCTACAGAGTTCTAAGGCAGCGATAGCCGAGTGGATATACCAACAGACTGCCATGCAGAGGGTATCGAGTTCGAATCCACGGCGCGCACCAATGACTTTTCGGAGTTATGTGCGTATTAAATTGTTAATTATCGCTTGTCCCGTGCCTCGAAGAGCACGTTAAGCCGTCGGTCCCGGTTGTCATGAAGATCTTTGACAGTCGTTACAGGGCGTCAGTACCTTCTAAATAAACTGACACTAGTCTAAACCGTGGAATATCGCTATCCCTTCGGGTTGCGGAGGTCAGACAGGCAGTCGCTCTGTGGAAAAGCTAATATTCAGCCAAATCCGGTTAGACTAGTAAGCGGACCCCAGATTGAAACTGAGATAACGCTAAGAGAAAGAAGAAGATACCTACAGGGTTCTACGGGAAAATAACATCTTTTATTATCTAATAATTAATTTAAATAACAATAAATTAAGTCTTAAAATAATTAAAAAAACTAATTAATATATACAAGTGAAAATTCTAAAAATTGAAATTTAGAAGGCGTCATGAAACTCATCCGCATCGCAGTCAATTGGAAGCGTCCCCAGAATACTCGCAGCATTGCCTCGTTGTATGGCTGTACTTATTGACAGTAACATAATCTTTAAATCGCCAGGCGGATAAGAGTTTTTTTAAGCACTGTTTGACTTTTTTTTAGTGTAGCACAAGGATAAACAGACGATAGTACTTCATAATAAAATAAAACTAGCAATTCACCAAAATATACAAAAAAATATTTTAACTTGCCTTTTTTACTGCCCCATATTTCTCTCACCTCATTCTTTCGCCATATTTCATAACAGATGTTCGCCACCATTCGTTTCACAGCACTTCCTATTTGTACAATTTCGCAGCATAATCCTTTAAGAACCCTCATGACAATTTGTTGGCGCTATAATATTTTTGTGACAAGTAAGTATAAGCACACCGTAACAGTAGGTATTAAAACGTAATTAACATAACTCGTTTCTGGCTATAAAACGTTTAATACACTGCGCGAAGTAGGTATATCAAGGTTTTGGTCTGAATATTAAATTTTGCGAGACTGATTTTCCTGAAGAAAATGTTGATATCAAACTTTGTTTTTCTACAAGTGTCTTTTATATAAAAATCCTTGAAAGTATAAACAGACTTGTTTACGTTTGAGAAGTTAGGTCCTTCACCTATCGCTAGCACCTACTCACTTGATCTGACAAAAAGACAGATTTGGGCACAACTTAAATTCAACCTCAAATGTAATATATACGTGAAGGCCACTACTAGGCCTATACTATCTAGTTTATGTTCTACGTTAATCTATCTCAGATTTTTTGTTCCCATAATTTGGATACGAGGCCTTTTTATGGTCTTGTTTGCTGCCGGTAAATGGGAAAACCAAATGCGCTATGTTTTGAGATGGAGCTCCACAGTTGAAGTGGACTACAACTAATACAATGATGTTATTCAACACTAGAATTTTTACTTTTTTTATATGCTTGAATTTATATTATTTATATTTATTATTTATATTTCATGATGTTTTGCAATTTAATCCTTCTCCTGCTTTTATTCTTCAAGGGACGCACTTTTACGATAAATACGTAGATAAATCTCTTCGTAAAACCAGAACATAAAATCCACACTTGCAGAAGAAAGGTTGCGAAGTGGCAACCAGAGCAAACAAACGCGTTTCGTCACGCCCCGCCTCCATTAGACAGACAAACGACGCGGTGTCCGTCACAGAGAATTATTGGATGCAACCCGTCGAACATTCGTTGTTGTGAACGAATGTGAATACGAAAGTGATACGGGAGGATTTTGTCTAGTCGTAAACTTGAGTGAGATAATGGCCGCCTTTTGTTAGTATTAAGTGCTTAAAGGTATTCTAAGAATTTAAAGCAGCTGTGTAAAAATGATTTCTAACTACGTCTTTTAATTTACGTCTTGTAAATATTTAAGATCAGAGCAAAAAAGAAACAATAATTCAAAACCATTCAAAACCACCGTATCCTACTGCTAACTTTGGAACGTTGTTATTTTTCGCAATTTATCGTTATTTTGTTTTCCTTGCAAACTTTATTCCGGTTTATTCTTTAAGAGGAAACACCACGGCCGTTTTTCCATACAAACGTAGTCTCCTGTTTTCTCCCTGGATAATGCTAGTAGAGCAATTATTTTTTTCCAAAAGATGTATGGCCCCGATTGGCATGTCCCTATGTTTTCCTTTTTCTCATAAATTAAATATTAAAAAAGATATGAACCTTCAAATATCTCAAAAATTGGCCAGATTTTTTGCTGTGTTCAAACATCCAAAAAACAAATTTGGTTAGATTATTTAAAAAAAGGAAAACATAGGAACACGGCCAAAGCCTTTCTTTAATTTAATATGAAAAACTAGTTAAATCGATGAAGTTTTGGAGAAGGAATCAGGGGAATACGAAACGTTGATTTTGTGTACATTTAATAGGTATTTTTGATCCAGCAGTAGCGTTGTCTCTATCGCGCTCTGCGGGGGGAGGCTTGAGACTGCGCGACAGCAATAGATTTTACAAATACCTATTTTTCAATTCTCTCGCCCATGGTGTTTCCTCTTAATAACAATATCCGATGACCTAATAAAAACACTACACAACAATAAATTAATTTTTGTTTCGTTTTCGTGTTTTTTGTATCTACACTAATATTATAAAGAGGAAAAATTTGTATTTTTGTTTGTTTGTTTGTGTGTTTGTAATGGATAAACTTAAAAACTACTGGACCGATTTTAAAAATTCTTTCACCATTAGAAAGCTACATTATCTGCGAGTAACATAGGGTATATTTTATTTTAGAAAAATAGGGGTCCGTAAGATATTTGGGTTTTTCGGGTACGCGAAGTAGTTTCCTCAGGACGCAGGTGAAACCGCGGGAAACGGCTAGTAATAAATAATTAGGTCGTGTTTCGGTTTCGTGTTTTCTGTATATTAGGTAATTAGGATACTCTTTTTTTCGACATGTGCTCCGTGGTTTCATTATAAAACTATAATATTATGATCGTACCCTTCAAACTAAAATGTTTTAAGAATTTATACCTAAACTAAACTAAAAGAACTGCCTCGTTGGTCTCGCGGCATAAATGTTCGCGTGGGATTGGGGGGTCTCGGGTTTGATCCCCGGGTCGGGAAAAGTGTTATTGGGTTTTCCCGTTAGGAAATTCTCAGTAGCAGCACGGAGTCTAATAATGTGCCCGGTACGGCAATAGGCTCGCCCGCTATTACGTGGGACTAAAATAAATCCGGCGAAAAGTGGTTGTAGCAATATACCTCTGCCTACCTCTTCGGGGATATAGGCGTGAGACTATGTATGTATGTATGTAAACTAAAAGAAAACATTTGTCGTGTGAAAAATTTCAATAACCCACACACATTAATGCGAAAGCACTTCGGATGCAATTAGGCACTACGCATCGCTTCTCAAGCTTTCGGTGTTTTCAATCCGGAAGAGGTAGGTACTTAAAGGTAAATAGGCAAAGTAGGCCGATCTTTACGTACAAAGAATATCTGAGTAGGCTAACTTTGGCTGACGAATTGACCGCAATTTGTGATGTATGTAGATGACAGCAATTTGTGAAAATGTCATCATCATCATATCAGCCAAACGACGTCCACTGCTGGACATAGGCCTCTCCCAAGGTTCTCCACACAGACCGGTCTTGAGCCGCCCGCATCCAACCTTCTCCCGCGATCTTGACAAGATCGTCGGTCCACCTTGCGGGGGGCCTATCTCTGCTGCGTCGTCCGGTACGTGGCCGCCACTCCAGAACCTTTCTGCCCCAACGGCCATCGGTTCTTCGAGCTATGTGCCCTGCCCACTGCCACTTCAGCTTGGCTATCCGGAGAGCTATGTCGGCGACTTTGGTTCTACTGCGGATCTCCTCATTTCCCTCTGAGTGACCTTGAGCCTTCTGATAAGGCCCATAGTGAGCGACCACGTCTCTGATCCGTAAGTCATCACTGGCAACACACACTGGTCAAAGACTTTCGTCTTGAGACACTGCGGGATATCGGACGAGAAGATATGTCGTAGCTTCCCGAACGCTGCCCAACCGAGTTGGATTCGACGATTGACCTCCTTCTCGAAGTTGGACCTACCTAATTGGACTACTTGTCCCAGGTAGATATACTTGTCGACAACTTCGAGCGTAGAGTTCCCAACCTGAATAGGAGCAGGTACAACATGGACGTTCGACATGATTTTCGTCTTGTTCATGTTCATCTTAAGACCTACTTGTTGGGAGACTCTACAGAGGCCATCGAGCATTGTGCCTAGGTCTTCCATGGTCTCAGCCATGACAACGATATCGTCTGCGAATCGAAGGTGAGTGATGTACTCGCCGTTGATGTTGATGCCGAGTCCATTCCAGTCCAGAAGCTTGAAAACATCCTCCAGCGCAGTGGTAAACAGTTTCGGGGATATGACATCCCCCTGTCTCACCCCTCGCTGGAGTTGAATAGGTTTCGAACTCTGGTCCTGGAGGCGGACTGACATAGTGGCGTTTTCATACAAACACTTCAGCACTTCGATATATCGGTAGTCAATCCGGCACCGTTGGAGAGACTGTAGCACCGCCCAGGTTTCGATCGAATAGCATAGGGGCAGGTTATACTCCTCGTACTTCTGTATAACCTGCCGCAGCGTATGTATGTGGTCTATGGTACTATAGCCTTTACGGAAACCGGCTTGTTCGGGAGGCTGGAAGTCGTCTAGCTTGCTCTTGAGACGATTCGTGAAAATGTAGAAAATGTATGTGAAAATGTAGGAATATTATTTCGAATACCTGAGCTTGCAGCTTCTTAAATGGGTGCCTCGGAAAATACTCTAACTTAAATGGGATGGAATACCAAACGTTTCACCACTCACAGTAAGAAAAAAGGACTGGAAAATAAAAGTATTTATATTTAAATTTGTAAAGATTTTTTTATTTTCGCTTATGGGCACCATTTTAGTTTCTAATATATTTTCAGTATTACATATTTCAAACTTTGTTCTTATATTTATTTTTCTATATAACTGTATACTCGAAAACCTGAAAGTTTACAGAGGTAGATAAATAAACTTTTTAATGACCAATAATTGATTACTTTCTAATGATGCTTATAATGTTTGCTTAAAAAAATGTATATAAGATTAATATATAGCCAACTTTCTATAACTAGTAAGTAAAGTTAGTATATATTTATAATAATATGTTTCTGTTAGTATGCCTATTATTACATATTTATTTAGTGTTAATTATGTTGTCTTAAATTAATATTATTTGTTAAATTACTCCCTCTTTAAGCAACTACTTCAATCATCTCTGCATCACCCAAACGTTGGCTGGTAGAGAATGCATCTGGCATTAAGCCCGCCTTTGTGAATTACTATTTTGTAATTGTGCAAGAAGTTTAGAATAAAATAAAAAATAAAGTTAGTATTTCGTTGTGACGTGTTCACGGCTGTTGCTACGTTTGCTTCTGGATCTGGTTCTTTCCATGGTCCGTTCCGAGAGGTAATAAAACGCCACTCTCTCGTTTTTTGAGGCAGTAATGCTAAAAGTGTTGTTCGTAGTCGACTTATACGTGAAACTATGTAAAGCTATCGTTATCAACAAACTACAAATAGTTACACACCCAATAAAATGAAAAAAGTCGACAGTAGTAGTGAACTTGAAAAATTGTTTCAGTAGTTTTTATCTTCACTAATACAATAAAACTGAACGGCCTGTTTGTTTGTTTGATCACTCTAACTTCACCAGCTCTTAAGTGAATTTGAAAAGTTTTTTAGAGGAAGATACTTACTTTAAGTTCTTCGAACTACTACAGGCTAGGTGACCGTGCTTAGTAAACGATGGTTTGACAAATAATGTCGAGAACTTGTAAATATGTATAATCATCGCGACTGAAACATTCAATAGCGCAATTCCTGAATTGCATTGGAATAAGATCCTGATCTTATACCAAAGCGTATGTTCGTAGTTTGCTTGGTATCCGTTAGATGTCGCTAGTGTAAATACACTAGAGTCGCTTGTTACAAAAACTCTTCAGCTCAATATTTTTATAGATATACAAATAGTATTAAGCTGAAGTGTTTGCTTGCTTGAACACGCTAATCTCAAGAGCTACTAGGCCGATATGAATCTTTATTTTGTGTCGGATAGGCCATCTATCGAGGAAGGCTTTAGGCTACATAACATTACGCTATGCGCCACGGGTGCAGAGCAGTAGCCATAAATAACGCTAGTGTAACCCCGGGATTGGCTAGTAATTATTATGTAGTTACTTCTACAAGTTCTTTTATCGGTGAAAAGTTTAATAATTAAGGAATGTGACGGGTATCTACACTTTGGAGCTGTGGGAAATGTTAAAAAGAAACGCTAAGAGAAAGGCATCGATGAGTAACACCGCAGGGCACAGCAAGTAGTGAACAGCCTTTAACAATACAAGCCGATAGTGTTCCTATCCACGATACGTAATAGGATTCAGTGACCCAAATCTTACGGTACCGCAATTGTACCGATAGTAAAACTTTTTAGTTAAACTGTGTGGCCTCTAAGGGTTTTGTGTAATCTGTTAGACTTTTGAGTTTATTTAGAACGCATTGACAAAATTTTGTTTGAAGTTTGGTCCTGTATAGGTAAATTCATGAAAGTTGTCCACAAATGGCGGCCTTCGCGCATATGTACATTCGTGCACCAATGGCGTCGCTCCATTCTTGACGCATTTAGGGAATGCGTCAAGAACGGAGCCACGCCATTGGCACTCCACCCGCGCCTCCACGGGGACCTAAAAAATGATTTCTGCGCAGTGGTCATCTTTCGTGAACCGACCTATACTTAACTATGCTATGCTGGTTTTTGTAAATAAATTAATGCTAGAAATCTTTGTGCTACGTCTGTCTCAGCAATTCATTTAAATAGATTTCAACTGGAAATAAATATTAGATATCTTACATTTGGTCATATCTAAAACTGACTTTGGACTATTAGTAATAAATATATCTGGTGTTATATTCATATATAAATATATCAAATAATATGCTGGGTCATAATATAGCGAAGCTATAATTGCTATAAACGTGATAAGTATAGTGTTTTCATAAATTTATTTGTTGCGTTCTGAAACGCGCGACCTGCACTCAATCTCTCTACGGTCGTGTCTTATAAGGCATCCTATCAGACTCTCAGAGTAAAAGAAAAGAGGAAGCATTGTAGCTGCGCACCTGTGCTGCGTACACAATTGTGCACTATAATACACCATTATGTTTCACATATCTGATATACCTAGTCCCTGTTAAGATTTACCAACGAAGCCAAAAGTTGGTTCATCAGCAGCCTTTTATACTGTCCCACTGCTGGGCACGGGCCTCTTCCTATGATGAGACGGGTTAGGCAGTTAGGCACAAGAGTTGGTTAGGCAGATAAAATGATTTATATAATACTAGAGGACGCCAGCAGCTACGCCTGCATTTTTTTTAAATTTACTCGTTTTAGCCGATCCTATGGGAATTTCGGGAAATCCCTTCTTAGTGCACCCCTACGATCCCTAAGGAACATACATGCCAAATTTCAGCTTCCTGCTCCCAATAGTTTCGGCTGTAGCGTGTCTGTCAGTCAGTCAGTAACGCAAGGATTTTATATATTAAGATTTCATGTTTTCATATCAAAATTTACTATGAGACTGGATTTAAAAGAGGCATCTTGTTCAATTATAGTAGCAAACAAACTTATGCCTTGTGACCGAAGTGTTAATCTGGGACCGAGAAGTTTATTCCTACTCAAACTGTGTTCTTGTCTTAATTCAGTCCATTGAACGTGACAGTATCAAGGCCACGAACTTAAGCTAAGCAAACTATTAGGAACTATTTGCCTATCAAATCCTTTGTGAATAAAACAGTTACCTATAAAATTATTGTAGACCTTCAGAAAAGAGTCCCTGAGGATATTATTTATGGTATGACATCAATCTGTTTATTCTGACTTCATTTTAGAACCTTATAGCCAGTTCGTGGATTTTCGCCATTTCTGTGGTGGCTATTTTCATTTACTCCTATTAGAAGCCTTATCTACTTATTTAGATATTGTTTGATGAAAATGTCATTTTTCAAACGATACGTAGTAAGTTGTACGTTTATTGTTGTTGTTTTGAATCTAGATAATATTAGTGTAAATTATCTGTCTAAGTATAATAGTTTATACTAAAAATAAGATCGAATTTTACAGGCCGGAACAGAATAAATAAAATCAAATACTTGTACATTTTCTCTTGATGGTTGCATAGTTGGCGTCCTCTAGTAGTTATACAAGTTTCCAGCTCTTTTTGCCGGGCAGCAGTCCACTAGGAGCGATCAATTTCTCCGGAGGATCTCCTCCTACTTAAAGGAACACCGCATCTCTCTTTCGTTCACAAGTATTCTAACGTTCTCTGACCAGATTGGAGACATCCTAAAAACAGGACAGGTTAGAAGCACCCTGAACAGAAGAGCATGCATGAGGAATCTGATGGGAGTGAATGAAGCAAGTGAGATATGTCAAGATCGTTGCAAATGGCGCTCCGTAGTCTCTGCCTACCCCTCCGGGAAACAGGCGTGAGTCTATGTATGTATGTATGTATTCTAAACTTCGTATTTTAATTATTACCTATAGTTAGTTATGTGATACATAGTCTCAAAAAAGTTTGTCTCTTTTTTGTCCGAGGTAACCTCTCTAATGGCTAAATCCGATGGATTCGAATGGTTCTTTCACTGGATTTTAAAGGACTTTGTAATTTGTCCCGTTAGGTGGTGCTATTGTCGAGATACCAAAAATAACGCGGATGAACAGCTAGTTTATTAATAAAATATAGTGTCATAAGACACTAGAAAGATCGCAGCCTTAAAAGTTTATTATTTAATCATCAATGTAATAAAATATATCCCTTCGTTAAGCCCAAGCATTACTTGGCGCAAGTTTGTAGGCGAAGGTGAAATTCGAGCAATCACGAAAAGTTTTATTGGGTTTTTATGGGAAGGGATCTAGGTTAGTCATAGAACGTGGAAATATATAGGCGTTGGGGGTATATAATTCTATGATGTAGTAAGGGTTAATAGTCCTTTACATCCATACTAGAGTTCGACCGGGGCTCTGCTCACTTTTATCCATTTCCACTTCCATTTAAGAGCTAGTGGCTTAGTAGCTTCAGTGGCGCTATTACAATTGGCTTGGGTTTTCTGCCCTTTCTTTGACCTCTTGATATTATGAACCCTTGAGTCTTATGACCTATTTATCCATTTAGGTTGAAAATTTCCAATTCCACTTTGTCAAATTTAAAAAAAACGTCAAATTTTAGTGTCTAGTGACCAGTAAAGATAAAGATATTTTTATTGCGTAACTGTGTACAAAAAACGTCTTACAATAACTGGATAGCAATACAGTAATTAGTCCAACAGTTTATCCATATCGGATATGCAACAAGAAAGAAACACAAAATTAATTTCTTAACATTAAGCATATTTGTTACAAAAGAACTCATTTAAGTTATAAAATACATGATTATGTAGCCATTTCTTTAGTGTTGTTTTGAAGATGTTACCATTTAATTGCTTGATTTCTGTGGGTAAATGGTTAAATATACGAATAGCAGTAATATAAGTACTTTTATAATAGATCATGTTATGTTTATTCAGTAAGTTTATATTTGTATCTATTGCGTATATTACTCTTAGTCGCCGATTTGAAAGTAAAATAGTGCATGTTGTTTTTTACAAATAAATAAATCTCAAGAATATAAATTGCTGTCAAAGTTAGGAACCCTTTCGACTTAAAAATATCTCGTAGCGACTCAGTACTATGCATTTTATAGATTGTCCTCAAGCATTTTTTTTGAAGTATGAACGTCGATTCAACATTGGTCGAGTTACCCCAGTTAATTATGCCATAAATTAGAAGTGGATAAACACTATCATAATAGGCGCTTCTTGTTACATTTACATTAGTAGTCTCGGTTAAGACTGATAGTGCATAACAAGCCCTTGATATTTTTTTATTTATCTTTTCAATATGGGCCTTCCAATTTAGATGTTGATCTATTGTAACGCCAAGAAAGTTTATATCTTTTACTTCTTCAATTTCTAGTAGTTTCGGCTGTGCATAGTTTAACATTGTAGCGTGTATACGAGCAACGCCAAACTTTAGAAAAGCAACTGTCTCTAAAACTCTTAGGGATAAAGTAATTCAAATTGAAATTATAACGACTTTCAAAACAGTCTGTCTAGTGTTACGCTTAGTCCTCGTTAAGTTACAAAGCACATTAAGTACAAAATACCTACATTCATAATTATTAAAACACATTAGCAAAACAGTAGTACATTTTGTGTCGTTACGTAGAATTTCGTTACCCTGCCAAACAAGCGTTTTACCTTCATAATACCTTAATATATAGGCATTTACTGGTTAAGATTTTTTTATATTATTTTTAATTTTTCATATCGGTGCCCTCCGGCCAAAAGGGGGTAAGCGACATTTTTTCATCACAATGTGCTTTCGCGTTGTATAAAAGAGCTTATAGTATTTTTTAAAGATAGTTAACTTATAACAATTTCCTTGTTCTTCTGCCATTAACCAATAGCCGGTTATGTCATATTGGCTCCACTTGATGGACAGAAAAAGCACAGGTATGCTCTTTTTCTTTAACAGAGGTAAAATAAATGGTGCAGTTAAATCATTTGGGTTGGAACTCATTAATTGGGTTGTTTTCATTTACGACGTTTTTCCCTGTTAGTATAATTAGGACCATTTGAGGGTAAGCGACAGTAAATAGTGTTAGGAGTGTCATTTATTTTAATTAACAATGTCATTTCGTAGAGAAAAAAAACTATATGGTTAAATTTTGAATCTTTTGGAACGTACAGAAAAAAATCTATGATTTTTTTCACTTATTTTGAACTTTAAACTACTCTCCTGTAAAGTTTGTTAAGTGGCAGTTAGCCTCTTTTGGCCGTAAGGCATCGATATGTTCACACCTGTATCTCCGAAAGGGTAGGCAGAGCTGCAATATTACACCCATATTTTGCCATGTTATGCATGTAAGATCCCACGTTAAGGCCAGGGGGCCAACCTATTGCCGTTACCAGGCAAATTGCTCTGGCATGGAATCTGTCCATGCTGCTACGAAGAAACGTTCGGCACAAGTTGTTTTTAGATAATCACGTGATTGAGATGCGTAACGGCCATATTTTAACCTTTTTTATTAGAATCGTATAACTATACAGTTGTGTATTAGACGATACCGAGCTCATCTATCCAACCGCAATTGCCAACAATCGTGCAATGTATCTAGATATATTAACTAGATCAATCCGTTATCTTGTCAGATCATGGTTCGTGCGTAAGAAGGCTTTACATAAGGCAAAACAAGGTTTGTATGCTGTTTGTCAGTGAAACTTAAATGTTACTCAAAGTGGGCATTTGCATTTGCCGGTTTCCGTATTCAGTAAGGAAAATAATTTGCCTGATAAGTAACATTTTTAATTTCAAATGAAGTCGATGAAGGTTGTTACGCTACTTGGCCTGTTACAGGTTCAAGTTTACAGTAAACTTAAAGGTGTATCAGTTGTAATAGCATAGTTCTATGCCCATACCAGTTCTACTCTGCAGTGATACCTCCTCATGTGCCACGTTAACGTCATTTTTTTCTTTGGACGACTTTTATAGAATTATAAAGAAAATGGGTCTTACATAAATAATACGGGTCTTATATAAATAAAAATGCAAAAACAAATTTCCTCACAAAAAATAAAAATCAAACCTATATTTTTAGAACAACAGCTGATTAAGAAACATATTTACATGCTTGTCAGCACATATATTCAAATCAAAAGTTTAATATTCAGCAATCAACTTTTCTTCAACTTTTCAAAGAAACAAACGACTTTCCGTTTCGGTCATAAATAATTTTAGCACAGAAAATCGTTATTTGCATCGTTGAAAAGTTGTGCGTTGAAAACCTGGTTACTTTTTAGGAGAAAACAAGTTAAAAGAGCACTTCACCCAAGGGGCAACCACGTTATATTCCACAACTTAAAAATATAGCACCCATATGTCTTAACTTAGTGTACTTTCAATGTTTCAGTAATGTAAAAAAGCCGCGATTTCTGTATAATATATTTCCCAATAGACGGCGATGTGGAGGATTTTCATGACGCCCTATTAATATTGTTTTTATTTTTATTCGTATTGATTATTATTATTTTTTATGAACGATTTTTATGAATTATAATAAATAACTTTTTTTTTTCAAATCAAATCGTTTATTTGCGTAATACAGGTTACATTTAGTTGTTACAAAATACATGTTAAGCTCTCTGTATACTACCATTTCTGGTGTGCAAATTTCACAGGAAATAAAATACTCAATTAAAATAATTATGAATAATTTCAAATTTCACATCAATAACATTATAATAATAATAAGCAAGTCAACGTTTAACAATTAATTACATCGTCATTATACGTGATTACATTGGTCATATACGATTGTAATAGATTACGAATACATTTTTTTTTACGATACAGTGTCAGTCAAAAAATCGTTCACAGAATAATATGTCTTTTCTAATAAATATGCTTTAAATGTCCGCTTAAATAAATTGATGTCATTTATAATTCTTATGTCATTCGGGATTTTATTAAATACTTTCGGAGCCATACCTAAAACATTCTTATTATATAGTGCTGTTTTGTGAGGTTGTACATGTATTTTATTGCACTGTCTTTTACTCTTAAAAGTTTCGAACACTGAGGAGTGCGATTTAATAAAAATAGCCATCTCGTAAATATACAGTGATGGTAGGGTTAAGATATTTAACTCTTTAAAATGTGGGCTGCAGGTTTCTGGGAGTCGTAATTTACAGACAGCTCTGACACATTTCTTTTGTGCCTTAAAGGTTTCTTCCCTATTAACAGAGTTCCCCCAAAAAATAATGCCATATCTTAATGCTGCTGAAACATAAGCCTTATATACAATTAGGACAGCTTTTTTACTGACAACTTTTGCTAACATGAATAGGGCATAAGAAAATTTATTTAATTTTTACACATCTGATCAACATGCGTTTTCCATGATATATCGTCATCAATCCATAAACCGAGGAATTTCTGAGTATTACACTTAGTAATTTGCTGACCATCATAATTTACATTTAAATGTAGTGTTTTTGTTCTTTGTTTGTATTGAACTAGATTCGTTTTTCCTAAATTTATTTTGAGATTGTTACTTTTTAACCATTCTATAACACATTTAATTGATTCATTGATGTCTTTTTCGTATATAATATCGTCACTATTTGCTAACTTTGAAAATATCAAAGTGCAGTCATCGGCAAAGAGCACCATCGGTTACTACTTTTGGCAGATCATTGATGTATATCAAGAACAGCAGTGGGCCCAGCACACTGCCTTGAGGTACACCATATCGTATATACTTGGAATCGGAACTATAAACTACTTCAGTTTTTGATTTAGGACATACACTAGTTAACTGTGTTATCTGTTTTCTGGAACTCAGATATGATTTTATTAATTCTAAGGAATTGTTCCTTATGCCTTAGGCATCAAGTTTTGAATATAAAATGCTATGATCGACATGATCGAATGCCTTGGTCATGTCCATGTATAAGGCAGATACGGGTACTTTGTTATCAACGTTGGTAATAATTTTTTCGATCAGATTATATATAGCAATATCGATAGACTTATTCATTCTAAAACCGTTTTGTTCTATGGCAAACATACTATTCCTTTCAAAATAGTTATATAAACATCTATGTATATACTTTTCAACTATTTTCGAAAATACAGGAATAAGTGCTACAGGTCTATAACAATTCATGTCATGTGTTTTTATAACCGAACAGTGAACAGTGGTTTTATAACCGAAGTTTTTAAACAACTGGGAAAAATACCATGTTCTATACACAGGTTTATGGTGTGGGTTAATATGGGAGAAATAATATTGAAAGAAAGAAAGAAAGAAAAGAAAAAATATTTATTAGACACATAACTGACATAACACAAACAAAAATAAATAAAAAGCAAAGCAAAAAGCATTTAGGTACAAAGACAACAAAAATATTGAAATAAAAATATGAAATTAATGTGTCTAAAGGCTACTAGCTCAGCATGTGCTGTGGTTCAGATGGGTGACCACTGACCAAAGCGCTGATTTTCAGCTGAAGCCCACAGGTGACTCACGGACATAAGAACAGTATCAATCAATATAATATATAAAACAAATATAACACAACACACACACACACACACACACACACACACACACACACACACACACACACACACACACACATATATATATATATACATATATATACATATTAATATATAATTATATATATATTTATATAGTATTTAGGTATATATAAAAGACACAGCTATTCCATGATACAAAAATAAATTATTAAGCGGAAAAATACAAACGAATAATAATAATAGTCAGTATACATAAGTAAACTATTTACTTCAATTTTAGGCTCTTGAGTGGCGGCCATGTACCGAATTGACAATGCAATTACTATTTATAAAATGCTGGATTTTTGTCGAATTAGCAAAACTACCTTAACTTTAGATTTAAAATTAATCAAATTTTTGAGATTTCGAATCGGTGGTGGCAAATTATTCCAGCATTTTGTTGCATTATAGCGGAAACCGCCCCTAAATGCTGTGGTTCTATGTCGAGGTATACGTAACGGTAAAGATACATCTCTGCTACTATATTTCCTGTCCCTTTCCATCCAATCTAATTTGTCGTATAAGTATCCCGGCTGTCTGAACTTAATAATTCCGAACATGAGTGCGGCTAGATGCAACTCCCGTCGCGAATTCATTTTTAAAATATTTCCTGTGTTTAGAAATGGAGTTACGTGAGATCTCTTCGGAATATTATAACAATAACGCGCACACGCATTCTGTACTCTTTGAATCAAACTAGCAGTCTTGGCCAGTAGTCTAGGTCCATACACCACGTCAAGATAATTGAACTTGGACAAAACAAGCGAGTCACAAAGCTGTATACGAAGGTCCGTACTTATATAATTTCGTAGTCTATACAATAATTTGAGACGGTAGAAACAGTTACGGACCACGTCCGCTATGTGTCGTTCGTACCTCAGCTGTTCGTCCATAATCAATCCTAGGTTACGTGCCTCCAGCACACGCTCTATACGAGATCCATTTATTCTTATCTGCGGTTCCAAACCAGCAATTTTTTTTATTTGTTCCTTGGAACCCAGGATCATAAATTTGGACTTATTCGGATTTAGTAGGAGAGAATTATTTGAAGCCCAGCTATAAATGTTATCCAAATCTTTATTTATTTTATCCACCGCAGATTTAGTTTCGTCAGGTTTAAAAGATAAATATATTTGCACGTCATCAGCATAAACATGAAATTTACAATATTTAATTACTTTGACTATGTCAGCACTATAAACAATGAACAAAAGTGGCCCTAATACAGAACCTTGTGGGACTCCTCGTGGCACCGATTTCAACTCGGAACGAGAGGTGGATCCATCAGTATAATTAATTTCTACGAATTGAGAGCGGTTTGTTAGATACGAGTTGAACCAGCTAATAGTGGAATGATCAAATCCGTAATAAGATAGCTTTGACATAAGCAAGGAAACATCTAGCGCGTCTTTTTTGGAAACTTGGAAACTTCTTTAACAACAATCGTACTTATACCATCGTAACCCGTACTTTTCGTGTGTTTTAGTGTAGTTATAATACTTTTTATGTCATAGGGAGTAGCTGGTGCAAAAAAAAATGAATTTGGATTACTAAATCGCAATAAGTGTCCCACATTATCTTAATATATAAAATCCTTGCGTTACTGACTGACTGACAGACACGCTACAGCCGCAACTATTGGGCGCAAGAAGCTGAAATTTGGCATGTATGTTCCTTGGGGACCGTAGGGGTGCACTAAGAAGGGATTTCCCGAAATCCCTACGGGATCGGCCAAAACGGGTAAATAAAAAAAAATGCAGGCGTAGCTGCTGGCGTCCTCTAGTTATTAATATTAATTGGTTGCACTTGATGAGCATAAAAATCGTTAAAATCCTGCGCAATATCTTTTGAATTTGTTATTTCTATTTGATTTACCTTTATTTTAGTTATATTCTCTTTCGGTTGATTAATTTTACCCTTATTTATTATGTTCCAAGTGGCCTTAGATTTATTTGCAGCTGTTCTTATATAAAAATCATTTTGTGATCTCTGAATTAGTTTTAATACATTTTTTAAACGCCATGTGTGATTTTTGAGCTTTTTTTTTTCGATAAATTGGAATGTAATCGATATTGCCAAAGTAACTCTCTTTTACGTTTACAACACTTTTTAATGCCTTTTGTGAGCCAAGCTGGTTTCTTAATACTAGATATTTTTATTTTTACTACAAGAAAACACAATTTGTAAAAAAGCAAAAACGTATCATAGAAATGACAAAACGCTAGCTCAGGATCTTCTGTGTTCATAGTTTCACTGAAGCTCAGACTTTGGAGACATGACTTGAATTTAGTTATATTATCTGTATTGTAATTTCTTCTCTTAATAAACCAGTGATCTAACAGATTTTTTTTTCTTACTTGGACAGACTAATAACTGAGCCGTATGGTCTGAGAGTGCCCAATCCAGATTGGCGGAACTTGCGTTTTCAATATTGTGAAAAACATTGTCTATGCACGTACCACTATACAATCTTGTTGCTTTTCGTATTTTCACTTTTAAATTATAACTAAGAAGCAAGTTTTCTAGTTGAATAGACCTCTGGGTTTTCCTCAACATACTTATTTTAAAATCACCAGTGATTATCAATTTGTTATTAATTTTTTTCGCAAACATGAAACATAATTTATTTAGGATTGTGAAAAACAAATTCATGGCTTCATTATTTTCATTGGGAACTCTATATAAGCAAATTATAATTATCTTAGAATCTAAAAGTTGTATGCTGCAACATTCTACTATATTTGAAACACTACACTGTGATACATCATGTAGAACTTTAAATGATAAATTGTTTTTAATTATGATGCATGACCCTCCATTTCTATTATCCCTACTGAAGTAAGAAGCTAATGTATAATTTGGTATATAAAATAGGTCTTCGTCACCTCTTTTCATGTTATGTTCTGTAATAGCTAAAACATCTATATTTTGCCTACCGTTATACAAGTCTGGTAGCGCCATCTACCTTCCTATCTATAACTAATCGCATCAACGTCAATTGTTCCATGCTGGTCTAGTGCAAGCGATACCATATTTCCGTCTCTCTCTGTCCCACTCCCTGGAAGAGGCACTGCCTTTCGCTGATTGGTCGCCGCGAAACGTCGTCGTGAGAGACAGTCCAGATCTTTCGAGAACATTCGATTCGCGATACGCGTCCGCTATACCGCATCACAGCGCCGCTCCCGTATAAGTTATTACCGCTTATAAAACCGCTCGCAAGTGGAAGTGACTGTGTAGTGAAGTGAAAACAAGCAGCTGCATCACGAAACCACCAGGAGACTGCCCTTCGGAAACGAAGAAGATTGCCGTATAAGGTAAGTGCCCTCCATCCTTGGAATATCCTATACCCACTCACAATCACATCGCTCCCATTCCAATCCTAGGCGGCTAAAACCCGCTTTCTTTTGTATACAGTCCATTTCCTTCTCCAAGTCACCTAGAACCTAATCGGTTTCGGTGTACCGCCGAACCATTTTTTTGGTCCTTCGAGCCGGATTCATTTACGTTTTTATACGTTATATCGTTATACCTAGGCAGTTATAGCACCTAGCTATACTCCTTATATATTCACATAACCGTCCCATGGTTGTTTCCGCCCGCATCAGTAGGTAAACTTTTATGTAGCTCCCTACTTACTAAATTATTAATTCTGGAACTATCATAGTTGTCTTATAAATCTCATATTTCAAGCAACTTTTAATTCCACAGCTCTAAAGTGTTGCCTACTTAGCCTACTTAGGTAAAATAATAGGTACATTAGATATTCTTATTTTGTTTCGTTCTCATTAGCTTATACTTACGTAAGCATGTCACAACAAAAGAAGTCACGCGTGTCGGAAGACAAAGAGTTGACAATCTTAGAAGCAAAACGCAATATTTTATTTGAGCGCATTCAAAACATATACGAGCGTTCAAAAACCGCTTCTATGTCTACTGTCAAGTAATAGCGAAGCATTTCTCAGCTATTGTATGACAGTAGATAGTATTCGAACAGATTTTCATAAGTTGTTAGACGATTATAACGCAAGATTACTTTCTATCAATCCTGATGAAAAACTGAACTATCAGGCGTATACCTCATTCGAAGATCTTTATTGTATTATTAAGCGTATACAATCGCAATTGGAGGTTAAATGTTCAGCAGAGCCCGTTGCCCGCAAACCGAGATTACCGCCAATCGAGATTATGTCGTTTGACGGAGATATACGAAATTGGCCGTTATTCTATGCGAGTTTTAAGTCTACAGTGCACGATAATGGTTCTCTAACAGATGCTGACAGGTTGTACTATTTAATAGGTAAACTGTCACCGAAGGCCCAGTCCGTATTTGCAGGTGTCACACCCAGTGCTGAGAATTATCAGGTCATATTTCAGTCACTACTTGATAGATATCAGAACACGCGCGTCCTAGCGTCTACCTACTTTGACCAAGCTTTAAATCTCAAACTGACCGGCAACGCGTCTGTCTCGAATTTCCAGCTGTTTATTGATAGCTTCGTAACCGCGGTTAATTCTCTTAGGAATTTAAAATTAGAAGATCTTTCCGACTTTATGTTGCTTCAACTCGCTTTAAAAAAGTTTGACACTGATACAATTCGCGCATTCGAGATGACGGAAAGCAATAATAAAATACCTACACTAGATAGTTTTATTTCGTTCATCAAAGATCAGTGTCGAATATTTCATAATACGCAGTCGGGTTCACCTGGCCCGTCTAACACTAACAGCAACAAACAAAGGTTGAATAAATCGCGAAATAGTAATAATAACTCGGTCCCTAATCCACAATCTTACGTAACATGTTCGGAATCTAACATTAATAATTCACAGAAGTGTCTGTGCAGTAATATAGTGCACGACCATTTATATAAGTGTCCCGCCTTCGATAATCAGAATGCAACCGCTCGTTTTAAATGCGTAAAAGATAACAAAGCTTGCATTAATTGCTTAAGCATAAAACATAAAACAAGTAATTGTTCTAGTAAGACAAAGTGCCGCTTCTGCAATAAAAAACATCATTCATTGCTACATTTCGATAAAGATAACCCGTTGTCAAGCCAAGCCGCTGACCTTGACACAGTGACATCGCAGATGCAGGCCACGGTGCCTTCCCCCTGCACGCCTCAGGGCGAGGTATCGTTGTGTACGACAAAAAATTTAAAAGACAATGTACCTTGTTCTCCCGCTATCCTTAGACTCAAGCCGTTTCTCGATGAACACGGCGTCATACGCGTTGGGGGTCGTCTGTCAAATTCGGATGAACCTTATAACTACAAACATCCTTGATCCTTGTATTCTGCCGCGACATGATCATGTTGTCGACCTTCTTGTTGATTTTTATCACAAGAAGCACCTCCATGCCGGTCCGGAGTTGCTTATGTCCTTACTTAGGCATAAGTATTGGATTTTAGCCGCTCGACAAATAATTCGTCACAGAATACATAAATGTAACGTTTGTTTCAAATTTCGTCCGCGTCCGACTTTCCCTCCCATGGCCGATCTCCCTAGTCAGCGCGTCAACCAGGTTGCTAAAGCGTTTACACACACCGGTTGTGATTACGCAGGACCACTGCAGTATACGCCAGTGCGTGGTCGAGGTGTTAAAAGCCGTAAACCCTGGCTATGTATTTTTACATGCTTAACGACGCGCGCTACGCATATTGAAGTTGCGACAGATTTAAGCACGGTGTCATTCCTGGCAGCCCTTAAACGATTTCTCTCACGGCGCGGCCCTATACAGTGTTTGTACACGGATAACGGCACTTGTTTTGTGGGCGCAAGCTCTTATTTACGCGACCTTTATAAGTTTCTCAGGGAAGAATATCGTACTCGTCTTCAGGAAGAACTTTCCATAAATCATATTGACTGGAAGTTTATTCCACCAGCATCACCACATTTCAGTGGATGTTGGGAAAGCATGGTCAAAGTAATTAAAACGCATCTCTTCAAGGTTATAGGTCAACAGATCCTCTCTTACAAAGAGCTTTTAACTGTCCTTGCACAAGTCGAGGCACTGATCAACTCGCGTCCGCTCACGGCATTGAGTAGTGACCCTGCAGAACCATCCGCGTTAAGCCCTGCACATTTTCTGAACACAGTGCCATTATCGTCATTTCCGGCTCCTGAAGCAGACTCTTCAAGCTTGCTCCAGAGACATACTCTGCTGGATTAACTCGTGCAGTTGTTCTGGCGGTGCTGGCGTGCGGAATATCTACACCAGCTTCAGGCTAGATCCAAGTGGAATAGTCCTGCATTCCCTATACAGGAGGGTAAGTTGGTCGTCATAATACATGATAATGCTCCGCCGCTTTCATGGCCGTTAGCCATCGTAGAGAAATTGCATACTTCCAAGGACGGTACAACTCGCGTTGTTACCGTGAAAACCGCTAAAGGGAGTTACGTGCGCCCTGTTGTACGTCTCTGTCCGCTTCCAACTCAGTGAGATCTAGCCTTAAGTTGGACCTACCTCTTAGTTTAAGTATTTAGTTAGTAGTTTTCGCTATTATTGCGTTTGTAGTTTTCGCTAAAGTTAATTTAGATTAATTTTATTGTCATATCGCTTTCTTAGCCTATTGATGGGTTATGCGGTAGTACACCCAACATAGCTAAGTTCAATTCTATTTTTTTTAAAGGCAACCCTTTAGGGCCGGGGGGATATGGTAGCGCCATCTACCTTCCTATCTATAACTAATCGCATCAACGTCAATCGTTCCATGCTGGTCTAGTGCGAGCGATACCATATTTCCGTCCCTCTCTATCCCACTCCCTGGAAGAGGCACTGCCTTTCGCTGATTGGTCGCCGCGAAACGTCGTCGCGAGAGACAGTCCAGATCTTTCGAGAACATTCGATTCGCGATACGCGTCCGCTATTACCGCATCACCGCGCCGCTCCCATATAAGTTATTACCGCTTATAAAACCGCTCGCAAGTGGAAGTGACTGTGTAGTGAAGTGAAAACAAGCAGCTGCATCACGAAACCACCAGGAGACTGCCCTTCGGAAACGAAGAAGATTGCCGTATAAGGTAAGTGCCCTTCATCCTTGGAATATCCTATACCCACTCACAATCACATTGCTCCCATTCCAATACTAGGCGGCTAAAACCCGCTGTCCTTTGTATACAGTCCATTTCCTTCTCCAAGTCGCCTAGAACCTATTCGGTTTCGGTGTATCGCCGAACCAAAGTCAAATAAGTGGGTCAATAACGAATCAGTTTTACTAAGCAAGCCATTTATGTTTTGGTGGAGTATCGTTATCTTATTATTCCCGAAAAAACTTGTCTAAATAATTTTTATGTTTTTGTGTATAGTCCAATTGTTTGTGTGATATAGCTCCAGACATATTGATGTTTTTGATTGGTGTCGGAGTGCCTTCCTCATAGTGAAAGTCCGAAAAGTCAATCATAATTCTGTCCATAATCTTCCTATATATATTTTTAATTCCATAATGATTGATTGTGCCTGTTTTATTCGAAAACATATTAAACTGTAAATGATAATTTGTGTCAAAATTATACGCATAGTTATTTTGAAGTATATCTAGGTAAAGCAAGTTATTCAACAGTTCAACTTTGTAATTATAGATACTACTTGTAATAGTTTTAAGTTATTTATTAACATATATATATATATATATTTTAATATATTGTGTTGGGGATCTCAATCTTTATGTAGTTTTATTATTTTTAAATAAAGGTGAATTTATTTTTTCTATAAATTCACAGGTGACCACAGCCGGAGTAAATCATGACAAAATCACGAGACCAGTATTATTCAAAAATAGTTATAATGATAATGATAGAAACCAGTAGTCTGCTTATTGGATACCAATATAGTAAGTCTCAAAATACAAGTTTTATATAAAATCCAATTTAAAACTAAAGAAATACAAAACCATTTAACGGCTATTTACAGCATTGACTGACATAGGAGAAATGAGAGGTACGAGTATTTATGTGACTTTATTTGTCTTACAACGTATTGATCAGCTTATGACGATTGTGGTCGCGAATAGAGTATGATAGAATTTTAAAATGGTTCAACTAACAGATTGTGAAATAATAATTACAACATTTTTCTATAAAAATATCTGCAGAAATAAAACGCCGTATAAAATAAAAGTAATCCATGTGTGTGAATTGTTATAATATACACGAATATTTTGCAGTTGATGGCTAAAGCTAAGAGTAATAGCTAAGAGTTATGAAAGTAACCGACAAGAAAATATGGGATGTACAAGCGGGATTCCGAAAGGGTATGGGATGTACGAAATAGGGTTTTTCCTTGCGAAGCATAGCCGAAAAGTTTTTGGCCAAAGGTCAAAAGGTCTATTGCGTATTCGTGGATTTGGAAAAGGCTAACGATAAAGTGGTGAGGAATGAAATGTGGTCGGTGCTGTCAATGAATGGGGTGGACAGCAGCCTCATTCGAGCTCTGAAATCCCTTTATGAGGATTCTAGAGCTTGTGTGAGGATAAACGGGGCATACACTGACTGGTTTACCATCGAGAAAGGTGTTAGACAGGGATGTGTAGCGTCGCCGTGGCTGTTTAACCTCTTCATGGACAGTTGTTTGCAAGATTTAAAACATAGTGACTGCGGATTAAGGATGAATGGGTTACACCTCAAATGCCTCCTTTATGCTGATGATCAGGTAATAATTGCATCTTCAGCGGAGGTCATCATGCATGGTGCGTTAGAGAGGAAAGGAATGAAATTGAATGTAAGTAAAACGATAGTTATGGTTTTTGAAAAGGAGGAATGCGTTACGGCTTGTAATGTTTTGATCGATGGACAGCGAGTGGAACAAGTGAATGAGTTTGTTTACTTAGGTACGTTGTTTACAAGAGATGGTAAGAATGAAAAAGATATTGAAAGAAGAGTTAATGCAGGTAATAGTGTGAATGGAGCTCTGAAA
Source organism: Euclidia mi (assembly GCA_944739405.2). Taxonomy (NCBI): domain Eukaryota; kingdom Metazoa; phylum Arthropoda; class Insecta; order Lepidoptera; family Erebidae; genus Euclidia; species Euclidia mi. Next base: position 91,439,247 of record OX123185.2, on the reverse strand, counting down.
ACGTTTATGAACAGTCAAAACGTGTCCAAAAAGGCGCGTTTGGTTGTGCATAGAGCTGGGGTGTTAGTGCCTACCCTTATGTATGGTAGTGAATGTTGGGTATGGCAGAAGAGACTTGAAAGTAGAATAAATGCTGTAGAAATGAGAGCACTGAGAAGTATGTGTGGTGTGTTTTTGACCGACAGAGTAAAGAATTGTGTAATACGAGAGTGGTGTGGGGTAAAAGAAGATGTAGTGACAAGCATCGAGAAAGGCATGTAAAGATGGTTTGGGCACATGGAGAGGATGGATGACGAAAGATTGACAAAGAAGATATATGAGACAAGTGTGAATGGGACAGGACGGAGGGGAAGACCTAGGCGGATGTTCTCTGACCAGATTGGAGACATCCTAAAAAAAGGACAGGTCAGAAGTACCCTAAACAGAAGAGCATGCATGAGAAACTTGATGGGAGTGAATGAAGCAAGAGAGGTATGTCAGGATCGTTGCAAATGGCGTTCTGTAGTCTCTGCCTACCCCTCCGGGAAACAGGCGTGAGTCTATGTATGTATGTATGTATGTATGACAGCTAAAACTATAATAATAATATTCTACCACATTCACACAACACCGTCTAGTCCCAAACTAAGCAGAGCTTGTACTATGGGTACTAGATAATGGATTGAAATTAAAGGTAGTAGAGCTTTGCTGATTTCAGCACGAATGGGCCGGTTCGACCGGGGAAGTACTACCCTTTCACAGAAAATCGATGTAAAGTAACAGTACCTAAACTGCTGCGTTTCGTTCGGTGAGTGAGAGTGCCGGAGGCCTTATCCCCTATTCCTTCTCCCTCACCCCAATCCTCATCCTATTCCTTTTCTTAACCCCTTACCCCAATCCTTATCCTATTCCTATTCCCAACCCCAAGGGGTGGCAACGCACTTGTGACTCCTGTGGTATTACTTGTGTCCATGGGCGGCGGTAATTGCTTACCATCAGGCGATCCGTCTGCTCGTTTGCCGACTAATACCATAAAAAAATGAACATATGTACTTATGTATATACTTTTTTTGTAAAAACATACATAATTATCATACATAGAAACACCCAGACCAAGACAAACATCCATGTTCATTCAAAAACTGTTTTTTAAAAGCTAATATATAACGCGGTTGCCACCTGCAGCTGTGGAAAGGATTAAACCATCCAATTCGAAACTCTGTTACGTGGTTAGGTTTGAAATTTCGTACTACCTACCAAATAGAATTTAAATTAGTTGCCAGTTGCAAAACCAAATCCTGGTTGTTATAAAAACAGCAAAAACAATTATGTATAAAACATGAGCTTTACTACAATAATACAGGTTAGTGTTTATTTTGTAACAACAACAATAATTCCCGTTCATCACAAATGCTACTGTTTACTCTAAGCTATTTATTTCAATGTTTTATGTTATAGTTCTAATAAATAAATCTGTTGTTCTGATAAATAAATTTGTTTTTCTAAGCAGTTTTTATAGGCAGTAGTGTTTTTATAGGCAGTACTAACCTTTCACAGAATATAGACCTAAAGTAACAATATCATCACTGTTGCTTTTGGATTTGTGTCGTAGGAGGCTTGAAAAACAGTACGAATATTAAACGGAACGTCTCGCTCTGTACGTGAAGATGTATTATGATACTTAGTTTAGATAACAAGAAAACTTAAAGAATATTGTTGCTAGCAAGCTAAGTACCGAAATTCCGAACACCTAAAGCCTACTGCGAAAGATGTTGAACGTTGGAAATTATAAAATAGTAATATATTTACATTGATGCCTGAAAAATCTAGGTACTTTGTATGGCCATTATCCTTAACAAGTAAAATATGTCTCACTTTTCTACACAATAATAATATGCTTTAATTACAATGTGAATATAATTGACGTTAGCCTATCAAAAGTTAAAAAAAACGAAATTCCTAGGTATGTCATCAGAGTTTATTTAAATTTTTACAGTGACTTACTGGAAACAGAATGTTTTGTATTCCATGCAAAACCTATGTATGTAATATAGTTAGAAAGAAAGAAATAAAATCTAATTTATTCAATAGTATAAAACAAAAAGTAATTTATGAACATATATCGTCTAATATAATGAAAATAAAGGTGAAATAGTTTATATTTGTCCCTAGTCCCCCAAAGCTGCTATTCTGTCAAATCTGGTTAGACTGGTAAGCGGACCCCGGGTTCCAAGGCGAAAAGTCTTGTATGCAACTGGGGTAACGCTAGGACGATAATATGAGTTTTTATTTGTGCCAACGTTTTTTATATTTCATGTTAATATTTAATGACCACGACGTAAAAAATATTAGTTTACTCTATAAATTTACTTATTTATACTAATATCAACCTCAAATAAATTTTACTCAAATAACACTACAAATTAAAGACAGATTCGCGACATGTTGACTTAAGGATGATCGAACTCAGATCGTCAAACAATATGCCGCTAGGTGGCGAACTTCGTTTTATTACAATTCTGGAGCCGAAACGTGAATTGAAGGAGTATTATTTATGAGATCAATATATTTATAATTCTTTTCTTTGCAGGCTTCAAGTGTCGGGAGGTCTGGTCGCAAGCAGAACTGGAACGAGCTTTCAACCTCGGCTTGGACGTTGGCTTGCTACTGGTGCCATTCTTCATCATGTCGTTCGCGTACTCTCTGATTGTGACGAAACTATGGCGAGGCATGAGGCACGAGATACAGCACAACTTCAAGTGGCAGCGACATTGTAAGTGAAATCTTACATCTTTTTTATGATATACCTTCATAGGTTTCGTAGTCTGAATTTGTCGCGTACTCCTGATTCTCAGTTGAGACATTGAGAACAAGTGGACTACCTACTCAAGTCAGACAGTATTCTTAGGATTTCATGCAAAAAGGTGATAATTTTATATGGATTGGCCGATGATAAGGTATGGAGATACGTACTAGGAAAGATATACCATTACCTTCTATTGAAAGCAAACGATAAAGATTAGGTAGGAAAATAAAATATAAAGATAATAGATAATTATAGATTAACATTTTATTGTACACCAGTATACATACGGCATTACAAAGATGATGATGATGATAGATTACAAGTAGGAGGGATATTAAAATAAAATAAAAACTTTAATCTGCTAAACAATTCTGCCCTTGAGAACTTTCTGACCTAAAAATCAAGGTTAGAATTTATAAGGTATATATATTTGATCTAAAATGATTCCACAGGGAAGCTAGTTCTCATCTTTAATATATTTTGTTACCTATTACATTTAACAAACGGTACTTAAAAGATGGTAATAATAAGTCAGCTTTGTCAGAGAAATAGGTTATTTTCCTCGGTAATTAATTCTCTACAACAAAATATCGTACATTTCTCATTTCATTGCCGTATTTGAAACTTGACTACAATGTATTACTTACTTTACGAAGACGGTGAATGTAGAGCAATATCGTATAATTATTCTGAAACATCTTGCATATAACGTCTTAATGAAGAAATTATGCAAATGTAGCGATACTGTTCTCTAGAGGCAATAATTTTACTGAGCAAATACTACTAAGTAAAGTACTGCGTAAAGGATATTTATATGGAAATTCTGAATGCAATATGCGACAAAGTGATGTAATTTCTACCGATATTATAAACAGAACATTGTATATTTATCTGCATATGTGTGTTCAATTTTCACGTGAAAACGATTGAACGTAATATTTGTGGATTTTGACGTACAAATAATTCAGATCTTGGGAATTTATTCTACCTCTTTCTGCGAATGTTAAATTCACTGGTTCTTTAAGTAACTTTTCGTTCGCATGTGAAGTCACGAATGAAAAGTTTGAAAATCCACGCATAGAAAAATATTTTAAATGTGTACTTTATTTTCACCATCAGGAGGTATGGCGTACCAATTCAAAACGCGAGAGACGATTAGGTCTCGTATCAATATAGGGGTACTCAGGCAAGGCGACAAGTGGGCGACCAATAAAAAAATTGCCCGGCGTAAGGGCTTCCAAATTGTTCGGCTCTGAGAAGATCGGGTACAATGGCCTAGAGTTCAAAACGGCCTCGATCTTATAAAACACAGTTCCGAGATTTTCAAATGTAAAGACTGATTCACCAATTGTCCTGCGCAAGTGCGTCTTGGCCGATTTTATAGCGGCCTCAAATATACCACCCCAGTGTGGACAATTTGGTGGGGAAAACAACCAATTTATCTCACGTCGGGCAAGCATTTTGCCTATATCAACCTTGTTGGTCTCAAGGAAGGTAATAACATCGTTCAAATAGTTGTAAGCGTCCAGCAGTGGATTACAAAGATTAGTCCACTCCTGGACCAGCATACTATACCACACTTCACATGGAGTTTGGTGTCGAGATTTCCGTCTCTGCCACAAAATACTATTTGCTTCGTGTTTAAATGAAATTGGGTGGTACATACATAGATACATAGACTCACGCCTGTTTCCCAGAGGGGTAGGCAGAGACTACGGAACGCCATTTGCAACGATCCTGAGATACCTCTCTTGCTTCATTCACTCCCATCAAGTTTCTCTTGCATGCTCTTCTGTTAAGGGTCCTTCTTACCTGTCCTTTTTTAGGATGCTTTTTGTACTTCTGACCTGTCCTTTTTTTAGGATGTCTCCTATCTGGGTGGTCTATTGGGTGGTGCCACTTTGTATTTTAAACTCGTCGCCACATGCATCCTATTTTATTATATTTTAATTTTAGCTGCAGCCTAGAAGTTGTAAAGTAAGCCGGGCACGTAAGTGCATCTCCCTGTAAAGAAATATTCCATGTCATGCAATAACATTGAGGCATACTGGGTGAACATTTTGCCGGCTCACTCAATTTATTGCGTATCTAGAACGTGGTTAAAGAAGAAATCGTATACAAAATTGCCTTGCATCGGTGGAGATTGCTCAGGCTCAAAAGGTTAGTGCATAAGGATCCTTAATCGGAAGGCCAGTGTTAAGTTATCTCTATTTTTTACGATCTTTACACATAATATATACTAGTAGTAGGAAAAGGTTCTACAAATGCCGAAGCTCTACCTCTTTGTACAAAGATACTTAGATAATGTTTCTTTGCAATAATTTCTGGAATAAGTTGTGCCTGAAACTGAACCTTGTCCGCGATACTTTTACTTATATATTTTTTTAATCCATTATTTTTAATATAAATTATGGGTGCCATAGTTCCTTGCCTGCGCTATTTTGTTAAGAGGGGATATAAAATTTGTGCCCCACCCACAAATTCATTATAAACGTGAAAGTGTGTTATTTATTTGTTCTTTTGGCACCTCAAAACGGAGCAACAGACTGATGTGCTTTTTGGCATGCAGGTCTGGAGAGCGACATAGGCTTTTTGCGGACAATATTTCATTTCCACGAAAAAAAGCAAGTACTATTATAGCATATCCCACCTATCGCATAAGGGTTGAGCTACACCTATCAGCACCGCATCGCACTTTTCTATGCTTCTATCCTTTTCTGTCACTTAGGACTGTCATTTACTAGAGCGAGAAAGAGAGAGGGAACGCTTCAGTATGCCGCGGAATCGAAAAGGCGATCGGCAACACGGAAAAAATGCGATAGCATGCTGAGAGGCGACGGAACGCTGACGCGTGCGTCAGCACGCTTACGCGCGCTATAGCATGCTATAGCATCCTTTCACCGCCGATCGCTTGCGAACGCGCGCTGACGCACGCTGGCGCGCGCGGCGGTGTGCTGCCGCGTGCTGGTGCCGATTCGTGTAGATTTTTCGAATTCTTTTCTTTTTACTCTTGTTATTTTGCATTTCTTGCAAAATGCACGCTATTACTACTGCTCTCTCTTCAGCTCTGCTATCCATTTCGCACTTGAAACTATACTGTGACCAAAACAAATGTCAAAAGAACGCGGTGGAATGCTTTAGCATGCTATAGCACGCTGACGCGTGCGTTCACATTCCGCAGCACACAAATACGATCGCACACTATTAGAGTGCTGCAGCACGCGTCAGCACGCTATAGCGTGCTGAAGCACAGGTGGAACAAATGCGATTCTGTGCTGACAGATGTAGCTCAACCCTAATACAGCAATACAGTACACCAATCTCATAGGAGATCAAAATATACTAGAAATGTATACCAATGACGAGTTTACTATACCTCATCTCACAATCAATCTTGAAGAAAAAGTAATTTATTGGTAGATATCCTAAACTGTTCTTATCGAGATTGTAACTCAATTTACTTTGTATAGAGGACGCCAGCGACATTTTGAAAAAGACGAATTACGCCGATCAATTAGTCTTGATATCTCTTGCCTGCATGACGAGGGGTCAAAAGCGACGATCGTAAAAAATACTTAGAAAAGTAGGTAATGGAGATCGTCCACTATTAGTTGTGCTATTCTTTTAGATTTATAGGTAAAATGTACTTTGATAGTCACCAATCCAACTTATTTTAAGATGAACTGTTGTACTTTTTTGTTTTACTTTTAGGCAACACTCTCAAAATTACTGCATTGGTACAAATTAAATAAGATTTGCTTAAAAATGTTAGGTACGGGGAATATGAGAAAAATACTACACTTTTCTGTGGGAATTTGGAACGATATAAATAGAATATTTATACTGAAAGTCGTTTGTCGTTTGAAAATATTTACCAGTTTGTTAAAAAAAAATGGGCCCAAAGCGAAGTTGATGTAATACTGCTGGCAAACTTAGTCACCATATCTTCATACAGCCTTTAGCAGTCTACTGCTGGACGTAGGCCTCCCACAATTGGAGTCACAATTATATTGAAATGAAAATGAATGAAATATTGTGAGTCAATCGGAGGATTTCCATGTCTCTTTGCAAAAATTCTAACTACTACTTTGCCCCATGTATTTTCTTTAGTCGTCTCTTACGACACACATAAAATGAAATGTAGTAGTAACACTTTGTATTCTCAATCCATCACCACACGAATCGTCCCTAAAATACACAAATCAAATCAAATCAAATCAATTTAATATTGCAAATATGGGTACATTTTAAGATGGTACATGTGTATTATTACAGTAGCATATGCCATATTTTACCATTGTGGTGTGCAAAGTTGTATTATATTGTAAACATTAATTAAATGTCACATAAATTATAAATGTCATGCAATTATTGTTATTATTAATAATAAAAAAAAATAGTCAATGACAAAATACATTAAATTTAAATACACATTACAAATAGGTATGATTATTTATTTTATGGATACTTATAAGCTATAGGCACTTATAAATTATTATTATTAATTAACTTTGGTATCTAAATATTCTGTTACATTGTAATATGCATTGGTATACAAGAATTGTTTTAATTTATACTTAAATGAATTAATATTATTACAATCTTTTATACATACATACATACATACATAGACTCACGCCTGTTTCACGGAGGGGTAGGCAGACACTACGGAACGCCATTTGCAACGATCCTGACATACCTCTCTCGCTTCATTCACTCCCATCAAGTTTCTCATGCATGCTCTTCTGTTAAGGGTACTTCTGACCTGTCCTTTTTTTAGGATGTCTCCAATCTGGTCAGAGAACGTCCGCCTAGGTCTTCCCCTTCGTCCTGTCCCATTCACATTTGCCTTATATATCTTCTTTGTCAGTCTTTTGTCATCCATCCTCGCCATGTGCCCAACCCATCTTAACATGCCTTTCTCGATGCTTGTCACTACATCTTCTTTTACCCCACACCACTCTCTTATCACACTATTCTTTACTCTGTCGGTCAAAGATATACCACACATACTTCTCAGTGCTCTCATTTCTACCGCATTTATTCTACTTTCAAGTCTCTTCTGCCATACCCAACTTTCACTACCATACATAAGGGTAGGCACTAACACCCCTCTATGCACAGCCAAACGTGCCTTTTTGGACACGTTTTGACTGTTCATAAACGCCTTCAGAGCTCCATTCACACTATTACTTGCAATAACTCTTCTTTCAATATCTTTTTCATTCTTACCATCTCTTGTAAACAACGTACCTAAGTAAACGAACTCATTTACTTGTTCCACTCGCTGTCCATCGATCATAACATTACAAGCCGTAAAGCCGTAAGCTTTTCAAAAACCATAACTTTCGTTTTACTTACATTCACTTTCATTCTTTTCCTCTCTAACGCACCATGCATGATTGTTACCATCTCCTGCAACTCCTCCGCTGAAGACGCAAGTATTACCTGATCATCAGCATAAAGGAGGCATTTGACGAGTAACCCATTCATCCTTAATCCGCAGTCACTATGTTTTAAATCTTGCAAACAACTGTCCATGAAGAGGTTAAACAGCCACGGCGACGCTACACATCCTTGTCTAACACCCTTCTCGATGGTAAACCAGTCAGTATATGCCCCGTTTATCCTCACACAAGCTCTAGAATCCTCATAAAGGGATTTCAGAGCTCGAATGAGGCTGCTGTCTACCCCATTCATTGACAGCACCGACCACATTTCATTCCTCACCACTTTATCGTAAGCCTTTTCCAAATCCACGAATGCGCAATAGACCTTTTGACCTTTGGTCAAAAACTTTTCGGCTATGCTTCGCAAGGAAAAAACTTGATCCGTGCACCCCATACCCTTTCGGAATCCCGCTTGTACATCCCATATTTTCTTGTCGGTTACTTGCATAACTCTTTCAATCAGTACCTTTGCATACAATTTGCCAACAATGCTGAGAAGGCTAATGCCTCTATAGTTTTTGCAGTCTTGTTGCGAGCCTTTTCCTTTATACAGAGGCACAACTACAGCTGTGGCCCAGTCATAAGTACTCGGCCGGTGCTCCAGCACAAGTTATATAACCGCTGCAACTGACCAACTATGATGCCCTGTCCAGCCTTCAGCATTTCGACTGTAATCCTATCATGTCCTGCAGCTTTACCTACTTTCATACTTTGTAGTGCTTTCACGATCTCATCCACGCCAATAACGCTTTCATCATTGCTATCACTAGAATTCATTTCATCGATGGGTGTCTCTACCGCCGTTCTTTCAAATAATCCTTCAAAATACTCTTTCCATCTTCAGCACGCACGATTCACCATTCACTATCCTTCCATTTTTGTCTCTGATCTATGTGTATTCTGAGGATTGAGTTCTTCCTCGAACTGCACGAACGGATTTCCAGAAAAACTTAACGTTAATTAAAAATTAATCTTTTATAATGTTTGGTAAATGGTTGTATATTCGTGTGCCATACATAGAATACTTCTATTCATTTGTGTTGTTTTATTACTTGGAAAACATATTTTGTTTTTACACCTCTCACTCTTATATTGTTCAAATAGAGTTTTATTTGTATGAACAAATACGGCAACTTCAAAAATATATATACATGGAAGCGTCATTAGATTTAAATTAATAAAGTGAGGCTTACAAGACTCTGTTGATTTAATTTTACAAATTGCTCTGACACATCGCTTTTGAGCTTTGAAAACAATATCATTGTCTACAGAGTTGCCCCAAAAGATGACACCATATCTTAGAGTTGACTCAACATATGCATGATAAGCCATAATGACAACATCCTGAGTTACAACTCTGCCTAACATATGGAGTGCATAACAAAACTGGTTTAACCTTGTACAAATATTTTCCACTTGGGTTTTCCAATTCAGCATACAGTCAACATAAATACCTAACAATTTTGTATAGTCTATTGGTTATCATAGTATATTTGGTTATCATAGTAGTTTTATCTAAATTCAAAATTAAATTATTACAATTAAGCCATTCAAATATTCTGTTTAATGACAAATTCATGTCATTTTCTAAATTACATCTATCTTTACTAGCAAACATAACCGTACTGTCATCGGCAAATAGGACCATTTGTGATTTTGTAGCTTTGGGTAGATCATTAATATATATGATAAATAATAAAGGTCCCAATACACTTCCTTGTGGGACGCCTTGTCGCACATCGCGATATTGAGATGAGTACACAGTTTCCCTCTTTGTTTTAGGGCATATTCGAACAATTTGGGTACATTGTTTCCTGTTTCCTAGATAAGATTCCAGAAGATCTAGAACATTACCTCTGATGCCATATGCCTCTAACTTAAGAAATAGAGTCTTAAAATTAACATAGTCAAAGGCCTTTGTGAGGTCCATATATAGAGCAGTAATTAGTTGCTTATTGTCTAGGCCTGTCATTATTCTTTGTACAAATTTATAGATAGCCAAATTGATTGACCTGTTTTGGCGAAAACCTACTTGTTCTTCAACAAGGAGATGATTTTGTTCAAGATATTGATACAGGCCTCGATGTATAACCTTTTCAAACACCTTGGATAGGACAGGAATTGGAGCAGTAGGAGCAGCTTATATTACTTTTATCTTTCTTCTTGAATAGTGGTTTTATCAAAGTCATTTTAACTAATTAGGAAACACTCCAGAGACTATGCAAGTGTTAATAATGTAACTAAGCACATGAGAGATGATACTAGCAACTTCTTTTAAAATGTTTGTTTTAATATCATCGTAACCAGGACTGGTCGTGTCCTTCAATGAGTTTATTAAGTTATAAATATCAAAAAGAGTAGTAGCTGTCAGAAAACAGGAATTTAAATTCTTATTAATATTATTTGTCAATGATTTAGGGTCGTTATTATTACTAACACAAGGTTGTATGGTAAAATAACTATTGAAAGATTCTGCAATGCAGGTAGGGTTTTGAATAATACTGCCATTTACATTTAATTGGTTTATGTAGTCCTTAGGTATATGACTTTTCTTACTATTTATAAGTTTCCATGCAGCTTTAGACTTATTTGAATGAAATGGTCATTCTGACATCTTTGTGTCAACTTAATAATCTTATTAAGGCGCATAGAATAAGTTTTAAATGTATTTTTGTTCTCTTCACTACTGTTAATTCTATACACCATAGCAACTCCCGTTTACGCTTTGAACATGCACGAATCCCATTAGATATCCACCTCGGACGCCTCTTAAGAGTTCTCTTAATTATTATTTTTGGAAAGCATAAATTGTAGAACAAAATAAAATATCATAAAAATTATTAAAGGCAGTGTTTGGATCAATTGTATGATAAACATCACTAAATGTTAGTGATTGCAAGCATTCCTTAAATTTCCTTATATTGTTCTTACTGTAGTCCCTCCTTTGAATATACCAGTGTGTTAGAGTACTACTCAATTTTACTGGACAAGATAAGAGTTGAGCTGTATGGTCCGATAATGCTAACTCATATATTTTATTATATACATCCTCTTACATTATAGATGAAATGGTCAATACAAGTGCCATTTTTCAGTCTTGTTGGTTCCTTAAATGCCAATTTTAAATTAAAGCTATATAGCATTTGAATTAGACAATTAGCTTCTTTACTTTCTTTTAGGGTGTTTATATTTATGTCACCACACAAAATTAATTTCTTATTTTTTAAACGAAATTCATTAAATATAGCATTTAAAATTTCAAAAAACTTATTATAGTGCTGTATACTATTTCGAGGTGGTCTATATATACAAGTTATAATTAATTTATGTGACAAAAGTTCTATACCGCAACATTCAGCTATGCCAGATAAACCAATTTTATTTAAAAGTTTATGCTTTGGTAATTGTGTCTCTTATTAACCACTAGAGGACGCCAGCAGCTACGCCTGCATTTTTTTTTTATTTACCCGTTTCGGCCGACCCCGTGGGAGTTTCGCGAAATCCCTTCTTAGTGCACCCCTACTATCCCCAAGGATCATACATGCCAAATTTCAGCTTCCTGCGCCCAATAGTTTCGGCTGTAGCGTGTCTGTCAGTCAGTCAGTAACGCAAGAATTTTATATATTAAGATTATACAGCGGCGGTTATTCCTACAAAAACAAGATGCTAAAGAAAAATCTATAAGTGATAATAGTTTGGTGTCATCTTTTAACATGTTATGCTCGGTGAAGCACAGTACATCTGGTGAAACGCCCTGCTCATCAAGCCTATCCAAATTCAAAGTTATTAAGTCAGATTTATTTAATATCCCATTTATATTTTGATGTATAATTTTAATTTCTTTACACAAGAAATAGCTGTTTATTATTTGTATGTGTTGAAAGTGACTTGGGACTGGTTGTTATTTGATTGTTTGTTGAAAATGACTTATTTGTATTGGCATTTTGAATGTCCATTTCAACCTCTGGTACCTTTGACTTTTGGATTTCCTGAGTATATCGATTATTTAATTGACTTTTATAACAATAAGCCGATATTTCCCCGCATAATGTTTGAGAAACATGTCGGGCAAATAAACTCGTTCGAGGTCTTAACATAGAGAAACCCATATTAATATATTTTACATGATGAAACCTAGAACATATAAAAGACAATTCATAATTTAATTTAGATTCACGTAGGAATCTATTGAATGGAACTTCACAAAAATAGACATTTGTATTTCTTGTACTACATAAGAAATTGCTGACACATATATTCAATATACTAGGGGATCTATCATTCATGCCCCCTAAAGCTATAATCTTCTTTGGTTAGGTTTATTATTTCAGAGGATTCGGAGATCAATACATCCTATAGTGTTGCACCCGGCTTCAAAAAACAGCTGACAATATAATTCCTTCCCATGAACCGCTGTAATGTTTGCTGAATATGTCTATCTTGTTCATCTGCTATTATTATTATTTTATTTGACCTACTTCTGGTATCTATCATGGTCTGGTTGTATGTCAATTGATTGGTTAGGGTATTTTGACCTTCCGCAGAGCTGAGTTTGGTTCTGCTTTGTGTTAATGGTTTGTCCAACTGATTAGGTTTTGTGGTTTTAAGATCTGTCTCTGAGATTGATAGAGAAGCTGTCAATAACCTATTCACAGTGTGTTCCTGACAAACAGAAGATTGTGTCATTGTCTTATTAGTAGTTACTAATTCTGGAGATAGCTGGGTAGGTTTTGTATGTGATGTTTTTGACTGGTAACCAGTCATTACACTTTCTTGCGTTTCGCATGCCAACATGGAGGTATTATTTTGTCTTTTTCTATCCTTCTTACGGTTTTTGTTTGATAGAGGCGTTGTTATTATTTTATCAGAAATACTTATTTTTTTATAAGTCTCTATAGTAAGTTGGCTTTGCTGAAGATCACGTTTTAGGCGGCAATTTTCCAGATTACGGTTTTCAATTTCCATATGTGCGCTTTCCAGTTGCTGTTCAAGTGAATTGATTTTTTCCTGCAGTTCTATAGTATTTCGACTTTCGTTTAATGATGTATTCGGTAGGCTAGTAATGGTAGCATCAAACATTGAGGTATCTTCTCTGGAAATATCACCTACGGAACTAGTAAGCCTTGGTTTTCGTCTTCTCAGCGTAACATTTCCCTCAAAATCCATTTTAGTATTAATTATTTTTGGCGCCCTCTATATTTTAGTACTATGTACTAAGTAGAATGCAATCAGTCAAGTCAGATCCCTATTTATTGACTTATCGACGTAGTTTGGTTAAATGTCACTAGATGGCGATCAATCTGTTGTCACCTTTCGTCAGTGAATGTAATTTTAACGATTCTCTTTGAGTCGCATTAAAGTTCAGCTACTTGCCAAAAGAGGGAGTCCTGCAGTACCGCGTACAAAGTGCTGCCAATTGTTGACACTTTGTTGGAAACTATTTAAACAACGGCAGATTTTTGAATTCGTTGTTTTTAGCTATTCGACACAAGAGGTACTTTCAAATGAAAAAAATATAACTAAGTCATTGTTTTGATTATTCTCTTGAAAAACTGCACAATTAGTCATTTGTTATGCAAAATTACGTACGTGTGTGTCTTTTAAAATTAATAATATGTACACCACATCACTTAGAAGTTCGTTAAGTCACTTCAGATTAATTTTTCACACGAATCGTTTTATCTTTTGTTATGTTCAACAGTTCACAGAGATAACATTTCCACATACAGTCAAACACTTAATCACCACATTAAGTCATTCAGTAACACTAGAGCTATAAACTTCTAATTTTAAAAACCTAAATTAAAAATTGCTATACGGAGCTAATGTTTACTTAATAGCGCCCTCTGGCAAACACAGATTTTTATAAATTTGTTTCATTAACTCCTATAGCAATGCGGTGTCAGCAAGATCGTATCTGAAACGTACGTGATCAGCCTAGTCATGGCTATCAATAATACCTTTAAAGATAAACCTTGAAGCAATCAGTAGGTCATTGTTCAGATTGGCTGAAACCAAAGAAATCTGAATGAATATTTATAAACCCAATACGGGATTCTTCTACGGGGGTCTTCAAATCCAAATGTTTCTGCCCATTCTCAGCCAAATCTTGCCAGTAGTCACCAAGATAATAAACTTCTCCCTATTCTCTAACACCTTCCCCGCAATGTGGAAAAAGGCACACATATTACCTTTAGCCAAAATTCCAAATCCTACTTCCTTATCCCATATCCGCCCAATATCGATACTTCCAGTCCTGTCCAAAATCCTTGAGGCTAATGTTCAGAAACAACTGGCTAATTATTTGTCCTCTAATAGCCTGCTAAGTCCATATCAGTCTGGCTTCCGGCCTGGCCATAGTTCCGTAACAGCACTTGTTAAAATCATTGACGACATAAGACTGGCCATGGAAAATAAGCAACTGACAATACTTGTACTATTGGATTTTAGCAGTGCCTTTAATTCAGTTGATTTTGACGTACTTCTTGGTATCCTATCCTCACTTAGTGTCTCAGCTTCTGCGATTGGTTGGTTTAGATCTTATCTTCAGGGACGCTCACAGTCTGTGCGCTCCAAAGAGATAAACTCTGAGTGGTGTGATCTGGCTGCGGGTGTTCCTCAAGGTGGCGTGTTATCTCCTTTACTCTTCTCCGTTTTTATAAAGGCTATCACCAAAGTTATATCTTCACATTATCATTTCTACGCAGACGACCTGCAGCTATATCGTCATTTCAAAGTTCAGGATGTTTCTGAAGCTATCGATGCCATCAATAATGATCTTGAATGTATTCGTATGTGGGCCGAGTCGTTCGGACTTCTTGTTAACCCTGCAAAATCCCAAGTTCTCATTATTGGTGGCGGATATATGCTTAGCCTATTGAATTACCAATTGCTCCCAGTGGTTCTATATGATTCTACACCGATTGTTTACTCAAAATGTGCTAAAAATCTTGGTGTACTTCTGGACTCAAACCTGTCTTGGGAAGCACATATTGCAGAAGTAAGTAAAAAAAGTCATGTGGCATTCGGAGACTGCCGCGGTAAAGCTATTGCATAGCATTTTATCAACTTTTGCAATTTTAATTATATATTTATTTTATTTATGCAGTATTTTTTTTTCTTTGATATTAATTCAAGTTACACTTTGAGCGTGGTGACCGATAAGAAGAAAATTTTTTTTCTTTTATTAAATAAATGAGAAGTTAATATTGTTCAAAATATTTTTATTATCTTTCAATACATATCGGTTCTTCAGGAATATTTATCATAGAAACTATAGGTTTATGGTAACTGAAATAAGAAACATAAGTTTGAGACTTGATATCTTCTAAATATCTACATATAATATGCCCTTTGACGTTCACAATTTCTTTTTCTTTTTAGCTCTTTATGCTTTTCTTCTCTATAAAAAGAAAATATCTAGGTATAAATAATAGGTATAAATAATTACGTGTTAATAGTGTAATTACACACCAAAATTCATTCATTCAAAAAATTTGAAAAAAATAACGATATTAAGAGTTTGATCATCGAATTTCGCGCAATGTACATTTATATAGATATAATATCATATATACTTTCTCTGCGCGGCATTAATGTGTATTACCTATACATAATAAAAAAATAGATATAATATCATATATACTTTCTCTGCGCGGTATTAATGTGTATTACCTATACATAATAATATGTGCGCGCGGCACAGCGACAGCGCGCAGCCCATGCCGCACACGCACGCCACCGCCGCGCACACCACGCCCGGGGTGTGTGTGTGGTGTGTAGTGTGCCTTTGTACAAGTAAAACATTTTATTCTAAACTAAACCTTAATTAGTAAGCAGTAAAGTTCATAATACATATTATCAACTTGGCGCTTACGCCAAGTTGATTAATATGTGAAGGGTGTTAGGTATTTTTTCGTTACGAAATTTCTTGATTAGGTCGCCGCGCTCAAGCCCGCGATACAAGCTATGCAATAGCTTAAAAAGTGTTTTGCACATTTCATTCTCTCAAACGTCTTCAAAAATTCCTGCCTTTCAATACTAAGGTAACACTTGCGCAATCTCTTCTTCTTCCAACACTTGACTATGCAGATGTCGCCTTTCTCGATGCAAAGGAGGAACTTTTAAACAAACTCGAGCGCCTGCAGAATCTGTGTATCCGCTTCATATTTGGTCTTCGGAGGTACGATCATGTATCGGAATTTCGAGCTAGGTTGAAGTGGTTGCCTATTCGCCGGCGCCGGGATTCTCACATTCTTTCACTTTTTTACTCTATTCTTCACAATCCTACTACTTCACCTTCATACCTTCGTGACCGGTTTGAATTTCTTATTCCGCGTGATAAGCCCTGTCATTTAACCATCTCTCTTCTCTTACGCACGCCTCCTCATACTTCTACTGTGTACGACTATTCTTTCTCGGTCTATGCTGTCCGCCTGTGGAATGCTTTGCCACATCACATTCGCGCTAACCCGTCCTCAGCAGTATTCAAGACGAATGTTAAGAGGCACTATCTATTATCAAATAACACTTAAAATAATAACACTGTTTTTCATATGTATCTGTAGTATTTTATGTATACTATATATTTATGTAGACTATAAATATAACATTATTGTATGTAGCTTATTTATCTATATATATTATTGGTAGGTATCCTATACATATTTTTTTTTATTTAAATATAATTTTGTAAACCGCAATAACCCTTACCTGTCACATCGAATCTCTAGTCTCAAAGGTTTGCTGGTAGAAAACTCAGTGTTGAGTTATGCTCGCCTTTGTACATATAATTTATAAGTTTATTTTTTAGTCTTTTCATGTATTTGTTCTTATTTTTGTGTGTACAATAAAGAATTTAAAAATTAAAGGGATGCGCCTTCGGTTACACTTTTTAGTTTGAATAATTGTATATTTATATTTGTTATTTCATTTCGTGGCATATCGTTCGTTGATTAGTTTTCGATTTCGCTGATCTACTTACTTCGTTGGGTAAAATGCTGTTTTTGCCGTTCATTACGTTGATAAAAATGGTGCCTTTTTCTCCTTTTTCTGCTCCCTCATCATGTTACTCTACTCCACTCATGACACCTCCGGAGTAACCATGATCGTTTTAATCGCTTACCCTTAGGCGAACTATCTGCTTGTTTGTTTTTTATCACATAAACAAGACATATAAGTATAATAAAAAGTACGTTTTTTTAAAGTACGTCATTTCAGTATTATTCTATTTCAGTAGTTAATTATTATTCAGAAGAAATAAATTGCAAGGCGTTTAAAAAGAGTTAAACTTTACAAATTAGTTCAATTCTCCTAGAAATGTTGCAAATCTGCAAAATCAAATTAAAATCACATTTTCAAGGACGTCAGGAGTACATGCAAATAGATATCGAAAACACATTAGCTGTGCCTAAAACAATATTCTATTATCTGTGGCTGTGCCAACAAAAAAAACCAAAAGCTTAGCCTTTATAGAATATTAGACATTAGACAACGTATGCGACATTGTTCATTTGCATTGTTCATTTATCATTACCAAATACATGTTTTTGATTTAGAGAAATTGTTCAACGATAATTCTATAAGGGTGCGTCCATAGCTCTGCACGGTGCTACGTATGTGCTAATTTTGTGAAAGGATTATGAAGACTCGTCATCAATATTATCATCTTAACGATATGACAGTTGCATTATAGACATTCGCCTCGCAACCTGAAGTTCATTTTCTAGTCTTACTAGATTTGGCCGGACATTTTCTTTTCCATCTACTGACATTGAGTATGAAAGGGATAGCAATATTCCACGGCTTAGACCAGTGTTAGTGTATTTAGTAAAAGACTCCCCATGACGAATGTCAATGCCATCAAATATCTTTCTCAAAGGCGAAACTAACGGCTTACGGCCGGTTTCAATGTTCGATCCATCCATGGATTTTGAGATTCTAGTTTTGACATAATAATATTTTGTATGAAGCTTATGTCAAAAACGAATCTTAAATCTCAAAAAAATAGAATAGAATATTGAATTCCGTAGAAAATGTGCTCGTTAAGGCACGCGGAAAGCGACCATTAACAAGTTAATGTACACATATCTTCAAAAAGTAAATGGTCCGCGTGTGGGTTTGGAATATAATAAAATAACATTTATTTGGAGCTATTTCGTTTTTATTTATTTTTACAGAAACTTTAATGGCTTCAATAGTTATATAACTGCGACGCAGATACCATACCATCTTTCATCCAGCACTGGATATAAATCCAAAAAAGTATTGTCTCGTGGGCATCGAATCCACAACACCACAACTACCTGCGCATATACACGGCGAAGTCGCGCCTAATTTGTTTTATACAAGTGAATCCTATGAGAGAATTATAGGTTTCAAAAGTATCATTGTTATGCAGATCATCACAAATTATTCACTAGACATATAATTTGCTTAGATTACAACTTGGTGCAATTTGTCCGAATATATTATTGAGAGAAATCCAAAGAGAAGACGTATTTTTATCTCAAGGCACATTTATATATCAGATGCAGTATCATACCCTATTCGAATAAAAATTACCATGGTGGCTAAATGCAAGATCAACTACTTGAAAAATGTTTCTAATAAACTAGCAGTACCACTGTTTAGAATTGCCCTAGGCAGGCAGGAAATTGTTCAGAGTGCGCAGTGGAAGTTGTAATACATCCACCTAACTACGACAAAGCAAAGATCTAAACCCTCATACTGCGTTGCACAGTGAATTACAACTAATAAATAAGGGTTACTTACCAAGTATCTCCTGGTGTTCCTGATGATGTTCTTGAGTGGACCTATAAGATTAACTCATAATTTTGGCCACAATAACAAGAAAATCGTTATGAATACCACTACTCGAGGTCCAGATCGGCGTTCTTCTTCAGACCACGATGCACGTTGGCGGATTCACCAAAGTTTTATAATGTTCGTTAAGTTACAAATGTTTGACTTTTATCACAGTTTACCGATGCCAGCACTAGATCAGGCGGCATTCAAGAGGGTTTACAGCACGAATTCACTTCGACACCACTACGACTCGCGGAGCACCCATGTGCTTTCAAGGGGCGATAATTCCAATAGAGGACAAAACCGTAGATATTAATTTACTTTGTCAATCGCTCACAACCTCGTCGGACAACTTCATATAGCGACGGTTGCGAGGTTGTTAATTACTATAATTAACTCAAAAACTCAAAATTACAATAAACTGCGTGAGTGAATAAGAACTTTTATACCGGGGACGGAAGTGAATGACAGTTCAGTGAGACCATAGTCAAAATTTACTATAGACTAAACTAAACGTTACCAAATCGATATAATCGATTTGACTTATCATAAAAACTATTTCTATTTCAAACAACCACAGCTGCGCTCACTCTGAACTTTCATATATTATTATATTGAAGAATCCTCCTTGAGTGCCTACGTTATTTTGTACTAATATATAAAGATGAAGAGTTTATTTGTTTGTTTGGTTGAATGGTGGTGATGGTGGTGCTAATCTCAGGGACTACCGGTCCGATTTGAAAATTTATTTCGGGATGGGAGTGGAGCATTAGCCTCAAATAACGCGGGTGTAACCCCGGGCATCCGCCCGGGGTTACAAAAGAGAGAGGGTTCTTGTATTGTCATAAAAAAACTCGCTGCTAAAATTCATGTATCTAGCTTCAGTAGTTTGAGCTTTGCGATGATGTGTAGGTCAGGACAAGTAATTGTGTATATATGATGATAATTTTAACTGTAAATGGGTTACTTCTAACAGATTATTTACGTTATGTTGTATTTATATTATGCAATTGATGTAAACCGATGATAAATTAACGAAAATAAAATAAAACCCTAAAGGAGTTCTTAACTTGCCACAAGGCGCTTCTTACATGAAATATGACACAAAACCATGAAATACTCACATGCACACACGCATCCATGAAATACTCACATACACACACACGTATACGCACGCATTTACACTCGCACGCATTCACGTACACGCACGAAGTAATTAGATAATCCATCTTCCCTTATTAGTCTCAGACAGCAATACTGACATTTTCTCTTATATAAGGTCAATAAATTAACCTCTTCAAAGCAGAAAAACGTCCAAAAGCGTAGAATGTAGGGGTTAATACGGTTTATTAATCTTCCGACCTATTGGTCGGCCGTAAATTTCAGCCGTAACGTGATGCAAGCAAGAGCGTAATGATTCGACCAGCTTTCGACAGTTCATCGATATTCTACTTTAATGAATTACTCTTGCTTATTGAAGCACCTTATTCTTGTTAAGCAGATCTATCTATCAACCCTGTGTCAATTCTGTTGGTTTGATCTTTGTTAAACCTTTTGCACGAGGCTAAATAAAGAGTTTATAGGTAATTATTCAAGGGATCCTTGTTTCAAAATCGATATTAATGAGTAGCTGGTGTGAAAAGTGAAACACGTTACCAAGCGACTACAAAATTTATTGCATTCATTAGATCTTATAATGCTGGTCGTGGTGAATCTTAAAAGCGCGATTCAAGAGTGTTACAATAGCATCTAGCTAGCAAAATCGCTATCTTATTACTTATTAACATGATAATATGTGACTCTATACATAAATGACAGCCGGAATAGTAGCAGAATAGGGGCAGTATAGTATTCAAATAAATTTCATTCTATAGCATAGGTATTTTAATTGCCTATTAAAAAAATATTATGTATTTTGAAAAACTTGTTTACTGTTTTTCCACTCCAGTGTAGCAAAAATAGTAAATAAGTGAACTGTCCATTTGATATCAAGTGTTTTCCTTTTTCATAATTTAATAACACTTGTACAACCCGAGCTACCACTTACGGTATTTGCTCAATACAAAAGGAATCGTTTCAAGATCGAAGTTTGCGAAAGACTTGAAAGTCTTTAGCAATGCTGCCTAGGGCCATGACAAGAAAAGTACTCTTTACACATTAAACTTTTTTATTTATAAGTCTATATCAATAGGATGTACCTTGCACCTAAAATTGTCATCACCTTACTTCTTTTTGCTATACAGTCTCTTTAGGAATCCACAAATCGAAAACGGAAGTGCAGCTTCTTTTTCTCCATTTATAGTCAACGTTTTCGAGAATTTTCTAGCGGTTCAGTAGGTGTTTTCAGCTACTTGCCGTCTTTTATTTCTGTAGTATAAAATGAGTATTTAAGGTCGGAATATATGAATCAAGGCGTAGTCCACATGCGTCTTAATCCTGTGAACTCCTTCAAATTACCGAATAATATAATCTCCACTCGGTATTATCCTGGCTTTACTTCCATATCCATAATACTGATATCCATAATACTGATTGGGATATACTGCTTAACTTTATTTATATCAATACTTACGTCCTTAGTCTTGAGTCATGTTCAATATGCTCACCCCTCTGATTTTATTTCTTCAGGGAATCGCGTGCGTATATTGGCAATACCAAAAAATATACGCCTGTAATTAAATTGAAACTTTATCCACAAAGTTTTGCATTCTCAAGTTATCTATATGCAAACAACTCGAATGCAATGAAGACATTGTATTTCGGGCGCTCGTCCTAAAACAGTTCTCAGCATTATTTTAGAAATAAGTTGCTTCATCCAGACAACAACCATTACGTGTTCTGTTAAACCGCATAACGAACATCTTGTGCCAAACGCCGCATTATATATCATTAGTTTCAGCCCAAGGCGAGAATGCAGGCAATTAAATTACGTGCAATATGTTAGTCTTAGAGGTGGCGGAAGGAAATTTGCAATTAACTTAATACCGCTATTATGAGGCCCTCGTTAAGAAATGATACGTTCACACAAAGCTTCGCTTCGTAACAGATTGTCGAGATCACTTATAAAAATATTGTTTAAAAAAGGAAACATAAATTGTCCGCGTTGTTTCTGTTTTATTTTCTTGTTGCTGATTGCTAACATCAAATTAATTTTGCGTTGCCGCGTTCTGTGATGCCAAATCATTTTAAGGTTCCGTAGTGTTTACTACGGAGACATAAAGAAAAGTAGTTCACCATGTTGTAACCACGCGGATAAAACTAAACAATAAAATTAAAAAACTATATGTTTACTGGTAGCTCCCTTACACGTTAATGAAAAAGCGATTTTTTTATTTACTACAAAATTTTATGAGCTAACGTAAGATAGGTATTTCAAAAACAATATCGATTTACTTTTTATTTAGGGATCCGTTCAGGAAATATTTAGTAAAACCATTAATAATACTGCAAAGTGGAGAACATTTTTCAATTCGTGGTTTTCCTCTACTTTCTAAACTATAGTATTTGGGCGTGAGTGTAAACTATATTTTACAGTGACATACATATGTATTGAAGTTTCAATGAAAACTATAGCGGATCATAAGCTTTACTATATAGTTCATGACACGAGAAGATAGACTTTTTATAAACACACATTCAGGGCTTCACAACCTTTGTTTTAATCAGTTGTGTTTGACATTTTATGCTTTAGTGAACTTTTATACTTTTTGAACAGTAGTTTTTTTTTCAATGCTCAATTATGCTACTTTGTATTCGAATTTATATTTTATTATCTACCTGTAGTGTCCAAAAATTTTATATTTTTTCAGAAATAAATATATTTAATTTTGTGTATAAGTAATCGAATTTCCCGCCAAATTTTTCATGGATTTGCCGATTTTCTTGTAGATTTTTTACACGTAAGTAATTCTGTAAATGAAAGTCAATACTTAGAGAACCATGTATGTCAATGATAGAGTACAAACATGGCAATCTATTATTAACTTGATTTTTAAATCATAGGGAGTAAATACTTTGCTAATAATAGCTAAGCTATAACTAATTAAATGTTAATAAATTGACCACAAATGAATAATATAGAAAAATCTAGGCATGTAGATTTTACATTGTTTAGAATGAAAGCGTTAAAATGAACAAAATCCATTAAAAAGTTACGGTAAAATAACATTTGGGGTAACCTTAGTCAGAAGACGCTATTTATTTTTATTAGGTGTAAAGAATCTTCTGTGCGACTAATAGTTTGCCATCTGCAATTCTGCACCCGCTTTTCCGAGATAGCCGCAGGACGACTAATACGGACGATAAACTATTTTTTACCACATACACACATCACCATCTAGTCCCAAGTTAAGCAGAGCTTGTGTTATGGGTTCTAGATAATGGATAAACATACATATTTTATATACATTTTTTGTAAATACATACATATTTGTACATAGAAACAACCAGACCAAGACAAACATCCATGTTCATGCACACAAATGTTTGACTTGAGCGGGAATCGAACCCACGACCTTCGGCGTAGTAGTCGCTTACACTCCCGCTGCGCCAACCGGTCGTCAGCTTGCATTTAACTTTAAACTAACCTGTTCAGAACTTGCCCTAGACAGACTGGGAAAGGTTTGCAGAGGGCAATGGAAGCTTGATTAGATTCATCCAGTTGTTCTAAGGCAATCAAATCTCTGACATATGGACCAAATTTCTTGGTGCTAAGAATTAAACAAATTACCTGGTATCTTCACTGATGTCAGATCTGGAGCTAGCTAGACAAAACATACAACTATATTGGCCAAAATAGATTGAATGAATTATCCACTTAGCTGTTCCTCCAACTTGATGTCTTCAGGACACGAGGGCACGAGGCACATTGACACACATTCACACAATTTGAGTTTTACAAATGTCAATGTTCAATTCAATATCACAATTTACAATACGGCAGACTGATCGGGCCGGACAAATCAATCAGCGGCAATTTATAAGATTTTACAATACAATTCGCGAAGCTGGTTTAACCATGTGCTTTCCAAAAGGCGATATTATACGAGACGACAAACGTGGTAATTTTTCAAGGCAAGAACAAAGAGTGATGGGTCATCTTACAGTGTGACCAGAGTAAAAAAATTATAGTAGACAAAAAATGATACAACTAATATCCTCGATTTAACTATCATATATAATATTAGTTGGTGTAATTTTTTTGTCTATTGTAATGTTTTTACTCTGGTCACACTGTAAAATGACACATCACTCTTTGTTCTTGCCTTCTTGACATACAAAAAATATTTTTTATCCTCGGATAAATGCCCGCTAAGCCCAAGGATGTAAAATTTTAATGGATTAATGCAAAATGTTGACGTGCTAGGCATCTGACATGATCTGGTACCACAAAACACTGTTGACAGCGCATATATCGATAAAAACGCGATCTATTGACATAATACTTTGCAATGACACATATCTATGTGCCGTTGCGCGCATTGGATTTCACATTCTTTGTTTTTGACGGAACTGTCGCTAAGTAACTTAGTAGAAATTCTTTGTTTACAAGACGTCTATATAAGCGTAGTATTATAACAAAACAAAAATTCTAGGTTTACAAAAATCTAGTATTACCCTTTCAGAATACTCATGGATAGTAACAACATCAATGCTGTCGCTCTGCAATAAATAATCTCTTTCCGAAAACAATAAGTACAATAATAAAAGTGCATATTTTAAAGCGAAGTTATTTTAAAATCCCGGGTCCCGGGAAGCAGGTCCTGCTGCTGCAACGGCGGAAACCCACAAACGGCGCAAATACGGCAATTTAGTCGGCAATTATTATTTAAGCCGTTTGGGGTAGAAACGTTGGGCCCATGGGGTCCGAGCGCTCGTATTTTGTACCGAGAAATTTCGAAACGCTTGATCGACGTCTCACGTGACCAGAAGGCTGGTTTATTCTTTGCTCAAAGAATCAGCATTGCCATCCAGCGTGGCAAAGCTGCCAGCTTTCTGGGCACGTTACCCCATGACAGTGACGCGGAGGTATACTACGGCGCCTAAACGCCTCGTGCCTTGCGTTTTATAAGAATACTAGAGGCCGCCAGCAGCTGCCTGTCTAGTTTTTTAATTTATCCGTTTTGGCTGATCCCGTGGGAATTTCGGAAAATCCCTTCTTAGTACACCCCTACGGTCCCCAAGGAACACACATGCCAAATTTTAGCTTCCTGCGCCTAATAGTTTTGGCTGTAGCTTGTCTGTCAGTCAGTCAGTAACGCAAGGATTTTATATATAAAGATATTATTTTATTTTCTTTTTAATTTAGTTATAGTTTTATAAGTTTAGTTTTAGTTGTAAATATCATACAAAGTAAATAAGCGGGTCTTAATCGCGTACAATTAATTTATTTAAGGTATAAATACCTATTTGTTTCCGACGTTTCGCTCGTCTTGCACCGAGCGTGGTCGCGGAGAGACTGATGAGAGCTCAGCGCCGTCTTGTGGAAGTGCGGGTTTCGGCACCTACCCTCACTTGGTCTTTATTTAAGTTCGCACTGTCGGTACTCCGACACACTACACTAATGACGTCTACACACTGTTGAGATTTATCACTGCGGCGGTGTTTACATTTGCTGATGACTGGATTCTAAGTAGCCGATAATCTATATCCATCAGTTGAAATTGTTATATTTCTTGATTTCTACCGCTTCACGTACTATCCTGGAGTAATAGTGACGATCGGTGGATAAGACTTGTGGTTGATGCAGTTCTATCCAGTGGTTTGGTCCAGACTCCAACAAATGCTCAGCTATAGCCGACTTATTAATATGTCGGTTTTTCACAGCTGCGATATGCTCCTTTACTCTTTCAGCGACTGAACGCTTAGTCTGCCCGATATATGAACTACCGCAGCTGCAATCGACTTTGTAGACGCCAGGTGTTTGGAGAGGAACATCCTTTGGGGTACGCAGATTATGTGCTATCTTAGAGAACGGACTGTATACAGTCTTGATGGAGTATTTCTTGAGTACTGTTCCAACCTTGTCCGTTACTCCCTTTAGATACGGCATGTAAGCCGGCACTCTGCTCACTTCAGGTCTACGATCTTTCCTCTTCAGACGGAGTATCTTCTTCTTGTATCCGTTGCTCCTAAGTACCTCCTGAACATGTGACAGTTCACTATTTAATTGTTCAGGGTCACACAGGTCATACGCTCTGTTCACTAACGATGACACAACGGAATCCAAATGCCGCGGATGGTGGTGCGAGTTCGCGTTAAGATACCGCGCGTTAAGTTGTAAATAGTAATTTAGTAATAGTTAGTGGAAATGTAATTAAATGTAAAATAATTGAATTGAAATGAAAAAATAAAGTATATTTTTAATTTTTTATAGACTCACGCCTGTATCCCCGAAGGGGTAGGCAGAGGTGTAATACACCAACATTTCATATTTTAATAAATAAAAATAATTAAAAAAAAACAGTACCTAAACTGTAGCGTTTCTTTCGGTGAGTGAGAGTGCCGGAAGCCCTATTCCCTATTCCTTCTCCCTCATCCCACTCCTCATCCTATCCCTTTTCCCAACCCCAAAGGCCGGCAACGCACTTGTGACTCCTGTGGTGTTGCTTGTGTCCATGGGTGGCGGTAATTGCTTACCATCAGGCGATCCGTCTGCTCGTTTGCCGCCTATTACAATAAAAAAAATTTATAAAGAACTGGCAATAAAACTCCAAAGGTGCTAATACACTTGAGCATCCACTTGTAATGAGCATTCTTGCAAATGGTACATTACAGATAAAAAACGAATGTGTTTAAGCGAACATTTCATAGAGCGTGCCCGCAAGAATTCTAGCGAATGGACAGTTTTGCTTAGAGCTTTTTGCCGATTAGACCGTTCGCTAGAAAGGTCGTGCAATTGCACGTAGCTTTTTAGTATCTTTGGCTCAGAAGGCCAATTGTAGTATTTTATATGACATTGAAACTATATTTAGATCGAAATGAGATTAGATTTTGAATTGACTCAGAATCGGTACTCTGCTAATTTAAATTCGTCTAATTTGACTTCTAAAGTACGTCGTTGACACATTGTTCAATTAACGATCTAGTCACGATAACCTTAAAATATCAGTTAATTTAGGAGAATACCATTTGTGACATGAGTATGACACTGACATGAGATCGAAACCGCGTTTTCAACTTAAAAAATAAAAATCCTCTTGAATCATTCTATCTATTGAAAAAACCGCATTTAAATCCGTTGCGTAGTTTTTAAGATTTAAGCATAGGGGCAGACAGAAAGAAGACAGACTTTGCTTTATACCGTAGAGAGTCTGTAGAGATATAATGAGATTGGACCTCTGTTCCTTGTTCAGTTTGACAAGTTTTATAAGCGACAAATGCTTGATGTCCTGTGTGTCTTGACAAGTGAATTCTTAAGCATTCATCTATAACGGGACATCTATAGATCTATCTGTCAATCAAAATCAGAAGGAAACTACTGCAATGAAAAAATTATACTATTCTGGAATCTTTCTATACGCTGTGAAAAACACGTTAGATTTACTCTGTGGAAATTTGTATTATGACACGGTGGCTGTTTCAAAATATAATGGTTAAACTTTGCGGTGGGGAAAGTCCCTTATAGTACCAAAAGCTCATTCCATGCTACCGAATTACGTAACAATTCTTAAAGTCCTATTCCGCCGAATACAGCTTACATGTGCCTTATCTGGGTCCATTAAGAGAAACCTAATCTAGATTGGAACTAAAGCGTTTATCCAACAAAAATAAACATTGCCTGGCTTTGGTTAAACGAAATGAACCTTAAACAAAATATACGATAACAACTGCGGTTTTTACTGCTAAGAATTTCCTAAATTGGTGTGAATTAAGAACATAAAATTTTAATACCACATTTCATTCAGTGGGTGTCTCAAGAGGCGACTAAGGAAAATAAACGAAGAACGCTCAGATATGCAGGGTTTTTCACCACGTTTTTCATCACAGTATATAGCAAGCCATAATTTACCAATTTAATAAGCTACTTCGGGAAGGTCGCGTCTTAGTTTTGCATGCAAAGACCTTCTAGATATCAGTCTGTTGTTTTCCTACTAGGTTATCAGTACGATAACCTAGTAGGAAAACAACAATAATAATAAGATATTGATGACAAACTTACGTATTTCTAGAAAAAGAAAAACAAAAACAAGCGTTATATCACACACAAATCGCTGTCTAGTTCGTAACAAGATAAACCTACTTAAATAATAGTGAAATCCTAGACTACATTGGAGAGTAATAAATAAGACTTCGAACAGAAGATTGAAGCCTGTAAGGATTCTAGGTCTCGCTTACAAACGACATGTAAACGCTTTTACCAAATGTTATACCAGTATGTAAATACGTACGCTTAGGAAATGTTCCACGGTTCAATCGTTAAGATGTCAATATTGAGTTAAAAACGGTAAAGAATGTGTGAATCGTTCGAGACTTTTACGAAAAATCGTATTAAATAGAGGTTCCTAAAAGTTTACCGTTAAAACGTACATGAATACCGTTTCTAAAGTTTCTTTAACATGATTATTGGATTAGTAGAAGAAAGCAAAAAATGTATGTACTTTGATTTCTGATTAATTTATAAAAAGAGTTAGAGACATAAAGACATATTTATTTCTGCATTTTGGTTGTTTACAACACTTATACATGTCAAAACCCTATTCTAGATGATGCCGGCTTGTCCTAGTTAAATGACTTCTTGAGAAGAAAGGCCGAAACAAACTCAGAGTACTAAACTAAAACTAAAACTTAAAGTCCAGACAAAAAAAGGGTTTAATATGCAAGTACAATGCAGGAAATTATCTGACGCTTTTGACTGACTCGGCCCGCATTCAACAGCAATCGTACGGCTCAACCTTGATTGAGGGAGCCAGCACGATCTGTATCACTATGCTTCCACGCCATCAGAAGGTGTATGCATAAGCATGTCAGCCTAAGCCATCAGACAGGTTGCCACAACTACTTGTTTATATGTTTAATAATACCCAGTTATTATTGTGATCGTACTTTTACGCCATAAAATAAATTCTTCTGTGGCAAGGTTAGACTTAAATAATTGTACCTGCCGTGAAATTCAGACTACGAATAAATACCAGGCGAGTCAGTGTTATTAGTTACAAACACGTCTACACGATGTTTTCGAACTCCTCCCATATGGCTTGATAGATTTATTGAATTTTGAAAATATTAATTACATCTTAGGTAGGCCACATTTTATGACTGCTTCCGAAAATACCTATAAATCCAAATAGGTATGAGTATAATATGGTAAAACAAATAAGTTTGCCGGGTCAGGTAGTATTGCTCAAATAACAATAATAAATCTAGCTTCTACGTCAACGCAATATTAAGCTAGGGCCATTCATTAGTCAGTAGACTGCATGGTTGGCGTAGTAGTTTAAGCGGCCGCCTCACCGCTTGGCACTGCGCCGAAATGTTGTGGGTTCGATCCCCACACGAGACAACACTTTGTGTGATTCATAAATTGTTGTTTCGATAATATTTTCTTGGGTTTACGCGAATGTTACACATTGAAATTAAACTACAGTTTACGGATTTTATCGCGTTATATTGGTTTCACTGGTTATTAGTTAATACATTTAAACCGAATGATCTAGAAACTACATTTTTATAACTAGCCAACGTTTCGAATCCTTTACAGGATTCATGTTCACGGCAGACTGAGGTGATATTTGTCTTTGTCTTGAATTTAAAAGTTATCTCGAAGTACCCGAACATTTTCCAACTATTGGTGTTACTATCTACGCAGAATGTGCTCACTGTGTCTTGATGTCTTCTGGTGACTTTGTCCTTCTTGGGTTTCATTAGCCTGATAACAGGGTCCCAAGCTGGAGGAACATTCCAACCATCTTCCCTATTGAAATTAGGATGTTTTTTAATTTCAATAGCTTCACGTATCATTCTTGGATTAAAGCGGTGTTCTTTTGCGAGTATCTGTGGTTTATCAAATCGCAGGTAATGGTTGGTTCCTTGTTCTACATGTTCACACACACAAACTTCGTCGAGCGTTTCAAAGTCGTTTAATTTCAATTGTTGTTTCGAGTCTGGGTGTTCTAGATGTATGTTTGTAACCCCGCGACACAGAATTTAGTCCTAATGCGGGAGTCGTCTTTAAAAAAAAACGCATATATCACTATGAGCGATGTTGGCTGAAATAAATGGTTATAATTGTCATATATCATTTTAACGAATTTACACATATTCGTAAAAACGTGCAAATTCTTCTCTCAAAACCTATAGGTACGCATATAAAATATGAATCCCGTTGCAAACTTAAATTCGCAGGTAGACTTTCTATGTCATAAAAGTCGTTCTATATCGATCATCATAAAAACTGCATCGGTCTATAACTCTATTCCAAAATAATAATTGTGTTTGGCATTTTGGGGAAAATAAAAAATAATTTCCCCAAAATGCAAAACACAATTATTATTTTGAAAAAAAAATACTAAGGTATTACAGAAATAATTTGGCATGTCATCATTATGCTCCTTGCGTTATCCCAGTTTCAACCTAGGCTCCACTTACTATAATTAGCGTTTTCATCTATAATATTAGCGTTTCCACATAGCGTCTTCGTGTCTGACCTCTGCGACTCGAAGGGATAGCGTTATTCCGTGGTTTAGACTAGTGCCATTTATTTAGAGGTACTAACGCCCCATAAAGGCTGTCAAAGATCTTGATGTCAGCCGGGAACGACGGCTGAACGTGCAAACCATCAAGCACTAATTAACAATTCAATACGCTCATAACTCCGAAAAGTCAGTGGTGCGCACCGTGGATTCGAACCCGATATAGATCTGTCTGTTGATATATCCACTATGCTTTCATTTTATTTTAAAATATATTTATCGTAAATTAATTATATAACTAATCGAGACAAATCGTTTGCTTTTGTACAGAAACCTTAAGATTTGAGTATGCAATATATTTAATATAAGTCTTGAGCATGATTGCGGCAGACAACACTTAAAGCAGGACGATGCAGTTAAGTAGCAGTATTATGCAGTATATATTATGCAGCCCATACGGCGGGCCGTTGCGGTTGACCGCATATACTGCGGCTAGCCGCATCTGGCGTCTCACATTGCGGCTAGCCACTAGAGTGTTCCCTTAGTTAGTTTTACCTTGAGCAATGTCGCGGATTATCGCATGCATAATTTATTACTCAAGGTAAAACTAACAAATGAGGAGTATATTAATCTTAATGTATAAAATCCTTGCGTTACTGACTGACTGACAGACACGCTACAGCCGAAACTATTGGGCGCAGGAAGCTGAAATTTGGCATGTATGTTCCTTGGAGACCGTAGGGGTGCACTAAGAAGGGATTTGCCAAAATTATCACGGGATCGGCCAAAACATGTAAATTAAAAAAAAAATGCAGGCCTAGCTGCTGGCGTCCTCTAGTATTTCAATAAAGGAGCATACTATATCGCTGAAGCGTTTCTAATCTGCCAAGGCTGTACTTGTATTTTCTTAAGCCAAGACTCTGTATGTTTTTTAGTTGGTAAGCCTTAACTTAAATAAATAAATGAATAAAATAAATAAATACAAAACAAGTAGGTCAAATTTGCTTTGGAAGTATAGCTTTAACGGAGAAATTTCCTTCTAATAATAAACAATTTTGTTCCTTACCTACTACTAAAAGCTTAATTCTCGACGTTTTATATGCCATTTAATATTGATTGAGGAAATTATTTTCTATTGCTGAGGACTAATATGTTTCTAAGTTGGGTCGACGGAGCCAAATTTGTAGCTACTATTTTACACTGCATCCGCAGTCCAGTGGATAGCGCATGCGACTGCTGATCGGAGGTATCGGGTTCGATTCCCGAGCCTGGAAAAATATTGTTACTGGGTTTTTCCGAATTTTCAGTAGTAGCACGGAGGCTGGTGATGTGTCTGGCAATGTTATTATTATTTCCTTTATTTATTATTTTTCTAATTAAAATTACATTTTTAAATATATTATTTACCAAAATAAACACATTTAAAAATATAAAAATAACCGTGGGATCCCACCAGCATCGGGCACAGGGTCCAAGCTGCCGGTGGTTAGGGCTCCAGAGACAGGAACTTCCTCACAATACGTGCCGTGTCCAGAAGTACTGCCTTCTGCATCAGGCCCTTGACCCAAGCACCCAACGCGAGCCTCTTAAGGTGACGATCGAGGCTCTTGGCTATTAGACCATTAACGGTCACGACTATCGGCACAATAATTGCTGAGTTCACATCCCACATGTCGACAATCTCGTGAGCCAAGTCCAGATATTTAATCTGTTTTTCCTTTTCGGCTTTCACGAGATTCTCGTCATGAGGAATAGTGACATCAACAATTATTGCGAGGCGCTCTGATCGATCTATCAACACGATATCAGGCTTGTTGGCTACAACAGTCCTGTCCGTGATGATAGATCGATCCCAGTACAATGTGACATGGCCATTTTCGAGAACTGGCTCTGCTTCATACCTGTAGTACGGTACCTCGATGTCTACAAGTTTGTACTTCAGAGCAAGTTGCTGGTGAATAATTCTGGCTACTTGGTTATGTCTGTGCAAGTACTCGCCGTTAGCAAGACGTGAACAACCGGAAACAATATGCCTGAGGGATTCACCAGGTTGGTGACAGGCACGGCAAATATCAGTAGTGCCATCCCTCAGGATATATTTCCGGTAGTTATTCGTCTTGATAACTTCGTCAGCAATTGCACAAACAAACCCTTCGGTTTCCCCAAAGAGGTCACCGAAGCGTAGCCAGTTCACCGAGGCTAATAGGTCTACATCGGGTCCATACAGGGCCCGATGGAACCTGTCATGAAGCTCCTTGCTCTGCCATACACGCTTGCGATCATCAGTACTAAGTACTACAGGCATGCGCCAGTTCTCCTTAGCCAACCTGAGCGGGGTGAGCCCATTGTCTACCGCGACAACATCTCGATGCATATCCACGTTCGCCCGGAGAAAATATTCTCTGAGATTGCACACCTCGCGATTGTGTAGGGTCTTGACATTCAGAAAGCCGCGACCCCCGCACTTTCGCGGGATGTACAACCTCATCACGGATGAACGTGGATGATGCATACGATATGCCGTCAACAGAGTGCGAACTCTTCTGTCCAGGGCGTCCAATTCAGACTGAGTCCACTTGAGTATGCCAAAGGAGTATACAAGAAGTGGCATGACCCAACCGTTGCAAGCACGAACCTTGTTGCCACCTGATAAAAGACTTTTCAGTACTTTTTTCAGGCGGCCAAAGAAACGCTCTTGCAACGATTGCTTCATGACGGCTTCATTGATACATAAAGCCTGTGACATACCCAAGTACTTATAGGTATCAGTTAAGAGAAGCGTTCTTAGGTTAATGGAATCTGAGAGTTGGATCCCCTCAGATTCCACCATCTTTCCCTGCTTCACATGAGTGACAGCACATTTATCCACACCGAACTCCATATTGATAGATTTACTAAAGTTTTGGGTTACGTTTAGTAAGTCTATCAATTGGGCCTCAGAGTGGGCAAATAACTTCAGGTCATCCATGAACAGCAGGTGAGATATGACCTGACCACTTCTCTGTAACTTGCAGCCTAACCTTGAACCCTCCAGTAAAGTACTGAGAGGGTTCATGGCTAAGCAAAACCAAAGGGGACTCAGACTGTCGCCCTGAAAAATTCCCCGCTCAATTTTAA
Organism: Euclidia mi; assembly: GCA_944739405.2. NCBI lineage: Eukaryota > Metazoa > Arthropoda > Insecta > Lepidoptera > Erebidae > Euclidia > Euclidia mi. The sequence continues at coordinate 91,405,459 of OX123185.2, read as the reverse complement.
TACGTTCGCCGTCCTCCTGGATCCGTCGGCATCCTGGATAGCAAAGAGTCGTATTCCATTGCCCCATACATGACTTTAAGAAGGTGCGTAGAGTTGTATTTACTTTATACAACTCCAACACCCTCAAAAGCCATGTATGCGGCACGGAGTCATACGCTTTCTTATAATCTATCCAACATGCCGCCAGATCCTTTCGGTTACGGCGAACTTGTTGGCTAATGGCCATGTCAATGAGGAGGAGCTCCTTAGTACCACGAGCCCCCTTCCTACATCCATTCTGAGAGGCTGACATAATTGCATAGTCTTCAACATGTTTAGCTATTTTAGCTCTCAGAATAGATGTAAGAAGTTTATAGACCGATGGTAAACATGTTATCGGTCTATAATTGCCGGGCTCGCTAGTACTGCCTGTCTTATGGAGCAGGTGGGTAATTCCAGTCGTCATGAATGTTGGTAACCACCCAGATTCCACAGCTGATTGGAATTGAGATGCCAAGCGTTCATGCGAGCTACGTAGCCATTTCAGCCAGAAATTGTGCAGCCCGTCCAACCCTGGAGATTTCCAATTCGCTAATGGACGGACTGCTTGTAAAACGTCCTGGCTAGAAATGGCCACGCATTCCATTTCGGGAATATGTTCGCATGCACGCTCGACATCTCGCATCCAATCGCCTTCAGTATGACTAATGGGCTTCGACCAGATGCTACGCCAAAACATGGCTGTGGCGTCCGCATCCGGCCGCTGTACATTAGTCACACATTGGTCTGGTCGTTCCCAGCTTCTGTATACCCACCTCTGGTCCCTCTGGAATGTACGATTAATGAGATACCGGTCCACACGTTTTTTGAATCTACGAATACGGTTTGCCCATGCATAGACTTTCTGTTTTAGGAAGTCAATGCGCTCTGTGACACGGGATGTATAATCTTGAGGACTAATATTAGTCCCCACAAAGGCCCGTTTCACAAAGCGCATTAACCTGGGGCGTGTATTCCCCGCCCTAAAACAGATCAGCTTGCCAATAAGTGCCCTTGCCTCGGCAATACGCCTCTCAATCCTGCACTGCCACGCCGGTACAGCAGATCTTTGTCGTATAACAGTGTCAGTTTCAGGGAACTTAACACCTGCTATGCGACATGCCGCCACGGCAGCACAGTACAAGATTGAGTGAGTATCACCGAGATCCTCACTATTATCTAAATAATTAGATAATAACGAGTCAAGAGCACTTACCAGCGCTATATTTCGCCTATGCATAGGCAACCGCGGCAGACGAGGTCTAATCGTGGGTGGCGTGTGCCGGTAGTCCCTAATCGCACATTCCAAAGCGTCCTTTACCTCCTCATTGCACTGGGTACTTACATTATCAGCCATGTCATCATCCTCCTCGACGGCGCTGCCACCTATTGGTGGTGCGTTTGGTGTCGGCGTTAGCGTAGGCCGGACGGGATTGACATGACTCGAAGGTAAGTAGTCTGAGCGAATCCTATCAAGTACGGTATTATCCAACTTGCCACTGCGCTGGATAACTCGTACCTGATCCGATAATCGTTGAGCCGTGGCGTTGATGCTTGGTTCCAAGGCCTGAAACATAGACAGCATGCGACTACGGTACGCAGTGAGGTTAGTGCCCCCCTCTGTCGCCCCAAAATATGCGCGCATGACATGTTCGTTCATTGATGTCGTCCACTTCATGCGCTGCACATTACCACCGGCAGCGGGGACCCTGTTTGGGGCCGGTGGGCCCCGAGGTCCTAAGCACGCTGGTGGCCGGCCTCTTCCACGCCGCCGCGCAGGTGACGGTGTCGACGGCGGAGAGAAATACTCGTCGCTGGAGCTCGACGCAACTGCAGCTGCCGGCGTTGTCGGCACAGGTTCCGACGGCTGCGAGGCGGAGCTCAGCGACGAGCCCGGAGGTGTTAGATGTGCTGTCTTGCTCCTGGCTCGAGTCAACATGCTTATTGTGCTTTATTTTTCATTTTTACTGTATTTATTTGTGATTGTTTTGACAATTTTGCCTTGACGGATGTCATTTTGTACAGATTTTATTTTCGTTTCGTAGTGAGGATTTATGGTATTTCTTTGATAAACTTATTATGGAATATTATACTGGATACGGTTACGGTCTCGTTTGTGATATATATTTACGTGAAGAACTAGATATATTTTATTAAATATTTTCTGAACAAAATTGATGTATGCACGTTGACAGCCAGTGTTGCCAATCTTATTATTATTATTATTATTTGTTTCTCTTTCACGGGTATTATTCTAATTTGTTAGAATAATACGCCAGGTATTGTTTGTCCTTTGACAGGCGTACACGGAAACATAGGTCCAACGCGCAGAGGCCCTTTGAGAGTTTTATACTAGAATGTAATGGGACACCTACTGAGGTGCCTCCATCACTGCAGTATTAGTACAGTTACGGTCTATTATTATTATGTTATTATAATTAGGTAGGAGCTAAAAATTCATGGCGAAATGTAGGTGTAAAATTACACCTCTGCCTACCCCTTCGAGGATACAGGTGTGAGACTATGAGACAATTTTACACTAGCACCCTAATACTAATGCTCAAAAAGATGCTAAGATCAATTTCCCTACTATGCTGAAACCTCATACAATTTAATTTAAACGGGTCTTATTCGCGATATATTAAATTAATTTAAGGTATAAATACCTATGTTTTACCGACGTTTCGGACGTCTTACAACAGCCTTGGTCGCGGCAGGACTGATGTCATCTCAGCGTCGTCCTTGTGAAGCGCGGGTTTCGGCAGCTACCCTCACTTGTTTTTTATTTTTATTTTTATCTGAACTATCGGTACGTCGACACACAACACTTATGACGTCTAAACACTGATGAGCTGTGTTACTGCGGCGGGGTTTACATTTGTTGATTACTGGATTCCAAGTTGTAGACAGTCTGTATCCATCTTCCCGGTTGAAATTTTTATGTTTTTTGATTTCAACCGCTTCACGTACTATCCTGGAGTAATAGTGACGATCGGTAGATAAGACCTTGGGTTGATGTAATTCGATCCAGTGGTTTGTTCCAGACTCCAACAAATGCTCAGCTATGGCAGACTTGTTAATTTGTCGGTTTTTTACAGCTGCGATATGTTCCTTGACCCTTTCAGCGATGGTTCGTTTGGTCTGTCCGATATAGGAACTACCACAACTGCAGTTGACCTTGTAGACGCCAGGTGTTTGTAGAGGAATGACATCCTTCGGGGTGCGCAGATTGTGTGCTACCTTGGAGAGCGAACTATATACAGTCTTTATGGAGTATTTCTGTAGTACTGTTCCAACTTTGTCCGTCACTCCCTTTATGTAAGGCATGTAAGCCGGTACTCTGCTTACTTCTGGTTTACGGTCCTTCCTCTTCAGACGTTGTATCTTCTTGTTGAATCCGTTGCACCTAAGTACCTCCTGGACATGTGACAGCTCACTGTTCAAATGTTCAGGGTCACAGAGGTCATACGCTCTGTTTACTAGTGAAGTTACTACGGATTCCAAGTGTCGCGGGTGATGATGCGAGTAAGCGTTGAGATACCTATCTGTGTGTTTCGGTTTTCTATAAACGGTGTGTCCCAAGGTACCGTTTTCCCTCACTGCCACTTTAACGTCGAGAAAGGGTAACGACCCGTCTGCCTCCGTTTCAAATGTAAACCTAATATTAGGGTGTATGGAGTTTAAGCTATTTGCGAACTGTTCTACATCTTGCTTGTCGCCCTTCATGATACAGAATACATCGTCGACATACCTCTTCCATAGCTTTACATTTGATGCCTGCATGTCTATGGATTCTTCGAAGTGCTCCATCCAGATGTTGGCCATTACCGGTGCTACTGGGCTACCCATAGCCACTCCGTCGATCTGGATGTAATGTTGTCCACGGTATAGGAAGTAGTTTGCTTCCAAACAATTTTGAAGTAGAACAGAATATTTGTCAGACAGACCGTTTGCCCTTAGTTTTCTCTCAACGACCTCAAGGCAATCCTGAACTGGAACATTGGTGAAGAGTGACTCCACGTCAAAACTCACCATCACTTCGTCTGGTTCCTTTTTCACGCTCTTGATAATGTCAATAAAGTGCCGAGACTCCTTCACGAAAGATGCCGTCTTACCTACCAACGGTTGCAGTACCTTGCTGATATGTTTCGCCAAACCATATGTGGGTGAGTTTATTTGACTCACTATCGGTCGCAATGGTACGTTAGTCTTGTGGACTTTAGGCAAACCGTATATCTTGGGCGGCTGCACGATTTGCGGTTTGTATAGACGTTCAAATTCATCTTCCGTGAATATGTTTTATGGTCCTTTATCAAAGCTCGAATGTTCTCTAACTCTTCACCAATGTTCCAGTTCAGGATTGCCTTGAGGTCGTTGAGAGAAAACTAAGGGCAAACGGTCTGTCTGACAAATATTCTGTTCTACTTCAAAATTGTTTGGAAGCAAACTACTTCCTATACCGTGGACAACATTACCTCCAGATCGACGGAGTGGCTATGGGTAGCCCAGTAGCACCGGTAATGGCCTACATCTGGATGGAGCACTTCGAAGAATCCATAGACATGCAGGCATCAAATGTAAAGCTATGGAAGAGGTATGTCGACGATGTATTCTGTATCATGAAGGGCGACAAGCAAGATGTAGAACAGTTCGCAAATAGCTTAAACTCCATACACCCTAATATTAGGTTTACATTTGAAACGGAGGCAGACGGGTCGTTACCCTTTCTCGACGTTAAAGTGACAGTGAGGGAAAACGGTACCTTGGGACACACCGTTATAGAAAACCGACACACACAGATAGGTATCTCAACGCTTACTCGCATCATCACCTGCGACACTTGGAATCCGTAGTAACTTCACTAGTAAACAGAGCGTATGACCTCTGTGACCCTGAACATTTGAACAGTGAGCTGTCACATGTCCAGGAGGTACTTAGGTGCAACGGATTCAACAAGAAGATACAACGTCTGAAGAGGAAGGACCGTAAACCAGAAGTAAGCAGAGTACCGGCTTACATGCCTTACATAAAGGGAGTGACGGACAAAGTTGGAACAGTACTACAGAAATACTCCATAAAGACTGTATATAGTTCGCTCTCCAAGGTAGCACACAATCTGCGCACCCCGAAGGATATCATTCCTCTACAAACACCTGGCGTCTACAAGGTCGACTGCAGTTGTGGTAGTTCCTATATCGGACAGACCAAACGAACCATCGCTGAAAGGGTCAAGGAACATATCGCAGCTGTAAAAAACTGACAAATTAACAAGTCTGCCATAGCTGAGCATTTGTTGGAGTCTGGAACAAACCACTGGATCGAATTACATCAACCCAAGGTCTTACCTACCGATCGTCACTATTACTCCAGGATAGTACGTGAAGCGGTTGAAATCAAAAAACATAAAAATTTCAACCGGGAAGATGGATACAGACTGTCTACAACTTGGAATCCAGTAATCAACAAATGTAAACCCCGCCGCAGTAACACAGCTCATCAGTGTGTAGACGTCATAAGTGTTGTGTGTCGACGTACCGACAGTTCAGATAAAAATAAAAATAAAAAACAAGTGAGGGTAGTTGCCGAAACCCGCGCTTCACAAGGACGACGCTGAGATGACATCAGTCCTGCCGCGACCAAGGCTGTTGTAAGACGGCCGAAACGTCGGTAAAACATAGATATTATACCTTAAATTAATTTAATATATCCCGAATAAGACCCGTTTAAATTAAATTGTATGATGTATACAAATCGCGAAAGTTTAAAATCGATTATGCTGAAACCATAGCGCTCTTTGAATAAATACTTACGTAAAATTTAAAGGTTTAAAGGTTTTATGTTTTACTCTGTATATTGTTGGTTTTCCAATACAACATAAAAACCATGCTGGGATCTAGGCAGGTCATAATTATGCTTCTTTTTATTTTTAAGACACAGAGCCCGCACTAGTCATATACTCTATGTCGCGGGTCTTGCGAGGAACTTTACAAACATTCAGTAAACGTACACAAACGACTAGAAACAACAATTTGGGGATCGTACAATATGTTGTCTCAAGTGGGCATCAAACACACGACACTTGACGCAGTTTCGATTGGCGAAGCGAACGCTTAAACAACTATGAGTAGTAAATGTTCTAAAATGACAAACATAATCATGTTATTTCAGATATATTGTGCTGAGATACAAGTGCGACTAATGAGTACTATCGCTCAAACCTCGTGACTGTTCCAAACGACAGCCATAAGTGGTTTGAAATAAAATGGATAATAAATATTTACATCAGAGATATCTACTTTTACTGATCTGCAGCTTCACTCTATTTTGACAACATTAATGCAACTTTATTTATATTTAGCTTTTCATTAGGTTCTTTTAATAATAGTATATTAAAAGTCAAAGTCAAATCATTTATAGGTCCATAAAAACACTTAAACAAAGTCTAATACGTCTTTTAAAAAAGAAAGCTACATTAGGTCGGTGTAACCTACTTGACTACCTGAGTAGAAACATCCTAAACAATCTCAAATGTCATGGAATCTTTTAAAGATAAATAAATAAAGCCCGCGAAAGTAACTTTGCTTTCCATAGTGTTTACTATAAACGACCAAGTAATATTTGCGTTTTTTGAGTATGTGCTTTATAAATCAAAACTGCTGACTACAACTCACTCAAACAAATTTTCACTCTCTTATTTTAAAAGTTAGTTTGGGAACTAAAATCTGAAAGAAAAGAAGGGGGACAAACTTTAATTTTCATTGAAAATTATAAAATCTTAATTTAAAACACTAGTCGACCTAATTAACAAGGTCGTTTAGATTATCCGATATGTCACCAGAGCCGATTATTGATAATCATATTACCCTACGTAAACACACAAAGCATTTCATGAAAATCGGTCAACGCGTTTGAAATGAACATGATACGTACAACATCTACACGAACATAATATTTACGTATGTATAAACAATGCTAATTTATAGAGTGCTCATCATCATTCACAAAAGCTAAAATCTACTTCAATCAAACTATTTATATGTATGCAAGCCACCAGTAGCATTCAGTAAAAAAATGCAAACCGCGTAACTTTCCACAGAATTAAACAGTAATTATGCAGAAGCTTCGTTCACTCTGTTGTCAAAGTTTTCAGACCGCCTGAAGGCCTCCGACATGGTCTAACGATTCCTGTCTTGAGACATGACCCTGGAGCTTTACTTGCCTACTGAAATTCGGTAACTGTCTAATGCATATGCCACACAAAGTCACCCATCCAAGTTGTAACCTTCGCAAGCGTTACTTAGCTTTGCTGACTTATTCCTAACAGCAAACCAAGTTACGGTGTGAGCGTTACCAAATCCCCTCGTCCGTAGAAGAAGCAGATTATACCTTGATTCCTTATTCGTTGAGTCTTGGTCCTGAGATTTGTTTTATTTGGCTGAAAGTCAACATCAACCACAAAGGGCTTCTACCGTGATTTAGCCGTCCACTACCTAGTCATTTTGCCAAGAGGTATTAAGGTTTACATACCTAAAGCTGTTGTTGCTTCAATAGGTCTGAATACCAACGAACGCTTGTACACAAATTCGACATATTGTTTGACCTGTATCTGTCGGATTGGATTCTAGTTTCAGTTGGCCGAGAGCTGTTAGTTAAGGGCCAAGTAGCAAGTAACCTTGCTGCCATTTTTAGGGTTCCGTACCTCACAAGGTAAAAAAGGAACCCTTATAAAATCACTTTATTGTCCGTCTGTCTGTCTGTTTGTCCGTGTGTCGCCACCGATTTTCTCAGGAACGGGTGGACCTAGCAAAATGAAATTTATACCAGATACTTAGGTCTATGGTTTCTATTAGTTGTACGAAAATCAGGGTCCTATGTCAACCCGATAAAAAGTTATGGTAAAAATTAGATTTTTGCGAAAACTTGTAATTACCAAAATTAACCTTAATTTTCAACTTTTTTTAATTTTCGGATTTTTTTCTTTACTTGTGCTGTAAGATCTTGGTTTTAACCATAATTGACAATTCTAGGTCAACCGTAAGTACCCCATAGGTTTTGGGTCGAAAACCTATATGGTAGTTCCCGTTGAACTAGAATCACGAAATTTGGCCAAAAGCAGAGTCTTACAGCACAAATAAAGGAAAAATTACAAAAAATTAAAAATGTGGAAAATTTAAGGGTGTCCCCATACATACATAGTAGACTCCGTAAAAGATAGTTCTCTAAGTTGTATGGACGCTCATTCAGATTTAGAGGACTAGCGAGAGAGAGACCAACCTCAAATAAGGTAAAATGCGTATGGAACCCTCGGTGCGCGGGTCAGACTCGCACTTGCCCGAATTTTTAACTTTTTTAACTATCACAGATTGGCAGGTGGTGTTGTGGCTAGGATTATTGTAGTTTTATAAATGGGTGTGACCTCATACGTAGTGCTAGGTGTATAATATCGGGTCTGCTAATAATATCTCCATTACTAGCCTCTTTACTAAAAAGTAGCGAGTGATTATAATCAATCTTTTTAAATACTGCTCATAATGGGGTAAATTAGACACATAGGTACCCTAATATATAAATAACTAGCCGACCCGGCGAACTCTGTTCCGCCTTAGTGGCAATCAATAAACAGATCTTGGATTTTATTAAGTTCATTTTTTTAATAGGAAATAAAATGAAAAAAAAAATGATTCTTTATTATTCATTTAATACATTACTCCACAAACTCTCAAAAATGATGCTACCCGGGTACTTTTCAATATCCTAAGCTACAATGAGATATTTTGAATCTGCAGGAAGTTTAATAAAAGAAAATAAAAAATGTCTCAGGTAGATTTGTCCCTGCAAACTTCGACCCTCCCTACAATCCCTCCCATACCAGTCTATTTTTTGCAACTAATTGTATCCTATGTGTTTTTCCTGGTTCTAATAAAAAAAAAATGGGGAGGTACCCCACCAATTTTCAGCCAAATCCATTCAGCTGTTCTTGAGTTATAAATAGTGTAACTAACACGACTTTCTTTTATATTATATAGATAATTGTTTTATTTACGTTTAGAAGGTTGCTTTTTGTTTGTCCTCAGTAACCCGAGACAGCAGTTGTAAGAGCAACCACATGATCCCAGCAACTCCGATCATAAAAAGCAATTCAGCAGACATGTGCTGCAAGAAATGGTATCCGAAGAAACCTCAAAAGGTAAGAAAAAATTATCAACTAGCTTACCCGATGAACTTCGTACCCCCGTTTTCTTTTTTTTTATTTACAAATTTTTCATACATTCGTTCCTGACAATAACGAAAACATGAAATAAATATTTATCCAATTTGGTGCAGTCGTTTGGAAGTTATGCGCATACAAACATTTCGGTGATTCCTTTTTATTTATATAGGTACTTAGATATTATTGTAATGGAACAGAACTTTTTATAAATTGCAGGTTTTAAACAAATTTAAATTAATATTGATCCACTTTAAATCAAAAGATCTGGCATTCATAAATCGAATATCTGACAAATTCTTATAAAAACCGATCGTGTCAGTCTACGGAATGTTGAATAATAAAATTTGCTCATATAAGGACTCAATCATAGTTTCTCAATCTTTTTTCTAAAATTTTCTATTGTTTTTATAAAATATGTTGTCATCTACAATTAGAATTTACTTTCAATTACAATCATGCAACAATCAACTACAATTAGAATTTACTTTCAATTACAATATGGTTTCTATTAGTTGTACGAAAATCAGGGTCCTGGGTCAACCCGATAAAAAGTTATGGTTAAAATTAGATTTTTGCGAAATTAATTTAAAATTTTTTGTTAATTAAACTTAATAAAAAATATTTTCCCGGTGTCAACTGAACTTCACAACATAATAATATCACTAGGACTCCTGACTTTTATTGGAAATAACGCATGAATAAAAAACAAGTTTCAATGACAATTCGATGAAAGAGTATTTAAAAACATTTTCAAATACTCTTTCATCGAATGCTGCCAACCAGAGTGTATGAAACGATTAAAAAGCCATTTACTTTCATTGGAGGAAAAAACCTGTATTAACTTTTAATTTCACGGTTTTTTAGGCAAAGACAAAATGTATTACCATGCCTCAGTTGTTAAGCAGCCTTTGAATATAATCAAGGATGGATGTAAGCAGTGACGAGTATGAAGAAATATAAAGGCCCCATTACTAAACTGGGATTGAATGATACTTAAAGAAACTTTACAAAATCAAAAAGTTTGTCTACGTATAACAAATTTTATCAGTACGTATAAAAACAACGGGACCAGATAGAAACGGTTAAAATAAAATAAAAGGTGCAGAAGGGGAAGACTTAGACGGAGAGTCTCTGACCAGATTGGAGACATCCTAAAAACAGGACAGGTCAGGAGTACCCTAAATAGAAGAGTATGCATGAGAAACTTCATGGGAGTGAATGAAGCAAGAGAGGTATGTCAGGATCGTTGCAAATGGCGTTCCGTAGTATCTGCTTACCCATCCAGGCAACAGGTGTGAGTCTGTGTATGTTTGTATGTATGCAAAATGTGCGGGCGCAGCTGCAATCTCAATTTATTAGTTGTCAATATAATATTTTTTATAATAGTAGTATATTTAGAGACAGAAGCTTTAAAAAATATATCTTTGGTCTACGTATGGCAAATTTTAAATAGATAAGGCTACTACCAAACTTCAAATTATATTATTAAGTCCACGTTTCGTAAGACGGTAAGAGGTTCCATTAAGTTTTATGGCACTCTACAAACTGAAGTTTTCGTGTCATTCTCCTGGCCCAAGCAATAGATAACTTATTTACAATTTTTTTTATAAGTTGCACATCTAGATTCCAATAAAGTTTTTAATAAAAGTTTCGCGAACATGTTTACTTCTTGACTAAACAATATAGGTATAGTTAGAGCAAGTCAAAGTTGGAATGACTAGAAATGTTATAAATATGAAACATTGCTTGCGAATTTTCTTCGGAAATGTTGTATTCTTAGTAGTAGTAGTAAAACTTTAGTTTTAAATAAAATTGTCTTTTAGGATATTAACTGCGTAGCTCCTTCGTAGTAAATCCAAGTTTAGCATTCTGTGTTCCCCGCACAGGATGCTAAACTTGGATTTACTCGAGCGTCTTAGAGACTGATTGGATTTGGTAGTTTAGATGTCAGGATGGACAAAAAACATTCACGTTCTTTTTGTTTCGTGTATATCCGCGGATAAGCTGAAAAATGTAAGATTCAACCATTGATCTGTAGTTATGTTATCTCAATGGATTCAACCCCAATAATTAAACTTTAACAGTCATGAACATCAAGTAAAATTATTTATCGGTGTATGATTTTGGACATTTTAAGACATACTATTATCAACGCTAATTTTCTTCAAACTTCTTAACATGTACAAAATTCAAACATAATTAGATATACCATTATTGACAGTGCAAATATGATACAAAATATTGGCCGATACTATTCATTTTTATTAAGTTATTAGTCCAAACCAAACAATGGGCACTAACATTGTTGACTATAGAGCTAGGTAAACTAGAGTCAACAAATAATAATGTCCCTTTGAATAATTATACGCGCTAATAGCATCTAATAGTGAGATATTGATATACTGGCATTGTCTACGATTGCTTAGATAAGCTCCTATGATGAGAAGCTATTAGTTCTACAAACACATAATCAGAGATTTTCAACCTTCGGATAAATAAAATAAAAATATTGAATCATTTTACAGAGATTTAGATGTCAAAGACACGGTGAACTTGTGCACCTTATTTCTGATGAATACCTTTTACTACGGAATTCAATATTCGAACAATAGATAGATCTGTAGATTTTAGATTCGTTTTTGACATAATATGTCAAACATTCCATACAAAATATGTCAAACACGAATCTAAAATCTACAGATCTATCTATAGTTCGAATTTTGAAAATGGCCGCTAGTCTTGCAAACACAATCCGAGATTTGCAACCTTTGAAACGAGTAAAATAAATAAAAAATGCATTTTTAATAGAGGTTTAAATGACAAAGGCACAGCGAGGTTACTGCACGTTATTTCTGACACAATACTGGTAAATCCAGTTTCTCGTTTTGCTTCCTCAGATTTTTATTTTTCAGTACTGCAGAAATCTTACTGAATAATTCTAAAACTTGTAGACAGTCCCACGCAGAGAACAGTTGAGAACAATGAAATAAAATCTTATACAAAGGAAGCGTTTATCCGATACTAGGTACAAGGCCAGATAGATTATCACGACCTCTTTTCATGCTATGACGAAAAGGGGAATTTTATGAGCAAGGTTAATACGCGTCAAATCCTCCTTCTTACACCAATACAATAGGTACCGATCGCATGTTATAAAGAGAAGAATGGGTATGTTAGATTTCCCGTTACCTTTCAATGAGGCGGTGAGTATTTCATTGGACATATTGTCAACGTCTGACTGACATTTTTGGTAGGACTCTTTGTTAAGGTACTGATTGGCATGAATAGAGTAGAAGAAGGTTTTAGCTAGAATGGGTTGGCTTGGAGATAATAGAATCTTCTTACGAAAAATATGGATATGGTGTAGCAACATCTATATTCATTGCATTAAATTCTATGATTGAGATCTCCGTTGATCTAACGACTGACTCTAATTTAGAATAGAAGAATATGTCAAAGATATTTTTTCGTACATCGCGGAAAATATCCATCTGGATGTGCTTTGATACACAATGCAATGTATGGCGATGCGCAGCCTACGAATAAACATCAACCGCAACTGCGGACGTGTACGCTCGGCTGCGATGCATGGTAAAGTACCCTAATACATGAAACTCGCATTTCACGCTTTGTATATATTAAGTTTAGAAATCCATAAATAGCTATCTAACTTCGTATAGGCAGAAACTTTGATATTATGTTTCTTTAGCATGTTACTTTATCAGTTCCTTGAACGATAAATGCTACTGCGACAGGCATCCGTATTTACAGTCGTGCAAGCTAGTATAGACTCCATGAGGATCCTGAAAGTTCTTTTCGCACGTACACGGAGTTCAAGAATTATATATATGTCGTCGGCGAACGTATTAATTTTTTTTAATCCTATTTTTATGAAATGGTTTTTGTCTTTAAAGACATTTCAACCCCATTATGACTTTTCCTTAAGCTAAACTCCGAAAGAAGTCAAACACTGAAGCTGCTAAGCATAAATTTATGGTTGCATAATTAATTGGTGACGATAAAATAGCTTGTGCAATCCCAACATGAAGCTGGTTTAACTTCAGTGTCTCCATCAGGATTTCTCTCTCTCTTCGATTCTTGACACACTCCATCAATACATGTTGTACATTTTCGTTTTATATTATTAAAAGCGGGAACCTCCTCTATGCGACAAACGGTTACGTATTTAGTATTTAAATATACAATCCCGTAGTTTTTAGAATTTGCTTCTACATGCATCGCTACAAAATACAAATATTGCTATTAAAATAGTACTTTTACCACTTCAGTTCATATTTGTAGGAACGTGACAGCTATTTTAAGATGCTATGTTCTATATAATTATACCAATATATTCTGTGGGGGACGTCCACAGGAATTTTCATGCCAGAGTACTGTACTGTTGGATGAAAATCCATGGTAGGTCTTAAATTCATTCAAAATAACATAGAGCTTAGTAGTAGATTTAAAACCAAAGTTGTTTAATAAAGAGTTCTCGCATCTATGAAGAGTGTGTACTAAATATGAATCAAAACCAAAAAAAATATTATACATTAACGGTGAAATGAGAATATAATTCCGCTCCTCTGTAGTGATGAATAATTTTGTTCTTGTGGTCAAAAATATTATATGGTGTAGGGCAGATGAACGTAACAACAGATTTTTCAAAAATGCGTTTCGATTAACATTAAAATTCATAACCATCAAGCTGCTATTCAAGAGAGATAGATATTCGCATTATTTAATGCTAAGTTGTTACTGAATCAATAAATATTTGACCTATATAAATTAGAAAACCACCAAATGAACATTGCAAAATTTCGACAACGGCCGTATTCATTTTCCTGTAATGTATTTAGTTTTGATCGATTCATAACATCAAAAACCGTCAAAAACGTAACGTTTTATTGCGTAACAGCTGCCGCTAATCGCTCTGCGGGCGTGAACCGACCAATAACCACCCCGGTGTATTGTTACAAGCACTTTTACCGGTTATTACCGGTAATTTACAACAAATGTTCTTCACTTAACCTCTCAGAAAACTGTAAGCCTTGAGAGTTAAGAGTTTAAACTTCAAGTAATAAAATATTTATGCCTATTAAGTTTGTAATCATTTATTCTACTTAGTTGTTTGTTCTTTGTTCGGTTTAAATCAATTTTAATTTTATTTTAATAGGCACTTAATCTGGGCCTTGTTTTGTTTTTAAGTTGCTAAAAGTATATTGTTTTGATGAATACACCTTCTAAGGTACGCTTAAACGTTTTATTTTAAGCCAATATTTAAATTTGTGAATGTTTAACGCTGCTAGGTTAGGCAATTAATGGTCGACTATTAATTTGTTTTAAACCTAGTAAGGACACTATTTTCCGTCGAGTTTCGTTCCTCAAATAATTTATATTAAAGTGATTACTTTTAAAAGCCATGTCTGCCTTCTACATTATACTCCCTACCTGGTTTCCAACTTATCAGAAATGATCGTGCCGTTGGGGGTGCTGGGGGTGTTGCCATATATCTACGCTCATATATTCCTTACACTATTGTAGGCATGTCTGCACAGCCACCGCCTCCTAATGCCGGCGAACATCTATTTCTAGAAGTATGATTAAACCACACCAAAGTCCTACTCGGCGTTTATTACTGTCCTTCATTACATATAGATTATTTTTCTAGTTTCGAAACCCTACTGGTTAATCTTGTGCCCTCTTACAGTCACACAATCATAATGGGCGATTTTAATACCTGTCTCCTTAAAAATGATTCCCGCTCTTCTTCTCTTCTTTCCACTTCTATAGCTTGTAATATGTCAATTCTTCCTACAAGCGCGACTCATCATTTCCCAAATTCTTCGCCTTCTCTTCTTGATTTAATCATGGTTTATTCAAGAGAACATGTCGCCATGCACGGGCAATACCCTGCAGACATGTTCTCTTACCATGACTTGCTTTTCATCTCCTACAAAATCCGTACTCCTAAGATTAAGTCTAAAGTTCTAATGCAGCGCAATTTTGGTGGCATTAACACCGATGAGCTTTGTAACGATACCAAAGATATCGACTGGTCTCATCTGATCAACTCACAATCTGTAGATGAAAAGGTCGACATTTTCACAAACCAAATTATACTGCTCTATGACAAGCATGCACCAATGCGACCTGTAAAACTAAAACACCGTCCCTCACCTTGGCTTACTGAAAACAACTGATACACAAAAAAGCGGCAGCTAAGTTTAGATATAAAATTAATCCCGATGCCTCTAACCTACAAAAATATGTCGCGATAAGAAATCACTGCAATAGGATGTGTAGGGATGCACAACGCCAACATATTCATAGTTCTGTGAAAAACGGAGATCCAGCGAAGGTCTGGAAATTTCTTAAAACCCTGGGAGTTGGCAAAGCGCGCCAACACGCTACTTCTAACGACTTCAATATTGACTTGCTCAATCAACATTTCTCTGCTTCGTCCAATATTGATGGGACTACTAAAGCAAGCACTATAAATTATCTTTCATCTCTGCCAACCCCTAGTTATTCTCCCTTTGTCTTTAATCACTTCACCGATAGTGATGTTAAGAAGTGCATTAGGTCAATCACGTCCAACGCTGTAGGTAGTGACTGTGTCAGCCGTAATATGATCCTTCCTATCCTCGATATAATCCTACCCATAATATCCCATATCCTCAATTATTCTCTGTCTAGTGGTGTATTCCCATCGATGTGGAAAGACGCTCTTATTACACCGATTCCAAAAACCTCTCATCCTTCATCCTTCTCTGATTATCGGCCCATTTCCATCCTGCCATTCCTTTCAAAAGTCTTTGAATGCCTCGTTTATAACCAAATAAACTCTTTCCTCTGCAAAAATTGTCTCCTTAATCCATTAAACTCAAACTCAAACTCAAAATCATTTATTCATTTAGATCACAAAGTGACGCTTATGAACGTCAAAGATTAAAGTTAATTACTAGATGATTTTACATTTACATTTACTGCCACGTTCGCAATGCAATAGGTAGAACCACGAGAAAGAACGGGCAATAAAACTCGTGGCCACTCTTTTTAACTGCCAGTATAATTCTTTTACATGTTATATTTGTAAGGAGCTGCAACTGTTTCACATTGTGAGTTATCTACTATTGCAAAAGTTAAAAGTTATTGATATTATACTCAAGCAATAAATTATGTTCATTTAGTAAGCCTCCCAAAGTGAATATGGTGAAACAGGAGCATCCACTTACGTCTTTTGATGTAAGCAACTCGCGAACATGACTGTTCTGATCTATGGTGGAACAGTATGTTCCGAAAAGTAATGGTATATGAACCTGCAGCAATTTACAATCTATTAGTTAGCAGTCCATGACCACGAGTTACCCTCACCTTACAAATTCGATAAATTATAATAAAAAGAGTAGAACAAGAATGCAAATGTAGTATAAAAGAGAATACGGTAATTAACTACACTATAAAACTGCCTAATAATAAAAAGAAATTGACCTAATAAAATAATATTTATTTCCAAGCTTACTTGTCGTCAAGATACTCATTTAAACTATAATATGCCTTCAGCAAAAGATTATTTTTAACAATTGTCTGAAACGACCTTAAAGGCAAGTCCAAAATAATACTTGGTATCTTATTATACATTCTTATACTAAGCCCAATAAAAGAGCTATGCGTTTTGTGTAAACGGAAATATGGTACACATAATTTGTGCCTGTTCCTTGTATTAATATTGTGTATGTCACTATTCATTTTGTAAGAATTTATATGTAATCGTACATGCATAACACTGGCATAAATATATTGTGATGCTACAGTAAGAATACCAATATTTTAAAATTTTTCTTTAAGTGAGACACTTGTCTTTAACTGGTAAATGGCCCTAACTGCCCGTTTTTGTAATATAAAAATATTTTCGATGTCAGCGGCCCTACCCCATAATAATATGCCATATGACATAACACTATGAAAATAGCTAAAATAAACAAATCTAGCCGTATCGACATCAGTCAACCTACGAACCTTCTTAATGGCATAAGCAGCTGAGCTAAGTTTCCCTGAGAGATATGTATCGTGCGCACCCCACTGTAATTTAGATTTAGATGTTTCGAGAACATCGTCATTTAGAGCTATACTAGGACCAAGGTTTCTGACATTAGGCAGAGCAAACTTAATACATTTTGTTTTTTTGGCGTTCAGTACTAGATTGTTTACATTAAACCATTTAGTTACTTGAATGAGCGCACTGTTTATTTCGTTAAAATGTTCCTTATTTCTATCTACTTTGAATATCAAAGAAGTATCGTCAGCAAACAGTACAACGTCACAAATGTTTTTCAAGTAAAAAGGTAAATCGTTTATGTAAACAAGAAACAAGAAAAGCCCTAGGATGCTGCCTTGCGGCACTCCTAAATCAACAGGTAAGCCACTGGATTTTGAGCCATTTATTTCAACACATTGGATTCTGTCACTTAAGTATGACTTAATGACTTCCAATGCTTTGGTCTGTACGCCGTAATGTCTAAGTTTGCATAAGAGCGTTTCATGGCAGACACAATCGAATGCTTTCGAAAGGTCGCAAAACACACCAATAGCATTTTGGGCATTCTCCCATGCACTGAATATGTGTTTAAGTAACGCTACTCCTGCATCTGTTGTCGAGTGACCCTTGGTAAATCCATATTGCTCACTATGAAGGAGGCTGTTTAGATTAAAATGTCTAAGTAATTGCTTGAGTATGATCTTTTCAAAAATCTTACTAAAGGCAGGTAGTATCGATATTGGCCTATAATTACTAGGATCAGTCTTACTGCCGGATTTGAAAAGAGGTATTATCCTACTGTGTTTCATAAGATCGGGAAAAACACCTGATTCAATACACTTATTAAATAAGTTGCTTAAATGAGGAGCTACTACATCAATTATACTTTTTAAAACCTTAACAGAAATGCCCCAGAGATCACCTGTATTCTTAGACTCTAGAGATTGAAAAGTACTTATAATGTCGGTAGAATTAATACAATGGAACTTAAATAATACATCACATTTTCCTACACTAGATTCTAATAGGTTTTCTGTGACTATAGCTGATGATTTTAATTCTCTAGTAGTAGTAATCGGTATGCTAGCAAAGAATTTATTAAATGTGTGTGCGACTTCTTTGTCATTATGAATTAATCTGTCACTATCAAATAAACTAAAACTATTACCTCTTAGTGTTGTCTTACCTGTTGCTTCATTAATAGCTCGCCAGGTTGCCTTAATTTTATTCGAGGATTGTTCAATTTTGTTCCTAACGAATAATGCCTTAGCTGTATTGCACACTCTTTTAAATATCTTGGAATAATTCCTAACATACTCAGTGAAGTTCAAATCAGAATTGTATCTCTTCATACCGTATAACTCGTACATCTTAGCTCTGCTTTTGTAAATACCTGCAGTAGCCCACTCACTAAAAGCTCGAGATTCCATAACTACTTTCTCCTTAGTCCTAAAAGTATTCTGAAATTCCTTGTTAACTACATTAAATAAATTATTGAAATTTTCATTTGGCGAATCAATCTCCATTAAATCAGGAATTCAGGACTCATAGCATTCATTCCAATCAAAATTTTATTCCGGAATTCATTAAACTTATGCCTAGGTAATGGCCTAACTAACATTTTCTGTATGATGCTATCACTATAATATGGAAAGCTTGCTTATTGACCACAGTGATCCGAAGTTAATTCAGAACTAACTAATTTATTCGAAACTGTACAGGTACTAAATATATTGTCAAGACAGGTGGATGATGTTGCTGTAATCCTAGTTGGTTCAAGGAACAATTTTTTTTAATTAAATGATTTAAATAGATTTAAAAATCTAGTAGTCATTACTGAATGATCAAGAATATTTACATTAAAATCACCACAAACTATAATACCTTTCCTATTGCTCCTAATTTTAGTGATTGCATCTTCAATAACTGATTCAAACAAGCTAAAGTTACTTAACGGTGGACGATATACACATATAATAATATGCTGCTCAAGTTCTACACATGACAGTTCCACAGTGCGTTCTATAGACAAACTTGCTATGTCTTTCCGTTCTTTACATGTTAAGCTATTTGAAACAATAATCAAGGATCCACCATGAATAGCGTGTTTCCTAGAGAAGGCACTGTGTACCGTGTATTGCGAGTTATTTAAGAATTTAATTTGGTACTCTTTTTTTAGCCAGTGTTCTGTAATACACATAACTTGTATACTGTGATTTTCTAAATATAAACTTAATTCTAAATCCTTGCCAGATGGACCTTGTATGTTATGATGTGCTACATTCAGTTGAATTTGTCTACCCTTTGTCCTAGTCTTAAGTTTAAAGAACTTGTGTCAGTATATACAATAGAAGAATTACTAAGATAGGAACTATTTACAGAAGCTAAATTCTTGGATACCTTACATGTACCTGTGTCATTTTGTAAATTAAATGTTAATAATTTAGCAACTTGTCTTTTATAAAATAGTGGCAGATACATAGTATCTTTGGTCAATGTAAAATTACTAATAAATTTATTAATGTCAAATAATAAAATAAAATCTTTATATTGCCATGTCAAGTTGTATAAGCACAAGTTGAGTTCATGAATATAACTATTCATTGTTTCATTTAAGCTATAAGAATAAGGCAAAGCTAGAGTTATAAATTTGCGTTCAAATTTGCTATGAAGCGATAACATAACTTCTGTCAAATTAAATATATCCTTTTTAGTCACCGTTGGGCTATCACCATACGTGATAATTATTGTAGACTGCCTATCAAATATTGTTGTATTTAATGTATTAATTAGATATGTAAACGAAGACCCTGGATAACAATAATTGAAAGTATTGTATTATGTCAGCTCACAATTTATTAAACTACCTAAACCTACACCAAGCCTATCTGAGAATATATAAACTTTATTTGTGCCAGAATTCTTACCTAAAGAAGACTTACCTGTTCTATTATTCTCTGAACAAGTACTTTTATCACTATCGCAAATAATCTGGGACTCACAAGTGGGTAATGTTGGTTTTATGATATTCAAACAACTTTTAGTATTTGTTAAGGCCTTTACATATTCTAAATTTTGTCTCCCCACTTGTGCAATCTCATCATATTTCCTAATATATTCCTGAACCTCATTTTCATATTGCGTGTTCATTCTACTTATTTGAGATTGTAAGGAACTAATTTGACTTTTAAGATCCCTAGTATGTTTGTCATATAACGTTTTGCCATTATTCAACTCTTCATTGTATTTGTCTAACTCTATTAACAAATCTGAACGCTCAGAAACTAAACATTTATATTGCTGAGATGTTATCTTAGTTTTCCTATATTGCTTTAGACTAAGAATGAGTTTCCTAATATGTTTATTTAATTTATTATACTTTCTATGCCGTTTCAGACAATTCATGTTTATTTTTAATTGTTTTGAATCTAAGCCTAATCTATTACCTACAACCTCTGAGTAAAGGTTCTGAGTTTTATTACTGTTTAATATCTCTACAGTTTGTTCTAGTGATTTAATCTTAGTGAATGATTGTTCTAAACAGTATTCTAGTTCCCTAATGCGACTCATAGACCATGAATGGTCATCATTGCTAGCGGTCAATAAATGGATTTCTTCCTGTAACCTATCTCGCTGGGCCAGTGTGTCCATATACTCGATATGGAGTTCTGCGAGTTGAGCCTTCAGGTTGGAAACCCTATCGTTGACAATCCTGATGTCCTCTTCACAGTCTGCACGCTCCCTCAGTAGATGATTATTCTCCTCCTGGCACTTCTTTAATTCCACCAAGGTTACTCTCAGCTTGTTTTCTAGATCCTTCGCTGTGGCCTTCCTGGTCATCATAGTGCTCATTGTGGAATGGCTCATAGCCAAGGATATGCCAAACACCTATGGACAGAAAAAAAATCAAGATGTTAGAGAAGAGATGAAACAGTAATGAGTAGAAGTTTATAGATAATAAGTAAATAAATATATATAAAAGTTAATTATATTATAGCTAGAAGGACAGTAGATAAACAACAGAAAGGGAAAATATTATTTAAAGGAAAGAAATTAAAGGTGCTATTAAATTTTTTATTAGGTAGGCAAAATATGTAGGTAGAAAAAAGAAAAATATAATCTTGACAAATTTACTAATTTATACCAATTTTTATATTAAATTCTGAAGATATTATTTATATGGGCCTTGTTCAAGATTTAAACACTTAAATAAATGTGAAGTGTAAGTGTAGTAGGTGTTTGTATGGAGCGTTTGTTCAGTCTTCGATTTTGCTTCCACGTTTTTGTCAAGCAAAAGGAGACAGAAACTGTGCCAGTGTGTGATGGACGAAGCTCACGTTTGTGTGAGCCGAGTAAATGTGTGATGAGGAGTGTAAGTTAATAAGTAAAATACTCCCCGGGTTTAAAGATGATTTCAAATCCGTCCGTTGACAGCTGGTAGTAGATCTGACCGCCAAAAACTGTTTGTATCGAGGTTTCAAACACCAAACTAAATGTCTTTCACACTTAACTTTACTATTTACTTTCTATTTAACAACAATAATGAGATATAAGCATTAAATATTCATTTAAAATTAAATAAAACTTTTAAAAATTACGGAGCTACGTAATTTTACGTCTGACGTTTCCAGTGTTGCCAGCAGTGATCATTAAAGTCCGGGTTCTGTTCGGGACATAGTACCGTTACATCCCTGGTCAATATTACGGATGACATCAGGGCTGGTATGGAAGGCGGAAAACTCACAATTCTCGCTCTACTAGATTTTAGTAACGCCTTCAATACAGTCGATTTTGATATTCTACTCAGTCGACTTTGTACTCTTAACATATCTCCTACGGTGATTGATTGGTTTCGTACTTACCTGTGTGGCCGCCGACAGCGTATACGCATTGAAAACTCACTTTCTTCTTGGTGTAACACAACTGTTGGTGTGCCCCAGGGTGGCGTGCTATCTCCTTTACTCTTCGCAATTTTTATTAATTCTATATCAAATAATCTTCGCTGTTCCTATCACCTTTATGCAGATGATCTTCAAATTTATACGCAGTCGTCACTAGCAGATATGTCACTTTCTGTAATTACCATTAACAGTAGTTTGGCACTGATTAACAACTGGAGCAAATCCTTTGGACTAAAAGTGAATCCCTCAAAAACTCAGGCCATTGTTATTGGTACTTCAAGAATGACATCAAAAATTGACTGGTCTCAACTCCCTCGCGTCATATTTGATGGTACCTTTATTTCCATACAAGACAAAGTTAAGAACTTGGGTCTCATTATGGACTCTAATCTCAATTGGCCATCGCAGATCCAAGAGGTGAGTCGAAAGTTATTTGCTTCAGCAGGGTCACTGAGAAGGCTTAGGAATTTTCTTCCTACTGCCACCAAAATTGCACTAGCAAACTCCCTCCTTTTGCCCATTATCGATTATGCAGATGTCAGCTATTCAGATCTCGCCGAAAACCAGCTAGATAAACTTGAGCGCCTTCAAAATCTCTGTATACGATTCATATTTGGACTACCCAAATATGATCATGTTTCACAATTTCGAGCACAGCTAAAGTGGTTACTTATACGACATCGCCGGAATGCTCATATTCTCTCTTTGCTGTACAACATATTGTTTAAGCCTTCAACTCCTTCCTATCTTAAAGGACGATTCGAGTTCCTTCATGATACGCATAACCGTTATTTAAGGTCATCAGAAAATTTGAAACTAAAAATGCCGGTACATTCCACAGCACTGTATGACAAATCTTTTTGTGTTACCGCTGTTCGCCTTTGGAATGCTTTACCATTACATATAAGACATACTCAAACGATAACTAAATTTAAAGCTTCAGTAAAGGCTCACTATCTATCACTATAACTTCTTCTAGTTCTACAAAATACATGTAAGTATTAAATATGTGTATGTATAAGTATGTATGCATGTTTATGTATATGTATATATGTCTATCATTTATTATCATATTACAGGAATGAATATAGGTATATTAAGTATGTATATATTATATAGCTTTGTTTACACATGCAACTACCGACTTTCTCCTACCAATAATATTTCCATCCAAAGGTTGCCTGGTAGAAATCGCTTTCAGCGATAAGGCCGCCCTTTGTACTATAGTTTGTTATAAGATCTCTAATAATGTTTTTTAATGTGTACAATAAAGTGTAAAATAAATAAAAAATACATAGATATCTCTAAACACATACATATATACCTATTCATATACTCTACTCTATATACCTACATACAAAACATATAAATACATAAAGGACATAATTATACACACATGAACTATATATATAGCAATGCCTTAATTATAAAATATTTTAGAATGGACTATAATGAAAGATAATATTCCTTCACAAAAAATTTAAATTTAGCTACCGTCTTAGCTTGCCTAATGTGCAGCGGTAATTTATGCCACAAGCGAACGGCAGTTACGGTGAAGGAATTGTCATAAAAAGCCGTGGAATGTACGAATCGTATACAGACATTTTGAATTCGCTCAAGTTTATCTAGCTGGTTTTCGGCGAGGTCTAGATAGCTGACATCTGCATATTTTTTTTATTTTTTTTTTATAGTATAGGAAGGCAAACGAACGAGCGGGTCACCTGATGGTAAGTAATCACCGCCGCCCATAGACACCTGCAATGTCCGAAGGATCACAAGTGCGTTGCTTACCTTTTAAAAAAGAATATGCTCGCTTCTTGAAGATTCCAATGTCGAACTGGTTTGGAAATACCGCTGCAGGTAGCTGGTTCCACAGTTTGGCCGTACGAGGCAGGAAATGGCGTGTGAATCGTACGGTAGAAGAACGCCACTCATCAAGGTGGTGAGGGTGGAATTTTAGTTTGTGGCGAGTTGTACGGTGGTGAAATTCTGCAGCGGGTATCAGACCAAACAACTCCTCAGAACACTCCCAATGATATATACGATATAGAACGCAGAGAGACGCAACATCTCTACGCAGGTCAAGATGGTCGAGCCCGTTTGTAAGGACCGTGTCATCGATGACTCGAGCCGCTCGACGTTGGACGCGGTCAAATGGAAGCAGTTGGTATTGTGGTGCCCCGGCCCAAAGATGGCAGCAGTACTCCATGTGGGGCCTTACTTGAGCTTTATAAAGCAAGAGACGCTGCACCGATGTGAAGCATCTTTTTGCTTTATTGAGGACACCCAGTTTTTTGGAGGCTAGTTTAGCCTTATCCTCCAGATGACCGCGAAATTGGACGTCTCGCGTTATCTCGACTCCGAGAATCCCTATGACCGGCTTAATATCAAGGGAAGTGCTCTGAAATATTGGAGATTCGACAAAGGGGTCTTTTTTGCGGTAAACGCGCAAACCTGTGTCTTTTCGGGGTTAAAAGTGACCAGATTACGATGACTCCAATCGGAGACCAGGTCGAGTGTGGTTTCCGTTAAAGACACAAGTTAGTTCCGACACTCAATGACTTGTGCCTGAGACATTTTAGCACTACCGGGGTACAGTGCGTCTACGGTGCTATCATCTGCATAGCAATGTATGTCACTGGTTTGTAACAAATCATTGATATGCAGAAGAAACAGTGTTGGCGATAGTACACAGCCCTGAGAGACACCAGCATTCACGGGCCTAGGGTCAGAGCATGAACCGTCAACTACGACTTTAGTGCTACGCTCCGAAAGAAAGCTGGATACTGTAGCGTATGACCGGTACCCACCGAGTGTACGTCATAATACCATCCATACGCTCGGCCAATCAGGGAAGGCCATCGTCCGCGCTCGTAAGTTTTGCCCTTATTTGGTAATGCGCCGACACCAACGCTGATGGAGGGCCGGTATATAAAGGGGCCGACAGCTAGGCTGTCACCGTCAAAGCGATTGTCCGAACGCGAAAAGTTAGACATCCTATTGCATAACATACGTCCATGCTACTCACTAGTGCTAGCTCCGTCAATATCTTCAATAGACAGTATAGCAACACTGCAGACGTTATGTTTAAACTACAAACGGATGAAATGTTTGAACTCTCAATTCCGCGAACCGTATTATAATAACGACACGTTGGCACCAGACCTAGCTTACAGTCACAAACTTAATAACCGAGCGCGTAATAATTCCTACAATAATTATCCCGTTGCTACTATAGAGGGTACGTCCGAATACATTGAGAACAACGAACCTAGCAAACCTAAGTCTAAACCTAGCTCTGTCGCTCTAGTCACGTCCAAGTACTGCCCGCGCTGCCGTATCAATGATCACAGTTTGAATGAATGCAAACGCGATCGGTTCGCAATTTGCTTCAAGTGCGGCCGTAGGGATGTGACATTGATGATGATGTCCCTAACTGCCCGAACTGTAAATCGACGAAACCAAAAAACTAGTTGGTCAGGGTCGGGGCGTGTCAAAATCTAAATTAGGTTCTACAACCTATTCAACCAATTTTGACAAAGATGATTGGAGAAATTGGCTAAACACTCTAAAAGTGTATTTCTCTAGTTATTCCGTCGCCTCGATTCTGGATAATAAACCTAAGAATGACCTACGGCCCTATGTTAACGTAACGATTAACAGTTTACCTATTTGTGGATTGCTCGATTCCGGTTCAGCCATTACAATTTTAGGTAACAACTCCCATCTGGAGGTAATTTTTTACAAAAACCGGGTTAGAAATACAGCAGTGTCACAACACTAATTCCATTCGGACCGCGAATGGAAATATCTTGTTGCCGCGCGGTTTTATCAACTTACCCACTACTTTTAATAATCAAACCCACTTATTGAAAGCTTATATTATTCCAGAAGTTACAAGTAATTTAATTTTAGGCATCGATTTCTGGAAACTATTTAAATTACTGCCTAAGCATATCGCATCCGTATGCATGTCTAAAACATTGCCGTGTAGTGTGTTAAGTGAAAATAAGCCGAGTAACACGAACGTATTGCAATCTTTTAGCGAGTTGAGTGAGTCACAACAAAGAACGGCTAAGTTAATTATAAAGCAATACGAGTCGATTTCTACTGAAAAAACCGGTTTAGGACGAACTCACTTAATAGAACATGCAATAGACACTGGCGATTCTGCGCCGATACGCCAAAGATATTATAGGTTACCGCCAGCGAAATTAAAAATAATTATTGACGAATTAGACGAAATGCTTGCATTGGGAGTGATAGAAAAATGCGAAAGTCCGTGGTCGTCACCAATTTTACTAACGCCTAAGAAGGACGGTAAACTAAGGTTTTGTTTAGATAGTCGGAAACTTAATTCTATTACTAAAAAAGACGCGTACAAACTACCTTACGTATCCAAAATTTTAGACAACCTTAGGAACGCTAGATATCTAAGTAGTATAGACTTATCTAAGTCCTTTTGGCAGACGCCTCTTCGCGAATGTGATCGTGATAAGACTGAGTTCTATGTGCCTACTAGAGGAACATTTAGATTTGTGACTATGCCGTTTGGTTTAACGAATGCGCCTGCGACACAACAGCGTTTGGTGGATCACTTGTTTACGAACAGTCCTGAGTTCGAAAACTCTGTATTCGTTTTTTTGATGATATCGTGCTTATATCGCCATCCTTTAATGCTCATGTGTCACTATTAAATAAAGTATACGAAAAATTAAAATCGGCCAACCTTACCATTAACTTGGAAAAATCTCAATTCTTCCGTGATGAATTGAAGTACTTGGGCTACGTAGTAAACTCTAAAGGATTACAAGTAGACCCATGTAAGGTGGAAGCCATTCTTCAATATGCTACGCCTAAGAATAAAAAAGAAGTCAAAAGGTTCTTAGGCATTGCATCATGGTATCGGCGATTTATACCTAATTTTAGTACTATTGCAGGTCCTTTGAACAAACTTACCTCTACCGGTAAGAAAGCCGCACCATTTCAGTGGTCGGTGGAAGCTGATGACTCGTTTGGTAAACTAAAACAATTGTTAAGCTCCGCACCAATATTATCGTGTCCCGATTACGAGAAACCCTTTCAAGTTCACACAGTTGCGAGTGCGAGTGGCATCGGTGGGTTGCTTACACAAGAAATAGATGGCGTGGAACTACCAATCGCTTACATGAGTAGGTCACTAAATGCACAGGAACAAAACTAGAGCCGTTGGCTCAGCTGGCAGGTGCTGACGGCCTGCGAGGATCTGCTACGCGTAGCCCTTCGAGCAACCTGCCCTGCACACTACCGGAGGGAGCAGCGTGGGCCGTTGGCTCAGCTGGCAGGTGCTGGCGGTCTGAGTGTGATGAGCGGGGCAGGCCAGACTCTTCAGCATAGGTGACGCCGAAGGCGATGCAGCAGGTGTAGCGGTCTAGGTAGTGTAGCCCGGAGCTTAAGGTAAACCTGGAACCTGAAGGAAAGCAGCATTAGGAGAGCCACAACCAATAGAGTCAGGCAGGCGGCGTCAGCCGGCCTCAGCTAGCAGGTAGAGAGATGGGCAGTACGCTAACGCAGTAAATGTAGTAACTTACCCACAGCTGGGATCAGGATACACGTAGAATGTATAAAGATATAGCGGTACAGAATAGAGTAACGGTAGTAGGTTAGTGTAGAGTAGCGGTGACGGCCTCTCTGTCGGCCCCTTTATATACCGGCCCTCCATCAGCGTTGGTGTCGGCGCATTACCAAATAAGGGCAAAACTTACGAGCGCGGACGATGGCCTCCCCTGATTGGCCGAGCGTATGGACGGTATTATGACGTACACTCGGTAGGTACCGGTCATACGCTACAATACCCATTTGCACAAAGTCTCAGGCAGCCCATAGGAAGAAAGTTTCGACAAAAGCGCCTTGTGCCAGACCCTGTCAAAGGCTTTCGCCATGTCCAAACTGACCGCTACGGCCTCCCCCTTGTTCTCAATTACCTCAGCCCATCTATGGGTCAGGTACACTAAAAGATCACCAGTTGAACTGCTGCGGCGAAAGCCGTACTGGCGGTCGTTGATCAGCTGGTGCTCCTCTAGATATCGCAGAAGCTGGTAGTTGATAATGGATTCCATTATCTTGGAGAAAAAAGAGGTGATAGCTATAGGCCTGTAGTTTCTTGGATTAGAGCGATCGCCCTTTTTGGGAATCGGGTGCACTGTAGCAGTCTTCCATGACGAAGGGACAATGCCAGTCAAATACGAGTGCCGGAAAAGACGCGTCAAGACCGGAGCCAGCTCAGGAGTGCAAACTTTGAGCACAATGGGAGGAACACCATCTGGCCCACTCGACTTCTGAACGTCCAAGGAGAGAAGAGCTCTACGAACAGATTTAACGTGAAACTGATAATGAATAATGGGTAACAGAAGAGACTTAGCGAGCGCAATTTTAGTAGCAGTGGGCAGAAAGTTTCTTAATCGCCTCAGTGAGCCAGCTGAAGCAAACACCTTACGACTCACTTCTTGTAGATTCAAACCCCCAAGTAAGAGTTGAGTCGAAAGTGAGACCCAGATTTTTTACTTTGTCTTGTATATGAATAATTGTGCCATCAAAGATTATATGAGGGAGTAATGACCAGTCAATTTTACTTTTCATTCTAGAGCTACCAATAACAATGACTTGAGTTTTGGTGGGATTAAGTTTAAGCCCAAAAGAGTTGCTCCATTTGCTGAATAGTACCAAATCACTGTTAATGATATTTAAAGAATGTGACATCTGTGACAGTGTTGACTGCGTGTATATCTGGAGATCATCTGCATAAAGGTGATAGGAACAGCGAAGGTTATTACAGATAGAATTTATGAATATTGAGAAGAGTAAAGAAGACAATACGCCACCCTGGGGCACACCGGCATTTGTATTACACCAAGAAGAAAGTGAATTCTCGATATGTATACGTTGTCGGCGGCCACACAGGTAACTACGAAACCAATTAATCACCGTAAGAGATATGTTAAGAGAACAAAGGCGTCCAAGAAGAATATCAAAATCTACCGAATTAAAGGCGTTACTAAAATGAAGTAGACATAAAATTATGAACTGTCCGCCTTCCATACCAGCCCTGATGTCATCCGTAACATTGACTAAGGATGTGACTGTGCTATGTCCCGAATGGAAACCGGATTGAAAGGGATTTAGAAGATTGTTCTTACAGAGGAAGGAGTTAATTTGGTGGTACACGAGACGTTCGAGGACCTTAGAGAGGAATGGCAGGATAGAAATGGGCCGATAATCGGAATAGGATGAAGGATGAGCAATTTTTGGTATAGGAGTAATTTGGGCGTCCTTCCATATCGATGGAAGTAAACCACTGGACAAGGAAAAATTTAAGATGTGGGTAATTATGGGTAGGATTGCGTCAAGGACAGGAATGATCATGTTATGGCTGACACAGTCACCACCAACTGCGTTGGACGTGATTGATACTATGCTCTTCTTAACATCACTATCAGTGAACTGATTAAAGACAAATGGTGAATATGATGATGAATGATGAAAGATAATAAATAGTGCTTGTCTTAGTAGTCCCATCGATGAAGGACGAAGCAGAGAAATTTTAATTGAGCAAGTCAATATTGAAGTCAGTAGGATTATTGTGACGTGCTTTGCCGACCCCCAGGGTTTTAAGAAATTTCCAGACCTTTGCTGGAACTCCGTTTTATACAGAGCTGTGGATATGTTGGCGTTGTGCGATAATATGTATGTATTTAAAAAAAAAAGTATACAGGGTGTCACAAGACCCATCACCAAGCAGAAGTCTATTCGTTTTGGACATCATGCCAAGTCATACTAACCAAAAATAATACCTGGGAAATGATTATTTTTACGTTGTTGTTTTTTAAACCGCAATTAAAAGTGCACGCGTGCATTGCTCGAAATACCTACTTACCCATGGGGTTAAAGGGCTTCTAAATAACATATTGTCGGGGTAAATGCATCGATTTTGTACCTAATTAGAAAAATTCCATACTAACTTTGAGCCTCAATATCTCCTGGTCAGTAATTTCCCAGATATGGTGCCGAAGTAAAAAATGTTTGTAGTGATTGGTACAACATGGGATTTCAGTTATCGTTAAGCGTGTGTTAATATGGTAGAATATTAGAATATACAACATGTAACATATTAAACGCACTTCCTGAAAGTAGTTTGTTCAGAATCGGCTACTGAATCCATTTCTATCATTTTTAATATTGTTTTGTTTTTGTTCTCATCATCATCAGCCCTTAACAGTCCACTGCTGGACTAGGCCTCTCCTTTGAAAGGAGGAATTAGCCTACTATACCACGCTGGCCAAACGGGTTGGTATAGGGTTTGTATCAAGTTTTCCTTCTCTTGCAGTGCTGTTCTCTGCATAACATGCTCCCTCTGTCGGCTCTTACGACACCCATGGGATGATATGGGGTGGTGACATTTCGTATTCTTAATCCGTCACCACACGGACTAAAATAATAAAAATAACGTAAATTATAGTCACTCATTTGTTTGAAAAGTTGAAATATACAAAAATAAACCTTAGGTCAAAGCAGAACGCCTTCTTTTAGAATGCATTTATTTAATGGTTTCACGTTGGGTCACAAAAACGCACACATTAATATAACACAATAGCGGCAAAAGACAATAACACACAATTTACCTGCAAAATATATATTATCTATCTTTTGCTTACGTAATAATCAACAGGCAAGAGCGAGACGTAATGTGTCGCCCGCGCTGGCCAATGACGAGCGCTGGCGATGCGCGTAGACAAGTTATGACAAGTATCCAGTGATTCATCGGGAATCTATCAGCGAGAGTTGCGATAAAATATTTTAAAAAGTTCACTTGTTTATTTACAAAATGTGTAATTATCCACATGACGGCGCCAGTGTGGAACGTTTTGCATCATCTTGATGTTAACTTGACGCCCCCGGACGTTTTTACTGTGGGGAAATATTAAATCACTAGTTTATTGTGAGGAGACAACAATAAAGATATTAGCTGCTTTTGAAAGTTTGTTGCAGGAGGTACAATATTAAACTGGGGTCTAATAGGCCTTCTATCGTATTTAGCCTGGCCACATATGATACACTCATTGACGGATTTATTTATGTGATTTTTCATCTTAGGCCAATAGTATTTTCTGGATAAAGCTAAATAACACTCAGTAATTCCGCGGTGATTCGTTTTGCCATCATGGTAATGTTGGATTATTTCCTGTTGGCGAAGATATTCTTTAACATATTCGAGTTCAATTTTGGTTAATACAAGGTTCATAGAAGAACTTTTGAAGTTGTCCTGTATAACCGGTATAATTGAGTACAAAGCGAGAGGTGGATTTATCATGATTGCGGTTTTAACTTTGGGATTCACGTTTTCTTTAATAGCGCTGATTACATCGTTTTCTAAATTAGATGACGATATCTGGACGGATAATCGTGTGTGCATTTCAAATGGCTTAGATGTAACTGGCTTACGTTTAACGTCTTCTACTACTGTGAAACATATCTGACGGTCAAATTTGTTAAGGGGCTCGTCTATAATTGGTACTTCTAATATGGGGTGTTCTAGGCTAGTATGTACGGTTGCAGTGGACGAATGTGCGGATGGCGGATTTTCTGTAGGACTAGGCATAATGGAAAATATTTCTTCTATGAGAGAATTGGTGTCTTAGTTATGTATCTCCACCCGAGAGAGGGCATCCGCGTTTGTATTATTTTTACCTTTCTTATAGATTACACTAAAATCATACTCGCTAAGCTTTAATCTCCATTTCGTTAAACGCGAATTTGGCTCCTTAATGTTCATCATCCACTGTAGAGGTCTATGGTCGGTTAAAACTTTGAATTTACGACCAAATAAATACAGTCTAAAATACTTGGTTGCCCACACAATTGCGAGAAGCTCTTTTTCGATGGTACTATAACTAAGCTCGCTTTCGTTTAAGGTTCGTGACGCATAACATACAGATTTATCGGATCCTATTGTACCTTGAGATAAGATAGCTCCAATGGCTACATTTGAAGCATCGGTTGTTAAAACGAACTCTTTGGAAAAGTCGGGGTACTGTAGTATGGGATCGTTTGTAAGTAGTGTTTTACATTTTTCAAAGCTGTTAACGTATTCGGAATCTAAGACTACTTTCCTACCTTTCTTTAAGCACTGTGTAAGTGGTTTAGTTATCTTGGCAAAGTCTGGGATGAATTATTTACGGTAGTAACCAACAAGGCCTAAGAATTGTTTAATTTCCTTGGGGGTTTTGGGAATGGGATACTTTTCTATGGCACTGATTTT
Source organism: Euclidia mi (assembly GCA_944739405.2). Taxonomy (NCBI): domain Eukaryota; kingdom Metazoa; phylum Arthropoda; class Insecta; order Lepidoptera; family Erebidae; genus Euclidia; species Euclidia mi. Next base: position 91,372,994 of record OX123185.2, on the reverse strand, counting down.
AGCGGGATTCGGTTTTATACCTTTTCTAGTTATGATGTGCCCGAGGTAAGGGGTTTCAAGTTTTAGGAACTCGGATTTGTCCATTTGGATTTTAAAATTGGACTCTCGAAGTCTTTGGAGTACCTTTTCGAGGTTAAGCATGTGTTCGCTCAAGGACGTTCCAAAAATGATAATATCATCGAGATACACCAGACATATCTCATTCTGGAGACCACTAAGGACATTATCCATTACCCGTTGGAAAGTTGAGGGTGAGTTCTTAAGTCCCATAGGCATTCGAAGAAATTCAAAATGCCCATGTTCGACGTTAAATGCTGTCTTCTGAATGTCCTGAGGGTCCATTTGGACTTGATAAAACCCACTGGCAAGGTCAAGGGTCGTGAAGTACTGGCATCGGCCTAACTTATCAAGGACATCGTTGATATTGGGGATAGGGTACTTATCGTCAATGGTTTTATCGTTAATCTTCCTAAAGCACTCTGTAAGTGGTTTAGTTATCTTGGTGAAGTCTGGGATGAATAATTTACGGTAGTAGCCAACAAGGCCTAAGAATTGTTTAATTTCCTTGGGGGTTTTGGGAATGGGATACTTTTCTATGGCACTGATTTTATCGGGATTCGGTTTTATACCTTCTCTAGTTATGATGTGCCCGAGGTAAGGGGTTTCAAGTTTTAGGAACTCGGATTTGTCCATTTGGATTTTAAAATTGGACTCTCGCGGTCTTATTAATAAAAAATGCTTATTCTTCTCTTACTCCAAAGTAACACCGGGGGTAGTTAATTCTGGATTAGTTATGGAATAGCTACGTGTTAATAACGGTATTAATAAATACGAAGTAAGTTCGGAGTAACAATACTATTCTTACCCTGAGATTAAGGTATACGTTATGGCAACCCACTGATATTAAAAGTAAAAAGAATGAACAAAATGACCTGGTCGAATAAAAACTTTTTATTAAACACTTTTATTTGACAACTAGCTTTTGCCCGCGGCTTCGCACGCGTTAAATTCGGGGTAACACAAATCTACTTTTAGTCTCAAGTTGTGGGAAGACACTCTTGATTATTCTAAAGACTTCAGAAACTATTGGGTACAAAGTAGCTCGGTCAGTAGGTATTCATGACACTATATAGATAGTATTATATCTCAATAATAACATCGCCTTGCATACATTCAAATGTCAAAGCCATGTTCCAATAAATGTCCAATATAATACCTAATAAATAATATCTATTACCACTTTCGCGTTTATAATATTAGTAGAGAAAACTGTTTCAGCCGTTTAAGCGTAGTACTTATATAATTATTAGTTTATATATGCGAATAATGTAATCACTGTGCACAATATGACATTATATTGTATGATGTGTCAGTACTGACAGATATACGCACAGCGCACTCAATTATCATAGCGCATGCGTTCTTACTTCCAAGAGGCAAATTTCTGCCGTACAAACTTCTACCCTTTGCAAGGGCAAGCGTTTGTGTTGGTTGGCAACCTTCAATGAAATAATCTCTATTAATTTTAACCCACAATAATAAAATTCCAAAATCAGATACTAGTAAGTACTCTAACGAACACCAAACAAATGTGAAAATATATATGGGTTATGTATATAAATCTCAATGAAAGTTGGAAATACAATATAAATCTACGAGCTTTTGCCCGCGGCTTCGCTCGCATAAATTCGAAGTAACACAATTCTCTCATAATAGACGGATACTTTAATAATCATTGTCGTTTAAACAAACTGTTTATACCGATAAGAAATATATCTAACTGCAAGAAGTCTTTACACATGGTATACAAACTACATAGTAGATACTCAACATGACTGTTATTCGGTGACAGTGACTTTTCTGTCTTTTTTTATTATTATAATTTCTAATACTGTCAGAAGCATTAGAAATTAACAAAATACTCGACAATCCGAATTTTGCGGATATATGTTGTCGACTCGAAATCTTTATTTTTTATGTTTTTGTATTCAGGTAAAGTTTCGGTTTAGTCTACCGTACCCCGTGACAAATAGATGCTCACTCCTTGCTTACTCCAGCGTTAAACCATGGGTCTCCGCGGAGTAACTTTTATTCCCGGAGTAAATTATGAATAGTTAATTCCGTCCTTACTCCTAGTTTATTAATACCATAATTGCCTAATCTTGGCTAAAGTCTTGGAGTAAAGTTGTTCTGACGCTAATCCTAGTTTATTAATAAGACTGTCGAAGTCTTTGGAGTAACTTTTCGAGGTTAAGCATGTGTTCGCTCAAGGACGTTCCAAAAATGATAATATCATCGAGATACACCAGACATATCTATCTCATTCTGGAGACCAATAAGGACATTATCCATTACCCGTTGGAAAGTTGAGAGTGAGTTCTTAAGTCCCATAGGCATTCGAAGAAATTCAAAATGCCCATGTTTGACGTTAAATGCTGTCTTCTGAATGTCCTGAGGGTCCACTTGGACTTGATAAAACCCACTGGCAAGGTCAAGGGTCGTGAAGTACTGGCATCGGCCTATCTTATCAAGGACATCGTTGATATTGGGGATAGGGTACTTATCGTCAATGGTTTTATCGTTAATCTTCCTAAAATCGACTACTAATCGCCATTTCTGTTTTCCAGAAGCGTCTATCTTCTTGGGAACTACCCATATAGGTGAACTCCAAGCAGAGTCTGTAGGTTTTATTATTCCCTGATCTAACATTTTTGATATTTGGTCCCGAACTTCTTGGCGATGAATGAACGGGTAGCGGTAGCTCTTTGTATAAACGGGCACCTCATCCGTGGTTTTAATTCGGTGCTTAACTTGGTTGGTAAATGTTAACGATTCGCCTTCAAGATAAAAAACGTCGCTATACTTAGAACAGAGAGCTATAAGGTTTGCTTTTTCTTTCTCGTTTAAATGATCGGTACGTAAGCGTGATATGACGTCTTTGACTCGATTATTGTTACTATGCTCTAAGTGATGGGTCTCAATATTAAATAAACTTGCGCGCATGGGTCAGTCAAGGGATATTATAATGTCATTAGAAGTCGGATTTTCTATCTCTAAATAGCCGCGATTATTCCTTACAGTAGTAATGCATTCGCGTATAACGCAATTACATATAGTCTGTTCGCTAACTAATGCTGTGCCGTAAGGGGCGTCAATGGGAATTCTAACGAGTTTCGAGGATTGCGCGGGTATAATATCTTCGTACAGGTTCACGTTGCATGAATTGTACATACGAATTGGATTAGATGATGATCTTGTGATTAATCTCTGATCTTTTAAATCTATTTTTGATTCAAACTTAGTTAATAAATCTAAACCAATTAAGCCGTCGAAATAATCGTGAAAAGGATATATACATAATTTAATGCTATCTGGATCGTTAAATACCTGAAAGCAAGGCAAGGTTATGGAGTAGTTATTTCTACTAACTGCATGTACATTTGTAACCTCGAAGGGGTCATAATTAAGTGGGAAATTTGGAAAATACTTTTCTACAGCTTCCGGGCTGATAAACGACTGATTTGCGCCAGTATCTATGAGTAATCTTATTTGTTTTTTTTTGAATTATTTTTTTCCTTGTATTTGCATTTTTGTGGTGTACAATAAAGAATTACTTACTTACTTACTGAATCTTAAATGATTAATCGATATTAATATATAAGGGTAACTGACGCTGGGTTTGAAGGTTTAGTTCTATTTTGGCTTTTTTACAAAGGGACCTTTCTGAAAATCCCGGCTAGGTGAAAGGGGAGAGTGACTTGGACCGGGTTGTGGTTTGATATCGCACTCTAGCGTGCTATCAGTATTACTATAATTATACCTACGTCGGGTCGTAATTGCACTCTAATGAATTGTATGAATCATAATCATCTTAATATATAAAATCCTTGCGTTACTGACTGACTGACAGACACGCTACAGGCGAAACTATTGGGCGAAGGAAGCTGAAATTTGGCATGTATGTTCCTTGGGGACCGTAGGAGTGCACTAAGAAGGGATTGCCTGAAATTCTCACGGGATCGGCCAAAACGAGTAAATTAAAATAAAATGTTATTATAATACTCCGGCTCGTAACAATACTCCGATGGGTAATACGACTCGTCATATGACGCGCACTCGTTCATGTTCATTTCTCGCGATTTTAAATAATTACTTGGTGGCGGGTTCCTTGATCTACGCCAATCATGACCAGATAACATAGGCTTAGGTTTAAAATGTTGTACACCGCTCATAGGTTTTGGGCCGTGATTTTGTGGTGGCACGTTCTTAGGTGGTAATCGAAAAACGTTACTTTGTGGATTATAAGACTGTGGCAAGGCGCGGAACATTTGCTGTGTACGTGTAGGCATACGATGTTGCGATTGCTGATTCCGATTGAGGAGGTGTTTGATTAGGTTTCATTCCTACAGGACTAGGCCAGTTAGGTATAGGTCCTGGAAAATTGGGAAAACGTGGCGACATATGGTTGACAGGTTGTGGCGACTGGTTATGGTTTTTATGGCTAGTGGAGGGCTTCTGAAATTCACTACGTTCCTGCAGATAAATCACGTTAAGTTCCTCTTGAACATATTCAAGGGCCTTTTCTATTGTCTCGGGTCGCATACACCTAATACGGGACCCTAAGGGCTCCTTTAAGCCTTTTACGAAAGCCTGCATAGTTACTTTTTTATATAATGTGCGTTTAGTTTCAACAGTGATTGGAATTGATTCGTGCAATGTCACATAAGTAATTATCGTACTGAATAAAGTTTGGCAATGCTCATAAAATTCCTGAGGGGTTCTATTTCCTTGCGTAGCTAAAGAGAGGTCTCTGTACAGCGCTGTTTCGTCTCTTTGATCAGAAAAATTGTTAATTAATGCAGTTCTAATACCCTGCCGACTATCTGGTATGCCGTTCGAATTAATAGTACAAGCGGCGGAACCTTTTATTTTATTCAATATGCTATTTATTAAACATAAATTCGTTAACTCGTTACCAGGTGCGGGACTAACATAGGTATTAACTATTTGATCACAAATTGAGATAAATCTAGTTAATATATTCGGGTTTCCATCGAACTCCGGCACCATGCGGAGAGTTTTGTAAATGGTGTCCGCGTCATGGGCCATTCTTACAAAATTAATTGAACTATCGCTACTATCTAAATCTCTACCTATATCTATAGTGTTCCAGCGAGCCGTACGCGATGTAGGCTCCCCGAGCTTAGAATTTTTCGGATGAAAAATCTTGGAAAAGGAAATACACACTTAGGAAATAAAAGGAAGCAACACAAGACCAATTCAAGTATACTTACATATATCTCATGTCTGGTTCTCTCGTGAATCGATGTCTGGATTCCTCCTCCGGATTTGCAGCTGGACCGTAGATTCGGATATTCAGCGTCGGGGCTTGATAGCCGCCCGGGCGACTCGCGTACACGGATATCGATATTAGAGATCCCTAAGCTCGCGAACCGGCCCGAGAATATCCTACCAACTGCGCCAATTACGTTAGCTGCAATCGGAAGATTGAAAAAAAAAACAAGATGATTTTAACTTAATTTAATTTAATGAATAATATATCTAAAATTAGCCTAATGCCTATTCGAAGTGTGAATATGGAATACATGATAATGATCTTGCAATAATTAGGAAACCTAATGTGTGCGTCATAAAATGCATACGAAGCTCGCCGTTTCCGTCGCTCGTTGTATGTTGCAATAAATATTGTCAATAAGTATGAAGTGCTACGTCGGCGATCTCCCTTAGGTAGCGACGCGTAACAAGTACATTCCAGTGAACTTTAATATTGACGATTTATAAACAACACGGGAATAAATTCCTATGCTACTTAACAAGAATTTACAGAACGGGCACAAAGGAAGCCCAGATTTGCAACAACCTTTGAATTACTTATACTACACATGCACTAAGCAGTTATTTGATATGTTTCGTTTGCCTACGATCGCTTGGTAATATGTAATGCTTTTTTGTACATGTGTATTCAGAGATCGCTTGACGATGTGCGATTTTTCTTCGTACCTGTTTTCATACATGTTTCTCAGCAATATTTTTCTTCGTCAATAAAGCTTTAATTACAGCCACTTTAGTAGCTATTTTCATCAAAGCTTCAAAATAATATTACAGCAAAAGTGACAGAAGAATATTCAGTCTAAATATTTGTGGAATGTCAAAACATTACCGGCTTGCCGGTCTTGAAGCGGTGCGGTAATGCTTGCTGGCTATTTTGAGTAAAGTGAATATTCGCATATAGTAAGCTGTAACTGGATTAGCTTGCATAAATCTGTGACTACGCAACATTCCATGTATGTACGTAATACTGATCGTCAATATTGCAAAAAAGTGAATATATTTTTTAACGTATCTACGTTCCGTTAAGTGACATTAGTGCCTCTGTCCCTACGCCGAGAATATATAATCAGATCCGCAGTAAAACAAGGTAAATGACACTCTTCAAAAAGTAGCCTAGTAAGCTCATACCATGATTTTTCTCTGGCGGTCCAGTAAAACGTGTTGTGAATGAAATCGTGATGAAATCAGTGTGGGGATAGGAGCCAAGCTATGGGTTTCTAGTAATAAAAAGTTAAGAGAAAGAAAATTTGCGCGCTAAATATAAGCAAGTGCACTTTTTTCAAATACCTATACCCGAAAACGACACATTTATTTGTGTTTGGGTAAGCAAAAACTGAAAAGTGGTACACCCTTATACGTGAAACGTTTTTAAACGACTATGCCGTCAGAATATAAAATTTACAAGGGTAATCATATTCCTGTTCCGACATCAACATAAATTGTCTGCCCGTTCAGATTGCAAAATAATACTAGTTTTGATCTTTTGTCAATAGAACGGTGAATGCTTTATGTGAAGGTCTAATGTGTGTTCATACAATACGCGCACTTAATACCTTTTTATAGTGTGATTTGGCTATGAATGGATTTGTACAATATTCTAAAAGCACTTTTATTTAATAAATGGAGGAAGAAAGGAGTCATGTTCCTCCAACTAGAGGGAGGATCCTCTGATCAGGCTAAGTGATCGTACAATGGGTAAAGTTGGTCATAGTCCAATTTCAAAAAGTTTTGTTTGCCTCGCTAATAGACGCACGGCACACGCACACTAACGTGAAACCACGCTCATATTACTATCGGCCAATTAGATCCCTTTTATGGGTATCTGAGATATTGCTTAGATCAGTTGCGAATTGTACCTTGCCTATCAACAACGCATGTCTGTTTATAGTTCCATCATGTCCATCGCCGTTATATGTCGCCGTGTTGGTTGTTTTGATTTGAAGCGGAAGCTACATGTTTTCCCAAAAATATGTACTAACTACTTGCTTATTTAATCCTTTGATTCATTCAGTAGCTTGAGAATTTGTCTTCTGAAAAATAATACATACCTACCCTAAGAATAGTTACATCTATAAAATTGATCAGTTAAATAAATCCGTGCCAATTTTAATGTTTATTGAGATATTTAACATCCTTTAACAGAAAAGTTTATGCCAAAGCACTGCAGCAATCCCGGTTGGGTACGTACCCAACAGATTTAACAGGCTTAACATGCAAGGAATGGAATCTCTCTGAAATCCGCAGCAAAAATTATAACAGAGGGACGTCCAAAATTTTCAAAATATTTGCGTGAAAACTCCAAATTCCATGGAAAACACGAAAACTATCGTATTTACAAATATTTTCATCCGTTCATTCACATTGCGCAGCTTCACTCGTAGTATTGCATTGCGTGAGATTTCATTCTGCTCGTATTGTCAACCATACATACATATTTCTGGATGAAAATTTGATCGCAGCCTTGTGGTATATGCGTAGTCTGTGCATATATTTTTTTATAATAAACACCGAAAAATGTCGCACAAATTTGTAGTACTTCATACATAGTTTGTGCATTTACATTTTTATAATAAACATCGAAAACGACGCAGAAATGCATAATACTTCCATTTCCCTAGTTATTATACGAAAAATGCAGCAGCACCGGGACGTCTGGTATCTGGCAAGTGACGTTTTAAGTTCATTTGCCGATACCAGACGCCACCGTGATAATATCTAAAAAAATTCTATAGTGCCATTAAATAGCATGTTACGTCATTCGTATTGGTGAATATTCGAATTCACAGATACTCGATTTGTGAATTCCAATATCAAGTTATGTTTGGCCTAATGAGTTTGCTAAATAATAAATGTGGGAAAAGCTTATCTAAGTTCCATTATTATTACATAATACTAAAATATATATCTACATTTTGAAACAGTAAAATTAGACAACGTTTAGTGCCGTAAGCGAATAGTGAGACGAACTTATATAAAATTGTGTCATCAAAATGATAATTAATAAATACTGTATCAAGTATAACGCCATTAACATCTTATCCATCCTATATATTTGTAGACTTCCAAATCAAAGACAAAGACATTTATTTCAGAATTTTATTTACTCATGCAAGACCTTATTTTAGAAGATGCCAGTATAAATAAACAATTTTCAACTGCATTCACCGATTTATCTCCAAAGCGACGTGTCTAAACCATTTACTTCCACACGATATCTACGATAGATCATCTTTACAAAGCTTAAATTGTTCACAGGAGCCCGAACAGCGAGTTGACGACGACAAAGGCTCGCAATCATACTGCATGCATACAGTCGACTTGGAGTTCAGACATGTCGTCAGATCAACACACATCGATAAGAGTATAGAAGCTAAGAGAAAAGTGAGTATAATATGTTTTAGATTTAGTTTTAATTTGTCTTGTTTCAATATTCGCTGTATCCATGGCAAAGTCAAAGTCAAAAGTCAAAATCATTTATTCATCAAGGCCACAAAGTAACGTTTATGAACGTCAAAATTTAGGTAGAACCACGAGAAAGAATGGGCAAAAAAATTAATGGCCACTTTTTTCAATCAAATATAATTGTTGCACATTTTATTTTGTCATGGGTTTGTCTACTGCATATTTTAGGTAAGCTCCATACCAAATGTGTCAAATATGTTTCTCTAGTAGCCAATTCATGGATTTATTGAACATTAATACCGGGTAAATCGTCCCTCCGAAAATGTTTCTGATCATACTTCAGTTATTTTAACAATACTATGTCGACGTAGGTGTTTGTTTTAATTAGATTCTGCCAATGATATTACAAGTAAAAGGTAGATACGTTACCTACGTAGTAATCAATCCGTAGAAACGGTGCACTAACGCACACATCGATAACTTCATATTTCATTTTATTTTCGGCTGACAAGATGTGTCAGTTTCACTTTGACTCTGGCTCGCTACGTCACACACACATATGACAGACTTGCCAACTGGCTTATGTTTAGCGTCCTGCTTTTGGTACGCCTATAACATAAGTATCTACTTCTTTTTACTTTTGTAACATCATTGGATTCTGCCCTGTTGTCATCCACGTAAGGGTAGTTAACCTGCACTAAAGGTAGTCCATGTGCTATTCTAATTTATGCTATATTACTGCAGACTTTCATCAAAATATTATGTTCAGTACTTTTACAGATATAAATATTCATCCATCCATAGTCACAAACTTATGTGTTTGTAATAGTGGTAAGATTGGAATGAAACTGGACAATCTCAGACTCATAGTATTTGCACTGACTTTGTTACCAAGAAAGCCCTTCATCCAGTCTTAATATAGGTCTTTACTCTCAGACTTTTATCTTACGTCGTGCGTGAATTATTTATATTCATAAGATTGACGCCTTATATTAACTCAAAATATGTGACAGTAAGACTGCTTTAAAAGTCATGGATCGTAATCATTTGCTGACGAAGACTTATACAAATTTATCAAAGTCTCAATGCTTCTAAGAAAACGTTCATCTTTCAGATGTAGTTTATTAACTTTGCTATTGGAAACGAATTTGATCTAAAAATAAGAGCGCTTATTACTCTTCTACAAACAAATCCAATAAGTCATAATCAAACTCTTTTTATTTATTTTATAGTCGCAAGTTTATTTAATTAAAGGTTATAAAAAAATCAGTTTACCGGGTGGTAACTAATTAAAGGTCATAGTACCTCTGCTGTTTTCGAAGGTTCAGGTGGTTTAAATTGATTATGGGTCACAGATGGATCTATTTCCAAACTTACTTAAAGTTATCAAGGACAAGACGTCGAATTTGAATTTAAGTTATATTTTTAAAGTAAGAAAACAAGTTTATTTTCATTAAGAATATGCTAGGCCACAAACCTAGTTAAGGTGATTCCATTGAGCTCAAACTCGCTCAGCTTACGGTAACGTGATGCATTTCGTCTCCTAATTTTGAGGTCCATCCTTAAACTAAGTGGTATAATAGTTTTGTATAATAATCTAATAATTAACATACAATTGCCAATTTTCATGATGATGAATAACTAGAATAGGAGGATATTCAGCTCCTTAAATTTCATTTCATAGTCTATCATGTCGATTTTTTTCGTCCTACCATAAGCGAAACGTATCTACTTTGCGTATCTATGTGTCGATTATGGTAGAACGAATAAAATCTTGACCTGGTCAAGAAAGACTAAAACAATTTATAGTACACGTTGCCGTCAGCACTTATTCTACTAACTTTATTTGCTAACAAACTGGCGGACGGCAGGTTTGGTGCCCACTTTGATTCTACGTGCCAGTATGCATACATGCGTTCAGGAAGTATTCTCAGAGTTTACTTTTACATAATTTAACATCCAGATTAAATACTATAATGATTTTCTGTAGCAGCAAAATGAATTCTTGGTAAATGTTATTAAGCTCTTATCAAAAACCAGTTTATTGAACTTGGAGAAATCCACTCATACATATATTCTTCCGACCCGTTACGCTCTACACAGAGCGTTCGTGATCGTCATGTTGTAGGACTGGTATGGGCAGATATGATTTGCTTCACGATAGCACGCCATCCCCTTCTACTATAAGCTACCCTGCTGCAGTCATTTAAAGACATATTACACAATATACATCCACAATATCTACCTATTAACTAAATTAAGCCAAAATTTTGTTAATGTAAAATATTTAAGTATATTTTTATCACATCATCAGCCTTTAACAGTCCCACTGCTGGACTAGGCCTCTCTTTTTAAAGGAGGAATTGGCCTACTATACCACGCTGGCCAAACGGGTTGGTATAGGGTTTGTATCAAGTTTTCCTTCTCTTACAGTGCTGTTCTCTGCATAATATGCTCCCTCTGTCGGCTCTTACGATATCCATGGGATGATATGGGGTGGTGATACATTCCGTATTCTTAATCCGTCACCATATTTTTATGGTATAAAGTTAATAAACTATACTGTAAAAGCCTCCCTCACATTGGTCATGAGCGTTCCTTGAGCGTACGCTCGGAGTCCGTTCGGCGTGCGCCGGGGCGTACACTTTGTACTACAGAGTGAACGCCGAGCGCACGCTTGTGGTACGCTTGAGGAACGCTCACGCCCAATGTGAGGTCGGCCTAAAAGTTTCACATTCAATTTCCTGTGCGGCGCGGCGGCGGTCGGTCGCAACCAGTAGCTGCAATCGCGACAGTAGTAAGGAAACATCAAACTTTGCCGCTATGACTTTTTAATCAGTTTGTTTCACATAATCACAATAATTGGAGCAATGTATATAAACTGTTTCACTGCTGAAAATAGAAGGTTTCTCACTATATGAATGCGTAGGTCATGCGGTGCAAAATACGTCTGTTTCTTTTAAAAAGCAGACCGCAGATTTGTGCTATACAAACCCTTGCTATAAGACCGCCCGTGTAAAAAGGGACCTTGTGGCGTATTCTAGAGTCGCTAGATAAGCCTTCGTCCAGTAGACTGTAATAGACTGATTTGAAAGAGAAAAAGGAAAAGAGAGAAAGCGAACGGTGAAACGCATTTTATTTACACCGACGATATGGCCTAGGTATCTCTTCATCTTTTTCTTGCTTTTCTTCAATAAATACTTCTGTTGGTATGAAAATGAACATGTAGTACTTCCAGATTATTTCTTCAAGTTCCACAAAATCAATTCGCTATACCAAACATTTTCTTGGCAAGCAATTCAGTATTTCTAAAATGTTTTTGCAAGCTCCGCAAAACCATTACACAAACATTTTACAACAGACAGATGTTACATAATAATGTGATAATAATAGAATATATTATAGCAGCTACGTCCGCACATTTTAATTTAAACGTTTCTTCCTATCGAGTGGGAATTTCCAGAAATCCCTTCTTAGTGCAGCTCTATGATGCTCAAGAAACATACATGCCAACTTTCAGCTTCTTGCGCCCAAAAGTGTTGTCTGTCAGTCAGTCAGTATCGAACATTGTACAAAATTTTATATAATTATACAGATTGTTACGAAGCCTTTTGCACTGAGGAATAAAATAATACCTACGTATCAACAGTGAAATAACTTTTTTATGAAGCTGAGAAGCTTTTTGACGGAAGGAATGAATTAATATAACCTTTTTAGCGGCCACAAATGGTAAATGTTCGTAACAATCGCGTCATTTCTGGGAGCAGGGCTCTGCTTTGTATTTTATCAAACTTAATAAGCGGATTGTCATGTCTTTATTCGTTTTTCGCGGTGTAGAAGAACGTGGTTGCTCAGAATTTGAGACAAAGGAAATGCTTAAAAAGATGCTGATATTTTGAAAATTTTACGCAAATTCTTTGATAATTGGAAAATTGATAAGATTAAATGCAAGTTGCTAAATTATTCGAGTAACAGCTTAAAAATTGATCTTTTGAATCCAACCCATATTTTAGTAGTATTTAACCTTTATGTACCGACGTGCTATTTTAGTTACATAAGTACCGACGTGAGGTCTGGCAGACCACCATGGCCTTAATAACTAAAAACAATAAGTTGTTTCATATTTTTCTAAAATAACCGTTCATATGTATTGTTTATATATCTAGTTATTGTATTAATAATATTTGTTACTAATTATAAAGTTTCCCATTACGGCCGCTATTTTTTGGGATAAAAACTTACTTTCATTTTAATTATTATTATTTATCAACTAAGCAATACAATAGATAAGCAGCGATAGCCGAGTGGAGAGACCGACAGACTGCTATGCAGAGGGTCTCGGGTTCGAATCCACAGCACGCACCAATGAATTTTCGGAGTTAAGTCCATATTAAATTGTTAATTATCGCCTGCTTATCGGTGAAGGAAAACATCGTGAGGAAACCTGCATGTCTGAGAGTTCTCCATAATGTTCTCGAAAGAAATGTGGAGTCTGCCAACCCGCACTTGGCCAGCGTGGTGGACTATGGCCTTACCCTTTTCATAGTGAGAAGAGGCCCGTGCCCAGCAGTGGGACAATATAAAGGGCTGATGATGATGATGATAAGCAATATTTTTCTTAACAATACAGTTTTTCGTAATGTTTAGTACTTACGTAAACCACAATAAATACAATTTAGCACGTAATTAACCTTTTTGTAGAAATTCACAAGGTACATACGTACATTTTGCTAAAGTGGCTTATAAGTGTGGGATTTTGCGAAAGTGGCATTTTGCGAATGTGGCATTGTACACCTAATCCTACTGGTATCTACTAGTGATACTACAATTGGTATGCCTAGCATATTCTTATGCATATTTTGATTCTCAAATGCTCTTTCTTAGGTGTTCGCTCAGATAAGACCGCGCAAGTTTTATATTTTAAGCCACTATAGGTATATGTTTCCCTGCACATGTTACAGAGTTACGGCCCTACAAATAGAAAATACTCTTATTGAGATCTTTCATGAATATATAAAATTCTTGCGTTACTGATTGACTGACAGACAAGCTAGAGCCAAAAAATACGGGGCGCAAGAAGCTGAAATTTATGTTCCTTGGCAACTATAGGGTTGTTCTAAAAAGGGATTTCCCGAAACTTCCACGGGAGCCGGCAGAAACAGTTATTGTGCGGGCGTAGCTGCGGGCACCCTCTAGACTGATATAGGTCTCAAGATGTTACAACACATGGGGCGAAACGATCCATTCTCCTTTGAGACGCTTGACGATCACCCATTGTAGACCGTGTTTACTATAAGAAACAAATAAAACATGTAAATAATAAATCCACTAAATTAATCAATACCTGTGCACAATAACTACGAAAAAACAATCAAATCAATTTTGTTATTAAGAAAAAAATACTTACACGAACGGGCGCGCGATGAGCAAAATGCCACGCTTCATGATGCACCACACAAATCCATCAACACGCAGTCATGGTGGCACTGAGCAGCACGGGATTTGCGTCAAGGGAGAGGGGGTGAAATTCTAAGAAGGTACTGTGAAGCTTGTAGTGACAGAGTATAGCTAAAGTTGAAATTTACAGCAAAGAATTTATGCGTAAGCAAAATGCTCATAGCGCGCCTTCTCACGGGTTAATAAACTAATTACGACATATTATTATGTCTTTAAGTATAATGTTCTCAAGTTATACTTTCCAACAACTCGTGTTATTCTTTGATCTTGTTGTGTTTGTGAATAAATAAATAATTCTTGACTACGGTTGCGTGACATTGTGTGTGTTTCATGGTTCATGTGACATTTGTTCATGTGATATTGTGTCGAGTGCTATTGCTTCAATACCTGCACGAGACAACACTTTTGCGTCATCTACAAATCTTTAATTCGAGTATAGGTGTTGTGCCCATTGTTGTATTTTTGTAAAGTACTCCACAACGCAGGTTATAAAGTCTAGATATGGCCCTATCTTTAAAAAAAACATTAAATTTCCTTACAATATTGCCATTTTAAATCGAGTGCCTATAACATGATTTGGTACATGAGTAAAAGTTTAAATTTACTATATTTTATATTAGACCAGAAAAGTGTATAGGTACCTACTAACATTGTACATATTATTATATTGTACTTAATTTCTTAGTTTTTGGTTAGTATTTCAGGTCATTTTTGACAGGCAATCTAAGCTGTACATACTGTTTCATATTAGATCCTTTCTTGTATTTGATCTATTAATTTGTTTTTTCGTCTAAAAGCAAAACTAAAAGAGCAAGCTACAACCGAGGTTAATAAAATTATAGTTGAAAATTAGAAAGAGTCATACTATATATTTTATTTTCTTCTTAAATCATAGAAGGTTGATAGCTAACAGATTTTAGACAGTTTACTATCAAGCTTTGAGGTGAATACGTTTTTATTTTATACTAGCTGTTTCCCGCGGTTTCACCCGGTTTCGTCCTGAGGGAACTACTTCGCGTACCCGGTTAATATATAGCCTAAAATACTCCTTGGTATATCAGCTATCCGCAAGTAAATGTCCCGTCAAAATCGGTCCAGCCGTTCCAGAGATTAGCGAAAACAAACAGACAGACAATCAGTCAGACAGGCAGATAAAAATTGTAAAAAATGTCATCTCGGTATATGTACCGTGTATACATCCATATGCATTTAGTAAAAAACGGTTACTTTAATATTACAAACAGACACTCCAATTTTATTTATGTGTATAGATGAAAAAGTAAAATTACCTAAACTATTCCAATCAGCGTATTTTAGCGCAACCATGTTTTCTACTCGTGTTTCGATATTGCACCTTGATGGATTTTCATTTGTAAACTAAATGCTGACTCCGAATTTGCTTCTGAATAAGCCGCAGTAAATTTGCAATAATTCAAGTAGCTTTATAGTGGTAATAGACAGTTACTGTAAAAATTACGATCGAATTTAGGGCTAAATAAATTATATAAAAAATGTTCTACTGAGTTTTCCAGTTAAGTAGGTATTTCAGCTACGAGTAATGTTTTGGTAAGCTAAAATATACGTTTTATATATAAAACTAAACGTGTAAAAAAGAATTTTTCATTGCATAAAAAAATATAGCTTGAATAGAGTTTTATAAGTCAATCTATGATTTTGAAACCAGGTACGCGTAAATGCATTTGTTAAAATAACACATAGGCCTTGGATTACTATAACTCACAGCGCGGGCAAAACCAAGGGCTATGTCTAGTCCTGTATAAAAATAAAATCAAATCCGCACTTGTTTTGATTAAGTTAAGGTACTATAATCTTATAAAAATATAAATATAAAGAAAGTTTAAATTTTTGTTCTTCATTTAAAACTCTTGTTCTTTTTTGCATTATTAGAAACTAATATCAAAGTAAAATGTTTGTTAAAAAAGCGAAAATAAGCAATATTTTTGTCAGTATCTATCAGATGGAGAATAATCCTATTACGAAGCATTTTAAACTTTGCTGCAACTTTGCCTGCTGTCGTCAGTTTTAGGTTTTAATATCAATCTTACTTTATCAATTTACAAAACTAAAACTATTCGCAGACATCTTCAACTTTCAATTGTTGACGCCAATATCTAAATATGTATATTTTTATACGAGATTTTGTACTTGACCGCATATGACCTCATACAGTTATATTTAACGGGTCTTACCCGTAATATTCAATTAATTAATAAGAGGTATAAATAGCTCTGTATTACCGATGTTTCGACTGCCCTGAATATTTCCTAAACAACAAGAGCGATACTTTTGGATTTGTGATCGTTTACCTTTTCTAAACTTTTCTGTCTTACTCAAGGACAGACTGTCGGATATACAATTTTCTTTCATTTATTTCATATTATGTTCTTATATAGTAGCATGTTACCATCCGTAACATTCTGCCCTCTCTTTGCCTTATTCATTGTCCTTCTCTTCTTCATGATATTGTTGTTTGTCTAATCAACATCCTCGCGCTACATTTAAAACTTTCCTCTAGAAGCTTGAAATCTGTTTTCTAGTATAACAAGACTGACTTTTTCACAGACTAACCGTTTCACTTTCACCAGGGCTAGGTATTGTTTAAAGCTTTAGACCATTCTCAAGATATTCGATTGTTATGTAAAATCGATGGCTTAACGTGCTCTCCAATTCACGGTAGAAATAAATAAATCAGATGGAGACGAATGGTCTTAACCCCGTGAATCGATAGACAGCTGCTTTGTGTTTACATTATCATATATGAAAATGTAAGCACCATGATGTCCTCGGGTGGGAAGCACGTTCATCTTCTGCTTATTGGCATTTATAATATCAAGTCTTAAACTTATCAATTCTATCTCTTTATAATTGTATTATTACGGTATAAGAAGTTGGTTCATTTACCATTCACATGTCTATTGGTGACATACACATAAGCAAATAAATAATAAAGTAACGCTGACGGTTGTATTTACTTACAATTTCCATTAGTTATCTTGATACGTTTACATATATGCAAATATTTCAATTCTTCAGGAATTTCATATATTACAATTTCTTGAATAAGTTCAAAGAAAGTAGATCTCTGGATTTAATTAAAGTCTTTGTTTCTAGTTTATTAAGGTACAGGTAGTCTATCGTTTGCCAACAGTAATGAATTCTTGGTAGAAATAAAACTGTTAATATAGCATACGCAATATTGCCAAAAATTTTGAAATATGTCCCAAAGGTAATTTAAAACAACGTAACGACTACACTATGGAATGTTTTGGGACATTATTTTATTCAAAAGCTTTGTAATAATATATTTTTATTTATTTTCAGGTAATAAGGATGCTTTTCGTCATCATATTAGAGTTCTTCGTATGTTGGACTCCACTGCACGTTATAAATACGGTAAGTGGATATCAGCTGTACTTTGAAATATAAATAATTTAATTTTTTATTAATAATATTATAACTCTGGAAATACCAGACAAATCTTAAACGAGCTTCGTGTTTAAAGCCTAATATCAAAGCCTGCACACTTAAATGAACTGAAGGAGAAAAATCAACTTTAAAGAAGTCTAGGTGCAGTCAACAAAAACCTTTATAGTATTAATAAAACGAAATTACTCCACGTTTATAGTTACAAACTTAAAATAAAATACAGAACATGAACCTGAACAAATAAAGCAAAAGGATTTACAGCGAGCAAAGTTTAAACCTATTGAAGGCGCTTAGTCTCCGTTTTATGCTTTTTGCATTCAATTTGATATTGCACACAACATCAGTTTTACGCGTGTATATTCTGTATACCTGTTATTTCAGTAATTGTAAAGCCTGCGTTACAAAAGCCAAGATATTTGAGTAATAGTTTTCAACGAGATGTTATATCGGGCCACGATAAATTATACACAGTCACTCTCTGCTGCAGTGGATGACAGCACCATTAATTCCATTAATTCTTATTGTAATTCTGGCACTTCTTTCTTACCCCACATTACAAACACCGACAAGCTATTAATGTTTAGCGATGAGATAGGTAAAAACATGAGCCAATTGTTGAGGCAAAGGACAGGTATGACTATTACTAACTTATGTATGCCTGGAGCAAGCTTTTCTCAGATTATGCAATCAATTTTATCTAAATCATACTGTCCTGAATCAACAATAATTATATTTATTGGGAGAAGAGGAAATGCAAATATTAATTTAATAAAGAGATACTTTGACCAATTACTGAATTTAAAAGTTAAAAAAATTCTGTTACTTGCTTTTCCTTACAGTAAGCTGTTGCCACAAGCTGAAAATGATTATAGATTTAAGATTAATTCCAAATTACATACCATGACATGTTATAATAATTTAATTGACATTATTGACTCTAATGCTCTAATTAGAAATTTTTATTTGACAAATGATAATTATTATATATCACAATTTTATAAAAGACAAATAGCATCCTCGCTAGCTTATTGTATTAATAACACAGCCAAGGTTTTGGCTAACCACACTGCTTTTATTGAGCAGTCAAATTTGACATGCAATATAAGCTTGGAATCTGTTCCAAATTCTTTAAATTGAATTCTGAGACAATAGAGTCAATCTCTGGCAATATATTTAATAAGACATTGAATTCTGTACCTAGTTTAAGTGACAAAAATACAACTCCATCAACCTTGCCTACAAAAACTAATTTAAAAAATTGTATCAGCCTGGTGCATCAAAATATACAAGGGTTGATGGGTAAGGAGTTAGAATTGGAATTGTTTATGAACTGTAACAATATTGATATTTTATGCATTACAGAACATTGGCTAAGAAGCCACCAGTTCATATTCAATTTCAATAACCACCAGGTTGCAAGCTCGTTCAGTAGAGAAAACTTTATCCATGGTGGCTCGTTAATCATAGCAAATTTCTAAAATTTAAAGAAAGGACTGACATTGTGAGCCTCTCTGTTGAGCGAGTAGTAGAAATCACATGTGTTGAGTTTGAGCAGTTCATTGTTATGAGTGTATACAAACCTCCATGTGCACCATTTGAAAGTTTTTTAGTTATTATGGAGGATGCCCTTAGCAAAATTTGTAATTGCCGTAAAACTGTTGCTATTTGTGGAGATTTTAACGTTAACATATTAGAAAAATGCTCTTCGAATTTTAAATTTATTTAAGTCATACAATTTATCTCATAATTTTTATGAACCAACTAGAGTGACTGCCACAAGTGGTACTTGTATTGATAATATATTTACTAATATAAAACCATTACACAAATCTTTGATTAATATGCTTCAGTCAGATCACAGTGGGCAGTTAATCTGTTGACCAAGAAAATGCCCGAAAGTCCAGAGAAAAATTATTAAATATATACCAATAAATGAAAATCGACTTAAAACTTTTAAAGACAATTTATCTCGAAAAATGCGTTGGTTGCCTCATCATGACCATCCGGATCAGTTATGTAGCTCTTTGTTTGACTTGATTAATGACGAATTTCAGACTGTATTTACATCCAAAAAATTAAATGTAACTGACCGTCTGATGTTTAGTGATTGGGCAGCTGAAGGTATTCATAAAAGCCGGATTAGGTTATATGAACTGTATGATGAATAAACTTATAATAATAGTCAGAACTTTATTAATTATGTAAAAAAATATTCCAAAATATTTAGACAAGCTTGTAGTACAGCAAAATCTATTTATTTGAGAAATAAAATAAAATTATCAGAAAACACTATAAAGGCTACCTGGAATGTCATCAACAATGAAACTGGCAGAGCCAAAGCACGCAGCCGTGACTTCTTATTAAATATCAATAATGTGAGTGTTGCAGAGGACCTGGAAGTAGCGACAGAATTTGAGAAGTTTTTTTCTAATATACCTATAATAACTACAGGGTCGCTTGACTCATCTTCCATGTCTGCTGAAATGCTTCTTAGGGACTGCATGCCAGAATGTGGTGCAGCCTTTGAATTTACCGTTGTGACTACTAAAGATGTTATTTATCAATTTAAAACTATAAATATGAAAAAGACAATGGATTTGTGGGGATTGTCAGTGAAGACTGTTTCATCTATTATTACCATAATAGCTCCACATCTTGCAACAGTGTTCAATGGTTGCGTCGCTTCTGGAATATTTCCTGATTTAATGAAATATAGTAAAGTTATACCTTTATTTAAATCTGGCGACACATCAGACCCTTCTAATTTTCGACCTGTTTCTGTATTGCCAACGCTTAGTAAAATTTTTGAAAAATTAATACTTAGTCAATTGCTTAGTTATTTTAACAGACATAATCTTCTTCACAAGAAACAGTTCGGATTTACGAGGGGTCGTTCAACTACTGACGCAGGAGTAGAGTTACTCAAAAGTATATTTACAGCTTGGGAGAAGTCGCAAGATGCTTTTGGAATTTTTTGAGACCTGTCCAAAGCCTTTGATTGTGTACATCATGATACTCTGGTCAGGAAATTATATCATTATGGCATCAGGAACAAAGCTCTTAATCTCCTGGTTTCTTATTTGGGCAACAGAATCCAGAAGGTTTAGATTAATGATAAGACATCGCCAGGTTCTGCCTTAAAAATGGGCGTCCCGCAGGGTTCAATACTCGGACCATTTCTATTTTTGATCTATATCAACGATTTACCCTATTACGTAAAGAACGATCATGAGATTGTGTTGTTCGCGGATGACACCTCTTTAATTTTTAATATTAAAAGACAACAGAGTAATTTTGACGAAGTAAACAACGCACTCTCTAAAGTTGTTAATTGGTTTAATGTAAATAATTTATTACTCAATGATAAGAAAACTAAACTCTTAAAATTCTCCATGCCCAATGTTAAACAGATGGAAACCAATGTACAACTGAAGGAAACCAGAATTGAGCCCGTCGGGACAACCTTAATTCTAGGTATTATGCTTGATTCCAAACTTCAATGGGGTCCGCATATAGAAAGACTTTCGGGCAAACTTAGTTCTGCAGCTTATGCGGTTAAGACAATTAGACGCCTCACAGATATAGAAACAGCTAGAATGGTCTATTTCAGCTACTTTCATAGTATTATGTCATATGGGATTCTTCTCTGGGGGAATGCTGCAGACCTTGACACAATATTCGTTCTGCAGAAAAGAGCAATAAGGGGTATTTACAACCTCGGTCCTCGTGTTTCTCTAAGAGAAAAGTTCAGTGAGATAGGCATTCTAACTGTTGCTTCGCAATATATATACGAGAATCTGTTATATGTCCACAAGAACATTGATACATTTAGTAAAAAAAGTGATCTACACACTGTTAATACTAGACATAAGAATAATCTTATAGTTCATAGCACCCGCCTCCACAAAATAAGTAGCTCTTTTATGGGGCAGTGTATACGCTTTTATAACAAGCTCCCTCTTAATATAAGATATTTATCTATAAATAAATTCAAAATTATTGTTAAAACTACACTGTGTTTAAAAGCATATTATAAAATTACTGATTATATAGGCGATAAAAATGCTTGGGATTGAGCTGCTCTAATTCAACACAAAAATATAAATGATGTATAAACTGAACAATTTTAATTTGACTTTTTGTAAGCACTTTAAAAAAGTTTACACGAAATAAATATTCATTTCATTTCATTTCATTATACACTTGGAAAACCGTATAAAAATTCGTTTAGTTCTTTTCAAGTTTATCGCGAACGGGCAGACGTGTAGACGCGGCGGGAGACATATTCTTATAAATATGTAAAGATTCGTCTTCTGTCTGAATTATTAATCGGACGTCATAAAAAATATCTTCGTTGAGTATAGTCGCGCATGATATATTAAGTTCCCCACCGATACAACTTTAGATATACACAGTTTAAGGTTAAATATTTAATCAAGTGGCAGTTCGTAGACTACAGGTATTTGTTTATTTATTTTAGGACCACCAGTGGTTATTACAAGAATGCATTCACAATAATAAAAAATAAAATCTCCGTCACTTGCATAACCTTTTAAGGTAGCCACTGCATGTACAAATAAGTGAGCAATATTATATATTGATATTGATGAAAATAGATAGTAAACAAAAAAGGCAGGCCGCTAACTTTGAAAGATTATATAGGCGAACACATAGTATAGGTAGTGAGAAGTAACAAAATATTTAATGGTATAAATATTTAGGGTTAAAACTACAGGCAGAATTTCGATGATTCCTGGTCCACATAACAATAAAATAAAATAATACATAAATTCATTTAGCAATATATAAATTCTAAAAAATAATAGAAAAAGAATAAAAAATAAATAATAATAATACAATAGCAAATTAAATCAAAAGTACATTACAATTAAGTGACAATAATAAAATAATAAAATCAAATCAAAGAAATAAATTAAAATTGAAATTGATTAGGATATTCGTAAATAGATTATTAAATTGCAATTAAATTAAACCCAATAGCCGACTCCCTTACGGAACGTGGCTAGTGAGTCAAAATGAATATCTACTGACGCGCTGCATCCATTCAATAGCCGACACATACGTGGTATCACGGAGTTCCTCCCAAACGTTGTACGTCTAAACGGAGCACTAAGCGGTATTATAGGTTTACGGGGGTATCTAGATGGCACATTTAATTTTATTTTGCTCAATAATCTCGGACAATCTATGTGTCCCCTAAATACCTTAAATAAAAACATCAGGTCTAATATGTCTCAGCGTTTAGCTAGGGAATGGATTTTAAAGTACTGGAGTCTGCTCTCGTATATTTTTAAAGAATATGATAGACCCGTAAACTGACATAAATGAGTAGTGTAATATTGGGGATTCTGTATCATTTGTTCTCGCTTCGCTCGAACTGCATGATACAGAATCCCCAATCGTTTTCACCGTATCGTATATACTTAACATTCACTAACAATAATATCAAGTTCGACTCGATCAATTTTATTTTTTTCAATTTTCGTTCTTCTGGTTTTTGCTGTCGATCATTATATGCTTTAGCTGCTACTTCAATATCCGATCGATTAATATAATGTGTTCTGCATCACCGAGAGTGCCCAGTAATACCATACTGTTATAATTAACATTATGTTTAGCAATTTAATTCCTTTTCTTAGTGATCAATAGTAGCTTTTAGTGAGTTTTATTATGAATGTGTGTACCTAATGAACCTCACTTCATGTAATATCAATGTAATCATGTCAACTATTTAAAAATAAATGGATATGTTAGTGAGTCAAGGAAACTATTAAGTAAAATAAAACAATGTATATTATCAATCTTTAAAAAGTTTATTATCAATGCACCATTTTTTTAAACACAGAACATTTTTTAAAGCACATATTGAGTCATGATAGATACAATTGTACAAATCTTCAGAACATTTATAGCGATCATATAAACTTAACAAGTTAGGACAACATTT
This sequence comes from Euclidia mi, assembly GCA_944739405.2. Lineage (NCBI taxonomy): Eukaryota > Metazoa > Arthropoda > Insecta > Lepidoptera > Erebidae > Euclidia > Euclidia mi. Next base: position 91,349,368 of record OX123185.2, on the reverse strand, counting down.
ATCTTCTAAATTAATTACATTATTAGTATTTAACATATCCTTCAACCATAACACTTTTTCAAGACCTTTAGCGTAAACACATTTATCTTTTAAAACATCTGAAATTAAATATTGATAATTTGAGTAAGGTATAAATCCTTCGCCTCAGTATATTTTTCTGTTTCGTTCAATCCAGCAAACCTGTCGTCTTTCTGATTTAGTCAAATCGTAAAAAGGAAATGGCGGTTTAATTAAAAACACTTGAAGGTTATTATTATACCATATAGCTATTTCTTTTAGTATAAATTCATTTGCTTCTGTTTTAAAGCCTTGGACGTCAGCAATGGCAATCATGATAGCCTACGCACAATGTTGCTCAGTGGTTTGTATTCCACAATTCGATCGTTTATAATCAAGCAATACGCAGCCGTATTATCTGGTATCGATTTTGAACATTCAATTTCTAATCGAACATCTACTGGACCTGTCTTTAGACTATCGTTTTGCCTTGAACAGTCTATGATAAACAAGGGAGCCTTTTCTTTAAATTCCTTTAGATTGAGCAATGGATCGACTGGACAGTTGTGATACGACAGGCGAAATTTTGCGTACATGTCGTATAATATACTGTATTTGTTCTCAGAAAACTTTAAACTTAAAGGTTCATATGGATAATATTGTGAATTTAAAAACAAGGTCACGTTTGTTACCTCGCAATGATCGAACAGTGAACTATCTTTCAGTTTATTATTTTTTCTATTAGTTTGTAAGCCAAAGATTACATATCTAGGTTTTTCTAGCTGTGATGCAGTTTTAACTGACCATGAATGTTTTGTAGTTTTAGGCAGTAAGGGGTACTCATACAAATCCCAATTTCTAAAAGCCATTTGAATAGGTTTATCTTTTTCTAAATGTTTTAACAAAGTTAGCCGTTCACGATCTGAGACTTTTATGTGTGGTACTCTCCATTGTATTCTTTCTATTTCTATTTGGAAGTTTGCAATATCATCAGTGAGCATAATGCTGTTTAAGTTAGAGTTACTTCTATTCAATATAAATTCATGTTTACAGTTTATTACAATTTTATTATAATCTTCCGCAAATCCTAAAATCATATTCAATGGTATTAAAGCACTGAAATGATCCTTATTTTGAAATCCCTCTAAGTTCCAACCCCACAAGTTAGCAACTTTACTTTCCGCTTCATTAAATGAGATATATGACTTTATTGTAGTTGTTATTCCCGAATTTTTTATACGATCTATTTCAATACCATTAATTTCGTATCTGATGTCTTGAAATAGGTACATAATAAAATTATTATTAAATGTACCAGTTTTCTCAATCGGTTTTCCATCTTTGCCAAAGAACTTGAGTCGCCCTTCGACATAAATTGCGCTGGCTGATGGTAGCACGTATATGTCTTGTTGGTGTATGGGAATTCGAATTTCATCGTTTTCTCTAAAGCAGTTGTTGTACGGATTATAAGAATGGATTTCATAAATTTCGATAGAAGTATCAAAGTGTGGTAAATCATTAATCTGCAGCATATTCATACTTGAAAACCCAGAGCTTTAAGAAAGTCTATATTTGCCTTAGTTAATTTGTTCACTTTTTTCTTACGTCTATGCACCTTAGTGGTTCTAGGAGAAATAAGGTGTTTTATTTTGAGTGGAGGGTTTATATTATATAATATCATTTTGATTTTCTTAAATGAAGACGTAATTGAATATGATCTATAAAGTTAATGAGATGATTAAACTGATCAACAATCTTAATGGATATAGATGAAATTATATTTTTGTTCACGGGTATGTAAATAACACTTTGAGGCGTTTCTATGTAATGGTCTCCTGCAGTAGTATTAGGTACAAATTCATGAATAATATGAGTTGGTAATCCGTTGGTGTAAGAGCCGTATACTATATCGCATTCAATCCTGATAATAGGTGGAATTTTAGTATTACTAGAATACACATTTGATGCTGAGTTTAAAATTGAACAATACAGCAAACCGCACTCATAATTTCCAGATAAATTCAGAGGTGGTTGAAAATATGATTCTAATTCTGATTTGCTGCCAGAGATAGTTACCGTTATAGACATACTTGCATACTGAACAGTTTTGAGCCCTACTGTTTATTTTATTCCATATCTACGCCAAAAGGTCCTTAAAAATTTTAAACATAGATGTCCACAATTGAAAGGATGATTGCCTTGTATATTTTCGTAATTGTATTGGACTTTACAGCCTAAGTAATTTATAATTTCCTTGGGAGGCTTAAGATTTCCATAGCTGTCAAAATACTCAATATATTGATTATGTTTTGCATAGGCTACCCAATGAGAACCTGGATTCTTAGATATATCTAAATTAACAACTCCACATTCTCTTTTGTAGGGACACTTAGGGAGCTCAACTCTCATAAAAACACCTCTAAAATATGGGATGCTTCGTCCATACTTCAAAATATCTAAGTTAGTTAAGGCGCGGTTGGGTAGCCGGTATTATATTATATTATTTATATTAGTTTTTTGCTTTTGATACGAAGATTCCAAGTCCATTTTTATGCGGTTTAAGGTGCAGTCCTTTTCCAATGCAAAGAGCCTCCATTTTTTTATTGTGTCTCTTTGATTCCTCATACAGTTTTTTTACCATCTTGTACTCATTTATAGTCTTTGCAATACCAGCTGCACCACCTGCTAAAGCTCCTGCAGCTGATAATCCCGCGAAAATAGGAATCAGAGGTAATACTCCACCAGTTTTTGGTATAGGAATAACTCGAGGAACCTTAATGGATGAATCATCAGCTAATTCTCTGGCAGCAGCCATTGCTAATTCTATTGCCACTTTCTTGCATTTTGGTTTCAATTTTTTCATACGTTTTGCCGCAACAGTAATTAGATTTTTAAATTTTTTTTTAAGACCTTTTCCAGGTGCTGTCTTACTCGAAGACTTTTGATGACGTGTTTTTAGCCCAGATCCTGTTTTAATTTTCGTTAACATGGCATTACTTACTAAATGCGCAGCAATTTTTTCTCCTGTATTTGAATCAGGGGCAAAGGCGCGCTTCCTTGCCATTTTTAACAAAATTCAGTCTGCCTTGTGTCGATCCTTCAAATTTGATGACTTGTGATATGCAATATCATGTTCTTTACAATATTCGTCTAATTTATTTACACCTTTATCTCCACGTTTTAGTCGTTTAAATAATTTTGTACCAGGTCCACAGTAATTGTATCCTGGTAAATGTAATTCAAATGACAAATGATTTATGAGCCAGTTGAGAAGACTACTCTCTCCAATACACATAATAAGACTGATTTATCTGGGATTAAATATTTAATAAATAGGCATACAAACCAATGAGTTTGTCACTTGATAAATTATTGGTTCTCATAAAATATTCGACTTATCAATCCAACTATTTTCAGTAGATGGTAAACCTAGCCACTTTACAAAAGCCATGTTACCTTTACGCTTAATAACTTTTTCAACTAAATATATGTCAGGATGTTTCGTTTGTTGAAGTTCTTGAGCATAAAATGCTCCTAAAATAGGTTGACCTCGAATCGTATCTTCAATCAGGTAAGTGATAGGAGATGTGTTTTGTATTTTGCGAATTTTAAATATTTCTGTTGACCAATTAGGTGTATAGCCTTTTTCAAATGTTCCTTTGTACTTACTGATACGTACATAGTCACCTACTTTATATTTGCGTTTCCTACTGATTTTCTTCATATTTTTTCATATCTTTGTAATATGCGTTTTTTATTTACACTACTGACCTTTACAGGAATTTCGTTAATTGTTCGATGATAGGTGTGGTTGTATTTATAAATAACATTTTTGAGGGTGTTATCTATCCAATTGTAGTTACCTTTTAAACTAAATTCTTTATACAATTTTGATTTCAAAGTTCTGATAAACCTCTCAACTATCGAAGCTTTTTTTGTGGAGAAGGTTGAATAATGGTTAATATTATAAGATTTCATAAGTTTTTGGAATTTATTATTATAAAATTCTGTTCCGTTATCAGTTTGTAGATTTTTAGGACTGCGACCATCATTCAACAAACTCTTGAAAGTGTCACATACAACATCTTTATTCTTAGATTTCAGAGGAAATGCCCAAGCATATTTCGAAAATGTGTCAATAACTGTAAGAATAAATCTATAGCTTTTATTTTCTTTGGATATTGATTGCATATCAATTAGGTCAGCCTGCCAAAGATCATCTATATCTTTCATAATAACAGTTCTTCGCGGAAAGTTTACCCTTGCACTTTTATGAATTTCATTTACAATATCAGCCTTGCTCATGCTTAGAAATTTCAGTCAACTCCTTTTCAATACAGTATCTGAACATACTATCATGGAGTTAAAATAATCAAACATATATCATTCTGAACGGTTTAGTAATACTAAGTCAAAACTTGTTTGTCATCAGTATTTATTCTTTAATTATGTTAGCTTCTTTTAATTCTTCACTTATTGATAAAATTTCATTATCATGATTTGTGTTACCAGCATCTCTTGAAGCTACTAATAATTTTAATCTATCAACTAATTCATTGGGATCATCCCAATACACCAAATCAGTGTGTTTCTTATATTTTTTAAGTTTTGGCAAGCTACCTCCAAGCTTAGTTTGTTTTTTTTTTCCATCGAAGCCTCACAAAATAATGGCTTTATAATTTGACGATACTTAGTTCCTTTATCACCTCTTATCTGACCCCTAGGATTAAAATCTCTCTTATGAGCATTAGTATGATTTAGTATATCTTTATAGACAAGTTTATCTATGTTTGTTATTAACTTTAAATTGGGTTTCTTTCGAAGTAAAAGTTCTTGAAGCCCCGGGGTTAAAGTATAAGTATTACTACCAATTTTAACTAAAACTGTATCATCATTGTCTAAGCTGTCAATTTTAGAAAATGAAACTACTTCGTTGCCCATCATTAAAGTTTTGTTTTCAGTTCTTATTCCAAAAGGCACATTCACTCCATCGTAAATACCAAAGATGTCTTCATTTTCCAAAGAAGTTTCTATGTTATGTTTTTTTTCATTTTTAGGAGTACTTACTGAGTTTAATACAGCGTCATGAAAACTAACACACTTAGTTGATGAGCTTGAACTATTTTCGTCTGACTCAATTTCCATAAAATTTTCGGACGTTTCATTTTTCAAATGTTTATCGACTTCAACATTTTTTTTAGATTTCACAAGGCTATTGAGGGGCTCCGAAACAGGTTTGAGCATTTTATCTATTGATAAGTTGATTTCATGTTCTTGATCTTTCATTTGTTTTATTTTATTTTTTATAGAATCAACAGACTTTATTAATTCTTTCTTAATATTGTTCTCCATTTTTCTTAAATGACAAGCGAATTCAAGTAAGGACAGAATTGCACTAAACTGTATTTTCTATTAAATTTGTTTATAAATATGTAACTACAGTCACAATAAAAAACAAAAGGTATCAAAATGCTGCCTGTATCTTCCGTTATTTATTGGAAATTCTGCGTAAAAAGTATAAAAATTGTATCAAACTGTTTAACAAATAAGTTTCAATTGATTTCATAATAGAAAAAATTATGTCTAGCCATATAGAAATAATTATAGATATGTAACTTCACTCGGCGTTTGACCAAGGAAAAATTAAATATTATCACTTAAATATATTAATTAATAAACCATCAGTCAAATTTATAAAATATATCAAAGTTCTGTCTATACCGTCCATTATTGAATGATGATTCTTTGTTAATAAGTAAAAAATTGTAAGGTTTACTCCAAATAGTTTGACAAATGTTTTTGAACTGTTTCCATTGTAGATCAGAACTAACATGCTCTTCATAAATATGTTTTAGATTCACATCATCTTGTTTAAATATCATAAGAAAATTAGCATTGTCGCGTAACAATTGCTTCGGAATTTTTGAATAGGTTTGCGATAAATAGAAACAATCAATTTGTTTATGTCTACCCATGCAAAAATAATTCCGGATATTTATTTGATTTTCACATGCAACATCATCAAAAATAAACACAGAATTTGCTAAAGCTTCATTTGGAGATATAACCTCTTTGTCATTGCTAAACTCATAGAAATTAATCTGCGGCACTCTTTTTAATACTTCGCTTAAGAAACGATATTTTGGTTGAAAAGAAGTTTTGGAGTAAAGATAAATATTTGTAAATTTTAATCCATTTTCATGTAACAGTAAACTAATCATAGCATTCGTCTTGCCACAATTTGAAGGACCACATATTATACATCGAATCGTATTTGGCAATAAAATGCTATGTCTGATCGTGTGAGAAGATTCATTAAATTCGATATTATTAACCTTAAGAGTAATGGGCTGCTTGATCAACTTCATCTTGTCGATTACTACAACTAAAAGACAACCGAAATATTTATATACAGTAGGTTAGGTAATATAATACTTAATATTCCCAAACTAAGCAGAGCTTGTACTATGGATACTAGACAACTGATAAACATACTTATATGCATATTTTTTCGTCAAACAAACAGCCATGTTTATGCACACAAATATTTGACTTGTGCGGGAATCGAAGCCATGACCTTCGGTGTGGGAGTCAGATACACTAACCACTCAGCCATACGGTCGACAAATTATGTAATAAGAAAAAGAGTTATATTATTTTTATATATTGAACGCTTACACACTAATGAACAGGTTTCGACTTGTTCTTGTACTCAATATCTGGAGTACAAGAACAAGTCGAAACCTGTGCATTGTTTATTGTTTCTAAGTTATAGGAGATGGTGTTTGCAACTTGGATCATATCATTAAATAAGCGGTTAGTTCGTAGCTGTCCTTTGCATAAGCAGGTCCTTTTATTTACGATTTTATAGGTATTTTCAAGGTAAGTATTTAATTTTTATAAAAGTTATATATTAATAAAATTAAATTAAACTAATAATAATATACTTGTTTCAGAATCATGTCACACTCAATATCCTACAGCCCCGTTTTAGACATTGTCAACCCTCAGAATTTAGAGGTTTGTACCTGTAGGATTATTTTCAAAACATAACTGTTATATTATACATAGTTCTTGTCATTCAGTAATAATATTCTTTGTTTTCTTTCAGAATGTGGTAGATGACCCAGACCCAATTACCAATCCTTTTTATTATGCTCAAGATAGAGAGAGCTGGGATATTGAAGTAGCAGCTAAAGCATATGCTGATCGACAGCAAAAACCAGCAGAGCGAAAATTAAGAAAGAAAAATAAAAAATCTTTCAAAAAGGCTTCTTTTATCGTGCGTAAGGAGCAAGGGCACGCCCGTCACTTGATAAAAATTCAGATCTGTGATTTGGATGGTCGTGACATGGAAGAAAACATTGAAACTGATAACGCGAGCGTGAATGTACAGTATATAGTGACAAGTGATTACGATGATATCATGAACGAAACTGATCATTTAGTTAGTAAAATAGTGCAAAAGTTAAGCAGATCTAATGTTTAATTATACTAATTATTATTAAAATTTAAGATAATTTTTTATTATTTTAATGTATTAGGTATTGTATTTTATCATATTAATTAAATTAAAATGTATTAATTAGACTTTAATACTTTGTATAATATGCATCATATTTATATTTAAATTTATTAGTGTAATCTTATTTTAATAAAATATAGTTCAAGTACTTAGTAAGACATCTATAACTTGTATTGTAAAGAGTATAAAATATATAGCAGGAGCAAGTACCTATTTTGTGAACATTTATTATACAAAAATAAATAAAGTTATAAATCTATACATACAGATTTTTTATTTTAACTATCATTATCATCATCATCAGCACGTATTCAATCCACTGCTGGATATTAAATTTTAACTATCAATTTTCCATGTAATAATTATTATAAAATATGAGGGGCCCGTGGCACAGTGGTGACCGCTCGAATCAAGCGATTCGCGAGGTTAAGCGCGTTCGTCACCGTCTGGTTTATAGATGGGTGACCAGCCACAAAAAGTCACACCCGTCCGTGCCTCGGAGAGCACGTTAAGCTGTCGGTCCCGGCTGTCATCAGAAGATCTTTGACAGTCGTTAGAGGCATCAGTGCCCTCATGTATCTAGTCTAAACCATAGAATATGGCTATCCCTTCGGGTTGCGGCGGTCAGACGGCAGTCGCTCTGTGGAAAAGCTAATATTCAGTCAAATCTGGTTAGACTAGAAAGCGGACCCCGGGCTCCAGGATGCAACCGGGATAACGCTAGGAGGATGATGATGATGAATTATTATAAAATATGTTATGAATTTCATCTTACGGGTAGGTATCATTGTATAAAAACACATTTAATTTGAAATACAAGGTTTTATTTCATTACAAAATACATAGTTTTATAAAATCAAAAACATATTCATAGTTTTATAAAATATAGGTACAATAAAACTACTATGAAAACATATACAATTTAGGTAAATACTTAAATTCTTACACTTTAAAATGTTACATAAAAGATTAAAATATAGTACTGTAATGCCCCCAAGGCAAAGTAGCAACATTATTTTTTTTTATTTGACGCTTATCATCATTTCCATCGAGTACTATTTTGTTGATTCTTTGGGTATAGATTTTATGATTTTTGGATCTTATGACAAACATGGGATATATAAAATTAATGTTACAATTTAGAACCTTTTTATATTTCTCTTTGGTCAGTTCTTTAGAGACAGATTTCTTTACACCTTTAGCTTTCATAACTATGGAACTTAAAGTATCAATACAATACAATTTAGCTCTTAAACCAATAAACTCTGAAATAACATCTCCACCCATCTCGTCTTTAAAAAATCCTGGTATTTGTTTATTTGAATGCGGAATGCCGTAAATATTATTAATCTTAAAATTACTTGTATCGAAATACTCAATATTATTTTTCATATCTTCATAAAAATCTTGAGTGTGTATTAAATATAACAGACTATCGGTATCAGTGTAACATAGTGTAATGTTATCAAAATATATTTTTTTCATAAGTGAATAATGAAAATTATATAAATGACTCTTTGCTAGTTCTAATATAGTAAAGCCCATATATATTGGTCGATCCAAAACAACTTTCGCAGGCTGTAATTGAATAGTTATAAGATTTTCAGAAATAATAGCTAGATTTTTGAAATTGGGGGCACCGATGTATTTTTCAGCACCGCAGATCTTATTGGTTTTATTAAATTTATCCCTCCATACATTAACTAACTTAACATCAACTTGCTTTCTTTTATTTTCAATAGTTTTCCCAAATATTGAATTATTCTGTTTTTTAAAAAAATCCCTTTCAAAGTCTGATGTAGCTTTTTGTCTGAGTGAAGTATTTAAAGATATATATGGTGCCAAAATATTTTTTTGACTAAATGCCAAGATTCTATGGATTTTCAACAGTACAATACCAATTTTTAAACATTCTTGCAAGTGAACATAATGTATAACATACTTATATTTGTCATTAAGATTGGCTACTAATTTAGTACTTTTACTAGTGCTTGGGACCGGAGGAATTATTTTCTCTGCTGCAAATGGCAAATCAGAATGATCATCGTGTATATCAGAAGGATAGTGAAGATCTACTTCAAGTATGTAACCTTCATCACTGTCAGGTGAAACAGAATTTACATTTAACTTAATTATTTCATTATCTGTTAAAAATCTAAAATTTCCGATTGGCAATCGCTGCATCATAGCATAACCATATAAATTGACACAATCTAAATAAGCCAAATATGTACTAGGAGCTTGTTCATTATAATTGGGCAGGTATTTATTATTGGCCTTCGCATATCTTAGGGAGCACTGAGCTGAACCTCCTCTGATACCATTTTCTAGCATTTGATACATTTCTATATCTGATAGTAAATCTAATTCAACTTCAGTTACTAATAACATAGCATCCCAACTCAAAGATGGTGATGAAACATAATGACAAGGATCAAGTCCACAGTGATTTAAACTCATTGATCTAAATTTTTCAAAAACATCGCATAATAACAGGACATCACATTTCAAATATAAATCAGTGTATTCACCTAAATTATTGATACAAAATTTCTTCCACACATTTAAAGCATGGTTATAATCATCTTCTGAGACAATTTCTGAAGTAAGTTTACTGTAAAAATAAAAACGATCTGGTAACTTTGTTTCTTCATATTTGTCCCAAGAATCTATATAGTCATAACAATATACACCTTTTTTTAGACATAAGCTCAGTAAATCTTCATCAATAAAAAATGATCGCATATGATTAAAATCGCTAACTTTTAGAGTCTTTGCTAGGTTATCTAAACTGGAACTCAAAAAATTAAAAGAATCAATAAATTTTAATTGAAATGCTGTTTTTGAATCTATTGAAACATATTTACTAAAAGAAATATATCGTTCTTTATTTTTTGGAATTAACTTTATATGGCCACTAACGGCAGACAGTTCATTTATAAATAAGTGACAATCGTACCCAGAGAGATTATGAAATATAACTGGAATAAACTTACATATTTCATTATTTAAATTACATTTATTATGAGCAGGCCCTCGATATTTACCAGTGAAATGATCGTGATCACGAACAATGCAATCATTGTCTGTAAATCTTTTTCTACAAATATGACATGCCTCGGCTGATTTGAAAGACCTGAGTTCTTCTTCCGTCAATGGTAACATTTTTCTGTGCATCATTAATATTTCATACAATCTCTGTGAATCCTTAATAATTGACTCTACAAATCTTTTTGAACAATTTGGACCGCGATAAGATACTAAGTTATTTAATTCAGGGTTAGACTCACAGCATATGTAATAAGCAAAACAAGTAGCTTCATAAATTTGAATATTTTCGGTAAATTTACTTTTACTTTTATCTGAATACTCCCGTAATAAACTTTCAAAATCTCCGTAAATAAAAATTGGTACTCTTTGGGTTCTTTGATAATTTGAAAAAGTAATTTTACTGTTATCTTCCGGAAGAATTGTCTGCATTCTACCACAATTATGATTATTTAATTTTTCCGGTGATTCAAAATACAAAAAACATTCTTCGCATAAATGAATTTTAGATTTGTGCTTTGTGAGTTGACTACGTACGATTTTTTCTAGGTTTTTAATTAAGCAGAAATGACTCCTACCTTTTCTGCTAATAAATAATAAGTTTACATGATTAAGTTTTCGCTGCATAGTTTTGTATAAGGGACCAGTAACTGTGTCATTTTTTTCCAAACCATAAACATTGACACTAAATTATTGATACAAAATTTCTTCCACACATTTAAAGCATGGTTATAATCATCTTCTGAGACAATTTCTGAAGTAAGTTTACTGTAAAAATAAAAACGATCTGGTAACTTTGTTTCTTCATATTTGTCCCAAGAATCTATATAGTCATAACAATATACACCTTTTTTTAGACATAAGCTCAGTAAATCTTCATCAATAAAAAATGATCGCATATGATTAAAATCGCTAACTTTTAGAGTCTTTGCTAGGTTATCTAAACTGGAACTCAAAAAATTAAAAGAATCAATAAATTTTAATTGAAATGCTGTTTTTGAATCTATTGAAACATATTTACTAAAAGAAATATATCGTTCTTTATTTTTTGGAATTAACTTTATATGGCCACTAACGGCAGACAGTTCATTTATAAATAAGTGACAATCGTACCCAGAGAGATTATGAAATATAACTGGAATAAACTTACATATTTCATTATTTAAATTACATTTATTATGAGCAGGCCCTCGATATTTACCAGTGAAATGATCGTGATCACGAACAATGCAATCATTGTCTGTAAATCTTTTTCTACAAATATGACATGCCTCGGCTGATTTGAAAGACCTGAGTTCTTCTTCCGTCAATGGTAACATTTTTCTGTGCATCATTAATATTTCATACAATCTCTGTGAATCCTTAATAATTGACTCTACAAATCTTTTTGAACAATTTGGACCGCGATAAGATACTAAGTTATTTAATTCAGGGTTAGACTCACAGCATATGTAATAAGCAAAACAAGTAGCTTCATAAATTTGAATATTTTCGGTAAATTTACTTTTACTTTTATCTGAATACTCCCGTAATAAACTTTCAAAATCTCCGTAAATAAAAATTGGTACTCTTTGGGTTCTTTGATAATTTGAAAAAGTAATTTTACTGTTATCTTCCGGAAGAATTGTCTGCATTCTACCACAATTATGATTATTTAATTTTTCCGGTGATTCAAAATACAAAAAACATTCTTCGCATAAATGAATTTTAGATTTGTGCTTTGTGAGTTGACTACGTACGATTTTTTCTAGGTTTTTAATTAAGCAGAAATGACTCCTACCTTTTCTGCTAATAAATAATAAGTTTACATGATTAAGTTTTCGCTGCATAGTTTTGTATAAGGGACCAGTAACTGTGTCATTTTTTTCCAAACCATAAACATTGACACTGATATTGGTATTATGTTTTTCAAACCATTTTATATCATCAAATGTTGGCGGAAAAGACATACCAACAGTGTTTAAAATCTTAGAATAATGTGGATAAGATGAAACTCTGTTAGGATTATTCTTAACTGGATACATATGTGCTATGATGCACCAAAGAAAACAGTGATTGTCCATATTCAAAATATTAAGACATGCCTTTGTTTTTTTAATTCTTGGCGGTAATGAAATGAAATTTCCAGCTCTCAAAGGATTATATTTAGCAACATTTATCTCTAAATGACTAACTTCCTCTATAGTCCAACCAGATTCTGATAATTCAAACTCCGAGCATTTACATATCAACTTCTCTACACATTCTTTATATAAATTCATAAAGTCCATACTTTGATTCAGTATAGAGTATTTAGTATTGAAAGATTTTAATGATATTTCTTCATTTTTCGGTAGCCTATATAATATAAATAGCTCAAAATTAATTTTTATTGATTTATGTTTATTAAGTAATGGTTGTAATAAATCGTAAATAGTCTTGAACACATTAGATAAAAATAATTCGGGTGTTATCATTTTAGTACTTTGAGGATTAATTTTGTAACTAGCTATCCTTCCTCTAAAAGCACTAGCTATTAATTGAACATTTTCGAATTCGGTATGAAGTAAACAATTGGTTTTATGTAAATTACTTTTTTTATGTGAAGAATATTTTGAGACATACAGCTGACAATCATCACAAAATTTCATGCTTATCTAATTTATTGAATCTTGACAACAAGTTATGATAACTTTCAAATACTTTAATTATTTTAAATGATTGCTATGATTTAAAAAATATTGAATTGTGATTTTTAAATTTCGGAGCTTTCAGTTTTTAAATTACTGGGATTTCAGTTTTTTATATTTCAGAGTTTTCAGTTTTTATATTCTAGAGTTTTCAGTTTTTATATTTCAGAGATTTCAGTTTTTAGATTTCAGAGTTTTCAGTTTTTATATTCCAGCGTTTTTAGTTTTTATATTCCAGAGTTTTCAGTTTTTATATTTCAGAGATTTCAGTTTTTAGATTTCAGAGTTTTCAGTTTTATATTTCAGAGTTTTCAGTTTTGAGATATCAGAGTTTTCAGTTTTTATATTTCAGAGTTTTCAGTTTTGAGATATCAGAGTTTTCAGTTTTTATATTTCAGAGTTTACAGTTTTTATTCCAAAAGTTGTTTTGGAATGGAGCTGTAAAGGTAATGTAATGTAAATAAAGATTAAAAATTTCAGAGCTTACAGTTTTGAAATTTCTGGGATTTCAGTTTTATATTTCAGAGTTTTCAGTTTTTAGATATCAGAGTTTTCAGTTTTTATATTTCAGAATTTTCATATTTCAGAGTTTTCAGTTTTTATATTTCAGAGTTTACAGATTTTATTCCAAAGATTATTTGGAATGGAGCTGTAAAGGCAATGTAATGTAAATAAAGATTAAATATGCACACAAAAATCATTAAAATGGTAGAATTAAATTTTTAAATTACTTTAATTACACTTAATAAAATGTACTCACGCTATAATAGTACTCACTGAAAAATTAAGATTTTGTTAAACAATGGCATACGCAGATAATTAAAATGATTATGGTTATATAATTATAATATATATATATATATAATATATAATATAAATAATAAGTATGGACTTTATGAATATATATATATATATATTATATATATATATATTATAATTATATAACCATAATCATTTTAATTATCTGCGTATGCCATTGTTTAACAAAATCTTAATTTTTCAGTGAGTACTATTATAGCGTGAGTACATTTTATTAAGTGTAATTAAAGTAATTTAAAAATTTAATTCTACCATTTTAATGATTTTTGTGTGCATATTTAATCTTTATTTACATTACATTGCCTTTACAGCTCCATTCCAAATAATCTTTGGAATAAAATCTGTAAACTCTGAAATATAAAAACTGAAAACTCTGAAATATGAAAATTCTGAAATATAAAAACTGAAAACTCTGATATCTAAAAACTGAAAACTCTGAAATATAAAACTGAAATCCCAGAAATTTCAAAACTGTAAGCTCTGAAATTTTTAATCTTTATTTACATTACATTACCTTTACAGCTCCATTCCAAAACAACTTTTGGAATAAAAACTGTAAACTCTGAAATATAAAAACTGAAAACTCTGATATCTCAAAACTGAAAACTCTGAAATATAAAAACTGAAAACTCTGATATCTCAAAACTGAAAACTCTGAAATATAAAACTGAAAACTCTGAAATCTAAAAACTGAAATCTCTGAAATATAAAAACTGAAAACTCTGGAATATAAAAACTAAAAACGCTGGAATATAAAAACTGAAAACTCTGAAATCTAAAAACTGAAATCTCTGAAATATAAAAACTGAAAACTCTAGAATATAAAAACTGAAAACTCTGAAATATAAAAAACTGAAATCCCAGTAATTTAAAAACTGAAAGCTCCGAAATTTAAAAATCACAATTCAATATTTTTTAAATCATAGCAATCATTTAAAATAATTAAAGTATTTGAAAGTTATCATAACTTGTTGTCAAGATTCAATAAATTAGATAAGCATGAAATTTTGTGATGATTGTCAGCTGTATGTCTCAAAATATTCTTCACATAAAAAAAGTAATTTACATAAAACCAATTGTTTACTTCATACCGAATTCGAAAATGTTCAATTAATAGCTAGTGCTTTTAGAGGAAGGATAGCTAGTTACAAAATTAATCCTCAAAGTACTAAAATGATAACACCCGAATTATTTTTATCTAATGTGTTCAAGACTATTTACGATTTATTACAACCATTACTTAATAAACATAAATCAATAAAAATTAATTTTGAGCTATTTATATTATATAGGCTACCGAAAAATGAAGAAATATCATTAAAATCTTTCAATACTAAATACTCTATACTGAATCAAAGTATGGACTTTATGAATTTATATAAAGAATGTGTAGAGAAGTTGATATGTAAATGCTCGGAGTTTGAATTATCAGAATCTGGTTGGACTATAGAGGAAGTTAGTCATTTAGAGATAAATGTTGCTAAATATAATCCTTTGAGAGCTGGAAATTTCATTTCATTACCGCCAAGAATTAAAAAAACAAAGGCATGTCTTAATATTTTGAATATGGACAATCACTGTTTTCTTTGGTGCATCATAGCACATATGTATCCAGTTAAGAATAATCCTAACAGAGTTTCATCTTATCCACATTATTCTAAGATTTTAAACACTGTTGGTATGTCTTTTCCGCCAACATTTGATGATATAAAATGGTTTGAAAAACATAATACCAATATCAGTGTCAATGTTTATGGTTTGGAAAAAAATGACACAGTTACTGGTCCCTTATACAAAACTATGCAGCGAAAACTTAATCATGTAAACTTATTATTTATTAGCAGAAAAGGTAGGAGTCATTTCTGCTTAATTAAAAACCTAGAAAAAATCGTACGTAGTCAACTCACAAAGCACAAATCTAAAATTCATTTATGCGAAGAATGTTTTTTGTATTTTGAATCACCGGAAAAATTAAATAATCATAATTGTGGTAGAATGCAGACAATTCTTCCGGAAGATAACAGTAAAATTACTTTTTCAAATTATCAAAGAACCCAAAGAGTACCAATTTTTATTTACGGAGATTTTGAAAGTTTATTACGGGAGTATTCAGATAAAAGTAAAAGTAAATTTACCGAAAATATTCAAATTTATGAAGCTACTTGTTTTGCTTATTACATATGCTGTGAGTCTAACCCTGAATTAAATAACTTAGTATCTTATCGCGGTCCAAATTGTTCAAAAAGATTTGTAGAGTCAATTATTAAGGATTCACAGAGATTGTATGAAATATTAATGATGCACAGAAAAATGTTACCATTGACGGAAGAAGAACTCAGGTCTTTCAAATCAGCCGAGGCATGTCATATTTGTAGAAAAAGATTTACAGACAATGATTGCATTGTTCGTGATCACGATCATTTCACTGGTAAATATCGAGGGCCTGCTCATAATAAATGTAATTTAAATAATGAAATATGTAAGTTTATTCCAGTTATATTTCATAATCTCTCTGGGTACGATTGTCACTTATTTATAAATGAACTGTCTGCCGTTAGTGGCCATATAAAGTTAATTCCAAAAAATAAAGAACGATATATTTCTTTTAGTAAATATGTTTCAATAGATTCAAAAACAGCATTTCAATTAAAATTTATTGATTCTTTTAATTTTTTGAGTTCCAGTTTAGATAACCTAGCAAAGACTCTAAAAGTTAGCAATTTTAATCATATGCGATCATTTTTTATTGATGAAGATTTACTGAGCTTATGTCTAAAAAAAGGTGTATATTGTTATGACTATATAGATTCTTGGGACAAATATGAAGAAACAAAGTTACCAGACCGTTTTTATTTTTACAGTAAACTTACTTCAGAAATTGTCTCAGAAGATGATTATAACCATGCTTTAAATGTGTGGAAGAAATTTTGTATCAATAATTTAGGTGAATACACTGATTTATATTTGAAATGTGATGTCCTGTTATTATGCGATGTTTTTGAAAAATTTAGATCAATGAGTTTAAATCACTGTGGACTTGATCCTTGTCATTATGTTTCATCACCATCTTTGAGTTGGGATGCTATGTTATTAGTAACTGAAGTTGAATTAGATTTACTATCAGATATAGAAATGTATCAAATGCTAGAAAATGGTATCAGAGGAGGTTCAGCTCAGTGCTCCCTAAGATATGCGAAGGCCAATAATAAATACCTGCCCAATTATAATGAACAAGCTCCTAGTACATATTTGGCTTATTTAGATTGTGTCAATTTATATGGTTATGCTATGATGCAGCGATAGCCAATCGGAAATTTTAGATTTTTAACAGATAATGAAATAATTAAGTTAAATGTAAATTCTGTTTCACCTGACAGTGATGAAGGTTACATACTTGAAGTAGATCTTCACTATCCTTCTGATATACACGATGATCATTCTGATTTGCCATTTGCAGCAGAGAAAATAATTCCTCCGGTCCCAAGCACTAGTAAAAGTACTAAATTAGTAGCCAATCTTAATGACAAATATAAGTATGTTATACATTATGTTCACTTGCAAGAATGTTTAAAAATTGGTATTGTACTGTTGAAAATCCATAGAATCTTGGCATTTAGTCAAAAAAATATTTTGGCACCATATATATCTTTAAATACTTCACTCAGACAAAAAGCTACATCAGACTTTGAAAGGGATTTTTTTAAAAAACAGAATAATTCAATATTTGGGAAAACTATTGAAAATAAAAGAAAGCAAGTTGATGTTAAGTTAGTTAATGTATGGAGGGATAAATTTAATAAAACCAATAAGATCTGCGGTGCTGAAAAATACATCGGTGCCCCCAATTTCAAAAATCTAGCTATTATTTCTGAAAATCTTATAACTATTCAATTACAGCCTGCGAAAGTTGTTTTGGATCGACCAATATATATGGGCTTTACTATATTAGAACTAGCAAAGAGTCATTTATATAATTTTCATTATTCAGTTATGAAAAAAATATATTTTGATAACATTACACTATGTTACACTGATACCGATAGTCTGTTATATTTAATACACACTCAAGATTTTTATGAAGATATGAAAAATAATATTGAGTATTTCGATACAAGTAATTTTAAGATTAATAATATTTACGGCATTCCGCATTCAAATAAACAAATACCAGGATTTTTTAAAGACGAGATGGGTGGAGA